>CM062618.1:21467622-22185122 GCA_025617555.3 Puccinia polysora | reverse complement strand
GTTCATTGGCCATCAGTAGATAACCATTAAACTTAGAGGATGAAGGTTGGAAAACTTGTGTTTCAATGTTGGATCCAAAGAAAGCATTTTAGTTGGACAGAATTTTGAGCCAGTTTAGCATGATGATGTGATCAGCTCTCTTGAGCTGACTTGAGCCTTTGGAAGCTGATGGGGGAGGATTTTTGAATGTTGAATTCCTGGGGGATTTGTTCTTTGTTTGAGTGGAATTGCAGGGGGAGTGTTGCTGAGGGGCCATTTAAAAAGAGTAAGTGGGATGAAGTGATGAAGCAATAAAGCAATGAAAGTTAGGATGTGATGAGAGGGGGATGAAGTGATGAAGCAATGAAGCGGTGAGAGGATGGATGTGATGACAGCAATAAATTGATGAAAGTTATAAAGCAAGGTGAGAGTGATGAAGTGATGAAGCAATGAGAGTGATGAAGTGATCAAGCAATGAGAGTGATGATGTGATGAAGCAATGAGAGTGATGATGTGATGAGGATAGTGATGAAGCTATGAGAGTGATAAAGTGATGAGGTAGAAATTAAGCAATGAGAGTGATGAAGTGATGAGAATAGAAATGAAGCAATGAGAGTGATGAAGTGATGAGGATAGCAATGAAGCAATGAGAGTGATGAAGTGATGAGGATCACAATGAAGCAATGAGAGTGATAAAGTGTTCTGATAAGGTTGGAGGACAAAACCAGGGGTGATGATGTGGAATGACACATGGTTCAGCTGTTGAAGGCCTTTATATACTTCATTTGAAAAAAAACATTTATTTTCAGGTAAATTTGACACGTCTGATTTTAAATAAGTTGGTTTTTTGATTTTTAATTGTGGGTTTGAAATGGCAGATTGGGTTGAAACCCGCCATTAAAAAATGGCATTTTTTCTTAACTTTGATACAGCCTATTATTACTAAACATTGAATTTGCTGTGAATTCCTTCCTTGGCCTTCCTCTCCTCTTGGATTGTTCTAGATATTCAAAACCAGATGGATATATTTTAATTGAGGATTGAGAGCTCTTCTTGAAATTACTGGCTTATCCTATTAGTCTTCATTTTTTCAGATCTTTTAGTAGAATTTGGCTTCTGAATTTGGAAAATTTTCTAATTACCACAGTAAAGCTTCTTCATTTCACCCAGATAATAATTTTTTTATAAAGGTGGAAATTCAAGGAATTCCTCAAATAATGAAGTGATATCTATGTTAATTTGTGGTTTTTGATGGGCCACTCCAAGTTTTTTTGATTCTTCATTTGAATGGAGGTTAGCACTTACCTGGAGGAATCAAAATAGTAATCAATCAGAAAATTATTCATTTGGACTTGAATAAAGAAAAATTACTCAAAACAATTGTTTTACATGCCATTGAGGATGGAAATCCTCCCTTTGGAATAGTTGAACCTTGATGATAGCTGATTTAACTCTATGAATACATGGCATAAACACATAAAATATCAATCAAACTTAAAGGAAGAAGTGAAGGATTCAGCAGTTTGATGAAATGAATGAATAGTTTTCAGGGAATAGTGGCTGATACTTCCAGAAGGATGATCCGCAAAGTGGGGAAAACCAATGAGACCCCTCAAATATTTCTCAGAGGCCTCAACAGCTCCTTCATGGATTTAAATGGTGATGGAATTTTAAATTTTATGAAATAAAGTTGGAAAAGAGGTTGTAGATGAACTTATGAAAAATTGAATGTAAGAGTGTAGTCCTTTTATTCTTGAGGTAGTATTATTTCCAAAGTGATAGTGTTTTTTTTCCAACTAAGAGAAAATTTAATTTTTGTTTGGGATCCAAATTTCAAGAAATTATTCTGATGTAGGAGCATTCCAGACTACAGATAGTTTGGTAGGGTTCTTCTCATAACTTTATTCAGATTTTGAATTGAAAAACTGGTGAAATTCTTTGTGGAAAAAATTTCATTAATATTCAGATTTGAAGTGCTTGCTGTAATGGGTTTTTATATTTTAAAAAAATTCAAGAGACAGAGAATATTATGAGAAAATGGGAAACCATTTTCAATGGCACTAATTCAAGCTTTTTCTTTTTCTGTCAAAACACTGGTTCATTCATTTTTTAACATTCCCAAACCTTTATTAAGGGGCCATTCATACTTATGTTTTTTCTATTGAGATAAAAATAGAAAATAACTAAGAAAGTTCTGGGAAAATTTCTGAACCCAACAATATGATTAAGGGAAATTTTAAGATTTGTTCTTTTATGTTTTAAGTCCATCATAAGAAGAGGAGGGAGGTTTCAGAATTTTGATTGAATCAGGGTATGGAATAAATAAATGAGTGGTGTAGCAATGAATATTTTTAATTATGTAGACAAAAAAATTATTGCAGATTTTTAGTATGAGGGGTTTGTTGCAGATTTTACATCAAGATATTTTTTTTGAATTCAGGATCTTTTATTATAAATAGTACTGGGGTTGGTATGAAAAGTGTGAAGCTTTTTAATTGGTCACCAAGGCTAAGCTGTTATTTCATATGAGTAAGGAGTAAGTATTCAAAAAGAAATAGCCAAAGACATGGAATAAAAAGATAGGAACCAAAAGAGGAGTGTCTGGCTGAGGTCAATAAGTCTAAAAAAGAATGAAAAGAGATAAGAATTGGATGTGGAAGCCAGAATTGAGAGTGACAGAGCCAGCCTGGTAGATTGGATGAAGATGGAGCTCCTTGAGGAATCTGGAAGATAAAAAGAAAGTGTTTTGACTGATCAAAGAGTTGAGTTTATGTTTTTACATAGATTGAGCTTGCTGCTGGTTTTCTTGGGATAATTGGAGCAAGTGAGGTTGGTTTGTCAGTTGGGTGATTGGATGATGGTGTGATTGAGGAGTTGCTGAGGCAATTGATGAGATTTTTGGTTCCAATTTTCAAGCTTTTGGAGGTTGATCATCTTGGAGATCTTTTTTATTGGATTGGAGTGTTTACAGCTATGGGAAGTTAAAACCATGAGAACATGCATGTGCACAGAGAGGAATGATAGTTCACAGAATTGAAAAAAATAGAGTGAGGAAAACTAAATAAATAAAAAATGAAAAGAAGAAAATGAAGGTTGGATAAGTCTCAACATCAACACCCCCCACAACTCAGAGATCAGTGAAAAAAAGAACTGAAAAAATGTACAAGCTGGAAAAAAGAGATTTTCTTAGGTTCCTTTTTAAGGGAATCAGCTTTCATAGATTGGGACAGTATCATCTTGAAATTGATTGGGTTGAGTTTGAAATTTCCTTGGAGGCTTTTGGCTTTAATTTCTATGTGTTCGGCTTTGAAATTGGTTCCAAACTTCTTCATTTTGGCTGCCAGACCTTTATTGTTGATTAAGTGAATTGGTCACTTCAAGGAAAAAAAGTATATATACTCAATGGGTTTCTGGAGCCATCAAGCTTTGAGGTAGCAGATTGAGAGATCACACACTTGGATTTGGTTGAGGAGTGAGTGATGGAGTATTGATGTTGACTGGTCCAGTAGAGGGGATTACCTCTGAATGAAAAGATGAAACTGGTTTGAGAACCTGTGGAATCAGGATTTTTGGCCCATGTGCAATCACTGAAACATACCAGAAATTTCAAAATCAATTATAGACCAAGCGTAAGCATCATTTTTTTTGTGTTGGAGAGATATTGCCAAACTTTCATAACTTTGTTTGAGTGACTGAGAGCAGGTTTGTTGCAATTTTTGGCCAGGCTTGAGAAATCAAGGCTTATATCCGGCCAAGAAAGATCCAAAATGAATTTCAACCAACGTATGGGAGAGAAAAAGTTGATGTGTAGGGCCAGGAATGTTTTTTGTTCTTCCTCTTCAGCTGAACCATGATGTAGGGGGGGTGTGATTGGAGTTGGTAATGGCCTAAAGTTCTGGAGATTTGATTCTTTGAGGCCTTTTTCTATGTGGAGTGGTAAAAACAGATGAATAAACCCATCCTTCTGTTCTATTTTCATGCCGAGGAGTGTGTTTGGAGGATGTGCTGAAGAATTTTTGAACCTACTGAGAAATTTGTCTTTGAATTCATCAATTTTCCCAGAGAACAGCAAAATGTTGACATGGAAAAAGACAACTGTTGCCTGATTTTCCACTATATATAGGCAAGGGTCACAGTATGATTTTCAAATTCCTTGAGCCTTGATCCATTCACTTGCCATTAAATACTAATTACTTGGTGCTTGTTTGAGGTTGTATAGCAATTTTTTGAGCTGTAAGTACTTTGACATTCTGTTACAACCAACTTGAGTTTCTGTTACAACCAACTGGGGTCTTGATGAATGTTTTTTATCATCTATTTCTGATTGGAAAAAGGCTCCCTTCATGTTGATCTGAAGCATGTTGAGGTAGTTTTCTGAAAAATAGGTCAGAACTCCTCTCAAAGAGGCAAATTTAACAGTAGGAGCATAGGTCTCCAGATAGTTGAGTCCATACATCTGGTTGAATACCTTCATTCAGAGTTGTGTCTTAAGGATTGGAGCTTCTCCATGCAAATTAAGCTTGATTTTGAACACTGGTACAGTGTTGAGAGGGTCTTTTACCAAATTCTCATCTTCCTCTTCCCAAATGCCCTGGTCTTCAATATTTTTAAACTCTTTCAAGGCTGATTCTTTCCAATGAGGAATTTTAATTAATTATTCCAGAGAGGTTGGAAACTTCTCTTTCAAGAATCCATACCAGTCTGTTTTGGATAAGTTGTCTTTGTTCCTCAGGTTTGGTCCAAGGTTTATTTCTATGGCGGAGTCAGAATCCATGGATGTTTCCAAGTCTTTGTCTTCTAAATCTTCTTTTATGGAGAGATTAGACCTTTGACTCACCATATTTGTTGTGGTGAAATTGGAAGGAGGATCTGCATTGGTGATTAGATTTTTGGCAATGTTGTCCTTGGCCAGTATTTTTATTGGTTCTTGCTTGTTGAATTTTATGTGTTTTGTATCTATTATTTTCCCAGTGGATGGGATAATATTGTAGGAGAGCAGTGAAGGATTAAATCCAATCAAGACAACAGGTGCCCCTTTTTCATTCAACTTCAATTTGACTTCAGCAAGTCAGACCCGTGCCAATAGGTTTGATGTGGTTTTCAGGAAGATCTTTCTGATGCATCTTATTCAAGGGCAATTCATCACCTTTCTTCTTTCAGATTTGGTTGAGAATTAGGCATAAAACTCTGAAGAATTTGTTCCAGAAGGACTTGGGGAGATTTGAGTCAGAAAGGGTGGATTGAGTGGCTTCAATTGAGGTTCTTTTTTCTCTTTTGAACCATCCATTGTGTTGTGAGTGGTATGGTTTTCTGACTACCTGATTCATGTGGTGAGTTCTGTGGTAGCATTTAAGTCTCCAATTCACAAATTAAATGCCTCCATTGGAGTATACTTCCTTTTTTATAATTATGACCAGCAATTAGCTTAGGAAAACAAGCAGTATTTAAAGCAAAAGAAATGCTGGACACCTTGTGTCAATAATTGATAATGGGCTCTCACAATGGGGAAATACATTGGGTGATATTGGTGATGAATTCAATTGGATGATGAATGGATGATTGAAAACAGCAGGGAGAAGAGCTCCTTAAGTACAAAAGATTGGCCTCTTGTGAGCCCATGATACAACAAGCCAAAAGGAAAATTTTCCGCTCAAAAAGAGCTCTACAGGCTCTACAGGCCTTGTTACTTGGTTTGGGCTAAATCAGCCTGCATGGCATCAGTCCCTGTACCCTTACAACCAGCCTATTCCAGTAATTTCTGGTGTTTCCACCTTAATGGGGCTGAACCATCCCCTTAGCTGTTCAAACCCCTGGCCGGTAGTCTTTTACAACCGGCCTGTTACCTCACATTCTGGCTGTTTGCCTCATGCAACCAGCCCCTGGCCATACAAATGGCCAGGTGGGACCAAGGACACACCTGGGTCCGGTCTCAGATACACATGGGGGGGTGTAACCGGCAGACATGCTGCCCCCCCTCTTTCACTCAAATCCCTGGAGGGGGTGGTCAAATCCCCCTACCAGGGGCCCTGGAGGTTGATACCCCCAGGGCATTGTCAAGGTAGGTGGGCTGGGGGGTAGTCAAATCCCCTCCAGCCCGTTGCTCCTCCCCCTTGGTAAAGGGGGGGGGGACAGCGCCTCTTTTGGTGGTGGGGGGGGGGTGGTCAATTCCCCCCCACTGCTGGTCGCCTTGCTGCAACCAGCCCAGCCACCATATTTGGTGGGGGGGTGATAAGGTCCCCCCCACCATTACCGGTTGCCTCTTGCAACCGGTCGCTGGCTGGTTCAACCCAGCCAGCCCTCCCCCTCCTCCTCACAATGGCAAGCAAGGGGAGGGGGAGGAGCCAGGGCCATTGGCCCCAGCCCCGAGGCTGCCACCCAGCGCGGCAGCCACGACCGGCTTGACAGCCGCCACTGGGGTGGGGGGACTTCATTTTGAGTCCCTCTGCCCCCTACGACAGCCCCCCGCGGGCCTTCAGGACCCATAAACGGGCCGTAAGCAAAAACAGCGGCCCCAAACGCGCTGCCACACGGGCTGCAACACGGGCCGCGTCCACTGATGGGCCTCCCCAAGCCCAAAAAGTGAGTTCAACATACTTTGGCCTGCCAGCCCGTCTGGCCAAGTATGTCCAAAATAAACCTTGGTCCCAATTATGCCCATACAAGCCCATCTGGCTGTATTTGCCCATATACCCCACCAGGCCCTTTAGGGCCCGTGTACCAATAGCCCTGTTTCACGTGTTTTGAGATCAGTTTCCCCAAATATGTGACATCCACACAGGCACGTATGATCCATATGTGTGTCCAATGGGCTTCAGAGGCCCACATGTGCATCCCCTTTGGATTAAACTCATATGTAGCACACGCATAAGTGCATACATATTTCAACATCCTTTGGGTATTGGTTAGGCTTTTGGTGTTGATTTTCTATCAAAAAATAAGTATTTCCACCGTGAAACCTTTGTATTTCAGCAGAGAACCCACAATATACCCAAAATAAGAGTGAAAAAGAGTTAGAATGTACCAATAAACTCTTTTTGCCCTTGGGCTAATGGGTCTGAAAAGGTCTAGATCAAAATTCTCAAAACAGCTCTGGGAAATCTCCTGTTGATGATCAAAAGTTCCTTGGGTTATTTTGGCTTTTTTGCAGCTTAGAAATTCAAAGGACTATTTTTGATAGAGGGTAATTTTGATGTTCAGCTACTTCTCCATTTTCAATGTAGGGTCATGACCTAATGAGTAGTGAATACTCTCCAACTCAGAATTTGATTAATAGGCTTTCTTTGGGTCAATGGCTATATCAATTACAAATAATTTGTCAACAATTTAACCAGAGAGTAGTGCTCAGTTACCGCTTGTCAGACAGAATGTTCTGGGTTGCTTATTTGAGTTGAATTGAATTTTGGCTCCTTGGGTCATGAGTGCTCTCAGCAAGATGAGATTCAGTGTTTGTTCTGGTACCCAAACAGCATTGGATAGTAGAAAGTTGGCCTCTCTTGTGGCTATGGATGATTTTTGGGTCCCCTCTACAGTTATTGTGGGATCCTTCTTCCCAGTCTGGATTTTCTCTCATCTTTTTCTTTTCTTAAGCTTGTGATGGAGTTTTTTTCAATGATCATGTGTACAGAAACCCAGAACCAAGAATAAATTTCTGTGGGGAGATTGAGTAAAATGAGGCAGAGGAATTTATTCCACAGAAGAACAAATAAAAGTGGGCCTCATCTTTTGTTTTTGGGTTTTAATTTCTTTGTGAAATTTTGGATATTGGGCGGCTTAAGCTCAGTGAATTTCAATAAGCATGAAATGGCTGTATTGGAGGTAACAGCCAGATTATGCTTGCCATTCTTGCAGCATGATCCTCTATAAAGCGCAAATTTAAATTGTTTGGCTTTTTCACCTTGGGCAATGGCTTCATTCTTGTGTTGGATAAGATGATTGAGTACAACATTGACCTTAATATCTCCAGTGTAGTGCATGATTTGAGACTTTATTCTTTTTATTTTTGGAGGGAATTTGAAGATTACAAAGGAAATGATGATGTTGGGAGGAAGGTCAATGCCACCCTTCATCATCTTGTTGAGATATACATTGATGGAAGTTAAAAATTCCTCTATGTTTTACTCCATGGCCAGGTGAAGGAAACTGTTGAAGACCCGCACTCTTTTTGCCAAATTGAGATAATGCAAAATGCTCAGATTAGTCTGGCATTTTCTTCTTTGAAATCATCAATAATTTTTTTGCAGGTGTTTGCATCAATTTTGGCAAGAATATGGACCACAAATTCTTGGTTTGTGTCTTAATCTAATTAAATCACTATTTTTGGGTCACCATTAATGATATTGAAGATGCCCCTTCATTTGAAAAGTTTCCCAAACTTTTTCCTCCACATGCTGGAGTTTTGAGAAATCAGTAGAGGTGTCAACTTGATTAGTGATTTAATGGCCAATGATTTGTAGTTGGATGAGTCCCCCCTGGTCCTGGTGTTTTTGAACGTCCCCGTTAATCCATCCCTGTGATTTTCACAGGCGTTTAACTGTTTTAAGCTTTAAATTGGTTACCAAAACCAAGCTATTCTTTCATATGAGCGTGGAGTAAGTAAGGCAACAACAAAATAGTCAAAGACATGGAAGAAAAATATACTAACCAACAGACAAGCCTTTGGCTGCGACCAATGAGTCTAAAGAAGAATAACAAGAAGATTAGACTTGGGTTGGGAAGCCAGAATTGAGAGTGATAGAGCCAGCCTGGTAGATTGGATGAAGATGGAGCGCCTTGAGGGATCTGGAAGAGAACGGTTATTTTTTTGATTGATCAAAGATTTGAGTTGATTTTCTTACATAGATCAAGCTGGCTGCTAGTCTTCTTGGGATGATTGTGGCAAGTGAGGTTGGTTTGTCAGTTGGGTGATTGGATGATGGTGTGATTGAGGATTCGCTGAGGCAATTGATGAGATTTTTTGTTCCAAGTGTCAAGCTGTTTGAGGTTGATCATCTTGGAGATCTTCTTGATTGGATTGGAGTGCTTACAGCCATGGGCAGTTAAAACCATGTGCACAGAAAGGAATGATAATTTAAATAATTGACAATGATTGAGTGAGGGAAAAAAATAAAGAAAAAAATAAAGAGAAAAACATGAGTTTTGGATAAGTCTCATTATCAGAAACCAAGAGATGAGGGGGATTGTATAAGAGAATTTGAGATTTTCAAGTGGTAAACAAAATCTTGGGTTAAATTGGCTACAGTCTCCTCTTGCTTCCCTTGAATCATTTTGTGGATTGGGTGACTTGAAGGATCATTTGAAGGTAGATGTTTATGGTCTGGACATATAAATTTAACCTTCCAGAGAGTCAATCATTTGAAAAAATTCCCAGATGATCTGAAATGAAAATTTCTCTTGCTGTTTTTTCAACCTCTTGCTATATTTACTGGTTTTCTGTTCACCAGATTGATCACATTGTAATTTGTAGGTTTTTCTCTTTCAATTGGATACTCTGGTAGATATGGAATATCCATTGGAATTTTCCCATGATTGGATAGCATCGAGTAGCTTGTTGTTTTGATTATATTATAGTTTGGGGAAAGGGGCCAGAGGGGTGGAATCATTAATTTGTATAGATGAGGAAAGTGAAATATTATTTTAATCACTAGTTTAATTAGATGAGGTAAGGGAGGATGGGCCTGGTGAAACAGTTCTGAAAAGTGGATAGATGTTTTTTATTAGCCATTTTGAAGAGAGATTCTATTTTTTACAAATTAAATGAGGATAGGGGTTGATAATTCAGAGGGAGATTGAAAACAAATTGAGTGCATTATTTTATTCAGAGAATTGATTTAATATGGGAAATAATTTTTTGCTATTATTCATTCTGGTGTATTGATTAGTTGAAGATTTGAGGTGAAAATTTGAAAATAGTCCAAAACTGTTGTTAAGTAGATAAAGGTTTGAAATTTTGATGGAATATTTGATTTTAGGAGGTTTTGTTTGGTAGTTTTGGAGTGTTCAGTTTTTTTTATTGAGGTGTGGTGATGAATGATGAGTGGTGTGAGGTGCAGTGTTGAGTGTTGTGGAGTGGAGTGGATTGGATTGGATTGGAGTGGAGTGGAGTGGTGTGGAGTGGTGTGGAGTGGAATGGTGTGGATTTTAGTTGAGTGGAGTGGAGGGGAGTGGAGTGGGGTGGTGTGGTGTGGTGTGGTGTGGTGTGATGTGGAGTGGTTTGGTTTGGTGTAGTTTAGTGTGGTTTGGTGTGGTGTTGTGTGGTAGTGGTGTGGTGTGGTGTTTGGTGGTGTGCTGTGGTGATGGGTGGTGTGGTGTGGTGATGGGTAGTGATGAGTAGGTGGAAGAGGCTGATTTGATGGTTGATGAGAGTATTAGAGAACTCACAGATGGGAGGAGGGAACTCGAAAAAAAATTCAAATTTGTGATGAATTTATGCATGCCAAAGAGCTCAAAAAGTAAACCAAAACCAAAAAGCGGTTTATTGCACTCCTTTCTTGGCTTAAATTTTTGAGACAAAAATAGTGCCTTAAAAATTTTGAAAATAGTAATTTTTGGAAAAACTGAAAGGCTTAATTTAAATGATAAGCTTCAAATATTTCAAATAATAATAAATTATTTAATGAAAACAAAAAAAAAAAGGATAAATAAAGAAAAACCATCCTTTCTATTTTTGTTGCAGTGAATATTTTCTAGGGTGAAACCTGTAATAATCACTCAGGATAATTTTTAGTTTCATTGGAAGATTGTTTTTCTAGATCTTTGTAAAAATAAATTGAGAAAAAATTTGATGCCTGATGTAAAAATAATAAAATAATAAAAAATTGAAAAGGATGTGTTATTTTGAAGTTTTTTTACACTGGATCCAATTTTAGGAGGCTAAAAATACACAAAAAAATCCCAAAGATATATTTTAAATGTCTTTAATTTATCATTCTACTTTTTGAGAATTCAAATCACCCAAACATATTCATACAAAAGGCAAGGGAATGGTTTCAAAAATTCTTTGGGGATTTCCTTTTTTTGATTTGTTTGATTTTCTGGAAGGAGTTTTGAAGGTGTTCCAATGGTTTAAAAATTGAAAAACATCTTTTATTAGGTTTCTACAGACCCAGCTAGAATGCTGAAGCATTGAATTTCCAAAATGAATTGGGTTCTTGGAACACCCATGTAATAAAGGATCTTTCCCTGTTAATGAGATGGGCCAGGAATTTAATTCAACTGTGAGTTTAAGGGTAGTGGTTGTGAGAAACATAATGCCATTTATTTATTCATTCATTTTTAATTCTAATGCTTGTGGTTTTCTGCTCTTCTTTTTAAATTTTTATTTTTTGGAATTCATCTAAAGGGGCGCTGGCTCTGGGCCTTGATGAGATCCCCCTGATGTTTTTTTATTTATTTAAACCTATTTTGTGACATTTCCTCATTTTTTTATTTTATCTTTTAACCACTTTCATTTAGTTTTGTTATTTTAAAAATTTTATTTCATTATTTAAATTGTCTCATGATGCAAAAAAAATGAAAAACTTCACATTCTTCCCTAAAGCATTACTTGGGTAATTTGAAAGATTTAATTTTTACAATGCATGGAATTATCGCAAGTGAAATAGTCAATAAAAAAAATATATTCAAACCATCATAGCTGGCCAATATTTGAGAATATTGATTGATTGCAAAAGTTAATATTAAATTATTCACAGGAAAACATCTTAATATTCATTGATCAAATGAAGATAAAAATATTACAATCACTGAAGCAAGAAAAAAATCATGTTCAAGAAATTCATTCAGTTCTATTGGAATCCCTTCTAGTAATATTTTAGGTGAAATAAGGCACTTTGGAAGGATAATTGAGACCATTTAATTTCATCCACAGTGGAATCTTCATGTGAATAATAACAAAGTTTGCCCAGGAACTTGATCTTTGTTGCAAAAGTGAAAAGAAAAACGCAAAGTTATTTTTGCTAGTTTCAAAATTCTTCAAACATATATGGAACTCTAGATGTTGGAAAAATTGGATTTCTTTTTGAAAGAAGCTAGAATTTGTATATATCCTGAACGCCCCAGCCTCTGAAATTAAAAAATTGAAGGCTTCCATATTCATCTCATGTAAAAGTTTAGTCTTCAAAAAGAAGGGAGCCAAAATAGTTTCAAATTGAGGAAATCAGGTTTCAATAAAAAATCAGGAAACAAAAAATTGAGCTGTAAATGATGAGGCAGGAAAAAAAGAAGGCAAAAAAAAGGGATTTGGGGATTCAAAGGAGACAAAAGGAACTGAAAAAACTAAGGGGGAATTCTCCCAACATAAACATAGAAAACTATGAAAAATGAAAAATTTCAAATTGGGAAATTCCAAGAATAAAGCAAGCTATAAAACATATCAAGCTGATCATGAATAAATCACAAGAAAAGTTTAAAAAAAGAAAAGGTTATTTGAAAAAATATATAATCATGAGGAGAAGAAGGTAAGGCTGAAAAGATTTAAATAGGAAAGAAAACAGGCCAAACATCTGAAATTTAAATACTAGGAAAGAATAAAAGGTAAATCAGAAAAAAGGAAAATTCAAGGCATTGAAGCTAAAATTTATGTTATTTCTCACTCCCCTATCAAGAAACTGAAGTCTAAAGTTGATGAAGATATTCAAAAATTTGAATAATCTCAAGGCTCATCTAGGCCACTTCAATAATATTCAAGTCCTTCTATCCCACTTCAATCATATTCAAATTCACCTCTGTCTATGAGACTAAAAAAATAGATTTAGGGGCTGGCTATTTTTATGCCACCAAATTACTTATGGCACACCAAGTTTGGCCTGCACAGGCCATGTTTCATGGCTTTTCTGGGCCAAACAACTAACACAGTTAATCCACCAGTTAATTGTTTGCCTTCACATCCCAGAAGGCCAATATTTCCTAGCATAAATTGTTGAGGAACACCTTTTTTGGCATGAATCTAAAAAATAGGTAAAAATTCACTAAATGATTTATTTTTTGAAGTATAATTTCACATATGTGAGTCTTTTTTTGGCCCACCAAAAATATGGCCAATCAGCCATTTTGAACTTTCACAGGCTTTTCTATGCCTGAAAAAATATGTGAAATTTGGTTTTCCCAGTTAACAGCCTGTTTTGACATATTTCACAAATTTTGAATTTAATAAATGCATAAAACACTTCAAAGAAGTACCTCCTTCCACACACCCATTCTTGAGCATATTTGAGAATTCACACATTTTAAAAGGATATAAAGGGGCCACCATACTCCCCCATCCAGCAAAAATTACCTCAAAAAGATTTTTTAACTACTTCAAAGTCCCCAATTCACAAAACACACACACAGTACACAACACACATCCCAAAACCATTCAAACCACCCAATCTTCACCACTCAACACACCCCTAGGAAAAATTTACAGCATATTTAATTAATTTTTCAACCTTTTCCCCCATTTTTGTTTTGACTTCTCATGAACCTTTTTTTCAAACTTTTTTTAAGTTTTTTCAATTTCTTTCCCCAAATTTTCTTTTATTTTTTTTTTTCAACTTCTTTTGTTTCAAGTTTTTCCTGAAATTATTTCCACTTTTTTCAACTATCTTTTCAACTTTTTATTTAAATTTTTGGCCTCTTCTTTGAAGTTTTCCCCCATCAATGAAATTTCTTCTGGTCTCTATTCTTGTTATTTTCCTTAAAAATCAACATTTTCAAAACAAAAAAAAGCCCCAAAAACCCCAACCAAAAACTATGCACCTATTTTCATGGTCCCAGATGTGCTTTCTAAGTTCCAGAAAATATTGGCCTTCATGAACAGCTTAAATGCTGCGGAAACCTCAGCCAAAAAATCAGATGAAAAATCAGCCATAGCTTCCCCAGTGGTCACAAAAGCCTCAGAAATCACCAATTCTCACACCCCAATGATCAACCAACCTTCAAGGAACACACTCTACCCATTCCTCCCTTGAGGCCCTTGTTGCATCTCCACCCACTCCCCCCTTCTCCTAGAGGGCTTTTTGTCAGAAGAACATACCACTAACATTCTCATGGAAACTCTTGGAAAATTGAAGAAAATTCATTCTTATCTGGACCTGCTATTTCTGTGTTCACTTAATTATTGGAGCCTGTATCTGATGAAATTTTATCAAAAATTCAAGATTGTGATTACACTACAACTAGTATGTTTTTTAATTTTTTTTTGATCCAATCACTTTGCATTCTTTGTGTACCCAATTTTTTTCATATTTCTTTTTTCTGACCTAATTGCTAGCTCCTTTGGCACCTTCTCCCAACCTGAAATTTGAATCTTATGAATATTTGGTAAAGTCTTTCCAGAATTGTTCAAATTTGCATAAATAAACCATCACAATATCAAATTCACATAAATGTGGAAATCTCCATATAGGATTTGAAATATATGGCTTCTGGTCTGAAAATATCAGAAAATTCAAATACTGGTACTGCTCAAACCATACAATTGGCTTCTACTTCAATATAAAAGGCTCAAATTAACAAAAAAAAAGGCAGAAAATGAATCTGGAATTGGGTCAATCTCCTCAATTAACCCATCACACAATCACACCCCCTCAGCTCACCTCTTCCACCATAGATTGAATAAATATTAGTAAAAAGAATTCAGATGGATGATCAAGGGAAAAATTCACCAATCCAAGATTCTTAAACAACTGCAAAGCTCTTCAAATGGAATTTTTTCAACCAACAAATCATTTTAAAGTGATACTCCAAAAAATCCAAAAATGATGTTTGGCTGGGAGATGCAATAGAGGATACCTTTTACTCCTGAAAACCTTCAATTAGACCCACTATTCTCCATTTAATGAATTGCTAAATATCACTCAGCTTCAGTTTGATCATCCTGGGTCAATTCACTTTCCCCAGATAAATCACCACATCTGCTTCATCAAATACGCGCATTGGACCAACAAATCCAAACTTCTTCTGAGTCATTGCATCTCTCAATCTTCTAAAAATTGGATTTTAACCATACCCTTCTGCTTCATTTTGCATGAAAAAAATGAATCTTACCTCTGGGCCCTTCAAAATCTCAAAGATTTCTGGAATCAAGGTTGAATTACCAAAGTCTTTGTGACTGAATGTGGGATTAAAATTTGAAAATAACTTGTATTATTCCCATATTCTCAAAGGAAACTTTGTGCCTGGAATAGTTCAAAAAATTTAAACACTCATTCAAAAATAATCTTACAGCCAGAATCCAGATAAAGATAGCTGGAACTCTTTCAAGAAAAATTGGAATTTAGTAATCAATTCAAGAGCCCCCAAAAGTTTTTAATACTGTTGGGAGGAATCAATTAGTTTCCTCAATTATTTCTCTTTTTAAGTTGAAGAGTACCTTCAACTCAAAATCCTTCCCTTTAAAGGAAATTAATTTTGAAATTTGAGAAGGTTGTTGGCATTTTTGATAAAAATATTGAGAAGCCAAGGTTTTTTAATTAAAAAGAAGATTCTTGGATTGAATCAAAACTTCAAAAGTTTAGCAAAAGATGAATAAATCAAGGTTTTTATGGAAATGGCCAGAAATCACCTCAGAATAAGGCTGAAAAGATGATAAAAAGTTGGAGGAAAAATGAAAAAAGCAGTATCTAGATGAAAAAAATGCACTGGAAAAGACTTTGAGAGGAATATTTTAGAGGATGGAAAAATCTGGATAAATATGACAGAAACAGCCAGTAGGTGGCAGAAAGATCTGGGTGGTGTGTAAATCAGAAGAGGAATTCTCCTTTAATGGTTTCCAAGTTCCAAATTTATTGATCCCTTGCGTCTGGAAACCCTGAGTGCGACTTTTCACCCTACAAATGAGAGATAGAGAGGTAGAGAATAAGAGAGATGAGTTCAAAGGGCCTTCCAACCTGATGTGATGATCTGATGTTCTCCCCTCCCATGCCGTCCGGGTTGAGGGTGCGGTTTATTTAGCCTTCCCCTCAACCCTAACCTAAGTACAACCAAAAGTAAGCAAGAATAATGAAATACAACCTCAAGTACAGAACCCAAGCCCAAACTCTATCCTTCCATCCCCATACCATGATCCATATCCCATATCCCATCTGTATTTCCCACCTGCCATTACATCCACCTGGTTTGTCCTTCTCATGAAGCGGCCCTTGCGCTGCACCCAACTTGCAGCCCCCTGCGTATTTCCACATCTGTCCGACGGGCCATTCCAGATATCCAAGGTACATCTGCCCAATCCAATCCAAACGTTGCAAGACGTGCAATCCGTCCAACCCAATCCAATCCGCCCCACATCTCCAGATGCCAAGCCCAATTCAACTGCTTCTGAGCCCGCAGCACGGTTTGCTGCAGCAAAGCTGCACCCATTGCTGAGCGCGCTGCCAATGCTGAGCCCTCCACTACTGCTGAGTGCGGAGCGCGCAGCCCATTCCAACTCACGTCTATGAAAGACTGCCACATCCCCCCCAACTTGATTTCTGTCCCCAAAGATCCACCACTATCTCACCTACCCACCAGTTATCCCATTCCCTCACCGCACCACTACACCACACCAAGGAAACACCCACCACATCCTATTCCTCAACATTTCCTGCATGTTCTGCAGTTTTGACGGCCTCACTTGCCGCATCCTTCCGGGTTGGCACACCTTCTTTTCATACCAAGCCAGCCACTGTTGCTGCTCCTTACCCAATGGTATACCCCACAACTGTCCTCAAGGTTTTCCGCACAAGAGGACCCAACCCAACTTTTTTGTGGTCTTGAGCAACAAGGACATCTCAACCAATGAATGGACCCTTCCCGGCTCACCACACGACCAACTGAAATGCGCTCCTCCACACCCTCTGTCACAAAAAAGCCATGACTTGGGCTTGCAATTCCGTGGGGCTGGACCACAGCGGCCCAAGGACTTCCACAATTTTTTGACTTATTGGAATGCCACTCTTGAATTGGCCGCATGGGTACAGATGAACAAACGGGCAACAGACCCGCAGATCTTCAACCAACCAACCGCGCCTCCTCCACTGCCACTGCATCCTCCCACTACTCCCCAAACTGCTCCTCCAACACCTACTCCACCAGCACCATCTCCATCACCTGCTCCCAGGTTGTCACCAGAACCCATGCGCGCACCAACTCCCGTGGTCATCAAGTTGTTGCCAGAAACTGCGGCCCTCCTCCTCCCAAGAAAATACCATCACCCACTCCTGCTGTAACTCCTCCGGTTGCCACTCCCAAGATTCTGGAGATCCCTCCTATTCTGGCACTTCCACTCACAAGGTTCAAAGCAATGGTGAACAACGCCAAAAAACTACCCCAACGCTTCCTAGCGGTTCCCCAGGCTCATACTACCCATGCGCAACGCAAACTCCTAGCAGCATTCAGAAAACTAGCCGCAGAGGCTTGCGCAGACGCGCAGGAGGTGATGAGGACTTTTCCAATTTAGACAGATTGCCCCCCTCTCCTTTCTTTCCATCTTGTATCTATTGCCGCGCCCATCTTGCAAAGAAAATGAACTTTTTCCACGCCAAACTAAGTAGCCTTCAAGCTTGTGAGAACCTTGAGAGAAATAAGAACCTGCGCGAAAGATCTGCCCTTTGAGAGCAATCTGAAAGAGTGAAAAAAATTCACGCCAAATGAGAGTATCTTCTGAGGGTACCTGGACCACCCCAGATGAACTGCCTCACAGTTCCCCGTAACCATCTACAGAACAGAGAGAGCACAAAGAAACCTGCCGCGCGCGCACATCCTTGAGAGAGAGGAAGAGAAAAAAGTATCCACCCCAACCCATCTACACCTTCAGTCTATAAGATAACCAAAGAAAACCTGAAAAGAGATTTATTTTATTTTATTTTTTTTGAGAACCAACCTGTTGCCAAGCCAGCGCCTTGCTCTTCAACCCCCATCCATTCTGCGCCGTGCGCTTTCTTATTTCCCTGGATCATCTTTTGGAAATTGTTCTTGCGTTTGAATTTCCAGAATGCAGGGCTTGTCTTTGCGGCCATGGACCCACCTTTGCGCCGTGCCTGTACCTAAAAGAAACTCATAATCTAGCCAGTAATAATCTCAAAAATCCAATCCAGAGAGAAAGAAATAAGAAAACAAACATTCTGGGGTTTCTGGTTGTTCTGGCTGTGAGCTGGCTGGAGCACCCCCTCACCAAATCCAATCATATCCCCTATTCACCCATTGTTCCCCCCCACCTTGGCTGCTGTCCCCAGCAGTCTGCATTTTTTTACTCTTCTGCACGCGAACTGCACGCGCGGGCTTGTCCTTGGATGAAGGATCCACATTTTTAACCCCTTTCTATCCAAACCAGCCGTCTTGTCAAATGAAGTTGAGCCCCACGCAAAGAATTATTTTACGTGGAAAGCCGCGGCCTTCCGTTTTTCAGTGGAGTTCCATCCAATTCCTCCAACTGGTAATTTTCTCCAGTGAACAAGGAAGTAACACGGAAAGGACCTTTCCATTCATTTTCAAACAGTTTCCCCCATTGAGTTTCCAGGCTCCGGTTGTAAAGCAGAACCAAGTCCCCCTTCTACAACAGATCCCAGAGTTTATGGGCGCAGCACTTGTCCCAGTAGCAGATGGACTTTGAGCTGGTTGCCTTCAGCCTTCCATCTGCTTTCTCCAACATCTTGTTCTGTTGCAAGAGCTTCTTGGCACAGGCCTCAACTAGATCCGCGGCCGTCTTAATCTTCCACCAATCAATACCCAGAAAGGTTTCCAGCTCAATGTCAATCTGCAGTAGGGGTTGCCGCCCAAATAGCAGCTTGTACGGCAAATAACCCGTTGATCTCTCATCCCTAATCTGCTCCAACCGCGTCACCAATCCCAACACCTCCAGCGGAGATTCCCCAGGATCCCGCAACCAAGGGATTGGTTGCAGTTGTCCGTTCAGATCCTGCGGCATTGCTTTGTTCTGGGGAAAGACCTTCACCCAAACCGGCTTATAATTCCCAATATTTCACCGCGCCATCCGCACGCATTGGTTACCATAAGTCCTATTCAAAACCAAACCACAGCTTTTGCCTTTGCTCACAAGCGTGGCAAAATGATAGTGTTTTTGCAAAGTACCTCCGGGCAATGCATACTGAGGGATGGGACTTACTTCCAGCACCCGCGTGTCCCGCGCTTCTTCCCTACTTCCCACCTGCTCCTTGCTAGTTGACCTCCCGCACAAAACTCAAGCTTTCCCCAAGTGGTAGCCTTGGCCAACTAGTCAAAATCCACCTCCAGCCTACCCTTGCAAACCAACTCTGGGCTGGGGTCCTCCTCCTCTTCTCTTGCCAAATCCCGCCTCCACTTCCCCAACCCTTGATTGCAGATTGTGGTTTTGAATTGCCTGCCAAACAAATCTTCCACCATAAACGCTTCCGTTGCCGCCTCTGGATCAAACATCATTTGTGCTTGGAACCCAAACATGAATGGCCACCCTAAAATAGCCTCCCCACAATCAACCAATAGAAAAGAAGGTGGTTTACCAACCCTTGAAAACTCAACCTCTTCCTCCTCCACAACCCCATTGATGTG
Source organism: Puccinia polysora (assembly GCA_025617555.3). Classification (NCBI taxonomy): domain Eukaryota; kingdom Fungi; phylum Basidiomycota; class Pucciniomycetes; order Pucciniales; family Pucciniaceae; genus Puccinia; species Puccinia polysora. The sequence continues at coordinate 22,165,640 of CM062618.1, read as the reverse complement.
ACATTCCCCACCATTAAGTGCGCAAAGCCCCTTGTGCTTTCCTCCAAACCATTCCCAATTCATCAACCAATCTAGGCGGAAGGAGGTTCACCATGGAACCTCTATCCACCAGCGCCCATACCTTTCTTCCAGAAATCCTCATTGGAACGTAAGCCAGCGGATTTGAAACCAATTTCATCCCCGCTAGTTTGTGCTCCGCATCATCTGGAGCCACATTCACCCGCTGCACCATTGGAGGAATCCTATTTTGTCCGCAATCCTTCAGCGCTTGAACCATCTCATCCACTACCACTGGCAACACCGCCACCAAATCCTTCAAGGTCAAGGGAATAGTCATTTCATTCCCCATCACTCTGCACACAATCTCCACTGCCTTCTTCTTCCCTACTGGATCCCATGTGGGCCCGTCCATTTCCGGAATGCGTGAAACTGGCTTAGGAGCTACCAGTGATACCCGCTTGTTGGAATCCACATCCATCCTTTCCACCGCTGCCGGCTCCTCCATTGCTAGTACCCTCACTTCTGCTTCCATGCGCGGTGGTTGCCATACCCTGGGACCAGTGACAATCCCACGTGAAGCTTGAGCAGTTACCCCCAATTTCTGACCTTGCACGTGCACTTGCTCCATGAAGGTTTGATTTCCAGGTTCAGTGGAGATCTGTTTTCCCATAAGAAACATGAATCCCATTCCCACAGGTCAAACCAATCCCGCCTTGAGGTCCCTTCTCATGTTATTGCACCCTGACCTCCAATGCCCTTTGTCCCTGCAGTAATTGCATAACTGTGGCGCAGGCGGATTCAACGGCGGAAGCGGTCCCCAAATGTGAGGAGGTGCAGCGGGAAGTGCTGAAACCATTTGACTCAGGAAGATCCGTAAATCCTTCATCAATTCTGTCATCTTGCTAATCTCCGGGCTTGATGTCAGTGGTGTTGCCAGAGAGTGTTCCGTGTTTGAGGGGCCTGCAACCAGAGCCTGCATTGGCGCTGCCAGAGGGTGAGAAGCGGAATTATTTGACCCCATCAGGAACAACCTTGCCGTGTCCTTCATCAGTTCCTCCAAGTCCAACTTGCTCTAAACCTCCTGAAGGATGATCACGATGTCTGGATGAAGCATAATACTCCCATCCAACAACCTCTTTAGCAAGTTGTTGTTGTACAAGTGCCGCTGAACCCGCACGCGGAGTTGGTGACCAAGTACAACCAAGAACGCCCTCTTCATTGCGCCTGTCTGCCCCACTATCACCCTGTTCTTTGCCAGTTAGCGGTAGATCTGGTCAAACTTTGCTAAATACTCCCCCAATTGCGCCCGCATCCGGACTCCACCATTTGCGCTTGCTTCCACCGTGGCTTGCTCAAAGTTGCTTTCCCAAAACCAAGGTTTGCCCCTTCCCCACTGCGCCATGATTTCCGCCTTCAGTTTTGGCCAATCAAGTTCCTCATATCCTTCCATCTCTTCCACATCCCAAAGCTTCTCTTTGTCTGTAATGAAAAGGATGACAAGACAAGCCTTATTGGAACCCGTTGCGCCTTCCATGTTGGCAATTCCTCTGTACCATGTGAGGAATTGCTCAATGTCCTCAGCATTGAACCAAATCTGTGGATATTCCTGAGGCCTGATGCAAATGGGCTTGTGATTGAATCCGTTGTTGGAGCAAGGGACACCGTATCCCGCCCCTGATGGAGGTTTCTTCTGAGATGCCGGAGGAGGATGAGGAAAAGGAGTAGGGGTAATTTTAGACAACCCCAAAGAAATCAATGGGAGGTATTGGGACATCACGCTTGTTAGTTATGAGAGACAAGGAAAAAAAGGTTATTTCCTGGCCAGACCCCCAGATAAGGAAATCAGAAGAGGAATTCTCCTTTAATGGTTCCCAAGTTTGAAAATTATTGATACCTTGCGTCTGTAAACCCTGAGTGAAACTGTTCACCCTACAACTGAGAGATAGAGAGGTAGAGAATAAGAGAGATGAGTTTAAAGAGCCTTCCAACCTGATGTGATGATCTGATTTCCTCCCCTCTCATGCCATCCGGTTTGAGGGTGTGGTTTAAGTATCCTTATCCTCAAACCTAACCTAAGTAAAACAAAGTAAGCAAGAATAATGAAGTACAACCCCCAACTACAGAACCCTAGCCCAAACTCTATCCTGCCATCCTCATCCCATGATCCATATCCCATATCCCTTAGCCCATATCCCATCTGTATTGCCCGCCTGCCATTACGTCCAACCAGTTTGTCCTTCTCATGACATGGCCCTTGCGCTGCGCCCAACTTGGAGCCCCCCCTGCATGTCCACATCTGCCCAATTCAGCTTGCTACTATTGTAGAGCAAGCTGCAAAAGTAACAAAAATAAAATAAAATAAATATATTAAATTCAACTTAAGAAGGAGTAGAAAATCCATAAATATTATTGCAGAAATGAATTCTCCACCCAAAAGTAGGTAGGGTCACTCACTGAACCCATCCTTAAAATCCAACTCCTCATATATTTAATAATGAAAGATAGAAAAGACCAAAATGCCATGGCACCACTATGGGACTTTTTGGCCAATTAAATATTTCACACATTTTCACATATAGGTTTCACACCTAAAATTCAGTCAGAATTGAGGTGTTGTGTATATTTTAGGAGTTACACATGGAAATGTGTTCTTTCACAGTTCCCGCATGCAGCCGCGGCAACCAATAAACCCGCATGCGGCTGAGCAGCAGCACTGCCACCCTGTCAGCGTACCCTGACAAGCTGTTCACGCAGCCCTGGGCATCTGACAAGTACGCAGCTGTGGGACTACAGGCTCACAGAGTGACAGGCGGCCTGAGAAGCTCAGGTACCACGTAAATGTGCTACAACCTAGACAGGGACATTCCACATATGTAATAAATTTCCCCATGGATAGTAGATAATTCAAAAATACCTTAAAGTATGTAAAAACTCTCAAATAACCTTTATACATATTTTCAAAATAAAATTAAAAATAGCAAAAATGTTGAAAATAAGATAACTACTATTTGTAAAAATATATTAAAATACTTTAATATACAATTGTGAGAACTTCAAGACATCAGTATTTTTGTGACATACTAGGAGAACTGACGGTGTAAAATTTTTACATGAATACCCATTCCCTTTATTTTTAATTAATTATTTTAAGTAAATCAACTGAATTTCAAAAATAAGGAGTAAAATCAATATCATGATTTTCCTCCAATCAGTTAAGAAATGATGAGAACACACTTGAAATCAGATTACCCGTAGGAATTTCTATCTATCAAAAGAATTATTAAACATCCTGGGAATAATTACTAAAGATAATCAATTAAATAATAAAAAATATGGATAAATTAGTGTTTTTCAAATGTCCAAATATCAATTAAAAGGTAGAATAATTCCCAAACGCTGTGGAATTATATTTTTCCCGTGCTAAAAAACCAAGAAAACGTGACAGGCTACCACTGGTCACCCTGATAGCCTTAGAATCTGTCCCTTTGAGCCCATGTATCCCTCAGAAGGACAATATTGGGACTCAAAAAGCTATAAATAAAGAGCTCTTTTGAGGATATTGATGGGCAGAGACCCAGTTATATTTACATCCAGACACCGTGCCAAGGTAATAAAATACTTATGAGAGATAAGTAAGTGATTTATGGCTTCATTCTGATTATTAATATCCATCCCCAACCCTTTTTTATCATTTTAACTTCTGAAAAACCTTTTCAACCCCAGTAATAGGTTTAACACATCAGTGCATGTTGCAAAAAGGTACCCAAATGATTTAATAATATACCAGTGATTCATATTATCACTTTTCCGTCGTAGAAGCTTGGCTACAAGGCCCTGTCACACCACCATATATTTTATATATATATTATCTTTGGGCAATATCTCCTTTAAGAATATAAATTAAAGGTTCCAAAGTAACCAGGTATACGTGTTTTCAAAGTGAACTCCATGAAGAGAGGTGTCAAAGATCCCTAATATTATTGTGGCCCCTCTATTAATTTATTTAAGAATCATTTTATTAATATTGATTTATAATATTAAACCATAACCAAAACAATCAACCTTGCAATAGCTTTATCCAAATATTTTAAGGATTTTTTCTGCATTTATTAAATAATATATTTATCATTTATTTTATCGCCTCTGGTAGCTAAAGGATAGCAAGGGTCTTGGAATCCAGGGGGCTGACAACCAAAGCGCCATTCCAGATATCTGAGGTACATCTGCGCAATCCAATCTGCACATTGCAAGATGCACAATCTGCGCAATCCTCCAATCCAATCCAATCTGCCAAGGCAAATTCAACTGCTTCTGAGCCCGCAGCATGGCTTGCTGCGGAAAAGACGCACCCATTTCTCAGCGCGCTGCCACTGCTGAGCCCGTGGCTACTGCTGAGTGCGCAGCGCGCAGCCCATTCCAACTCGCGTCTATGAAAGACTGCCACAGTGGTAAGCAAAGGCTTTAAGATTTAAACATACAAGTGCAACAGCACTTGGAGAAGTTGTAACCTGGATAAAAAGAGTGGAAATGATTGGTTGGAAAACTTAGGGTCAGAAAAAAGCTTAAATAGGCCAATTGAATGAGTAAAAAAAGTTTCAAGTTAAGGTTTAAAATGTAGAAGTATCATGCAATTTGCAAGGAAAATGTTTGGCCAGAGATCATGAAATTTTTAAGAATCACTAAGCTATCACATTAGGAACAGAGCATCAAATTTATTTCAAAGGGTAAGAACATGATTTTTTTACTCAAAATGTGAGCAAATGACAACTAAGGATAAACATTCTAACAATTTTTCTTGGGCTGGTCACCATTTGTATCTTTGCAGCCTTAAAAATTCAAGGGTTAATTTCAGCAATCCTTATGATGAGTAAAAAGTTTTCAAATGTGCCGGTGATTTATTTTCAATATCTCAGAAACTTAGAGATTTGATAAACTCCCAGCTCCTAAATATTCACCAAAGAATTTCCCATGAGACCATCAAAAACCTCACCAACTTCCCCAGAATTTCATTCCACTTCTTTCAGAATTCTGCACTCATTCCATCAAAGTGGCCCTGGTTTGGTAGGAAAAATGAAGATTACAATATTAAAAAATTTTTTCCAAAATGTTTCAAATGGTGTAGGAGTTATTTCCTCTCAAAATTAAAGGAAATGAGAAAGAATATTGGGATTTGTTTTTTATTGTTTTTATAATTGGGGGGGGCGGGTTCTCAATTTTTTTAATCTTTATCTCATGGTTGAAAGACAAATAATTTTAGATTTACGTTGAAGCCAAGAATACAACATATTAATTGGATCATATCCAAACTAAACAACTACCACTTACATTTGAAAATTCCACCAATTTCTGCAAGGAACCCATGATTTTGTAAAAATATTGGAGCCTGAGAAGGTGAAGGAAACAAAAGAGACACAAAATCTGATGAAATTACAGTCTTCAACACAAATTTTTCCTTCAGATTTTCAAATTTTTGAAAAATATTTGTAAAAGTTTATCAGGAAATCAAAATTAAAGAGGCCATAAAAATATTTGAGCACTGTGCCCAGGAAAAAAGCCAAGGTTGAGGTGGAAGGTTTTGAAAAATTGAAAGAAGAAAATTGTCAAAAAAGTGATAGTTTTTAGGAGGAAAAAATTGAAACATCAATTAAAAGTTCAGAAAGGCTATATTGATTCATTTTACCCATATCTTCATTAAAATTCTGATTATTTCATCATTATTCAGTTATTTTTATTTGAAACAATAAACTAATTATCTAATCAATTGTAGCTATGGTCCAAAAGGTGATGTAAATTGTGTCTATAGGTGTATGGCAAAATAACTAGGTTATGATGGAGAATATTTCTGGGTCCAGGTAAGGCAAGAGGTTTTTCAAGAACTTGATGAAATCACAACCCTGTTCCAGAGCTTTTGGAGGAGAAGAGGAATATTCCAAAATTATTTCAGGAATCAATGTTTCCAAAAAGAAGGAGAAAACTCTAGTTTCAAAATGGCCTATTTTAAAAAACCATGGTCAAGCCTTCCCAAAGAACTCAATAGGCTTGTTGCATTTAATTCTTCTAATAAAAATTCCTGATATTCCTTCAGAATTCTAAAATATGCCTCCTATGAATATTTGTTTACTTACCCCATCTATCTTTACATTGAAAAATCCCGTTGGTATTTGACTAAAATGAAGAAAGTTGATGGTTTCTGAAAAAATCCTCCCTATATTTCCAGCCACAAATTAAACCTTAAAAAGGCTTTTTCCTGGAGAGGCTTTTTTCCGGAATAATTTAATAATTCTAATAGTTTTATCAAATGGTAAAATAATAATTTATTTGAAAATTATAACTTAAAAAAAACTTTTGTCTGCTGTAGTGATTTTTTTTTGCTTTGTCATTTTGTTTAATAGATTTTAATTTTATGTGTTATTTTTCATTAATTATTTTAATTTTTGCTTTATATATATATATATATAAATATTTTATTTTCCCACCTATTTTTTCCATATATCCCACTTTTTCATCAATATATGCAAGGAAGAAAGAAAAACCCTTCTTTCATTTTTTGATGTATTTATGATAAAAAATTTGTCAGAAGAAACTAATTGCTTTTCCCAATAATTTTTAATCAGCCATCATGACAATCCCCAAAAGCTTAAAGTGAATTAAAATTATGGAGGGTTAACCAGAATTTATTCCCGGAAAAGCACGCAAAATTCCTGGGAAAGGAGTTTGCACTTACCTGAAAAACTCTAGCCATGTAAAACCCAAAGAATTTGAGTGATTTTGGAACACATTGAACCTCAAAATTTAGTAGACCAAAAACTAAGAAACCAGGAGGTGCCTTGTTCTTCACAAGGATTATTCTTATTTAATTATACCAAAAACATATGGTTTCAGGTTAAACCCTTTAAATTTAAGATAATTGAGTCAATGATCAATAGAAAAATAAATTATCAAAAATTCAGGGAAAAAAGAAAAAGTAAATTCAATCAACATCAACTCCTACTGCTTTCTTCCTTGAATGTGTGGAATTTGTAGGAGGGAACAAATTTTTTAAATGTATTTCTAAGTTTTTGTGAATGAAATCCTCCCATTTTTGTGATTCCTTGCCAGCAAAATCCTTCCTAAGGCAATCTAATTCAGGAGATGGTCAATGTTCAGAATTATATCAGAAAGTAAATATTTGCTGATAATCTTCCAAAATGATTCAAAATAAGCTATAAGTTTGAGAATTGGCAGTAGCAGGGGAATTGATGGGAAAAAAAGTTGATGGTATCAACTGAGAAAAAAGGAACTCTGGCATTTTTTATGTATCAGCCAGCATGAAACCATGTCAAGAGAATCTCATACAGTAACTCTGAGGGGAAGTTCCAGAAGGGTGGTTTATATGTTTTCTTATGTTGTCAAAATTTTCATCCCAGACTTGATCCATGAAATTTTCATCCTTTGAGAGATATTTTGATTCCATTCCTTAGATCATTCCATGATCTATTGAAATCAAATCTTGAGATTCAAGGCACAAATTAACTTCTACTGATATGAACACGCAGTTCCCACCACCCATCATATCTTGAAAATGTGAAATTTGTTGTAAGCTCTCTTGGGGAAAATGAAACTTTTTTGTGGATAATATGGAAAGAAATATTATTATTATTTAAGAGGGAATGAAAAAAATAAAAAAATAAAATAAGTCTATCAATATTTACCACTTAAGAATTATCATAAGATGTAAAATAAAAATTTGTGACCTTAAATATCATCACAAAGAAAAGGAAAGTCTAATCAATTAAAAATAAAGCAAGATTAATTCAGAAAAATAGGGTGTATCAGATTTAAGCAAACCCTCCATTTTTTAATGGTGGGTTTCAAACCAACTCCGCCATTTCAAACTTGCCATTAAAAATCAAAAAAACCCACTTATTTCAAACCAGACGTGTCAGAGTTACCCAGAAATAAGTGGGTTTTTTGAAATAAAGTATTTAAAGGATTCCACCCACTTTCCACGTCATCCACCCCTGGCTTCCCACCTCCTTCTACCTCTGACTTCATCACAAATTTATTTACCTCCAGCCTCATCATAAAAATATTCACCACTCTCATCACTTTATCACTTTCATCATCACTCTCATCAACTTATCACCCTCATCACTTTATCACTCACCACTTCATTGCTCTCATCACTTCATCACTCTCATTGCTTCATTGATCTAATTGCTTTATTGGTCTCATTGCTTCATTACTCTCATTGCTCTACCTCCAACAAGAACTTGTACCTCCAACCTCATTGAAAGAATCCAATAGTCATCATTTCATTGCTCTTGTCACTTTGTCCCTCTTGTCACTGCATATATCTCATCACTTTATCTTGCTTTTCAATTTATCCCTCTCATCACCTTATTTCCCTTACTCTCTCCAAATGTCACCTCAGCAAACCTCCCCCCGCAAGTCCACACAAACTTCCAAAACACCAAAGCAAACATTGCCAAGGAACTCCACAAAAAACAATCCTGCCCCATCAGCTTCTAAGGGCTCAAACAATCCTCCCCCTTCAGCTTTCAAGGGCTCAAGTCATCTCAGGAGAGCTGATCACATCATCCTGGTCAACTGGCTCAAAATTCCCTCAAACTATGATGCCTGCTTTGGATTGGACAATGAAACACGTGTTGGCCAACCTCCATCCTCTAAGTTCAATGGTTATCTCCTGATGGCCAATGAACTCAAGAACAAAAAAAAAGGTAGGCTTGATCTGTCATCCAAACAGATGAGGGAGTGATTCAAGAATTATCAAGCCAAGTACAAAAGGGCCAACTCCATGTCAATCTCCACTGGCTTTGGTATCACAGGCTCTGAAAAATGCAAGGGAATCAACTCATTGTTGATAAGTTGGACTCCATTTGTCCTTTTTATATTCAAATGGATGAAATATTTGGAAAGAAGGCCAAAATCATCCCCCTAGCTTCTTTTGATGCCCAACAATCCAATTCAGTTGATGCTGAGGGCTTTTCTGGGGATGCTCAGCCTAGCAATGGTTATCCCAAAGAAAACTATGAGTGGCCCCCATCCAATGCCAAGGAGGATATTCAAATGCAATCAGCTCCAATCACATCTACTTCCACGTTGATCAAGGAGTCAATCCATACCTTGGACCCCTCCCCTCCTTCTTTGGATTGCTCACTTCATGGGTTAGCAGATCTCATCAACCTTGCTGATGCAGAACAAAATACTCCTCAGTCTCTATTACCCTCAAAATTGGTTCAAGTAAGGAACCAAGCTCTTTTCTCTTCCGTCTGGTTAATCCTGAATGATTTAGATTGTAAAAAAACAGGCTCATCCATTCCAGAATGGCCAAAAACTCAAGCCAATGGGGCCTCCCACATTGCCTTCAAACACTAGTGACAACTTTCAGACTCAAACTACCTCTGCCAAGGGTAAGCAAAAGGCCTCCAATTCCATCAATATCAACACCAAAATTCATCAAAAAAGGAGAAACACTTCCCATCTTTTAGGCTTTGAAGAAATCATGGAGAAGAAAGATTCATGTAAGTCCATTGGTTGATCTTGCTTTCAAAATCATGTCCATTGCTTTTCCCCTGCAAAAAAAATTCAATTCAAAAATTCAATTCAAAAAACTTGAGTTTGAAAAACAAAAGTGGGATTGTCAACTGGCCATGGATTTTCAAAAGCAGAAATCCAAGAGTTTGCCTCATCAACAAAAATGGGATGCTGAGTGGAAGTTGAAACAGGCTGAGCTAGAGTTTCAAAAAGAGGAAAAGGAGAAGGATTGACAGCAAGCACAACTGGAAAAGGAGGGGTAACAACTTGCAACCAAAAAAAAGGATAAGGTATCAGTAGCCTTGGCTTGCATTGGTCGCAGTAGAACAGTAGATGAAATACAGCGGATAGATTGAATTCTGGGCTTGTAAATGTATTTGCATGGGTGAAAGAAAAACAAAAAAATTATTTTTGATTACAAAGTCTGAGAGTATTCTTAACCCCACTAACATACAGATATTTTTTGTTTTTATTTATATTTTTTTTCTAGAGTAAATTTTGCCATTATTCAAGTCCCTACAAGTGTTTCTAGTTGTTTTATTAATTTGAAGTGACATGGACATTCTGGTATGGATTGCTGTGTCCACAGCAGGAAAGGTACAGTGCTTGTACTTATTAGCTGCCCAAGTCATTTTGACTGTACCTTTTTTCTTGAAATCAATTCCAAAGCAAATTTCAGGAAAAACAAATTGGCCATCCAATACTTGATATTTTTCTGTATTTTCAATAAGTTGACCAATTCATTTCTTGGTTGTAACCACAAGTAAAAAGGAGTAGCCAGAGATTTCTCCTTTGTTGATATGAGGAGAGTTGTAAAAAGAATTCAAGGTGAAAGTGATGCGTGGGGAGAAATCAAAAATTTTAGGCTTGGAACCAAATTCCAACAAAGAGAAACAGGGGATGTTGTTGTCCTTCATGGTATCATGGTTTGATTCAAAGGAAGTTTTGGCCAAATTGTGAAAAATTTGTCCAAGAATCTGGGATACTTTGTCCGCCTTAAGGTTGAGGAAAGCATACTCTTGAGGAGAAGATCTAATGGAAAATTTCTTCACATAACGTCCAAATAACTCTGAAGGGTGCATCAATTTTTGCCAACAAACTGCCCACATTTTTCCACCCTAAGATCTTGAAGGACAAATTGGGTTGACAAATTTTTTTGAACTATGAAGGAAAGTGGTGACAAAGTTGATGTCCTTCTTATCTTGTTCTGAGAGTTTATCCCAGGGCATAAATTCAATTATTGCAACCAGGGCTTGGTGATCAGATTCATTGAGGACAATTAATTTTCCACAGTGGAAGAAATGGAATGGTTTGATTGTTTGTTTTGCTTGCTGAAACTCTTCCTGGGTGGGTTTTTGACTATTGTTTTTCTTTTTGGAAACAATTGAAGGGTACAGATCCAAAGGAAGCGGTTTCCGACCAGACCAGACCACCTTTTCATTAATGCCTTCCTCAGCAACCTCCAAAGATATTTTGGAATCTCTCATTTGAACCCTCTTTTGGTGACAGGCCCTATTCTTCCAACCTTTCATTATGTTGGTAAATCTATCTCCTTCCATCTCAATCCCTCCCATCCATATACTCTGATGGGGGTGAGGAAAAAGATTGGATTCAATGGTTTGTCTAACATTTTGAGACGGGTGGGAGAAGAGTGGGAAATGCACCAACAGCGGTTGAGGGATTGAAAAAAAAAACAGTCAGTCAAATGGACATTGTCAGTGAAACAAGATTGGATCAAAAAAATGAAACCAAACCTGGCCTTGATCCAAAGTCCACCAGAAATGGGATCACCAAAAAAAAAAAAAACTTACCAGGGTGTGAGGAAATCAGGCCAGGCCTTTGGGCCGGGCCAATTGACCAAAGCAGAGGGGGGCCGGGTATTGGTCCGCCAAAGGAGAGGAGGGGGCTGGCGGGGTTGGCCAAGCAATTGAAGGAGGGGGGGCCTTGGCATTGGTCAACCAATGGATGGGGGGGGCCTGGATGGGTGTTGGTTGGCCAAAGGAGGGGAGGGGGCTGGCAGGGTCTGCCAAGAAAGAAAGAAGGGATGGGGGGGCCAGGGCCTTGGTTGGCCGTTGGCTGAGCAAGGAGCCAGCGGGGTCAGCGGGGTTGGCCAAGCAAGAGCAGGGGGCCTGGGCATTGGTCAGCCAATGGATGGGGGGGGCCTGGGTGGGTGTGTGTTGGCCAAAGGAGGGGAGGGGGCCAGCGGGGTTGGCCAAGCAAGTGAGAAGGGATGGGGGGCTGGGGCGTTGGTTGGCCTTTGGCTGAGAAAGGGGCCGACAGGGTTGGCGGGGTTGGCCAAGCAAGAGCAGGAGGTGGGGGCCGGGTGTTGGTTGGCCAAAGGAGGGGAGGGGGCCGGCGGGGTTGGCCAAGCAATCAAAGGAGGGGGGGGCTGGGCGTTGGTTGGCCAATGGATGGGAGGGGGCCAGCGGGGTCAGGCAAGCAAGCAAGAAGGGGGGGGCTGGGAATTGGTCAGCCAAAGGAGGGGAGCGGGTGGGCGGGGTTGGCCAAGCAAGCAAGAAGGGGGGGGCCTGGGCGTTGGTCAGCCAAAGGAGGGGGAGGGTGGGGCCGCCAACCAAGCAAAAGGGAGGGGGGGTGACCAAGGCAAGGGGCAGGGGGTGACCAAGGCAAGGGGCGGGGCCGTGCAAGTGAGACGCAGAAAGAAAGAGGGGGGGGAGGGGTAATTGTGAGGGGGGGCAAGGGAGGGGGAGCAATTGAGAGGGGGGGCAAGCAAGAGGGAGGAGAGGGATGGATGAAAAAGTGAGGTTAGCAAGGATGGGTGGGAGGTATGGAAAAGCAGGATGAGGAGGATAGGGGGGCTTACCTGGGAGATCAACCAAGGAGGTGGGGGTTTCCTGAAGGTGGATGGATCAAAGGATCAGACTTGGATGATGGGGAGGACCAGGAGGAGGGGGGGAGCTTACCAGGGATTCCGACCAAAGGAGGAGGGAAGGTGGTGGGTGAGGTGGAGGTGGTGGGTGAGGAGAAGCAGTGAGGTGGAGGTGGTGGGTGAGGAGGAGGGGTGAGGTGGAGGGACCAGTGGTTTTATGGGGTGAGGTGGAGGTTTTTTTTTTCCAAGTCCACAAAAAGAGATAAAAACAAACGGACTCAGCCTAGGAATCTTGGGTGAACAACCAAAACCAAAAAAAAATTGGTGAAGGGATGTTTTACCTAACTTGAAATCAAACATTACTCATCAAAGCTAGCAAGGGTGAGAGGAAGAATCCCTTCTCTCATAGAAGAAGATGAGGGACAAGATGAAACAGGGATGACTTGAGGTGGATCAGGAATATCATCTTCAAATATTTTGTCCCATTCATCTTTGATTTCAGCCAAAAGATTGTGAAGGATTACACAAGTGATAATCCATTTGATGAGGAACTTCATGTCTTTGGAGTTGTGAAGCTGGTCTCACCTTTCCCTTAAGATGGCCCATCTTCCTTTCAGGACTCCTATGGCATGCTCAATCCAAACTTAACATTGGGCAAGATGATAGTTGAAATTGGTTTTTCCTTGATTTTTGGACAAGAAATTATGGTATGCTGGAACCACATATTTCCCAATAGCATAAGCTGAATTGGCCAGAGGGTATTGATTGTGGTCAAAGTGGCTCTCTGTTTATTGGGAAATCCGCATCCAATTGAACACGTATGAATCATGAAAAGAACCATGAAGGCCAGCATGGGGAGATATGAAGTTCTTGTTCTTTTTGCAACCAAGTTGTAGTGCCACAGAGTATCTAAAAAAACAGACACAACATATTTGGTCAGTTTTTGATCAATGGTTTTATTAAAGCAATTGGAAAAGATATGAATCAATTGCCTTTTTTTCCAATCAAAATATTGGTTTCCATCTAGCTTGGGTTTTTGACTCAAGGGGATGGTGGTTCCATCAACAAAACCAATGCAACCAGGAAATCCTTTGGTTTCCATTACTTGAGATATCTCCTTGTGTTCTTCTTTTTGGGTCCAAGAAAGGACTGAGAAACGGAAAGATAGGATAGCAACCATGACTCTTTTGGTGTATGAGTCAATGGTTCCATATCCAACTGAGAATAGATTTTCGAATTGATGAATTGCTGCTCCATTTACATTTGATCCCAATCTACAAAGAGAAACAGCCAGTTGGATAGCTGGATTGCGTTGCGGATTACAAAAATTGTTCTGGAAGATGTGGTGGTCTTCAATCATCTCCAAAAGTTTTATGAATGAAGGCAATATAGTATGGAACAGTTTCTGGAAGCTTAGGTTGGGGAGGAGATGAAGCTTTTGCCTTTCATACATAGGTTTTTGTGGAGTTTGTCTTCTTGGAACCATGTATGGCTTTTGTAATAGAGAATTCAAAGCCAACCAAGTTGGTTCCAAATCAGAGTCTGAATTGGAGTCAGAATGGCAGTCAAATACTAACAAAAGTTCAGTCAGCTTTTTTGCATTTTCAACTTGCTGCCAAGAAGTTTGATGGGAGATGTTGAGAAAGATGGTGATTTGATGTGGGGTGATGAGATGATGATGGGATTTGTGTGAAGATGGAGATGTGAAGCCATAGAGATTTGAAGCAATAGAGATGTGAAGCAATCAAGATGTGAAGCAATCAAGATGTGAAGCAATGTAGATGAGATGTGTGTGATGTGATGGAGATGGGACTGGTATGGATTTGCTGATGTGGATGGGTTTTTTAGATTTTATGGATGTTCAATGGATGATGATGCATGAATGGTGGGTTTAACGGCGGTTTTGATCCTTAAAATCCGCCATTTTCATTAAACCTGCCATTTTTAAATACACCAGTTAGGGGGTATGTGTATTTCAGAAACCCGCCATTAAAAATGGCGGGTTTGGTAAAACAAATGGTGGTTTTCTAATGGCAGGTTTCCTAACTCTGATACACCCTAATGTTCAAATTTTTAGTTTCAGAAGCTGTAGCTGTGGGAGAAAAGACTGGATTCCCTAGAGGCCTATACTCATCTTCGTTTTAATTTTTTTTTTCTCCTCTTGAGCCTCTTCAAAGTCCCAGGACTAAAATTATGGGAAACAACCTGCTTTTTGATGATGATTCCTGACCTGTGATTGAACAAAAATATTTGGGAATTAATCAAAAATAGACAAAATCTACTGATCCCCCCCCCCAAGAAGAAATTAGTAACTGTATTTTTTAAATCCCATTCTTCAATTTCTGGTAGTTCTTTTATGTTAGAATTCTGTCTCTGTAGGTTTTGCCTAATACACTAGTGCAACTTGAGTCTAGTTAGAGAATTCCTTAGTTAACTCAGAGACTGCTTGTTGTGCACATTGTTCTATTTAGTTAATTTCATCAATATTCATCATTTAAGTTTATTCATAACCAATTGTTAGCCATCATGTACCAATTATATTTATACTGATTTCTGAACAAGTAAATCAACTCATCTGTTCTCAATCAACTTGAAAAAGAGTTCCCCTATTTCACTCTTAGAACCATGCCTATTAGTGTTCTAAGATTCCCATCCTCATCCTCTCAAATATTTCAACTGGAGCTATGCTCAAATCAAACTTTAATACCGGGTAAAAGCCAAAATGCTCCCCTGATAAAATTAATCCAATGCTCTATAATTTGTCTCTGTTTCAGTTTTCACACAATCATGATTCCAACTGATTGAGTTACTTGCAATCTTTGTAGCCCTTTTACTGCTGAAATTATTTTTTTTATCAACTTGATTGACAGTTTCCCATCACTTCTTAGTGTGCCATCTTGCTTCCTGGATCACCTTCTCTCTTGGTTTCCCTTTTCAAAATTGCTCAAACTTGCGCTAAAAAACCCATGCTGCACTAAATTTCCTCCAAATAATAGCTATAATTTCTCCCTATAGCACTCCCTAAAATCTTGATTGTCCGCTTGATATCACTCCTGGCATTTTAACCTAAAATTTTGGTTGCCTCCTTGAAATTTCTTCCAAGAAATTTATCACCCTCTTTAATTTCTCCTGTGTGCATTATCTTTCAATGTTGATTGCCTCCTCACTATCACTCCCAAGGCTACCAGTTTGAAATCAATGTCTCCTTCCAATTCCATCTTCCAGAAATTTTGATT
The DNA here is from genome assembly GCA_025617555.3 of Puccinia polysora. Lineage (NCBI taxonomy): Eukaryota > Fungi > Basidiomycota > Pucciniomycetes > Pucciniales > Pucciniaceae > Puccinia > Puccinia polysora. Next base: position 22,150,040 of record CM062618.1, on the reverse strand, counting down.
GTATCAGCTCAATTGCTCTTGTGGAACTCTTCTTTTAATCACTGTTGCATTTTTTTCACCAACTGTGTGCTTTTTTGGTCTTTCAATCTTCTCAAAATTTCTCCCAACTTTTGAGAATCTTCCAAAGTAGTTCTTTGTGTTGTGTTGCCTTTCCTTGAAACATTTGTCAGCATTTACATCTCAACTGGCTTCACTTATCTCTTTGTATTGATTTTTTTTACCCTCAATCCTCTTACAAGCCTTATTAGGGATCATTTTTACCTTCAAGGCTTCCATCATCAACCAAACTTGAACTTTTGGTGTCTCATCTAACTTCAGTTGCTTTTTTTGTCTTTCTCTCCTCAATTTAAGCATTTTGGACAATACTCAAGTCACCCAGTTTATTGTTACCTCAAGTTTTAAACTTGCTAAAAGTTCATCAAAATTCTCTCAGAAAAAACTCTGCACAACCTTTGAACAATCCCCTTACCTGGTTTGTTTGCTACCATCAAATTCTTCAACCATCTTATTAGGGCGTATCAGAGTTAGCAAACCCGCCATCAGAAACCCACAAATTTTTTGACCAAAACCACCATTGTTAATGGTGGGTTTCTGAATTTCACCTACCCCCTAACTGGTGTATTTCAAAATGGTGGGTTTCATGAAAACTTTAGATTTCAAACATCAAACCCGCAATTTATGAACCATCATCCATCCACCATCCATCCAATGCAAAAATCCCATCCACACCTCCACCTCAGCAAATCCATGCCAATCCCCTCTCCATTACATCAAACACATCTCATCTCTTTTGCTTAAAATCTCCATCAGTTCACGCACATCCCATCATCATGTTGTTGCCACTCATCACATCAACATCTTTCTCAACATTTTCAATCACACTTCCCAGAAGCAAGTTGAAAACCCAAAAAAGCTGACAGAAATTCAATTATTATTTAACTCTGATTCAGACTCCAATTTGGAATAAAATTTGTTAGCTTTTAATTCTCTTTTGGAAAATCAATACATTTTTCCAAGAATACAGACTCTCCACAAACCTATTTATGAAAGGAAAAGGCTTCATCTCCTCCCCAACTTAAGCTTCCAGAAACTGTTCCAAACTTTATTGCCTTCATTCATGAAAAGTTTGGAGATGATTGAAGAATGCCACATCTTCCAGGAAAATTATTGGAATCCTCAAAGAAATCCATCTATCCAAATTTATTTTTCTTTTTGTAGATTGGGATTGAATGAAAATGGAGCAGCAATTCATCAAATAAAAAATCCATTCTCAGTTGGTTATGGAACCATTCATTTATACACCAAAAGAGTCACAATTGCTATCCTGTCTTTCCTTTTATCAGTCATTTTTTGGCAAACAAAAGAAGAAAGGAAGGAAATATCTCAAGGAATGGAGACCAAAATCTTTCCTTTTTGCATTGTTTTTGTTGATGGAAACACTATCCGCTTGAGTCAATAACCCAAGCTAGATGGCAACCACTAGTTTTATTTGAAAAAAGGCAATTTATTGATTTATTTTTCAAAGCCTTTGAAAATAACTTTGATAAAGCACTGGCCAAATATGTTTTATCTTTCTATATAGATACTCTTTGGCACCAAAACCTGCTTGTGATAACAACAAGAATTTCATATCACTCCATGTTGGCCTTCCAGTTTCTTGCCATGATTCATATGTTTTCACTTGGATTTTGATTCCCCAACAACCAGATAAATACTTTGAACAAGATCAATAACTTCTCGCCAATTCAGACTATGCTAGCAGTAAATAAGTGGTTCCAGCATACAGAAATGTTTCATCCAATGATAAAGCCAAAGCTGATTTCAACAGTAATCTTTCCCAATCACAAGTTCCCATTGAGCATGCCATAGGAGTCTTCAAAGGAAGATGGGACAGCTTAAGGTAAAAGCAAAAAGAGCTTCAAAATCCCAAGAAATAAAAATTTTCATCAACTGGATTATCAGTTGTGTAATCCTTCATAACCTTCTGGAAAAAATCAAAGAAGAATGGGACAAAATATTTGAAGAATATATTCCCAATCATCCTCAATTCATCCATGTATCATCTTTTACCTCATCTTCTGCCATGAGAGAGAGGATTCTAGCCCTCAAACTTGCTCACTTTCATGAAAATCATATGCTTATGAAGTAGTTAAAAAATAATGTCAAATTAATTTTTTTTCATTCAACCAAGAATCCTATGCTGACTTGGGTTTTGTTTTTGGTGGACTGAGAAAAAACAAAACAAAACCTCCACCTCATACCTCACCACTCACCAAACCACCCACCTCACCCCACTCACTCACCGTTCCACTCCAGCCTCCTCCTCACCAAACCAACTGGTCCACACCAACTGGTCCACTCCTTCTTCCTCCTTACCAGACTTCCTCACCCATCACCTCTATCTCAACATCCACCTCCACCTCAAAGTCCCCCCCCCAGTAATCCCCCTCCTGCTCCAGCTCCCCATTGATCCATCAATTTTGACAAGAACCCCGCCTCCTCCTCCTACCTTTGAGAAATTGATCTGTTACTCATTTTTTGATTGATGGAATCCCACCCTCCTTCTCCTCCGTTGGCCATTACCCCCTCCCCCTTGTTGCTCAATTTTACCTCAGCACCTCAGGTAACCACCCCCCATCCTGCTCCTCCTCCTCCTCCATGTTGTCCCTCAAAAAGGGAGAAAACAATTGTTTTATTGCAGTTTTATTGATCAAAAAAATGGAAAGGAAAGAATTTTTTGCTTTCAGTTCAATTGATTGAACAAATGGTGAAAAAACAATTGTTTGCTTCCATTTTGATTGATCAATTTTTTGCTTGCAGTTTCATTGATAAATTGAACTGCAAGCAATTGATTGATTGCTTGACGTTTGGTTGATCAATAAAACCACAAGCAAACACTTGATAAATCATTTGCAAATAGCTGCCCCCCCTTCCCCTCCTTCCAATCCCATGGTTCAATTAATTTTAAGCAATTTATCAATTGTTTTTTGTTCAATCAATCAATTATTTGCAAATACCTGCCCCCTCACCCTCAAGCTCCTCATGTGCCTCCTCCCTGATGATTAAAAAAAGGGACTGACTGTTGTTTTCAGGGGGGGCTAGGATGATTTTCCAGTATTTTTGAATTTTTTTTCATGTTTTTTGATCATCTATCTTGATTATAAATGAATAATGTTTTTTTTATTGTGTGCAATGCAACACATTTTTCCACCACTTGATCCTCCTAAAACTGCCCTTGTCTCAAGTTCCAATTCTTCTCCCACCAAACTCAAAATTTTACACAATGAATTGAATCATTTCTTGATTCTCACCCCAATTGAAGTATTTGAATGGGAGGGAAAAAGATGATAGGAAATGATTTGATAAGAATACAGAGAGGTGGAAAGAATGGGGCTTTTCAGCAAAAGAAGGTTCAAATGAGAGATTCCAGAACTTCATTGGAAGCAGAGGAGGGGGGATCAATGAAAATATTGTGTGCTCTTAGAAAAATACTTTGGATCTGTATCCTGCCATCATTGCCAAAAAAATAAAATTAAAAAACCCTCCCCTGAAGAGTTTGAACAGGCCAAACAGGAGATCAACCCATTCCATTTCTTCTCCCCTGGAAGATTATTTGTTCCTGATCTCTCTAATCATGAGTCTGTGGTTGCAATAATTGAATTTTTTCCTTTGAATGAAATCTCTGAGAAAGAGAAGAAGGAAATCAAATTGGTTGCCACTTTCCTTCACCAATCCAAAAAACTTGTAAATACTTTTGGTTGCTCAAGATCTTGCGATGAAAAAATGCAGTAAATTGGATGGCAAAATTCAATTTGCCCTTCTGAAATATTTGGAAAATATTTGAAGAAAGCAGCTATTCAATCTTCCCCTCAAGAGTTTTTTTTTTGAACCTTAGGTCTGACAAGGTCTTACAAATTTTGGGCAAAATTTTCCAAAAATTAACCAGGCTGGCACATGATTCCAGCCTTAAAAAAATTCTGGGAAACAATATCCCTTCCTTCTCTTCATTGGAATTTGGATCCTGGATCACCCCTTTTGACTGTGTACCCCACATCACCTTTACTTCAAATTCCTTCTATAATTCTCCCCACATTGAAAAAGTCAGCATCTCTTCCAAGGCCTTTTTACTGGTGTTTCCAACCAAAAAATCAAATGGACAAATTATTTGAAATGAGTGATAATACAAAGTATTCAATTGTAATTTTTTTTCCTGAATTGGGTTTTGGTATTGATTTCAAAGAAAAAGGCTGTTTAAAATGATTTGGGAAGAAAATAAGGTCAAGCACTGTTATTTGCATGCTTTGGAGACTGCCACTCATGAAAAGCTGGCCATGTCTATTCAAATTGAAAAAAACCACTTGGAACACTTGCAAGGATATGAAAATTGGAAAAATATACCCCAGAAAAAATAAAAATAAAAATAAAAATAAAAAATATTTCTTTATTGGTGGGATGAAAAATAGCCTCAAATGTTTTTGTAATAAAAAATAATTTTTTTGTTTTTCTTCTCAAAACTTTTATCCAAGTAGATATATTTAAAAGCCAAGAAATTGAGTAATTTACTTTATTTCTTCCCCAGTTCTAATGCTACAAATACATGCCATGGCTACAGATAACCTATCTTTTCTTTCCATTTCCAGTTGTTCCCTCTCCTTTTCCAGTCTCTTTTCCAGTTGATCCTTCCTCTTTTCCGCTTTTTGAAGCTCCTTCTTAGCCTGTTTCAATTTCCAGTCAGAATCCCAATTTTTTTGATGATTAAAACTCTTGGCTTTCTGATTTTGACAATCAATATCCAGTTGAAGGAGATTCAATCAATGCACTTCCTTGAATCTTGCTTCTCCATGACATCTTCAAAGCCAGAAAAATTCAAAGTGTTTCTCCTCTTTTGAGGGCTATTGGTGTTAAAATACGTACGCACTTACGCGGGTGCTACGTATAAGTGTAATCCAAATGGGATGCACAAATGGGCCTCTAAGGCCCATTGGACACACACACGGACCATACGGGCCCATGTGGATGTCACGGATTTGGGGAAACTGGCCTCAAAATGCGTGAAATAGGCCTATTGGTACACGGGCCCTAACGGGCCCGGTGGGGTATATGGGCAGATACAGCCAGATGGGCTTGTATGGGCATAATTGGGCCCAAGGTTTATTTTGGACATACTTGGCCAGACGGGCTGGCCCGCCAAAGTATGTTTTTCTCAGTTTTCGGGCTTGGGGCGGCCCATTGGGGCCGCCGCCAGTGTCGCGGCCCACCCGGGGCCGCTGCTCGCGTCGCGGCCCGTTCGGGGCCGCCTGTGTTCCTCGGCACGGCCCACGCGGGGCCCGACGGCCCGCGCGGGGCTGTTGCGCGGCCGAGGGATCCCGCGCGGTGCGATGCCGCGCGGGCCCGGCTGGTCGCGACCGGCGACCAGCGCCGCGGAGCCGGGGCTCGCGGCCCCGGCTCGCTCCCCCTCCCCTCGCTCGCCGTCGCGAGGGGGAGGGGGCAGGCTGGCTGGGTTGAACCAGCCAGCGACCGGCCGCGATGACGCGGTCGGTCAGGGCAGGGGGGACCTGACCACCCCCTTGCCCAGGGAGGTGGCGGCGCCGGCCGCGAGTGTAGCGACCGGACGGTGGGGGGGATTTGATCACCCTCCCACCTTGTAGCGAAGAGGTGACGAGGGGCGCTCTCCCCCCCCCTTTACCGAGGGGGAGGAGCGACGGGCCAGGGGGGATCTGACCACCCCCCAGCCATCCTTACCTTGACGACGCCCTGGGGGTATCGACCCCCAGGGCCCCTGGTGAGGGGATTTGACCGCCCCCACCAGGGAATTGAGAGAAAGAGGGGGGGGGCGGCATGTCCGCCGGCTACACCCCCCCCCATGTGAGGTTGAAACCGGACCCAGGTGAGCCCTGGGTCCCACCTGGCCCATTTGAGGGGCCAGGGGCTGGATGCATGAGGCAACCAGCCCGTAACAGAGGTAATAAGGCCATCAGGGCCGGTTGTAATAGACAACCAGCCAGGGGATTGAACAGCAAAGGGGCTGGTTCAGCCCCGTAACGGTGGAAACACCAGAATGGACCGGAATAGGCTGGTCGTAAGGGTTCAGGGACTGATGCCATGTGGGCTGATGTAGTCCAAACCAAGTAACAAGGCTTGTAGAGCCTGTAGAGCTCTTTTGGGGCGGAAAATTTGCCTTTTGGCTTGTTGTATCATGGGCTCACAAGAGGCCAATCTTTTGTACTTAAGGAGCTCTTCTCCCTGCTGTTTTCCATCATTCATTCATCATCCAATCGAATTCATCAAACATATTGCCCCATTGTGAGAGCCCCATTAGCCTTTATTGACACACAGTGTCCAGCATTTCTTTTGCTTTAAATACTGCTCATTTGCCTAAGCTAATTGCTGGCCATAATTATAACACATTATCAGTACCAACATCATCATTACTTCCAAGCCATCTAGACCTTTGTACCTTACTTTGGAGAACCTCAAAGACCTCAAGTTTTCCAAGAAGATGTCCTATATCCCTGATGTTAGCTCTACCAAAATAGTTCTGAATAGTCAGAACTATAATGCTTGGGCTGTCCTTATGGATAGTGAGCTGGATAACATCTGCTGTGGGGAAATTATGGATGCAGATGACACTCTGATCAGTTCAGAAGTGGAGAAGAAGTCTTACCATCTGATCCTTAGGCATCTTGATGAGAATCATGTGACATGGGTTGCTGATACTCTTAGGGAAGATGAGAGGAGGAGGGGCAGCATCCTTTGGAAGCTGCTTAAGTCCAAGTATGCTGGTGATTCTGTTCACCAGAAGGGTATAGCCTTTAATAAACTGTTCAAGTTACAATATTCGAATTGTAAACAGTTTGTGGCAGAGGCTAGGTCTAGTATAGCCAAGTTCAAGTCATCTGGACTTAAAATGGATCCAGAGTGTTTGTCACTCTTAATCCTTCAAAAGCTGCCAAAAGAGTTTGATTCCTTAGTCAGAATCATTTCTCAATTGGATCCTCTTCCTGGGGAGGAGGATGTGCTTAAAAGGATTGAAAAGGATGACCTTCAATTCAAGATGAAGGGGGGTTCTGGAACAGCCCTAGTTGAAAAGACTGGAAAATCTCGCAAGAAGGCGAAAAAGGATTTGTCCAAGGTCTTATGTTACAATTGTCAGAATAAGGGTCACTATGCTAAGGACTGCAAGGAGGCCAAGAAAAGGAAGAAGTCCGAAGGGGATGACAAGGAGGTCAATCTCACAACTGAAAACGTTGCAATGGTGGCGTTGGATGCTCCAATTGAAGAGGCTGTTGTGGAAGAAGGTCCCAACAAGAAGGCCAAAATCGATGAGGATCAAGAAATGGACTTGATTGATTATGAAGTGAGTAATCTTAACCTCAAAGATAAGAACTTATCAGTGACTGATAAAGCTTCTTTCCTACTAGGAGGATTGAAGGAGGATTTTCTTGTTTTGATCGATTCTGGTTGTACAGATCACATGTTTTTTGAACCAAATTTATTTTCAAATCTTAGTGATTATGATGGGGTTGTAAATATTGGTCAGAAAGGCAGAACAATTCAGATTAAAGGAATTGGAAAAGTTATTCTTGCAAATCAACTGGGTTTCCAAATTACTTTTGATAAAGTGTTCTATGTACCAGAGTTGCCTTACAACCTTGTGTCTCTTGGGGTGTTATGGAAAAAAGGTTTCCAAATTCGTTATCTTAAAGGAGATAGGTTTGTTATTGATATGAATGGGAGAACTGTTCTTAGTGGACAAGTTCGGAATAAGCTTCTGTGTGCAAGCTTGTTCAAATTCTCAGCTCTGAGCACTGTTTCTCACAATAGAAGTGGCCATAAGGTAAAGGACAGCAACTGTGAGAGTTGTACCTTGGGGGCCAAGACTAGAAATGTGTTCTCTAAGAGTAGAGATCACACAGATGTTCCTAGAGAGGAATTTTCCATTGATTTGGCAGGGCCATTCACTCCAGAGTCCCTTGGTGGGGCAAGATACTTCATCAATTTAGTTGATACTGCAACTAATTATGTTTGGGTTAAACCGATTCGATCTAAGGATCAGACCACAGAGGAGGTTTCTGTAATCTTCAAAGTCTGGAAACAGAATGGTCTGATGAAGGAGATCAAGAGGGTTATTACCGATGGAGGGGGTGAATTCGTGAGTAAAGAGTTTGGGAGGCTGTTGAAAGATTATGGTATCATTCATATAGTCACTACTGCAAGTACTCCACAAAATAATGGAATAGTTGAGAGAATGAATAGGACTTTACTGGACAAAGTCAGAACTATTATGTCTCAATCTGGTCTGCCAAAGTTCTTATGGGCTGAGTTGATGTGCACGGTGTGTCTGTTGCACAACATTGTAAGTGTTAATGGGAAGTGTCCCCATTATCAGTTTTGGAAGTTGTACCCCAAAACATCACACCTAAGAACAATTGGTTGCTTGGTGTATTATAGTGTCCACCATAATGAAATGGTCGGAAAATTAGACCCTAGAGCCAGAACAGGGGCACTTGTAGGCTATGATTTAATAAGTAAATCTTATAGGATCTATTGTCCAGGGACAAGAAAGGTTATCCGTAGCAGGGATGTAAAATTCGACGAAAGTACCTTTCCACTCAAAAGGAGTGAAGATGTTGTTGTGATTAAGCCACAACAAGAAATAGAATTAGCACCTATTTCACCAGCAAAAGCTGTGGAACATGTGGTTCCAGAAGATGAAGAGGTGGCAGACGTGCCACAAGAGGGTTCAGTACCCGCTTCAGGTGATTCTGTGGAATCAGAACCTGATGAGCCTCCACCTCCGGTTAGAAGGAGTGGTAGGGTTAGAGTACCGGTTGACAGGTACGGGGAGTGGAGATCCCATTATGCTGCCGCAGGATATGAGGAAGATACATTTCAGGAACAGTGTATGCTCAATGAAGTCCTGGAGTTGAGTTCAGAAATGGGTAACAGGGTTAACCCAAATACCTTTGGCCAAGCTATGAATTCTGATGAGAGAGCCAACTGGAAGAGTGCTATTTTTGAGGAATTTGATTCTCTAGAGAATAATAGTGTCTTTGAAGTGGTTAAGCGGGATTCTGTTCCAAAAGGAAAGACCATTGTGGGGTCTCGATTGGTGTTAAACAAGAAGTTTGACACAAATGGAGTTTTGAAAAGGTTCAAGGCTAGATGTGTTGCACAGGGCTTCAAGCAGAGAGAGGGTATTGATTACCAAGAAACTTTCTCACCAACTGGAAGGCTGTCCACCTTCAGGTACATCATTGCTCTGGCAGTGGAGTTGGGTGAAGAAATCAGACAAGCTGATTTTGTAACAGCATACTTGAATGCAAAACTTGGAGAGGAGGAGACTGTTTATATGTCGATTCCTGATGGTTTTCGTGAATGGTTAGTAGAGACTAAACCAGAAACCATGAAGAAAATCTGTGTTAGAACTTTTCTTTCGGCAGATAAAGGGGAATATGTCCTCAAGCTGTGTAGATCCCTGTATGGATTGAAGCAAGCAGCTAGGTCATGGTATAACACCATGAGTGAGAAACTGCAAAGAGATTGTGTTGAGGTACATGCCCACTGGAGCAATGATTGCGGATATCTTGACTAAGGCGTTAGATAGGAACAAGCATCAAGGCTTTGTGACTAATATGCGAATGTCACCCCTTTTGGATTAAGGGGGTGTGTTAAAATACGTACGCACTTACGCGGGTGCTACGTATAAGTGTAATCCAAATGGGATGCACAAATGGGCCTCTAAGGCCCATTGGAAACACACACGGACCATACGGGCCCATGTGGATGTCACGGATTTGGGGAAACTGGCCTCAAAATGCGTGAAATAGGCCTATTGGTACACGGGCCCTAACGGGCCCGGTGGGGTATATGGGCAGATACAGCCAGATGGGCTTGTATGGGCATAATTGGGCCCAAGGTTTATTTTGGACATACTTGGCCAGACGGGCTGGCCCGCCAAAGTATGTTTTTCTCAGTTTTCGGGCTTGGGGCGGCCCATTGGGGCCGCCGCCAGTGTCGCGGCCCACCCGGGGCCGCTGCTCGCGTCGCGGCCCGTTCGGGGCCGCCTGTGTTCCTCGGCACGGCCCACGCGGGGCCCGACGGCCCGCGCGGGGCTGTTGCGCGGCCGAGGGATCCCGCGCGGTGCGATGCCGCGCGGGCCCGGCTGGTCGCGACCGGCGACCAGCGCCGCGGAGCCGGGGCTCGCGGCCCCGGCTCGCTCCCCCTCCCCTCGCTCGCCGTCGCGAGGGGGAGGGGGCAGGCTGGCTGGGTTGAACCAGCCAGCGACCGGCCGCGATGACGCGGTCGGTCAGGGCAGGGGGGACCTGACCACCCCCTTGCCCAGGGAGGTGGCGGCGCCGGCCGCGAGTGTAGCGACCGGACGGTGGGGGGGATTTGATCACCCTCCCACCTTGTAGCGAAGAGGTGACGAGGGGCGCTCTCCCCCCCCCCTTTACCGAGGGGGAGGAGCGACGGGCCAGGGGGGATCTGACCACCCCCCAGCCATCCTTACCTTGACGACGCCCTGGGGGTATCGACCCCCAGGGCCCCTGGTGAGGGGATTTGACCGCCCCCACCAGGGAATTGAGAGAAAGAGGGGGGGGGCGGCATGTCCGCCGGCTACACCCCCCCCCATGTGAGGTTGAAACCGGACCCAGGTGAGCCCTGGGTCCCACCTGGCCCATTTGAGGGGCCAGGGGCTGGATGCATGAGGCAACCAGCCCGTAACAGAGGTAATAAGGCCATCAGGGCCGGTTGTAATAGACAACCAGCCAGGGGATTGAACAGCAAAGGGGCTGGTTCAGCCCCGTAACGGTGGAAACACCAGAATGGACCGGAATAGGCTGGTCGTAAGGGTTCAGGGACTGATGCCATGTGGGCTGATGTAGTCCAAACCAAGTAACAAGGCTTGTAGAGCCTGTAGAGCTCTTTTGGGGCGGAAAATTTGCCTTTTGGCTTGTTGTATCATGGGCTCACAAGAGGCCAATCTTTTGTACTTAAGGAGCTCTTCTCCCTGCTGTTTTCCATCATTCATTCATCATCCAATCGAATTCATCAAACATATTGCCCCATTGTGAGAGCCCCATTAGCCTTTATTGACACACAGTGTCCAGCATTTCTTTTGCTTTAAATACTGCTCATTTGCCTAAGCTAATTGCTGGCCATAATTATAACACATTATCAGTACCAACATCATCATTACTTCCAAGCCATCTAGACCTTTGTACCTTACTTTGGAGAACCTCAAAGACCTCAAGTTTTCCAAGAAGATGTCCTATATCCCTGATGTTAGCTCTACCAAAATAGTTCTGAATAGTCAGAACTATAATGCTTGGGCTGTCCTTATGGATAGTGAGCTGGATAACATCTGCTGTGGGGAAATTATGGATGCAGATGACACTCTGATCAGTTCAGAAGTGGAGAAGAAGTCTTACCATCTGATCCTTAGGCATCTTGATGAGAATCATGTGACATGGGTTGCTGATACTCTTAGGGAAGATGAGAGGAGGAGGGGCAGCATCCTTTGGAAGCTGCTTAAGTCCAAGTATGCTGGTGATTCTGTTCACCAGAAGGGTATAGCCTTTAATAAACTGTTCAAGTTACAATATTCGAATTGTAAACAGTTTGTGGCAGAGGCTAGGTCTAGTATAGCCAAGTTCAAGTCATCTGGACTTAAAATGGATCCAGAGTGTTTGTCACTCTTAATCCTTCAAAAGCTGCCAAAAGAGTTTGATTCCTTAGTCAGAATCATTTCTCAATTGGATCCTCTTCCTGGGGAGGAGGATGTGCTTAAAAGGATTGAAAAGGATGACCTTCAATTCAAGATGAAGGGGGGTTCTGGAACAGCCCTAGTTGAAAAGACTGGAAAATCTCGCAAGAAGGCGAAAAAGGATTTGTCCAAGGTCTTATGTTACAATTGTCAGAATAAGGGTCACTATGCTAAGGACTGCAAGGAGGCCAAGAAAAGGAAGAAGTCCGAAGGGGATGACAAGGAGGTCAATCTCACAACTGAAAACGTTGCAATGGTGGCGTTGGATGCTCCAATTGAAGAGGCTGTTGTGGAAGAAGGTCCCAACAAGAAGGCCAAAATCGATGAGGATCAAGAAATGGACTTGATTGATTATGAAGTGAGTAATCTTAACCTCAAAGATAAGAACTTATCAGTGACTGATAAAGCTTCTTTCCTACTAGGAGGATTGAAGGAGGATTTTCTTGTTTTGATCGATTCTGGTTGTACAGATCACATGTTTTTTGAACCAAATTTATTTTCAAATCTTAGTGATTATGATGGGGTTGTAAATATTGGTCAGAAAGGCAGAACAATTCAGATTAAAGGAATTGGAAAAGTTATTCTTGCAAATCAACTGGGTTTCCAAATTACTTTTGATAAAGTGTTCTATGTACCAGAGTTGCCTTACAACCTTGTGTCTCTTGGGGTGTTATGGAAAAAAGGTTTCCAAATTCGTTATCTTAAAGGAGATAGGTTTGTTATTGATATGAATGGGAGAACTGTTCTTAGTGGACAAGTTCGGAATAAGCTTCTGTGTGCAAGCTTGTTCAAATTCTCAGCTCTGAGCACTGTTTCTCACAATAGAAGTGGCCATAAGGTAAAGGACAGCAACTGTGAGAGTTGTACCTTGGGGGCCAAGACTAGAAATGTGTTCTCTAAGAGTAGAGATCACACAGATGTTCCTAGAGAGGAATTTTCCATTGATTTGGCAGGGCCATTCACTCCAGAGTCCCTTGGTGGGGCAAGATACTTCATCAATTTAGTTGATACTGCAACTAATTATGTTTGGGTTAAACCGATTCGATCTAAGGATCAGACCACAGAGGAGGTTTCTGTAATCTTCAAAGTCTGGAAACAGAATGGTCTGATGAAGGAGATCAAGAGGGTTATTACCGATGGAGGGGGTGAATTCGTGAGTAAAGAGTTTGGGAGGCTGTTGAAAGATTATGGTATCATTCATATAGTCACTACTGCAAGTACTCCACAAAATAATGGAATAGTTGAGAGAATGAATAGGACTTTACTGGACAAAGTCAGAACTATTATGTCTCAATCTGGTCTGCCAAAGTTCTTATGGGCTGAGTTGATGTGCACGGTGTGTCTGTTGCACAACATTGTAAGTGTTAATGGGAAGTGTCCCCATTATCAGTTTTGGAAGTTGTACCCCAAAACATCACACCTAAGAACAATTGGTTGCTTGGTGTATTATAGTGTCCACCATAATGAAATGGTCGGAAAATTAGACCCTAGAGCCAGAACAGGGGCACTTGTAGGCTATGATTTAATAAGTAAATCTTATAGGATCTATTGTCCAGGGACAAGAAAGGTTATCCGTAGCAGGGATGTAAAATTCGACGAAAGTACCTTTCCACTCAAAAGGAGTGAAGATGTTGTTGTGATTAAGCCACAACAAGAAATAGAATTAGCACCTATTTCACCAGCAAAAGCTGTGGAACATGTGGTTCCAGAAGATGAAGAGGTGGCAGACGTGCCACAAGAGGGTTCAGTACCCGCTTCAGGTGATTCTGTGGAATCAGAACCTGATGAGCCTCCACCTCCGGTTAGAAGGAGTGGTAGGGTTAGAGTACCGGTTGACAGGTACGGGGAGTGGAGATCCCATTATGCTGCCGCAGGATATGAGGAAGATACATTTCAGGAACAGTGTATGCTCAATGAAGTCCTGGAGTTGAGTTCAGAAATGGGTAACAGGGTTAACCCAAATACCTTTGGCCAAGCTATGAATTCTGATGAGAGAGCCAACTGGAAGAGTGCTATTTTTGAGGAATTTGATTCTCTAGAGAATAATAGTGTCTTTGAAGTGGTTAAGCGGGATTCTGTTCCAAAAGGAAAGACCATTGTGGGGTCTCGATTGGTGTTAAACAAGAAGTTTGACACAAATGGAGTTTTGAAAAGGTTCAAGGCTAGATGTGTTGCACAGGGCTTCAAGCAGAGAGAGGGTATTGATTACCAAGAAACTTTCTCACCAACTGGAAGGCTGTCCACCTTCAGGTACATCATTGCTCTGGCAGTGGAGTTGGGTGAAGAAATCAGACAAGCTGATTTTGTAACAGCATACTTGAATGCAAAACTTGGAGAGGAGGAGACTGTTTATATGTCGATTCCTGATGGTTTTCGTGAATGGTTAGTAGAGACTAAACCAGAAACCATGAAGAAAATCTGTGTTAGAACTTTTCTTTCGGCAGATAAAGGGGAATATGTCCTCAAGCTGTGTAGATCCCTGTATGGATTGAAGCAAGCAGCTAGGTCATGGTATAACACCATGAGTGAGAAACTGCAAAGAGATTGTGTTGAGGTACATGCCCACTGGAGCAATGATTGCGGATATCTTGACTAAGGCGTTAGATAGGAACAAGCATCAAGGCTTTGTGACTAATATGCGAATGTCACCCCTTTTGGATTAAGGGGGTGTGTTAAAATACGTACGCACTTACGCGGGTGCTACGTATAAGTGTAATCCAAATGGGATGCACAAATGGGCCTCTAAGGCCCATTGGAAACACACACGGACCATACGGGCCCATGTGGATGTCACGGATTTGGGGAAACTGGCCTCAAAATGCGTGAAATAGGCCTATTGGTACACGGGCCCTAACGGGCCCGGTGGGGTATATGGGCAGATACAGCCAGATGGGCTTGTATGGGCATAATTGGGCCCAAGGTTTATTTTGGACATACTTGGCCAGACGGGCTGGCCCGCCAAAGTATGTTTTTCTCAGTTTTCGGGCTTGGGGCGGCCCATTGGGGCCGCCGCCAGTGTCGCGGCCCACCCGGGGCCGCTGCTCGCGTCGCGGCCCGTTCGGGGCCGCCTGTGTTCCTCGGCACGGCCCACGCGGGGCCCGACGGCCCGCGCGGGGCTGTTGCGCGGCCGAGGGATCCCGCGCGGTGCGATGCCGCGCGGGCCCGGCTGGTCGCGACCGGCGACCAGCGCCGCGGAGCCGGGGCTCGCGGCCCCGGCTCGCTCCCCCTCCCCTCGCTCGCCGTCGCGAGGGGGAGGGGGCAGGCTGGCTGGGTTGAACCAGCCAGCGACCGGCCGCGATGACGCGGTCGGTCAGGGCAGGGGGGACCTGACCACCCCCTTGCCCAGGGAGGTGGCGGCGCCGGCCGCGAGTGTAGCGACCGGACGGTGGGGGGGATTTGATCACCCTCCCACCTTGTAGCGAAGAGGTGACGAGGGGCGCTCTCCCCCCCCCTTTACCGAGGGGGAGGAGCGACGGGCCAGGGGGGATCTGACCACCCCCCAGCCATCCTTACCTTGACGACGCCCTGGGGGTATCGACCCCCAGGGCCCCTGGTGAGGGGATTTGACCGCCCCCACCAGGGAATTGAGAGAAAGAGGGGGGGGGCGGCATGTCCGCCGGCTACACCCCCCCCCCATGTGAGGTTGAAACCGGACCCAGGTGAGCCCTGGGTCCCACCTGGCCCATTTGAGGGGCCAGGGGCTGGATGCATGAGGCAACCAGCCCGTAACAGAGGTAATAAGGCCATCAGGGCCGGTTGTAATAGACAACCAGCCAGGGGATTGAACAGCAAAGGGGCTGGTTCAGCCCCGTAACGGTGGAAACACCAGAATGGACCGGAATAGGCTGGTCGTAAGGGTTCAGGGACTGATGCCATGTGGGCTGATGTAGTCCAAACCAAGTAACAAGGCTTGTAGAGCCTGTAGAGCTCTTTTGGGGCGGAAAATTTGCCTTTTGGCTTGTTGTATCATGGGCTCACAAGAGGCCAATCTTTTGTACTTAAGGAGCTCTTCTCCCTGCTGTTTTCCATCATTCATTCATCATCCAATCGAATTCATCCAACATATTGCCCCATTGTGAGAGCCCCATTAGCCTTTATTGACACACAGTGTCCAGCATTTCTTTTGCTTTAAATACTGCTCATTTGCCTAAGCTAATTGCTGGCCATAATTATAACAATTGGGATTGATGTTGATGGAATTGTAGGCCTTTTTCTTTCACTTTGCAGAGGATTTTTTTGTGGTAAAATCATTAATCTCATTTGAAGGTGATGTGGGAGGCCCCATTGGCTTGAGTATTTGGTCATTCAGAAATGGATGTGGCTGTATTTTACATTATAAATCAGTCAGGATTGAGCGGAAATAAAAGAAAAGAACTTGCTTCCTTACTTGAACAGATGTTGATTGTAATGTAGATAGTGAAATAACTAGCTCATCATTGGCCAATTTTTCAATTTCTTTCGCCCCAGGAAGAGAGAAATCCAAAGAAGTAGGTGAGGGGTCCAAGGAAGGGTTTTAATCATTGATAAATACTGATATAGGCATGATTGGAGCTGGTTGTGTTGGAATATCCTCCTCCGCATTCAATTGGGGCCGCTCCAAGGTTTCATCAGGGTCATTTTTGCTTGGCTGAGCATCTACAACCAAGTCCTTAGAATCAATGGAATCAGATTTTTGGGAATCAAAATCAGCTAAGGGGGTGATTTTGGCGTTCTTTCCAAAAATTTCATTGATTTGAATACAAAAAGAAAAAATGGAGTCCAGCTTATCAACCATAAAGTTGATTCACTTGGCTTTATTGGAGTTGGTGATACCAAAGCCAGTGGATATTGAAATTGAATGGGCCTTTTTTTACTTGGATCAATAGTTCTTGAATTGCTCCCTCATATTTTTGGATGAAATATCCAGCCTACCTTTCATTTTATTCTTGAGGTTTTTGGCCATCAGGAGATAACCATAAACCTTAGAGGATGGAGGTTGGCCAACTTGTGTTTTGTTTCCAGATCAAAAGCAATTGTCATAGTTAGAGGGGATTTTGAGATAGTTTAACAGGATGATGTGATCAGCTCTCTTGAGCTGGATTGCATTTTGAAGTTGATGGGGGAGGTTTGTTTGCTTTAGAGTTCCTTGGGGATGTTTGCTTTGGCCCATTGGAGTTTAATGTGGATTTGCAGGGGGTGGGTTTCTGGGGGGCGATTTCAAACAAGTAAAAGGAGTGAAGGGATGAATCAATCAGAGCAATAAAGCACTGAGATTTAGGATTTGATGAAAGAAATAAAGTGATGAAAGTGATGAAGCAATGAGAATAGCAATGAGTAGATGAGACTAATGAAGTTACAAGAGAAATAAAACAATTGGATTTATGATTTGATGAAAGCAATAAAGTTAAAAGAGTGATGAAGCAATGAGGATAGCTATGAATCAAATTTTTCCATTGAGGTTTGAGGTAGAATTTTTCCAATGAGGTCAGAGTTTGAAAGCAGCATTTATGATGTGGAATGATGTGTGTTTGAGGCAGTGAAAGCCTCTAAATAATTTATTTGAAAAACCCATTTATTTTCAGGTACCTCTGACATGTCTGATGGGAAATGAGTGGTATTTTTTCATTTTCATTGGGGGGTTATAAATGGAAGATTTGGGTTGAAAACCTCCATTTCAAAATGGCATGTTTTGTTAACTTCTACGCCCTATTATTACCATTTTTCTTTGATTTTATTTCTACCATAAAGTTCATCCTTTTCCATAAATTTAGTCCAGTTTCTGCATAATTGGTCCTCAACTGCTATTGCTTCATTAGTTAGTCTAGTTGTTGTTCAGAATAAACCAGGGTTCAAAAATTAAAAGTCAAGTGTCTTGTTACTTGTTGATGGAATAGGATCACATGAAGTTCAAAAACAACAAGATCAGTTTCTTTCATAATGGAATATGCCTTTATTCCTGTGGTCAAAAATACCATTGTTCAATGAAAGAAATATTGGATAGAATATACATTCAAGAATTCAAAATTCTTCAAATTGGTTTTTTTTTGTTTTATTTTTCTGCCCTCCTATATTGGACAAGGGGGTGTGTTAGAATTGGGGATCTGTAAGTGTTGCCAAATACTGTAGTGCATCTTAAGTCTATTTAGAGCATTCCGTAGTTAACATTGTTACTTCTCATTGTGCAAATTGTGCTCTTTATTTAATTTCCTCAATACTCATTTTATCAGTTTATTCATTATGAATTTTATTAATTACCACTTGTTAGCATACATATTTCTAAAAAAGGGAATCAACTCATCTGTTCTTACTCACCTTGAGCCAGAGTTCCCCGCTTTGACTCTTTGAAATTCAATCCTCTTAGCATTATAAGATTACTATCCTCGCCGTCTCAAGTATTTAAACCAGAGAATTCAAATAAAACTTCCATATGCTCCACATTAATCATCTTCTGTTATAAATATGTCCTGATCTGAATGAAATTTTAGACCAATTACAAAAAAAACAAGGAATTGAAAAAAAAGCATGTCTTCCTCTGAATCCTATTTATTTTTTCCCTTTCCCTTTTCTTAAGCTTCCATTTCTTTGCTTTTCATCAAAGGCTGAAATTTTGGAAGATCAATATCCAACCAACGTCTGTTCAAATTGATCTGAAAAAAAATATTGAAAGAAGAAGAAAAAGAAAAAGAAAAAAATAACCATTTTTTACCCACTTGTTGCTTCCTTGGCCTTCCTCTGCACATAGGTACTTCAACATAATCAAACCAACCTGGATCTTACTTCAAGGAATGATGAGAAAATCTTTTCAATTTATTGAGGGCTCCTTTGGGTTTTCCACAAATCTTAATTTCTTCCTTTGATGGTGGTTTTTGCATGGGGGACAGTTGATACTGCCCTTTCAGTAGTTTCATAAATTCTTAAAGGTAAATATGTTGTTCTCCTGGGCACAATTTTAGAAATTCTTGAAATATTTCATTTTGAAACCAGTGTAAATTTCTTTATTTGCAAATTGATTCATCAGATTATTGATATTTTTGGCATTAATCATTCTCAATAAGCAATTAATAATTCCAAAATAAAACAAAATAAATTCAGAAATAAATGTGGGATTCTTTTTCTTCAAAAAAAAGGAGAAGGAGAAGAAGAAAATCTACTAAAGTAGGAGGTTTTACATGCCACTGGAGATGAAAATCTTCAAGGAATAATGTTTGCTTCTTTATTTTTTCCTTCTTCACTTTTTTAAACAAGGAATTCCCATGAAAAAACAGAAATCACAATCAGAAAAGGTGGTTTGTTTTTCTGCTGATATTTGAAATGAATGGAAAACCTTGAGAGCATAGTGGCTGGTTTTTCCAGACAGTTTTTTGACAAAATATGGCAGCCCAATCAAGTTCTTGAATTCTTGTTGGGAGCTTTAAATTTCTGTTTCATGGATTTGGATGGAAATTGAATGATAGATTTGATGAAATAAAAAAGAAAAGGAACCAACAGAATCAGTTATAAATATTTTAACATAAGATTGGGGGCTTCTATTCTGAATGTACTAATTTTACAAAAACAGAGGTGCATGTTTTCAGCATATTAAGCAAATTTGTTTTTTATAGGAATCCACCTTTCAAGAAGGTATTCAGAAGTGGGAGGATCTCAGAATACACTGAGTTTGGTGAAATTCTCTTGATATCATTACTCAGATGGATATTTTACCAGAATATTCAAGTGTTTTCTCAAGATCATCCATTCTTCCTCAGAATTAAAGTCTTTTCTACAGTGTTTTTTAAATTTTCAAAAATCTTCCAGAGAAAGATTAGATGATGGGAGTTTGTAAAGAAAGTGTAAATGGAATGAATGAGCGCTTCTCCTTTTTCTGCAAAAATTACTTTGGGTTCTTCATGTTCTAATGATTGATCAATTTGGGTGAGTGCCAACTGATATTAATCCTTTTGTTATTGGGAGAGGAAACAGAAACCAACAGAGAAATTTCTAGCACAATTTTTGACTCCAAAAATGTGAAAGAGAGGCATTCAAATTTTCTTGTTTTTATAGGTACAGTCCAACATTAATACTGATGGAAAGAGGTGATTGGTTTTATGGAATCTCGGTGAGAATGGAATAAATAACTCATATGAAGATTTTGATTATTGAATTCATATTCAAAAGAAGATTTTCTTAATTTCATTAATAAATCTTCTGTGGGTGATTTGCCTTCCAGTTTTTCTTTTGTTTTGATTGGTACTAATGTTTGTGTGAATGGGAGAAGAAGAGGATTGGATTAAGGAATTGAATATTTTGAGGAGAGGAACCCCATCTGTGGTTAAAGAATAGACTGCATTCTCTTGAGCCCCCTGACAAATTCAATGAACTGGCTTTGGGGGTGGATCAGTATATGGAGGATCATTTTCATCAGGGCGTTGAATTT
This sequence comes from Puccinia polysora, assembly GCA_025617555.3. NCBI lineage: Eukaryota > Fungi > Basidiomycota > Pucciniomycetes > Pucciniales > Pucciniaceae > Puccinia > Puccinia polysora. The sequence goes on along the minus strand of CM062618.1, from coordinate 22,129,878 downwards.
ACTTATTCCAAAAACCAGTCTTGTAAGATATTGAAGAGAATTTGAAAGAAATGTTTGCTTTTATAGTTTTTGAAATTCTTTTGTTATATAAATTGGTTTTTTATTTCTCTATGTTAATTATATCTTTTTTCCTGAGCATTGGATAATTTTATGGAAATGGCATATCCATCTCAATTAGACCATCCTTGAAAAGTACCCACATATACCTCTTTTTAATGATATGATAATTCATGCGGAGGAGCAAAAGGGGGGGAACCATGGGGGTTATTTAAATAATTATGAAGCACCAGAAGAAGCAGAAGAGGCAGATTTTAAAATTGGGTTGCTGTGTTTTTGAGACATATTTTAAATGGTTTTTTTATGAATACTTTGGATTTTTGGATAGATTACACATAGCAGAAATATTGATAATTTGAGATAAAGAAAGAGTTCAGGGACTTGAGATTGGAGGGAAAGAAATTTCTTGGTTACTTTTTGATTTTGGATTGATCTGTTAATTATTAGAACAAAAAATTACAAAAAGTTGAGAAAACATTGTTGAGGAGTGATTTTTTAGATGTTTGATAGAATTTTTGTATTGATAGAAGTGTATTTAGTGAGGGTGGAGTTTTGAATTGGATTGGTTTAGTTTTGGTGATTAGTGATGTGTGATTGGGTGATTGGTGTTGATTTATGATGATTGGTGTGGTGTGTGGTGTATTATGGTTGTTGAGAGGTAATTTTTGGGTTGAGGATGTTGATGCAATGACACTGAGAACAGCATACACAGAACATGAGTGATGGGCTGGGTGAGGTAGTGGAAGGATGAGGAGAAGATAAACCTTCCACTAGCGCTGTTCTCAGGGAGGTGATTTGAGGGAAGATGTTACAGATGTGTGAAAGGAGAGTGAAACACATGATGAGAGAGGAAATGAGAAGAAGAGGCATGATAAGGTGAGAACCACAGAGAGAGACAAAATTATACAACACTAACAGAGGAGAGCATTGGACCACCCCAAGAGATGATGAGGTGGCATGAAATAACTCAAAATAATATTGAATATTGGATAATTCATCTAGAAAAGCCCAAAAATGTTGAATTACCTCAAAAATGAATCTAAAAATGGTGATTTGAGGTTAAGAATTTGAGGTCTAAAACAAGATTCAAAAAATATGAAAAAAATATTTTTGTGTGTCATTTTAAGTTCTTTTTCAAACTATAAAATAAGATTATCCATAAAAATAATTCAAATAGTATCAGAACTGGTTCCAAAATTCACAGCAAAACAGACATCTCTGTTGTTGTTTATGTTGCACCAACTGTTTTCAGGTAAATAATAGATCCTCAAAGTCATCAGTTATTTTTTTGCCATTTTCAATTCCCACCAAAATAATACAAGCTCCAAATATGGAAAATGCTTCAAGAAGATATGGTACAAAAAAAATGAAAGAAACATTTTTTTATCTTAATCCCATTCTTTGCCAGGAAAATGAAGTACTAAAAATCAGAATGATTTATATTTGAGCTTCCTTTTATGGTATATCAAGCTTGTTTGGGAAACCACCCAAATTAGCCAATTTTTTTCTAAAGGAAGCTGGGCACCCCCTAAAGCCCGCTTAACACATAGCCAAGTGAAACTTGGCACACAGCCAAGTTTTGGTGGGTTGGGCAAAACCTTGCATTGGCCAAATCCCAAGCTAATCAGCCATGCCTGCCAGATCACCACCACACACATGTACCCAAACCTCATTCTCTTTCATCATGGTGGCTCATTGAATCTCTTCCAGAAGGCAGAGAATGGATTCCTAGGTGTGAATCTTGGCCCTAAATAACCTAGGCAGCTATCTATCTGTCAGCCTCACTCCATCTTCATTCCCCCCCCCAAAAAAAGACATCATATATATTATCATCTTCACCTTTCCTTCCATGCCTTCATTCATCCTCTCATCAACAACCCCCCCCCCTTGATGTGTGAATACTATTATTCACCATCCAGTGTTTAGAATACCCCTCCCCCCCCCCCCGGATAGGAGCAAGGGAGAGGGAGCAAGGGAGAGGGAGCAAGGGAGAGGGAGCAAGGGAGAGGGAGCAAGGGAGAGGGAGCAAGGGAGAGGGAGCAAGGGACAGGGATCAAGGGAGAGGGATCAAGGGAGAGGGATCAAGGGAGTGAGGGGGATGGGACAAGTGAGGGGGGTGCCAGCAGCTTGGCTCTGGCAAAGCAGAACTTTGCTGTGTGCCAAGATCTGAAGTGCAACCTGATGCGGAAATCAAGCCTGCTGGGCACAGATCCAAGCTTGCTGGGCACTGTGAAAAGAAGTACTTGGGAGTGGGCCCAGACAAGCCTTAAGTACCCCATATTTGGAAACCTTATTTTGCTCAAGATTTTCCAAAATAATTAGAAAGAAATTATCAAAAAATGGGAAAATATTTGTGATGTATTTTTTTTTTCAAATGTTTGAACCAAATTTCAAAGGCCTTCAAATAGACAAAAAAAACTCAAACCATTGTTGGACAGGTTTTGGGAATCCCTCTTCCTTCAAAATTTTTTTTTGGAACTTCAAAAAAATGCAAACATTTAAGAGAACTGCACAGATGGGGGAAATCAAAACCACAAAAATTTCAAGATTGGGAGTTTGAAAAAATAGTTCCCTAAATATTAATCTATAAAACCATGGGAGGAAACCCTTTAATTTAAAAAATATGGCCTGGGAGCCTCTCCAAGCAGTAGAAGCCACATATGGCCACCACACCCACCATTCTATTGTTGGTCTTTCAGGGATGCAGAAGCTTCCAAATCCATTTAAATTATACTTCAGGGTTCACGGTAGGACACTGCTACCCTCAGCATGATGCATGTCAAAGGGGGAGGGGGGCAAAAGTTATCACTGACTTCAAAACTGTGTTAATTTTGATGAAAATGAGCTTTTGCAAACTAATTTTTTAATTTTAAATAAAATTTTCAGACCATTTTTGGTGGGAAAAATTTCCCAAAGGCACGATGATTTTTAAATGATAACTTGAAACCCCATCAGATCTGTGCTTTTGATTGATTCCTTTTTTAAAAACAATTTTTGAGTTCAAAATGCACAGATATGTAAATCCTGAAGGCAGGCTTTGAGCCCAGGCTAAAAAAATGAGCAAAATATGAATAGAGGAGATAAAAAAAGTAAAATAACAAGATTAAAATAATGAAGGAGAAGAAGAAGAAAAGGAAGGTGAAAATCTAGAATTTGGATGGTGGTTGAAGTGGAGATGGAATTAAAAAATGAGCTTGGGAAATCTGTTCCTCCTCAGAATCTGGGATGTTGAGGCTCCTTCCATGGTTTGATTTTTTCTTCACACTGAAGGAAATTTCAGCTCCTGCAACCTATAAATCAGTGAAACTGATAATCAGAAAATGGTTTGCCTCTGTAAAATTCTACTTTCCTCATTTTATTACTGTTCTATGGTACATTCTTATGCTTTTTTCAATTGAAAGAAAAATAAAAAATAAATAAATCTGAAACTGAAATAAATTTCAAAATACACACAAAAAACAATAACAAAATCTTTCAAAATACAAGTGAAAAGAAGTCAAAAAAAGGGGGTGCAGAGAAGAAGAAATAATTCATGATTCTCTGGCCCATTTATCCTTCATTCATTTTGTTGTTGAGTAAATCTTGTATTCTTTCCCCTTATCTTTATATCATTCTATTGCATTTTTCTTTTTAAATTTTTTGTTAAATTCTTACCTTTTTTTTCTTATTTCCGGCCATTTCATTTTTTTCAAGGATTTTTGAGGTCACAAAATTCAACCACATAGTTTGGCACCTTCACAGGTCAAACTATAAGCCTTCCCTCTCAAAATGGTGAAGAAAGAAAAATTCAATACACTTTGTGAACTGAATAAAAAAAGCATGCAAGGCCAGGATTGTTGCAAGATTGAAAGCGCATAAAGTTAAGAATTGGGCACATCAAAAAAAATATTCCACCATCTCAAATGATTAAGTTTTTTCAAGGGAAGCGTTAAATTTGCCATGCAGCACAACCTGTTTGCAACCCAAACTGGGTTTTGAGGCACAGTTCATGGCTAATCTGAGCCTTGAAAAGCTGTTTTCAGCCTTCAGATTTGTGAATGGCTGTTCAAGCCTTGACATGGGTTGTGAGCAGCTGGTTGCAACCCATCTGAGTTCTGGATCTCCATTTGCCACACATTCACACCTCCGGGGTTGTCAGAGCTGTGAGCAAAAAAAAATTAAAATTAAAATTTTTAAAATGAATAAAATTAAATGAAAAATTGAAAAAAAAATCAAAAGAACATCAAGAAAACATCAAAAAAAAAGTTTAAAAAAATTGAAAAAATTGAAAAAATAAATTCAAAAATTCAAAAAAGAATGAAAATTAAGAAAAAATTAAAAAGAAAAGTGTGAAAATTTCATAACTCCAGGGCCATGAATGCACACACATGGCCATATGAATAAATAAAAATAAACAATGAAAAATCTTATAAATTAATTTTTTTTTCCCAAAAATAAAAAATAAGAATGGGTAAATAAAAATTAAAAGGAACAATATAAATAAAATACAGCCCTGAAGCAATATGATATTTGAATAAATTACAATAAGAACATCTCAATGGAAAAGCCCAAAATTAAAAATGCCAAAAAAAAAGTTCAACTTGTGTTAAGCTGATCCCATCATAAGAAGTAGAGAATTCTTATGATGGGATCAGCTTAACACAAGTTTAACTTATTTCATTGGACAAGTGCCAAACTAAATCAATTTCCCAAAAAATATTGCTAGTCCATTGAGGTGTACTTTATCAAATCTACCTTAGTGGAATCGCCCAGAATTGAAAAACCCTCCAAAAAGACAATTTTAACTTTTGTTGAACTGATCCCATCATTTGCAAGAAGTAAAACACTCCTTATGATGGGATCAGCCCAACACAATTTGAGCTGAATTACCAATAAATTCTTATTCAAAACACTTTAAATAATTATTTAAACTCATAACACTTAACATATTTATGTTGAAAATTTGATTTCCCTTTCTATTAATATAATCATAATATCAGCATCAGAAGTAGAGTTTATACCAAGCCCCAATGATGAAATAACTACTCAAATGGTGGAAGCATATGATTTTTATAAAGTAGAATAAAAATCCAGTTGATCTTTTGGAAAATCAACCCAACCAGATGCTTTCTCTGAATTCAAAGAGGAAGGATTTTCTACAAAGGCAGGGATTGAAATCATATCTCCCTCAATTATTGAATGAACCCAGGGGTTATTGTTAGCAAAGAAAATTAACATGGCATCTGAGGTTGATTTTACACCCATTTAATAGGATTAAAACTGCAACATGAAGCCAAGGAAATGTAAAAACTTGACCTTCCATATGTTTCTGCTGCAATTTGGCCCATATCTAACTTTGCAGGCTATTTTGAAGAGGGAATATTTTCTTTGATGTATTTAACGTCAATTATTTATTCAATCTTTTCAACCCCATTGATACCACCAAGTATCTTAGCATAGCATGCCTTATTTTTCCTCAATTTTTCAATCATTTAACTTGGAAATTTAAACCATCCATTTTCATTTTACCCAAGTGATTTAGCAATGACTCTAAATCCAAAATTTCCATTGCCAACAGTATCCTTAACCTCACCCATGAACTTATTTAATTTCTCAGGTATTTGATTGAGGTATTTCAATTTTGGTTCCTATGATCAAATCCTACTTAGCCATAATTCTAATAAAAATAATGAATGCAAGGCTCACCAAAGATGAGCTCCTTCTCAAATTATCCACTTCTTCCTCCTTGGAAGAAGATTCTGATTTAAAATGAAGGGAGGATAATTAACTTCCAGTTTCTTTTTCTAAATGATGGAATTCAGATTCTGACCCTAAGGACTTTTAATATAATCATCATTTCTCCATCAGTTCATAAAAACATAAAAATGAACAATGCTCAAAATAAAAGACCAACTATTTTTTGTGTTTTTGGGGCCCTTCTAACCTGCTTTTCCCTCTAAATTTCCCTATCAACATGCTTCAATCTTGAAATTTTACAGAATTTTTCTTTCAATTTGGTTCAACCACAGATTGAAATTAAGAATTTTGGCTTGAGCTTATGCTTAGTAACCAAAGTGGTTGCATTCTTGACCACTATTTTTGAAATCTGCACTTCAACTTCTTCAGGTTGACCTGTAAGATTTGAAGTGAGCTTTTGAAAAAATTGAGATGAGTTGAGCACTTTATCAGTTTCAAGCTTTCAAAAAGAAAAAACATCTCTCATATGTAAACTCTTCATTCATTAGTAAACAAAATATGAATTGAAATCCTTCATAAAAAAGCAATTCACACAATTGAACAATCCAACAATTCAACTTAATCAACTGGAAGGGTTATAGTCTAACCTCCACTGAGGATGGACATCCTCAGGCACAACAAATCCTCTTGATGCTAGTATTTCTGCTCAGATTTGGGAAAATGGCAAGCCCATTTTCTTGGAATGTGAATTTGAGCACAGCTTGCCATAATGGTTCAACTTTAACTTCTTGAATTTTTTGCCAACAGTTTAATTGCCTCAATCTAAAATTTGTAACCCAAAGGTAAAGGTTCTTTTGGAAAAATGGCTCCTAGCTTTATGAGTTGTTTTGAATTCACAACCCCCAGTTTTCATATGGGCATGAATTGCTTCTGTCAACCCATATGTGTTGTGAACAGCAATTCACAACTTAACAAGCAGAAATCAAAGTTTTTTACAACTTGCGCATCCTGCTTTGCGCCCCATTATGATCACAAACTGGAATTTCCAACCCTTTTTGAGTTGAAAATGGGGATTTGGAATCCACCAGGGGAGAAGAAATTTGTGAGAAGGTTTGCGCATGTTTTCCTGGCCCCAAATGGGCCATTTGGGGGTTGAATGAAGGTACCTAGGCACCCCTGGATCACATGTGAGTGCTTTGAACCCAAATTTGGTATGTTTAATACCATTTGGGACTATTTGACCGCAAAAATAAACTTGGAAATCAAACATTCTGCCTAATTTAAAAACAAATTCTTTTCACAAAGCAATACTCAACCGTTAGATAATTTTTCTCTCAACCCAGAAGTCAGAACACTTTGAAGTTTTTGGAAGCAGATGGATTGAATAATAAATTGCCTTGGGTTTTTTGGATGATGGTAACAGTGGAAATCCCAAGCCCCCCTGGTTTATAAAAGGCTGTATTAAAGGACTTACTTGCAATTGTTGTTAAAAAAACTTTAAATTCTAGTTATTTGGGTAGGATTTGGAAAAGAAAACATTGGAAGCCTCAATTGCATTCTCATCTAGGGTTGAAAGGAGGAATAAGATGTTTTTTCACAAATGGAATTGACTAAAGGTTTTGGTTCACATTTAATGTGCCATTCGACTTGATCAATAATAATGGAACCATGGCGGGTGTAAAATTTTAAATAAAAGGTGCCAGAACCCTTTGACCTTCCTCCTGTGAGAGAATTTCCTATTAGGAAAGAAGCTGATATTTTTTCAAAAATGGGAAGCCATGCATGGCTATGCATTGACAACATTCAAGTTTAGAAAGGATAAATATTTTGAACTAGCTTGTGAAAGATTCTGAGTATATGAGGGGCTGTGCATCACCAAATTTCAAAGGAAAACTCACACAAGGAAGGTTGGGTTTCAATTAATGATGTGTGAAACTTGTGCAATAGAAAATCCCATGTGGTTTCTCTTCATTAAAAATGACCAACAAAATCATCAAAAATCTGAAAATCCTTCATTGAATCATCAACTGAGCAGAATCTTGGGTTTAGCATTGGATCAACTTGAAAAATTAATGAAAGATGGGCTCAATACAGTGCAACTCAAAGGGAAATTAAGAAAAATTGATGGTGGAGAATACATTGACAATAGAACAATCTATAACACTAAACGCAAGGTAAAGCAAGCAGAACTCAATGGGAAAAGTGTTATGGATGTTCTATTTGAAATTTTCCAAGAAAAAGAGTTAATTTATAGGTCAAAAAATTGTGGAGAGGTTTACTTAGGGGCCCTGTTCCTGGCTCATCCTCAGTCTATAAAACTTTGTAAAAAATACCATCATATTGATTTTTTGGATTTTACTTGTAAAGAAAATAGTTACGGAATCCCTCTCTTTCATGTTGTAGGAATGACAGCCAACAGGGAAGCTTTTAAAAAATCTTTTGTTTTTAAAACAAAAGAAATGTTTGAGTTCTACTGTTGGGCAGTGAATGCACCAAAGTATTTAACTAATGATCCTAAGAGGCTTCCAAAAGCCTTTGTGAAATACCATACAAAGCTCTGATTTGTGCAATTGAACACAGTTTCCCTGACTCAACCAGACAGTTGTGCTCCTGGAACTGGTCTAAACATATTCAAGCAAATTTTAAAGTTTGCTTCAGTGATAAAAATGAAGGATGGAAAATTTTAATGAATCTGTGGGCAAAGTATGAGGCCTCTAAAATCAAGTTGGAGGAAGAATTCAATGATGAAGAACTCAGAGTTTTCCAATTTATTTCCTCTTCTGTTCATCTCTTCTGGGAATGCTTATTTTGAAACTTTTATACATTGTTTCTTGAAAGACCATGAGGATGTGCTTGAGTATATGTAGAAAACAACCCCCTATCAAAGAGATATTTGTATTGGCATGGAATTTTGTCAACCCAGACTAGGGAAATAAAACAAAGGCTTGGGTAGAAGGGGCCCATTTTAATTTCAAAGCTTACTTTTGGTATATTTGTTGAACATTTTGGATTTGTGGAAAAACCTGGGAGGAACTGTTGAAAGCTAAATCAAATAATTGCATGGTTTTCTTGAAAAATTTCAAATAAATTGATGAACTATTCTTCCAAAAGACCTTTCACCTTTGGGTTAAAAATTGTCAATTGAGGAAACCGTACTCATTGGAGATCAATTTGAGAATTCAAAGCACAACCATGATGGGGAGATGTTCTCAAAGCCATATTCAAAAACAATGGGCTTGAAGTGTTGCCACATCTTAGCATAAATACTAGCATCAAGAGGATCCATTTTGCCTGAGGATAATCATCCTCAGTGGGGTTTACACTATAATCCTTCCTGTTCAGTAGGTTGTGTGTTTTAGTTTTTTGAAAGGTATCAATTATTGGATTGACAGATTAATTATTTTTTTTCTTTTTGAAAGATTGACACAGATCCAGTGCTTGGAAAATCTCAATTCTTCAACAAGTTCAATTCAATGGTTATGGGACAAACTCAAGAAGTTATGTTGAAGATTTTAAATTCCTTGGTCAAGTATACAGCCACTTTAAATTCCAAGCCAAGGCTTGATCCAAAGTTCTTAAGGTCCAGCCATGGTCAACCCAAATTGAAAAAAACCCTACATGAAATTTAAAGGTTTGAGCATGTGGAAAGAGAACTTAAAAGGGGGAAAAGGGTTAGAAGGGAAGGAAAAAGACCAAAGATATTAAGTATTTTATGTTGAGAAGTATTCATTTTTTTTACTGAAATGATGGGAAATTATGGTTCTATTAGAAGTCCTTAGGCTCAAAATCTGAATTTCATAATTCAGAGGACAAGTTTGAAAGTGAATCAGTCTTCCTTCATTAGGAATTTTCTTCCTCTTCTGAGGAAGAAGAAGAAGTGGAGAATTCAACCCAAAGTGCATCTTTGGTGAGTCTTCATTTCATTAATGTGATAAAAACCAACAATGAATACAAATTTGGGTTTTATCTTAGGAGGCAAAAGTGTAATAACTCAATCAAATACCTGAGAACTTGAATGAGTTTTTGGGGTAGGATTGAGATCTGGTTGGTGATGGGAATAGCAGATTTAGAGTCATTTAAAAATCATTTTGTTACAATGACAATGGATGGTTCAAAGTATGAAAGGAGATTATTGAAAAATTGAGGAAAAACAAGACATGCTATTCCAAAATTCTTTGTGGAATTTAAGATGTTGAAAAGATATGAAAAAGACTTGATTTTAATGACATTGATGAAAAGATTCTGTCTTCAAAATGGCTGGCAAAGCTATACATGCGCCAATTAATAGCTGACACTTTTGGAAGACCCATGTTTTTTCTTTCATTTGCATCATTTTTTACTTATACTAATATGAAAATGGTTTCAAAATTAAAATCAAATGCCATCTTCATTGTCTTTATTAACAATAATTCCTCCTTTCTGCTTGTATTTGAGGGAGAAATTATTCCAATCCTTCCCATTGTCTCAAAACCTGCTTTTTTTACTTCTAAAAAAGCTTCTGTTTGGGGTGATAATCTCAAAGATAACTCAATTTGTATTCTAAGTCATAAAAATAATTTTTATTTCATCATTTTTGTTTGGTTTTGATGCTGATCTTTGAATTCAATTGATATAAGGGTTATCAAATTTTGAAAATCATTGTGTTGAGTGTTTTGAGTTAACATTATTATGTTGATTTTCTTGAGTGAACATCATGATGCTGAGTGTTTTGAATAAGATTTTATTGGTAAGTCAGTTAAAATTGTGTTGGGCTGATCCCATCATAAGGAGTATTTTTACTTCTTGTGATGGGATCAGCTGAACTGTTTATTTTGTGGTGTTTTTACTTTAGAGCCAGTAAATTAAGGTGGACTTGATAGAACTCTTATTTTTTGTTTTGAATGTAGGGCTGGACCATTGATGTAGGCTTGATAGAAGTGTTTTTTGGTATTTTTACTTTAGGGCTAGTCCATTGAGTTGGGCTTGATATAAGTCCACCTCATTGGACTAGCCCTATTTTTCGCGGGGTTTGATTTAGTTTGCACTAGTCCAATGAAATATGTTTAACTGGTTTGGGATAGCTGATCCCATCATAAGAATGATCCCATCCAAAGAAGTAAATCATAAGGAGTATTTTTACTTCTTGTGATGGTATTAGATTGACACAAGTTGAACTTTTATTTTTTGATTCTTTTAGTTTATGGCTAGTCCATGGAATTTTTCATTGTTCATTTGTATGGGCTGGGAATTCATGGCCACAGAGTGGTGAAATTTTTAGCATTTCCTTTTATTAATTTTTTTCAAGTTTTTCAATTTTTTCAATTTTTTTTCTTTTTTTGGTGTTTTTGCTTTGCTTTGTTTTGTTTTTTTTTAAATATTTTTTTGTTACATTTTTTATTGGGTGTTAGGTTTTTCAAGCACCAAAACTGGAAAACACAGGTTTTGGACGTCCCCAAAATGTCGTGCAACATGCCCCACCCACGGGGTAAACCTGGAAAAAACATGGTTTTTGAAGGTTGTGAAAAAAAAAACATACAGGGGGAAAGGGGGGCATCTCAAAACCCTGTAGAGTAAATCCTTAAAATTTTGGCCATTTTTAAGGCCTTCAAAATTGCCCCCAAAAAACTGAAAAAAAAACCGCTCCACATCTCCAATCTTTTCAAATTTTAATCTTTTTTTGTTGATTGTTTTAAAAATTCTGAAGGAGCAGAAAGTTTCCAAATATGGCGGGCGATTTAATTATAATTTTTTCAGAATTTTAGTACTTCAATTTCCCGCCAGAAAATGGAATTTAAATAAAAAATGAGACATTAATTTCAATTCTTTTTTTTTTGATATTTTCCCATGAGATTTTCCAAATTTTCAGTTTGCAGTATTTTAGTGGGCATTGTTAAGGGCCCAAAATAATCATCTGGGGATTTTTAGTAGCTTATTTTTTCCCAAAGAATTCATAGCTGAAAACTCAAAAGTGATGTTTTTTGCTCTAAATCAATGGTTTTTTGCTCTAAATCAATGGTTTTTTGCTCTAAATCAATGGTTTTTTGATCTAAATCAATGGTTTTTTTGCCTAAATCAATGGTTTTTTGCTCTAAATCAATGGTTTTTTGCTCTAAATCAATGGTTTTTTGATCTAAATCAATGGTTTTTTTGCCTAAATCAATGGTTTTTTGCTCTAAATCAATGGTTTTTTGCTCTAAATCAATGGTTTTTTGCTCTAAATCAATGGTTTTTTGCTCTAAATGAATGGTTTTTGCTCTAAATCAATGGTTTTTTGCTCTAAATTAATGGTTTTTTGCTCTAAATCAATGGTTTTTTGCTCTAAATCAATGGTTTTTTGCTCTAAATCAATGGTTTTTTGCTCTAAATCAATGGTTTTTTGCTCTAAATCAATGGTTTTTTGCTCTAAATCAATGGTTTTTTGCTCTAAATCAATGGTTTTTTGCTCTAAATCAATGGTTTTTTGCTCTTAATCAATGGTTTTTTGCTCTAAATCAATGGTTTTTTGCTCTAAATCAATGTTTTTTTGCTCTCAATCAATGGTTTTTTGCTCTAAATCAATGGTTTTTGCTCTAAATCAATGGTTTTTTGCTCTAAATCAATGGTTTTTTGCTCTAAATCAATGGTTTTTTGCTCTCAATCAATGGTTTTTTGCTCTAAATCAATGGTTTTTGCTCTAAATCAATGGTTTTTTGCTCTCAATCAATGGTTTTTTGCTCTAAATCAATGGTTTTTGCTCTAACTCAATGGTTTTTTGCTGTAAATCAATGGTTTTTTGTTTAAATCAATGGTTTTTTGCTCTAAATCAATGGTTTTTGCTCTAAATCAATGGTTTTTTGCTCTAAATCAATGGTTTTTTTGCTCTAAATCAATGGTTTTTTGCTCTCAATCAATGGTTTTTTGCTCTAAATCAATGGTTTATGCTCTAAATCAATGGTTTTTTGCTCTAAATCAATGGTTTTTTGCTCTAAATGAATGGTTTTTGCTCTAAATCAATGGTTTTTTGCTCTAAATCAATGTTTTTTTGCTCTAAATCAATGGTTTTTTGCTCTCAATCAATGGTTTTTTGCTCTAAATCAATGGTTTATGCTCTAAATCAATGGTTTTTTGCTCTAAATCAATGGTTTTTTGCTCTAAATGAATGGTTTTTGCTCTAAATCAATGGTTTTTTGCTCTAAATCAATGTTTTTTTGCTCTAAATCAATGGTTTTTTGCTCTAAATCAATGAGTCAAAAAATTATAAATAATTGAGAGAGAAAAAAACAGGCAAATGATTCAATCAAGATTAATTTGTACTACTTTACTATTTTTACTAAGAGGAAACAAAATCTTCAAACCAAGTTCCAAGTTATTATGAATCAAATCTTCCCATTTTTTTGATTCCTTGCTAGCAAAAGCCTTCCAAAGGGGATCTAATTTGGGAGCTTGCCACAGTTCAGAATTATAGTGGAAAGAAAATATGTGCTGAAAATCTTCCAAAATAATTAAAAATATGGGAGATGTTTGAGAATTGGCAGTTGGAGATGAATTGAGTGGAAAATAAGTTTATGGCATCAAACTAGATAAAAGTACCACTTGTCTTTTGTTTGTATCTGCAAGCAGGAAACCATGGAAAGGGAATTTCATCCAGTAACTTTGAGGGTCAGGTCCAGAAGTGTGGTTGAGATTTTTTCTTGCTTTGTCAAGATTTTCATCCCAGACTTGATCCATGAAGTTTTCATCCTTTAAGATAGATTTTGATTCCTTTTCCTTGAACATTTCCTGACTTTTTGGGCTCCAATCTTCAGATTGACGGCCCAAATTAACTGCTACTGATCTAAAACCACAGTTCTCATCACCCATCACGCCTTGATGATGTGAAATTTGTGGTATGGCTGTCTTTGGGAAAATGAATTTTTTGTATTGATACTAAGGAAAAAAAGATGATTATTATTTAAGATGAAATTAAAAAAAGAAATTCATACTGAATTTATCAATAGCCACCACTTCAAAATTATCAGAAGATGAATAAGACAATGTTGTGACCTTCATCCCAAAAAACAAGGGTTTAATAAGTGAACCATAAAGCAAGATTAATTCAGAAATTTATTCAACTTTTCTATTTCAGATTCTGTGGCTGTGGGAGCAAAGATTGCATTCCCTGGAGGCCTACAATCATCTTCATCTTCATCTTTTTTCTTCTTCTCTTGATCCTCTTTGAAGTCCCAGGACTCAAATACTGTGAAAAAAACCTCTTATTGATGATGGTTCCTGAATTCTGAGTAACAAATGAAAAGATCACAATCAATGGAAACTATAAAAACAATCCTGATACCCCCCCAAAAAAAGGAAAACTACTAACTGTCTTTATTATATCCAATTCTTTAAGATCTTTGAGTTCTTCTCCACTCAATTGCTCTTCTTTTTTAAACTCATCCTGTTCACAATGCAATGTTAGCCTAATTACAAAAAAAAAACACCTCTTCCTCTGATTCCTTTTTCTTTTTTCCCTTGGCCTTCTCATGGTCTTCCTTTCCTTTCCTTTTCCTCAGAGTCTGAAATTATAGAAAACAAATTTCAAACCATATGCTGTTAAAATCAATTCAAAAGAAACGGATCAAAAACCACAAAAAGAAAAAATTACCATTGAATTAACCACTTGGTGCTTCCTTAGTCTCCCTCTTCTCTTAGGTACTTCAACATATTGAAACCCAGATGCCTCCCTCTTAGATGAAAGTTGAGAAAAACTTTTGATTTGATTGGGGGCTCCTTTGGGTCTTCCTCAAATTTTACTTTCTTCCTTTGATAGAGGTCCTTGAATGGGAGTCAGTTGATACTTCCCTTTTAACAGTTAGGTCATTTCTCCAAGGTAAAAATGTTGTTCTCCTGGGCGGAATTCAAGGAATTCTTAAAAGATTTCATTCTGAAACTGGTTTATTTTGTTTAATTAGGAAGGTGATTCATGAGGTGATTAAGAAGGTTGACATGAACCCTTCTCAAAAAGCTATGAATAATTCCAAAATAAAAGAAAACACTTCAGAAATCAATGTTAGAATTATTTCTTTCTCCATGAAAAAAAAACATACTGCAATGGGAGGTTTTAAATGCCACTGGGGATGAAAATTGTCAAGCAAATATTTTTTCTTCTTGAAATTTGCCTTCTTCCTTGGTTTACAGAAGGAATCCCCTTGAAAGAAGAATAATCACAATCAGAACAGGTGGTTGATTTTTCTGCTGAAATTTGAAAGTAATGCACAACCTTGAGAGCATAGTGGCTTATTTTTCCTGAGAGGTGTTCAACACAATATGGGAGACCAATCAAGTTCTTGAAGTCTTTCTGAGAAGTTTCAATGGCAGTTTTATGGACTTAAATTGAAACTGAATGATATATTTGTTAAAATATGGATGCACTCAGTTAATGTGCACATTAGTGTGTAATCCAAATGGGATGTACACTTGGACCTCCATGGCCCAGTGGAAATCACGTGGGCCACATGGGCCTATGTGGATTTTATTATTTTTGGGCATTTGGGCGCAAAAAAACTTTTTCCTGGTCTTTTGGGACACAGACCCGCCAGGGTGGATTGGCCACCTTAGCCAGACAGGCTCATTTGGGCATGCCTGGGCCCAAGGTTTATTTTGGACATACTTGGCCAGACAGGCTGGCCCGCCAAATTATGTATTTTATGGCCTTTGGGCCTTGGTGGCCCATTGGGGCCACCGCCTGTGTTGCGGCCCATTGGGGCCACCGCCCGTGTTGGGGCCCATTGAGGCCACCGCCTGTGTTGCAGCCCGCTTGGGGCCGCTTTTTTCTTGCCTGGGCCCATTGTACGGGGCAGGGGACTCCATTTGGAGTCCTCCCACCCACTGTTTGCAAGGCCGCGGCCCCGGTCACGCCACCCAGCTGGTTGCGGCCGCTGGGGTGGCTGGCGGCCCCTGCCTCCCTCCCTCCCCTTGCTTGGTTGTGAGGGGGAGGGATGATGGCTGGTCCTCCCTCCCATCCAAACCAGCAAGGACCAGCCGCAACAAATCAACCGTTAAGGTGTGGTGGGATTTGACAACCCACCCACCTCAAGCTTAGCAACAAGGGGTCCCAGGGGCCATCTCCCCCCCCCCCCCCCATTACCAAGGGGGAGGTGACCTGAGGCTGGGTGGGCTTTACCACCGCCCAGCCCACTGTTTGTTTGCTTTGCTCTGCGGGGTATCAACCTCCAGGGCTCCCTGGGGGGGTATTTGATTGCTCCCTACAGGGATTGAGACAGAGAGGGGGGAGGGTAAACACTGTGGAAACAAAGAGGGTGGAATTCCCCTAGTTGTCCTCAAGTTTGAGAGTTAATGTTCCAAGCGTCTGTAAGGAGTTTGGATGCAATGAGTTAAAGAGAGAGGAATAGAGAGAGAAAAAATAATAAGATGAGTTCCTTGTTCCTTGTTCCTTCAATCCTTCCCATCCTCTGTGATAAGATCAGATCCAATCCCCCCGCTTACAACCTGGAGTTGAAAGTGAGGTATTTGATTTCTCCCTCTCAACCCTAACCTACGTACAACTGCAAGTAAGCAAGAATGATGAAATACAACCCCTAAGTACAGAAACCTAGCCTGACTCTTATCTCTCCATTCCCATAATCCATATCCCGCATCCCCTACCCCATATCCCGTCTGTATTTCCCACCATTCCAGATATCCGGGGTGTATCCGCGGAATTCAATCTGCGCATCACAAGACACGCAATCCACATGGTCCGTCCAGTCCAACCCAATCCGCCTTTTTCCCGCCGTTCCAGATATCCGGGGTGTATCCACGTAATCCAATTCCGCGTAGTCTGTCCAATCCAACCTGATCCGCCTTGCGCCTCAGATGCTGAGCCCAGTTTGCCTACTGCTGAGCGCGCAGTGTGCAGCCTATCCCAACTTGCATCCGTAAAGGAAAAGCACAACACATTTCCGCTGGTTACACCCCCCCTCCTGTAAGTTTGACCAGACCCAGAGTGTTTCTGGATCCACCCTGGCAAATCTGAGGGCCAGGGGCTGGTTGCAGGAGGCAACCATCCATGTAAGTTGGTAATAAGGACCAATACAGTCAAGAGGGAATTGTAACCGGGTAACAGGGCTGATTGTAACAGACAACCAGCCAGGTTCTGAACAGAAAGAAGAGCTGGTTCATCCCAGTAAGAGTGGAAACACAAACCTCAACAAGTACCGGCTGGTCATAAAGGTTCAGGGAATAATGCCAAGTGGGTTGAGTAAGCCCAAACCAAGTAGCAAGGCTTGTAGAGCCTGTAGAGACCATTTGGGGAGGAATTTTTGCCTTTTTCTTGTCATTACATGAGCTCCACATGAGCACCATCTTTTTTATTTAAGGAGCTCTTCTCCCTGCTTTTTTCCATCCATTCATTCACCAATTCATTCACATTCACCACTGTGCCATTGCCTCTGCCTCATATTTAGGATCAATCATAAGACATTATTGTCTCAGAATTTCTTTTGCTTTGAGTACTTCTCCTTGACTAAGCTTGTGGGCCAATACTTCTCACAATATTTGTTAACTAAATCAGACAAGGAACCAGAAGAAGTTGTGATAAATTGTTTGAAATAAGAGTGAAGAACTTCTATTCTAGATGTGCTGGTATTTCCAAAATTCAGGTGCTTGTTTGCAGCATATGAAACAAATTTTCTTTTTAGAGGAAGCCAGTTATCAAGAAGGTAGTCAGAAGTAGGGGGATTCCAGAATACATTCAGTTTGGTAAAATAATCTTGATAGCAATTTCCAGATTTGGATTTGATGAGCATATTCCAGTTTTTCCTGAATATCATCCATTCTTCTTCATACTCAAAGTGTTTTCTAAAATGTGTTTGAATGTTATTTAATACATGCCAGAAACAGAGAAAATGATGAGAGTTGGGAAATACAGTTTCAATGGAATGAATTGGGGCTTGCTCTTTGTCAGTCACAATGAATTTGGGTCCTTCATGTTCTAATGATCTATGAAGTTGTTGGAGAGCCCATTTATAGTCTTCCTTTTTTCTTTCAAGATTAAACAGAAACCAACAGAGGATGTTCTAGCACAATTTTTTACCCCAACAATGTGAAAAGGGGGAATGGAAAATCTGTTGGTTTTATAGGTGCAGTCCATCATTAATACTGATGGAAAGAGTTTTATTAATTTGTTAGAATCTGGGTGAGAAATGAATAAAGAACTAATATGAACATTTTAATTATTGATTTCATATGTGAAAGAAGAGTTTTTTAATTCAATTATTAAAGCTTCTATGGGTGATTTTTGATCCAGTTTTTCTTTTTTGATTTTTGATATTTTGTCATAGATTTTACCAAGGGTTGTGTGAACAGGAGAATTGGAGGAATGCATTAAGGAATCAAGAATTTTCAGCGGAGGAACCCCAGCTTTGGTTAAAGAATTTACCATATCCTCTTGATCACCTTGAATCATTTGATGAACTGGATTGGTGGATGATTTTGATCAGGGTGTTGGGTTTTTATTTCCCATAGACCATACTTCTTGTAAAAGCTTTCAGATAATTTTAAGGGAAAGTTTGTTTTTCTATTTGATGAAATTCTTTTGCTATCCAAATTAAGTTAATATTCCCCAGATATGTCACATGGGTAAGTATATCTTTGCTCTTTAGTATTGGAGACTTTGGATGAAATGGCATATCCATGGGACTTAGCCCACTCTTGAACAGCATCCACAAGTTTCCCCTTTGAATGATATGATAATTCAGGTGGAGGAGCCAAAGTGGTGGAATCATGGGAGTGATAAAAATCAGTTGAAGCAGTAGAAGTCAAATCAGCAGAGGCAGATAGTGGAGCAGAAGAAGAAGCAGCAGAGGCAGATAGCAAAAATGGGTTGATGTTTTGTTCAGACATTTTTGGTTTGGGATTTTGACTTTGATATGTTTTTTTTTTATGAAGACTTGATTTTTTTGATTTTTGATTAATTTTTCAATTCAGGGTGTTCTATTTAGCGGGGTTGGATTGTTGAATTTTATTGGTCAAGTTGTGTTGAGTAGTGATGTGTGATTGGTTGATTGATGTTGAGTTGTGATGATTTGTGATAATGGTGATGATGGTGTGGTGTGGAGTGTATTCTGGATTTTTAAAGGTGATTTTGTGGTTGAGGAGAGGATTTGACCGCCCCAAGAGGAGAGGAGGAGGCAGGAAATCATTCAAAATCATATTGAATATCAGATTATTCATATAGAAGAGCTCAAAAATGCGGACCTACTTCAAAAATGGGTTTAAGCATGGTATTTTGAGGTTAGACATTTTAGGGGCAAATCAAGGTCCAAAAAATATCAAAAGAATATATTGATGTTTCATTTGAAGTGAATTTTAAAACTTTAACCTCATTTTGTCCATAAAAAGAATCAAAATAGTATCAGAAATTGCTTCAAAACGCACCCCAAAACAGACACTTCCCATTATTGCTGTAGATGCATCAATTTTTTTTGGGTGAATAATTGATCCTGAAAATCCCCAAATAATTTTTTTTGGCCCTTCACAATTCCCACTGAAATACTGAAAACTTAAAAATTTGGAAAATATCATGGGAAAATAACAAAAAAAAGATTTGAAAATAATGTCTCATTTTTTATGTAAATCCCAATTTCTGGCGGGAAAGTGAAGTACTAAAATTCTGAAAGAATTATAATTGAATTGCCTTCCATATTTGGAAAATTTCTTTCTCTTCATAATTTTCAAAATTATCAACAAAAAATATTAAAAATGTGAAAAGATTTGAGACATGGAGCGTTTTTTTTTTCAGTTTTTTGGGGGCAATTTTGAAGGCCTTAAAAATGTCCACAATTCTGAGGATTTATTCCACAGGGGTATGGGATGCCCCCCTATCCCTCAGGATGTTTTTTTTTTGACAAACCCCAAAAACCATGTTTTTTCCAGGTTTACCGCGTGGGTGGGGGACATTGCAGGACGTTGTGGGAACGTCCATGCTGCCTGTTTTCCAGGTTTGGGGGCATGAAAAACCTAACACCCTTTTTTATTTATTTTAATTTCTTTTCTTTTTATTTTTTACTTTTTATTTTCATTTTTTTATCACCAAAAACTGGTCATGAAAGAATTTTCACAACAGGGATGAGTTTTAAACCAATTTTCATGGATCTTATGGGCTTCCAACTGTGCCACACAACCCATTTTGAATTTTTAATGGGTCAAATGGGGTTGCAAATTTATCATTGACCTAACTTTATTCACAAGTTGGTAAGCCAAACATTTGCTGATTTGATTTGGCTATCAATGGTTCCTTCCAGTTGTTTCCACACATTGAAAATGTTCCCCAAAGATCCCGCAAGTACTACCCAAGATGTTATTTTATTTCCAAAGTAAGGGTTAACATAAGTCCATGCTGTTACAAACATCTCTTTGATAGGGAAAATTTTCTTTTCCATATACTCAAGCGCATACTCACAGTCTTTCAAGAAACACTGTATAAAAGTTTAAACATAAGAATTCCCAGCAGAGATGAACATAAGAGGCAATAAATTGGCCTACTCTGAGTTCTGAATCATTGAATTCTGCCTCCCTCTTGTTTTTAGAGGCCGCAAGTTTGGCCATCCTTCATTGTCATTACTGAAGCAAAATTTGCAATTTGCTTGGATATTTTTAGACAAGTGCCAAGAGGACAACTTTCTGGATGACCCAGGTAAAATATGTTCAATTTCAAAAATCAGAGCTTTTTAAAATTCCATCAAAAAGGCTTTGGGAAGCCTCTCTGGTTCATGAGCAAACTTCTTTTGTGCATTCAATTCCCAACTTTAGAAATAAAATTTTTCTTTTGTTATAAAAACAAAAGCCTTTGTAAAAATTTCATGCAATAGAGGGATGTTGTACCTATTTGTTTCATAATTAAAATCCAACAAAGCAATATGATGGTATTTTTTACAAATTTTAATAGACTCAAAATGATCCAAGTTGTACCTATTTGTTTCATAATTAAAATCCAACAAAGCAATATGATGGTATTTTTTACAAATTTTAATAGACTCAAAATGATCCAAGAACAGGCTCTCTAAGTGACCCTCTCCACCAAATTTTGACCTGGAGACCCACTGCGTTTCTTGGATCATTTTTAAATATCACATAAATAACACTTTTCCCCTTGAGTTCTGCTTCCCTAACCTTGAAATTAGTGTTATAGATTGTTCTATTTTCACGTATTTTATCCCATCAATCTTTCTCAATCTCCTTTCAAGTTGAACTTTATTTAGCCCATATTTAATGCCTTCCTTCAGTGATCTAAGGCCCCACCAGAGATTCTCCTCAGTTGAGGATACACTGAGGGGTTTGCAGATGGTTCATTATTGTGTTGTTCATTTCTAATGGAAAGGCAACATGTGGGATCTGCTACTGTGAGACTTTCATGGATCAAGAAATCAAACCCAACCTTACTCTTTGAGTTTTATTTTGCCTCTTGGTGAGAAAAAGCCCTTTGTATACTCCAAATATGTCACAGGCTAGTTCAACATATATATCCCTTATTTACTTGAATGTTGTCAATGTGTAGGCATGCATGGCTGCCCATTTTTGAAAATTGTTCTTGTCTTCTTTCCTACTAGGAATGGCTCTCACAGGTGGAGGTTCAAGGAGTTCTGGCACCTCACAGTTACATTGTTACATAGTTACAGCCACCATGGTTAAATTAGTATTTATCAAGACAAATCAGACTCATTCAAATGGAATATCAAATGTGACCCACCAGCTTTAGTCAATTCCAGTTGTGAAACCCACCACCTTCAGTCAACTCCAGTTGTGAAAAATCTTCTTCCTCAATTTTAACCCTAGATGGGAATTCAATGGGGGCTTCCAATGTTTTATTTTCAAAATCACTACCCAAATCCCTATATTCTGCCAAAGCTTTGTTAACAACACTTTCAATCAAGTCCTCTCATGCAGCCATGTTGAAGCCAGGGGGCCTTGGGCTTTCCACTGTTCCCATAATTCAAAAAAATCCCCATTCAATTTATTATTAAATACAACTTTTTCAACAACTCCAAAGTCTGCTCAATTTGGGGTTGAAAAATATAAAATTATCTGATGGGCCAGTGATGTGTACAGTTTGTGAAAAGACTTTGTTTTTCCAATAGGCAGATTTTTTGATTTCCAAGTTCCTTTTTGTGGTCCAATAGTCCCACAATGTATGCAACATCCACAAATTTGGGTTGATGGCACTCAAAAGTGGTCCAGGGGTTCCTAGGTACCCCTAATTTCCCCCTTAAATGGCCCATTTGGGGCACAATAGCCCCAAATAGGCCGAAAGTTTCAGGGGAGACACACGCAACCCTGTTTACAACTTTTTCATCCCCTGGGTGGTTTAAAACTACTCATTTGTGGCCCAGATTTCTTTCAAAATACCTGTTTTCAACCTGTGGGGGCCACACAAGTCATAAACAACTTTGCTTGTGGCTTGTTGAGTCAGGAACCTGCATTTGCAACTCACATGGGTTGAAAATGGTGTTTCATGCTGTGGAAAGCAATGGTGTGTTCTGTAAAAGTTCCTTCAAAATCCCACTCCAAGTTCCAGAAAGCCCACTAGCCCTTGAGTTACAATCCTGTACCTCCACAAATTGGATCAAATCTGCTCTGCAAGGAAAGTTTCTAAAGCCAGCAGTGGTTGAGAATCACGCCCAACTCCCTTCTCCACTATCCACAAAAGTACTCTGCACTAAGCCAGATACTCCTTAAGCTAACATGGGATGAAGTAATAGTAATAAAAAAGATGGACTCCCCAACAAGCTCCGCACTTGAAATTTTCCTATTAAAGTCTCCAAGTTACTTAAACCAGCTAATACTCTTGAAAGCAGAATGATACAATATGCCCCTTACTCCAGTAATTTGATTGTTTTATACCCAGCTATTGATACTTCATTTATTGATTCAATTCCCCCCCATTCCCGGTCCAGGAAAAGTTCCCCCTTTACATACACCTCAAAACACTACTCCAAAAAGATAGAAAACAACAAAAGAAGGACTTTTCCTTCTAACCACCTCCATGCATTCTGCAATGATCTTTCTTGCCATTAGTCTGATCAGCTAGCTGATCCATTTTTTTACAATAGATTTGGTGATTATTTTCCCCAATCTCCCTATCAGTTGAGTTGCAACAATGAATTACTAACAACAGATCCGCATCAATCTTCCTTAGCGGATCTCTCCCAATCCCGCATGCAACCTAACAGATCCCCAGCAATCCTCATGCCTCCTCCTCAGCTTTAGTGCTGACCATCCCACAATCCTGAAACCTCTGTGCAAACCCCATAGTCAGGGCTTTGTGTTCTACTACATAGCTTTGATCACTTGCTTCCGCACTTGTCAATCCATAGTTGTGGAGGGGAAGTTATTTTTGACCATGTTTGTTGTCTGCAAAAGGCAAAAATCTGGCCCATTGTTGCTGTTGTGCTGCAGAAACACATGCCACACCAATGCTGAGCCTTGAATTTTCTGCTCTGGATTAGACAGTCTGCCAATGTGCTTTTCCAAGCCTATTGTGCTGCAGACTTCTACCCACTGCTGAGTAGCTTTTAGTTGAAGTCAACTGCTGAGCCTACTTGCCTCTGTGTCTATAAATAACCACCACAACAACCAATTGCAACCTGGGGTCATGAGTTCAACACAGCCCTTTCTTCAAAGTTACCATCACTCAATGGGGTCCATCAAAATATCTCAATTTGGCTTTCCAGTGGCCACAGGCTAGAATAATCACAAACTGCCACACATGAAATGCTTCCCAAATTGCTTTTGACTTAAATCCATGTAGTTTAAAATCCTTTCAGAAATAGTGACCATCAGTATTTCTGCATTTCACATCCCTTAGAGAGTGGAGTCATTGATGTCAGTGTCAGGCTTTACTCAAAATGAAGTCTTGTTTATAGATCTATCTCAGGGCTTTCTAACTGGTCATAAATTAATTTTTGTGTTGTTATTCTGTTGAAAAGGGTCATGCACAGTATAAAAATTGGATGAGGACAAATGTATTTATTTCCAATATTCTGGCACTCAAAAGATGTATGTTAATACATACATATGTACAAAATTTCTTCCTTTCAATCCAAACATCCCTTTAATCTATCAACCTCGATTGATATGAAGCTGGATTTTGTGATGTGCTTGCATGACGGGGTCCCAGTGCAAGCTCTTTGATAGACCACCGGTTACGGTCAACCATGATGGCCTCTCCTTGTGGGGAGCACCGATTGCGGGGATCAGAGTAGGCAGACAAGATTCATCTGTCGCATTTAATCTTGTCATATAGGCACCAGTTTCCGATCTTCTTACCCGGAGTTTATTTTCGAAATGCAGAAATGAGTTTCAACATTGTTCCTTACAAGCTTTGGGGGCGTTCTCCTAATTTTTTCAATCAAGACTTTTATACTTTCCGCAGTTGGTACCCTATCGGTTTGACGCCAAAAATGCATTTGTTGCTTTGCTATGCCTCAGGCGAACCTGTAGGAGGGGGATGGATTGTGATAAATTTTTTTTTTTGATAGGGGAAGCCAATTTTCTACTGATCCAGCAACAGATAGTCAGTATGTAAATCAACACTGGCTTACTTTCCAAGCATACCGGCCAAGCCTCCGAGTCCCCCACCGCCGCCACTGCTACCGCCCCCTCCCATCTGCTGCAGTTTCTGTTTCATCATTAACTTTTGTATTACCCGATGGGAGTATGTTAGGGGAAATTCATTGCGCAGGTCAACTTGACTATGCTTGCGAATACATCATTCGCGAGAGGTTTTGAATGCCAGGGCAAGAAGCTAGATTTCCAAACTGACCTTCATGACCATTTTTCCCGCGGAATTCACTGCATCCTGTTTCTGTCCAGCGGCTGCGCCACCTGCGGGACAAATACAAAGCAGACGAAGCGTAGGTTATGATTGAAGCCTCAAATTCAAGTCAACTGAGCATTAAAACTGATTCAGTCATTCACTTGAAATAACCGGAATTACGAGGCACTTACCGTTAGAGTCAAATAATTGGGCTGCTTGAGCCATAGCCATACCGATCAATTTGCTTTGAATGTCCTTGTCGTTCTTGGAATGGCTTTGGCTGTCATCGTGACTGGTAAATTTTTTGAACGCCTGTAAGGCAGCAGCAGCGCCCATAGATTTGGCGTCAAGTGAAGCGCCTTGTTTTTGATTGTACGCTCGATCGTGAGCTTTGGTGACTTCATGTTCATCGACGTCGTCGTCGTCATCATCACGCTTGGATTTGAGAAACGAGATCGCAGTACTGAAAAGTGCTTTAGAAGATAGGAAGAAATGAAAATGTCGCGTTGTGTGCATGCTCATTGTCAGACTTGATCGGAAACGAGCCTTGTATCAAGTGCTAGGGTGGGATGCTGACATGAATCTCCAGAGTCACCAGAGTGTTGAGAAGCATGAGCAGCTGCCTGTTCAAAGTCAGGAATACCTTCATGAGGGATTTAAGCAGTCATGTCTGTGTCAGGAACGCCGCGGTTCTGAGAGAGGGAGAAACAGAGAGGAGCCCATCGGATCAATCTTGAGTGGGTATGAACTGACCATCACCATCAGTATCGATCATCTGACCACCCGCCGGCCTGTTGAGGTGCGCACCCCCCATGACCCCGAAGCCATTTCCGCCATCATTACCCCCAGAATTTCGGTGAGGATCGTGGGATTGGCTGTCGGAATACTTCTGATAGGCTTGTTGGCCCTGTATCGACCCGAAACCAAAGCATGAAAGTCAGAAGTGGTAGTCAAAACGAATCCGAGCGTATCCTACGATGGATAAGCATTCTCGAGGAAAGAGAGATTACCAATTTGAGGAAGTTATCCATGATGACTTAGCGAAAGAAAGTCTGAATGGGGCTAATGGAGTGGTCGGGTTGACAGGACACTCTACTAGTTGGGCAGGGTTTGGAGTTGATAGAGCAAAGGCTAAGAGTGGCAAGTTGAATGACTTTCCACAGCCCTCGTACGAGTCTCAAATCCAAACTTCCTCTCTGCAAAAGCCAGGGGGGGTATTGTATCCAGCTGGCTACGGGAAATCCTCCATAATTAAACTTCATAGTGTCCGATGAGTTCGGAGGCGGTCCAAGGCCGCAGTCAGCCAGATGACCAGAATCGGACCATCAGAGGGTTGAACTTAATTCAGTCGATCGATCGCCCATTGACCGCAACGATGACGTCATCATGGCTAGGGCTTCACTTGGAGGTATGAAACCAGGGTTGCCAATCTCTAGCCGGATGCCCAAACCACCACAAGTCGAAGAAAAAGGGCTCATTGAAAATATATGCGCCATATAGCCACGTCCAGTTGAAAACTGTGAAACAAATGATACGATCGTACGAAAAAAAAATCACAAATGTGATATCGGATAATCCTAACGCAACTGGTAATTCTCGAACAGCTACCCACTACACTTGCAGTAGTGTGGTTCAAATTACCAAATGCTCTAACAAGGCTGCTCCGGTTGATCATCCTAAATATGGATGTTGTTCCTCAGTGCAATGATGTTAAGGTTTGATTTACAACTCCAACTGAAAATGATCAACCTTGCACTCTACTTTGTGATTGTAGGAACTGTCAAAGCACCAAATACATGTTTAAACACTTGAACCATGTCCAGAAGATAGAAGATTTGAGGAAGAAATGTGAACATCAAGCCTGCATCACATCTATGATTTAGTAACAAAGGATGAATAAAGGGGCATCAAACTTCTGGGCTAATGTAAACTGGTGCTTTTATTATAAGCTAACATGTTTTCAACTCTCCAATCAGACCACTACCAATATAATGGGCTTTATATGTATGTAAAGTGGTTGTGTGATCATGTATGGTGGGTATCAGATATTGTTTTGGGATTTAATTTTCCTTGAAAGTACAAAAAAAATTCAAGTTGCTTTCTACCAAGCAAAATGAAACAACAATCTTTATTTGAAGCTCTTTCCATTCTTTAACCAGTTTTCTGATGCACAGCTACTGTGAATTTGAGTTTGGTTAAGGCTTGAAATGAGCTTGGCACATAATGTAGGGGCCCCAAGCTTCCAGAATTCCCTTGCTAGCACTTAACACCAAATTTTTGATAGTGTTACTGTACCATTCCATTATTTCCCATTTTATATGTATTTCTCTACAAATTTTCAATGTTTTTTTGATTAAGGAAAGACCTTTGAATTATCATGATACTTATTCAACGCACAGTTTTGATATTATGTTGAAGATTGCATATTCATGTCATTCTTTAGCTGCAATTTCTTCTTCCTTCAAAAAAATAAATAAAAAAAAAAAACAGAAATATGAGGTTTGACATGCCACTGAGGATAAAACTCCTCAAGCAAAAATTGATGCTTCTTGAGATTTGCCTTCTCACTTTGTGTACACAAGGAATTCCCATGGAAGAAGAATTATCACAATCAGAACAGGTGGTTTATTTTTCTCCTGAAATGTGAAAGGAATGGACAATCTTGATAGCATAGTCACTGATTTTTCCAGATAGGTGTGCAACAAAATATGGGAGACCAATCAAGTTCTTCATGTCTTGTTGAGAGCTTTGAGTAGTGGTTTGATGGATTGGAATGATATATTTGATGAAATACAATAGAAAAGGAACCAGAAGAATTAGTAATAGATCTTTTGAAATAAAAGTGGAGCCCTTCTATCCTAGATGTTCTGGTATTCCCAAATTGCAGGTGCTTTTTTGCAGCATATGAAAAAAAAATCCTTTTGAGAGAAATCCAGTTGTCATGAAGGTAGTCAGAAGTGGGGGGACTCCAGACTAGAGTGAGTTTTGTGAATGTTTTCTTGATATCATTTCTCAGATTTTGATTTGACCAGCAAATTATGCTGTTTTCTGGAGATCATCCATTCTTCTTCAGATTTAAATGATTTTCTATAGTTTGTTTTAATTTTTTTGAAAATATTCCAGAGACAGGGTAGATGATGAGAGTTGGGGAATACAGTTTCAATGGAATGAATGAGGGCTTGTTCCTTGTCTTTCACAACAACTTTGTTCTTCATGTTCTAATATTTTATGAAATTGAGTGAGATTGCATTGACAGTCTTCCTTTTTTTCTTTGGAGAGCAAAAATAAACCAATAGAGAACATTCTAGCACAATTTTTGGCCCCAAAAATGTGAAGAAGGGGAAAGTAAAATTTGTTTGTTTTATAGGTACAGTCCAAGGTTAATACTGATGGAAATAGTTTGATCAATTTTATTGAATCTGGGTGAGAAATGAATGAAGAACTAATATGAAAATTTTGATTATTGATTTAATATTTAGAAGAATATTTTCTTAATTCCATTGTTAAATATTCTGTGCTTGATTTCCCTTCCAGTTGTTCTTTTGTAATTTTTGATCTTTTTTTATAGATGGCAGTGAGGTTTTTGTGAATGGGAGAAGTAGAGGATTTCATTAAGGAATTGAGGATTCTAAGTGGAGGAACCCCAGCTTTGGTTAAAGAATGGGCCATATCCTCTTGAGCCCCCTGACTCCTTCAATGAACTGGATGGGTGGATGGATCAGTTGATAGAGGATGATTGTGATTGGGGCATTGGATTTTTATTTACCAAAGACCAGTCCTCTTTTGAAAGCTTCTAGAGAATTATCAAGGAAAGTTTGTTTTTCTAGTTCTTGTAAGTATTCTTTCATCCAAATTGGTTTTAAATTTCCCAGATTTTGTACATTGGTCAATGTAACTTCACTCCTTAGCATTGGATATGTTGGTGGAAATGGCATATCCATGGGACTTAGTCCACTCTTGAACAGCATCCATAATTTCCACCTGTGAATGATATAATACTTCAGGCGGAGGAGCCAAAGTTGTGGAATCATGGGGCTGATCTTGATCAGTTGAAGAAGCAGAAAAAGAAGCAGCAGAGGCAGATATTGGAGCAGAAAAAGAAGAAGAAGAGTCAGAAATGAAAAATGGGCTGATGTGTTATTGAGAAATTTTTTGATTTTGATCTTGAGATGGTTTTTGTATGAAGAATTTGGAGTTTTGGATAGAGTATATCTATGATAAATTTTTAGAATTTGAAAGAAAAGAAGATTTCAGAGACTTTAGATTGGAGGGAAAAAAGTTTTTTTTGGTTAGTTTTTCATTTTGGCTTTTTCTTTCAATGATAAAAAAACAATTCAAAAGAATTTGAGAAAATTTTGTTGAGTAGGGATTTCATTTTAATGTTTGATTGTATTTTTGATTTCAGGGGGTTCAATTTGGCAAGGGTGGAGTGTTGATGTGGATTGGTTGAGTTGTGTTGAGTAGTGATGGGTGATTTGTTTATGGTTTGATTGGTGTTGAGTTTAGCTTTTCATTTTGGATTTTTCTTTCAATGATAAAAAAAACAATTCAAAAGAATTTGAGAAACTTTTGTTGAGTAGTGATTTCATTTTAATGTTTGATTTTATTTTTGATTTCAGGGAGTTCAATTTGGAAAGGGTGGAGTGTTGATGTGGATTGGTTGAGTTGTGTTGAGTAGTGATGGGTGATTGGTGTTGAGTTGTAATGATTGGTGATAATTTGTGATGATTTGTGCAGTGTGAAGTGGATTCTGCATGTTGAGAGGTTGTTTTATGGTTGAGGAGAGCATTGGACCACCCCAATAGATGATGATGAGGCAGGAAATAATTCAAAATCATATTGAACATTGGATTATTCATTTAGAGAATCACAAAGATGTGGACCTACCCCAAAAAGAGGTCTAAACATGGTGATTTGAGGTTAGACATTGAAGGGCTAAAGCAAGGTGCAAGAAATAGGAAAAAAATATATTTGTGGGTCATTTGAGGTGCATTTAAAGACTAGAAACTTAGATTTTCCATAAAAAAAACAATCCAAATAGTCTCAGAAATGGCTCCAAAACACACCCCAAAAACAGACATTCTCTGTTATTTTTGTAGATTCATCAAATATTTGGAGGCAAATAATTGATTCTAAAAACCCACAAAAAATTTTTCTGTGCTCTTTCTAATTCCCACTGAAATACTGCTAGCTGAAAATTAGGAGAATTTGTTGGAAAGATAAAGAAAAGATATGAAAAGAATGTCTTATTTTTTATTTCAATTTTTGATTGAAAGGTTGTATAATACTGCTTCTGTGTTTCATTAATATTATTCTAAAAACCAGAAACTGAAGAACTGGACAAGGGCTTTTTTTTAAAAAAAAAAAAGAAAAGAAAATACACAAAAGTGATAGAGGATCAGCATGAGGAACACCTGTCTTCAGGTCAAGGCACAGAATGAAGGAAGGATGCCAACACTTACTTTCAAGGACTATGGCTGGGTTCTGTTCTCTATCACCTCTGTGGTAAAGAAGAAAGTGAAAGGACTCTTTATTTCTATCTTCTACCTAGCACTGTGGTCAAATGCCTGTCTGGGGATGTTGGTTTTCTGTCTCATTCTCTTTATTAGGGTTGAGGGAGAGGCTAGCATTGGTGATATACTTGTAGGTTGTATTTTTTCCATCCTTAGTTTGTTGGATTGGATGACTGGTCAAGTTGATTGATAGATTGGGTTTCTGGTTTTCCAATTGTTTTATTGATCAATCTTGATATTTCTTTTTGATCAATTGGAGCCCTCTTCCTTGAATCTTTCAATCAGTTGGCTTTAACCAGTTGATCTTAGCTAAGTTTGCAAGGGTGATGGATGGGTGATTGATATTTTTTTTGGTGGATGGGTGGTTGAGGAGATTGGCCAGTCACTTCAAGTAGGGAATCATGTTTATTGAAGGCTTTAAAGAAAAGCATTGATTGCAGTTGATTAGTAGAAGAAGAAGAAATGAAAAGCTGAAAAAGAGAATAGTAGTCACACCTTTAAATAAAAGGCTCTATGTCAGAAAAAGAGAAAGAAAGAGAGTGAAGAGGATCACAGGGTTAAACAAAACAACTCAAAGCTAGACAGGGTGTGATATATGGATGGAAACAATGACATAGAGCTTCTGCAATAATCCTACAGAAATCAGCGGAGTAATGAAGAAAAGAATCAGAGAGAAGGATGGAAAGGGATAGTAGGACTGGTGACAAAAGACTTACCAGTCTCAGGCACCAGGATGCTAGTGGTACAGTACAGAATCCACAAAAAGAAGAGTCATCCTGGTTACTGTGCTGGTGCACAAAGATAGGAGCATTTATTAAACAGAAATGGAGTTTGGGAACTGGATAGGCAGGAGCTCCCAGCGCAAGTATTTCAGAGACAAAGGGAACACAAGAAGAAATATAGGATATGGAATAATATGAAATAGCAAGAAGAGAACAGAAATGTGATGAAAATAAATAAAGGAAAAGAGAACAGAAGGTGAAGCCATTACTTTTCTAAACACCGTCCCTGGCTTCAACCTTTAACCTTCTGAAGAGCAGGACCTTAAATTAATATGCTTGAGTTGTTGCAGGAGTGAGAGCCATAAGACTGGTTTAGTGAGAAAATCAGCTGGGTTTCTCTTGGAGCATACCTGCTCAATTCCAATTTTCCCCTTGAAAACTTCTTCCCAAATGAAATGAAAGAAGAAATCCATGTGATTTGTTCTGAAGCCTAAGGCTGGACCAAGATCTTTGATTTTGTATATCTTGCTTATGTAATAAATGAAACATTGAGGGTGCGGGATGAAGATGGCTATATTTCCAACATCGATGTATAGATAGGTGTTTTTGTTCCAGAAGACGCACCTTTTGGATTGGATTTGGTTGAAACCTTCCTGAGTGAGCCATTCTTGCAGGGTGAGGAACCACATCTTGGGTTCTTGTTTCAGCCCATACAGAGCCTTCTTCAGTTGGAGAAATTTGCCACAGGAGACCAGGAAATTGGCTGGAGGTTTTATTTGGAAGGTCTCTGTGAGAGTTGCATTCATGAAAGCAGAATTGGTGTTGAGTTGGTTCAACTTGTATCCCCTTTGGACCACTAGTGAGATGAGAAGTTTCAGAGAGGTTTTGTCTCCTGTAGGAGCAAAAACATTGGTTTGTTTGAC
This sequence comes from Puccinia polysora, assembly GCA_025617555.3. Lineage (NCBI taxonomy): Eukaryota > Fungi > Basidiomycota > Pucciniomycetes > Pucciniales > Pucciniaceae > Puccinia > Puccinia polysora. The sequence continues at coordinate 22,098,239 of CM062618.1, read as the reverse complement.
TAATAATTCTTGGGGGAAACCTTGCATGCAAAGCATTGCCTTGAATTCAATTATTTGGTGGTCATTGTCACGTTTAGTTTGGAATCAAAAAACACATTTGAATGCGCAGAGCTTCTTCTAGTGTCTTGGGATCTTGAAGTTGCACATCTTTGAGATTGAGCTGAGGATTGAGTCTTGCAGTACTGCAACAAGTATGTGGTAGGATGTTCTGAGTAGAGATCAAGCTGTAGTCAGGGGCCAAAGGAGATTCAGAATTAGTTTTGGATTTCAGCCTTCCTGTTCCAACCAATGTGCTAAAATATCTCCACTGCTTTCATCTCCTCACTTCATGAAGTGCTTCCCCTCCATTCTTATTCCCCAGGCTGCTATATTTGTTTATCTTTCTTTATTTCCTTTTTCCTTTTTTATTTATCTTTTATCTTGCTTGCGTCTAGTTTGGCCATGCACAACACCTCAAACGCCCATCTGCGCGTGGCCTAACCCGCTGCACATGCTCCAAACTCAAGTGTGCTCAAGCTCACTCATCTATAGTCATAAGCCTTTCTCAGACTATGGGGAAAGTTCTATTTGTGAAACTACAAGATTACACCACTGACCCCAGGCCTCTGAGTCAGTCATATTGTGCTCAACACGGCTACACTTAATCTAGTCAAACTTGCCGCTTAACCAATTCCCCTCAGCCTAATTTTACCCGCTGCTCAACCATTTCCGCTCTCCCCTTCCTGTTTCCTTTTATCTTCTCCTTAATGTTGTAACCTTGGCTATCCACCAGTTTTTGTCTGGTCCTTTTTAGGTAAAACATGAGCTCGTTGTTGTGTTCTCATTTTATTTTTCTTTGCGGGTGAACTGGAATAAAAATCCTTTTTAGTGACACTTCATTACAATTAGAACCAGAATCATTAAGTGCTGCAGCCAGTGAAGAGGTGACTGAGGAAGGGAAAAGAGTGGATTCATCATTGAAGGGACAGAGTGGGTCTGTTAGAGAAGGAGATTCCCAAGGCAACCCATTGGATTTTTAATCAAAGTATTCTTCTAGGAAGGTTTTATTCTTTCTGATGTGGACCCAATTGGATTGGTGATCTAGGATCTTATAGGAAGAGAAGTTTTTGAAATACCCTAGTAGAGTACCTTTTTCTCTGGTGGAAGTGTTAGAAATTAAGCAGAATTCTCCAGTTGAATTTGAATGAGAGGATGAGGAGATCTTATGTCGCCAAGGGGAGCGGATCAGAGGAGAGTCAAGGGAACACTTTCCCAGTTCAAGTGAGGAAGAACTGATGATGTTATTTCAGTTGACGTTGGCAGGATTTAAATAGTAAATACAGGCCATAGTCAACATGATCAAAATGTGGTGAAAGAAAAAACATAATGAATAATAAGTAATAAATGAGAACTCAGCCAGAGAGAAACCACAATATCAGTGACACTATCAAGGAAAAAAGACAAGGGAATCACAGAGAGCTGAGGCGTTAATTCAAGCTGATCTGACACAGAAATCAGACATAAGATTAAGAGAGAAGATGATAAGGAAGGAGGTTCTTAGAGTCATGAAAATAATATAAGAACTAGCGACTCATGGTTCTTAGACTACAAGAGTTTGATCAGGATTATATGACATACTACTCGAACTAGCATTCTTCCAGACATGTTCATAACTTAACCTTGAAATGATCAACCATGAATAAAAACTGATTAGAGCAGAAAGAGGAGATATAGACCATAATACTACTACTTTTATGAAGTTATAACAATGATTGAATAATTAGAATATAAGGAGCGTGATTTTTTTTAAGGTTTTGAAGGACTTAAGTGTGAGCAGAATCAGTAGAATTCCAACAGGAAGAAAACTTTAATTTCCTCTTGAATTTGGGAATTAGTGAGTAGGTGGTAAACCCAAATGGTTTCAGGAAGTGATAGTTGAAAGAATTTCCAAACAAGGTTTCTTACAGGATAGCACAATCCTTAGACATCATTGGTAGAAGATTAAGTATTCCAGTGGCATTTTTCACTGACTCAGCCCAGAAGGAAGCTTGGAACTTGCTTTGAACAAGCAGAAATTAAAATTGTTCTAGGATCAATCAGTTGGTTCTTTCAGCAATCCCAGTATGCTTGGGAGTGTAAGGTGGAGCTAGGTGGTGCTGAATACTTTTGTGCCTGAATTAAGTTCTTAGATCTTTGTTGATGAATTATCCTCCATTGTCTGAGATACCTCTAACCACCTTTGAATTGATCTACATTTTGGAAACATTGATATAGCTTTCAATAGATGAGACTACTTGGTCCTTGGAGCCAAGGAAAGACCTGATAATTTTTCAACAGTTGTTAAGAAGTATCTGCAACCACCATTGGATAGGACCAGAAAGGGACCAACAAGATCCAGATGGATGGCTCCCAGGCAGAAAGTGGTGGGCTTGATGTGACTTCAATAAGGAGTGACTTTCATTTTGAAACTTGAACAGACATTTCACTGAGTTTGAGTGGTACTTTCATGGAATAAAATCTTGAGGATGGAATTGTTAGGATGTCCCAGTCATAGATACCAGAGGTTGTCTCAAGATTCCTTCAGGTGAATTTTGCCATTGGTAGAAGCTGTAAATTTGCTACCACACAGTTTCACTAGATGATTCTCAGCAGTTCCAAGGAGCAAAAAGTGGTCCAGATAAATTTCATAGCCAGAGTATCAAAATCTTTTGATAGCAGCAATTTTGGTGGTAAGCTTAGGTAGTGAGATCAGGCAGCAATTGAGAGAAGGGACCTGAGTTAAATTTTTGATCTTGATGGTCTTGCCCAGGTTTTTGACCAAATTGGCTTTTCCAATGACAGTTGCCATAGGATAAGAGCCTTCACTTCTGGTACCTATATGCATGATTGTGGGTTTTGATTGTTTTAGTAATTCAGCCTTATTGACAATGTGATGCTCCTGAGTCCAGAACTGGAAGTAGGGTTGTTGTTGTGCCATACTGGTTGAAGTAAAGCTGGGTATTAAGGAAAGCCTGAGCTGGCTTGCGTTCTGAGTGGCCCAGTTTCTCAGGGGGTATGCTTGCTGAGTGAAGGTGACATTGAACTTTGGTCTTGAGATGATCCATACATTGTTTGGGGTGGAGAAAAAAGAAGAATTGCTTTGAGTGTTCTGCAAGGGGATTTTTTTTCCTTTTGAGCAGGGGTGTCTAGTTTTGGATTTCTTGTGTGTTCCAGTTTTTATAAGGGCAATGGAGATTCCAGAGTTATAGGATTTTTCAAGGGTGTTGTCTTTTTGGGAGGTTTCCAGGTGGATTACGTCTTTGATTTTGTTGAGAAAACCACTAAGGATTTTGAGGAGTGAATCTCCAGGAGTATGGTGTTGACTATGTGGTAGAGGAAGCTTGGAGGTTTGTCAAGGATTGTATAACTAAGAACATCGTGAGGGACTTTAAGTTTGACAATGTAGATTTTATTAATTAATTTTTGACATTTTTTTATATACTGAGTTAGATCTCCCTTGTATTGGTACTGGATGAAGTTGAGCCACAGATTGACTTGATTTTTAGAGGATTTTGAGGCATATCTTTTGTGGTTTGCCACAAGAATAGCACAGGGGTTGTTTTTTTTTGGTGCTGTTTATTATTGCATCAAATGTGGTGTTGCCATGGTGTTATATGATGATTTCTGAGGCCTCATAGATTCCATTTTTGATGGAAGACGCTACATGTTGACTTGGATTGTATCCCTCAATCAATTCTAGAAGGCCCTTTTGTCTTAGGTAGCTTTTCGTCAGCAGAATCCATTTGGGAAAATTGGTTTCATTGAGGAGGGGTATGTTGAGCTTGGGATTGTCTTCTTGATTGGTCATGGTAAACCTTTCCTTAGGGGCTTCTCTAGGACTCTATATCCATTTTTTGAAGGCTTTAAAGAAAATCATTGATTGCAGTTGATTATTAGAAGAAGAAGAAATGACAAGCTTGAAAAGAGAAAATGAGTCAAACCTTCAAAGAAAAGGCTCTATGCCAGAACAAGGGAAATAAAGATAGTGAAGGAGATTAAAGGGTAAAACAACACAATCCAAAGCTAGAAAAGGTGTGATATATGGATGGAAAAGATGGCATAGAGCTTCTGAGACAATCCTACAGGAATCATCTGAGTGATGAAGACAAGAATAAGAGAGAAGGACAGAAAGGAATAGTAGGACTGGTGACAAAAGACTTACCAGTCTCAGACACCAGGATGCCAGTGGTACAGTACAGAATCCACACAAAGAAGGGTCATCCTGGGTACTGGGCTGGTGGGCAAAGATAAGAGCAGTTATGAAACAGAAATGGAATCTGTGCACTAGATAGGCAGGAGCAGACAGTGCAAGTAGTTCAGAGACAAAGAGGAAATGAGAAGAAATATGGGATATGGAATAATATTAAATAGCAAGAATATAACAGAAATGTAAAGACAATAAAATAAGGAAAAGAGAATAGAAGTTGAAGCCATTAGTTATCTCAGAAAATCAGGTTTGCACAGCCACAAGAGTTATCTTAATCAGCATAACTCTTAGCAGAGGCATATTAAATTTTGGCCGCAGAAAGTTATCCCAATTGGGATAGATTGTGGTGTTTGCAATGTAGTCACTTGAGAGCAACAACATCAAATCAACTAAATTTTTTTTGATGAAGTTTCCAAACCCCCATGCCTTGACATGAAGAGCCTAATTTTGAGTCTGGTTAGAGATATTGAATAGCAGGTCTTGTTTAAATCATTGGCAACCATGTTTTTGGAGGGAATCAACTTCACTTGAAATTTCTTGTTTTCATAAAGATCTCCAAGGTATTTGATATTGATTTCTAAGTGCTTGGTCTAGGATTTTCAGCCAAAGTTTTTGATTCTTTCTGTAAGTACTTTATTATCAACATTGAAGATGGCAGTAAGTGAATAGGTGGGCCATATTTCTTGTAGTTTTTTGGATATGTAAAAGATTTCTTGGTGGCATTTGGAAATGGAGTTTAATTCAGCTTTGGTGGATGAAATTTTGATGTTTTTCTGGATGCAGCTATTCCAAGAGATGGGGAAGTTGAACCAAAAACAGATGTATCTGCTTTGTTATTTTCTGGAGTCAATATCATTGGCCAAGGTAGCATCACCAAAATCTTCAAGTCTAGAGGAAGAAGAAAAGGAGGAAGGAGAGAGAGAGGAAGAGTCTGAGGTGGTTCCAGTCAGGGTTTTCCAGCAGTGAAGTACTTCCTTCCAGTGAGTTATTCCTGGATTTTTGTTGAACTTGTATAGTATGGACACTGCAGGAGCTATATCTGGTCTTTTTCTACAGGAGAGGTATTGTAGCATTTGAGTACAGGGTTCTGTAGTTTATGTTGAGAATTTTTTTGAGATATTATATTTCTTCTTTTTTTGCCTTCAGGAGTTGGATGCTTGGAGTAAGAGGAGTAAGGACGAGTTTCCAGTCACAGATTCCAAGGAGTTTGAGACACTTTTTTATCAGTTTACTTTTGGAGAGAGATATGTTGATGTTTAGATTTTGCTGTCTTTTGTGCTTGCTGAACTTTTTTGTCCGCTTACCCTGCAACTTATTGAATCCATTTCAATCATTTCCTTATTCAAAATATATTTTTCTTTGATCCCCTATTTCAAATATCTTCTGTTCTGTTCTGCCTGCGGGCACAACCAAGCTCTAATGATGAGAATATATTTTTGATACTGGCTTGTGAATATTTATAGTGAACCTACCCCAAGCTCACAGATGATCAGACCATCACTTAACCAAGTGAGGTTTTTGACTTCTGCAGGCTCTGGGTCAGGTACACTAATCTCATTCTCCTTCTTTTCTTCTTTTTTTTGTTCTCATTTCAAGCACTCACAACTGTGAAATTAATTTTGGGCCAGGCTCTTTCTTATGTCAATGTGGTGTTTCAAGGTCAATGGTCATTTGTTCTAGTGTTTCAAACTCATAGCTCTTTGCACTACTTTCTCAGTTCTTGGTCTTTTTAGCTAATTACATTCTGTAAAACAATTTTGTTTCCATTCCCTTCCTTTCCTGGTTCTGAAATAAATTTTTCTTTTTAGTCTCCCAAACTTCAACAGTTGAGATCTGGGATATTCACATTCATCCCTAGAAGGGTTTCTGGACTATGAGCTGAGGAATTTGGGAAGAGTTTGAGGAAAAGGGCTTCAAATTCTTGGGTTCTTCTGGCCAAAATAGTGTCATCTACATGAAAGAAGAGAATGGAGTTGGCTTCTTTGTGTATTTAGCAGCAGGGATTGGATGTTTATGGGGCATATCTGATTTATTTGAGCCCGTTGGTACAAGTTCTGTAACGGTTGGCTTGAGCTTTGTTTCACACTGTAAAAATGTTTCTTTAGTTTGAGGAAGAAGGAAGTTCTTGGGAAGTTTCAGGAAGGGGAAAAGGTTTCCAATTGGATAGAAGTATTCCAAGGGGAGAGTTGTTTTCTTGAAGAGAGAGTAGGAAGATTTTAAGATTTGTGACTGGATATCTGGTTCAATGTGAATTTAATGGCCTTGAGAAAAAAGTTCCACAGATTCTTTTTCAGACATGAGTGATGGAAGATGGCTTGGAGTGAGTCAAGTATGTTTATGTTTTTTCTTTTTGCCAGTCTGTTTTTCTGAAAAGTGTAAGGGTTGGATTATCTTGTTTTGATTAGATCCTTCTTTCAGTATTACATGAAATTATCATTCTTGAATTCAACACCTCTATTGAGATGTAGAAAAATTTGATATTCAAAAAATCTTTTAGCTTCAAGATCTAGGATATGGGAGAGTGTTTCAAAAGTTTTGTCTTTGGATTTGAGACAAATACCCAAGCAGTATCTGGAGTAACTGTCAACCACAGTCAGATTTATCTGCAATTTTCAACTGAGGCAGGTGTCATTGGTCTGATGATTTCCAGATATAGTTCTTCAAAGGGCCTGAATTCTGACTTATGCTTGCTTTTAAAGGAGGATTTAGTTATCTTTCAGGAATTTAATATTGTATCAGGTTTGCCAGTTATGTTTAACTTGTTTCTGATCCTGTGATTTCTGACATGTCCTAGGAACGTTTTTAGGATTTCTCCCTGGAAAGAAACAATTTTACTTCAGGTTTGCTTAATGTTACTGCAGGAAAGTTATTCTTTTATTGGCCTTGGAGAACCACTTTTCCTTCTTTGGTCACAGATAATTTGTTGATTTAAAATTTGATTTCACACTGGTCTAAGAGTAGGCAAATGAAAGAAAGGGGGTTTTCTAATAGCTCAGGAACATATTGGAAATTATTTAGCCATAATTCAGACCCATCTTCATCCTTCAAGAACACAGCTCCGAATCCTTTAATATCAATTAAGTGGGTTCTAGACTTGGTCCTTACCAATCCTAATTCTTCTGTAGAGAGGTGTTCAATGAGGCTGGATTCTGAAATAATGTGATAATTAGAGCCAGATTCAAGGATTAGGAAGTTTCCTAGGGATTAATGAGAGTGATGAAGGCAGCTGACAGTGATTTGGGTTTCTCCAGTGGATGGTCTGTTTGGTCTGAGCTTGGGATGAAGGGTCCAACATTCAGAGAGTGGGTGCTGAGCCAGAGGTTTGTTCTTGCCTCTTTTGCACATGACTATTCTTGAACTGGTGGCTTTGAGTGAGTTAGGTTTGGTTTTTGCCTGGCTCATTGATGTTTTGTTTTTCATGAATCTTCTCAAGTTATCAAGGACAAGATCTGATTTGGTAAGCCTATCAGATTGAGTAATCTTTTGGCTAATATTTTATAGAATGGGTGGAATTTTGTAGAGGATTTTGTATTCTAGGATTTCTGTGGGGATGGAGATACCCACCTTGTAAAGATTTTTCATAGATCTTGTGACTTGTTTGATGAACTTATGAAAATTGTTTTGATTGAAGGTGTTTTGAGGTAACTCCTTGTACACTTTGGCTTGGTTTGGTGCTTTGTATGAGGCAAAGAATTTAAAAAAAGACTTCCAGAGTTCCTTTGAATATTTATTGTTCTAATTATTGATTAAATTTGTGTGGATAGCAGGGTCTAAATTTGAGATCAGAATTTTCTAATGCTTAGATTGTTAACAATGGTAAGGTTCTATACTGGTGAGTTAATTGCATCTTTGATTCCTTGCAGTTCTAGAAAATTTTCCATTATTTCTTTCCAGAGGGAGAAGTTGTCCATTTTTAGGCTTGGAATTCCTTTGATGGAAGTCTTTATGATGGCTTGGTTCAATTCTTCCAACATAAGTATTGCTGGTTGTTAAGATTAAGTTTGGTTAGTTTGTGTGATTTACCAAGGATTCTTCCTTTCATCAGTGCTTCAGCTGTCAATTATCCTTTAGAAGTTGAGCTTATTCTTAATTTTAATTGTGTTGAGTTACAGATTTGATAATCCTAAATCTGTGTCTTATTACTTTTATTCTAAAAACCAGCAACTGAAGAACTGGACAGGGGTTTTTTTTAAAAAAAATACACAAAAGTGATAGAGGATCAGCTTGAGGAACACAAGTCTTCAGTTCAAGGCACATAAGGAATGAAGGATGCTGAACCTGAATTTCAAGGACTATGTCTGGCTTCTTTTCTCAATCACCTCTGTGGTCTAAGAGATAGTAAAAGGTTCCTGTCTGCCTATCTTCTACCTAGCACTGTGTTAAACTCCATGCCTAGCAATGTTAATTACCTATATTCTTTTATTTTGTAGGGTTAAGGGAGAGGTTAGTTTATGTGATCAACTTTTTAGGTTGGATGTCTTCTGTCCTTTGTTTGTTGGATTGGCTGACTGGTCAGGTTTTTCAATTAATTGAGCATCATATTTTCTAATTTTTTCATCAGCCAATCTTGATCTTTCTCTTTGATCAATGGGAGGTCTCTTCCTTTAATAATTCAATCATTTGGCTTGAAATGATTGGTCTTGGCTAATTCAGTGAGGATGATTGATGGGTGGTTGATATTTTGTTTGGTGGCTAGGTGGTCAAGGAGATCAGCAGTTTTGTTCAAGCAAGGCATTGGCATTCAGAGAGGAATCATGTATAGTTGCACAGGAGTTTGAGCTTGCACAACCACATGGTGCATTGGATCTTGGTGGATGCAATTTATCCCAATTGGGATACCTTTTTGGGATTCCAATGTAGTTGCTTGAGAGAAGCTACATCAGATCAACTACATTTTTTTCTTTTTGATGAAGTTTCAACATTAGTCATGTATTATGGCGGGAAGGAAGTGCTCCAAATCTTCAAAAAATTTGAATTTCCTCCTATATTTGGAAACTTTCTGTATCTTCAGATTTTCCAAAATAATTAGGAAAGAATTGTCAAAAAAGGTGAAAAGATTTGAGATGCAACTTTTTTTTGTCATTTTTTTTATTTTAATTTTCAAGGCTCTTAGATTGACCAAAAAATCTAAAAAAATTCTTGTTGAGAGGTTTTAGGTTCCCATCTATACAGCCTTTTTTTTGCAACTTGCCAAAAAATGCAAATTTAAGGAAAACCAGGTGGATAGGGGAGGTTTTGGGGATGTTGAAACCAAAAAAATAAGGATTGGGGGCTTGAAAAAAATTATTCCCTACATCATTTGTGAATATTTTTTTTTCTGTTAAACAGCTTAAGCCATCTTCAAGAAATAGGAAGCTTACAACATTGGGAGATACAAGGCCACCTCTCAACAATAGTGATGATGTTAAGAAATATTTCACTCATTAAAGGGAAATTTGAAGATTTAAGTTAAATTAAAAAAAACAGAAGCCATTGAAAAAGCATAAAACACTCAAAATTATGATTCTTTCAATAGATCATGAAGAACCTTGGATCAAGTAAAAAAACTTCATTATAAAAAAGGGTGCTACACAGGATTTCACGCTACAAAATTCATCCAAGTTGGAAACCAGTTGGATGCAAGATTGAAATTCAAGCGTGGGAGAATCAAAAACTGATTAAGCAATTATTAAAATAAAACAAGAACCTAAAAACCTGAACCTGGTATGAATTTCAATAGATCAGGAAAAGACTTTAACACAAGAATGCAAATAACACAATTCTTTAAGATAAATAAAAATTCAGAAGAGATAATAGGTATAAACAATGGCTTATTCTAAGCTCATTCATGATCTCTTTCTGAATTTTAATTAAAAAATAACCATGGAATATTTGATGTCACTTGCTAAAAATTTCCATCAAGAAATCCATGGTTGAATCTGTTTGCAATCTCTAGTTGAAGCTATGCTCATGCTAAAACCAATTATTTGGTGCATAGTCACTGTGAAATGGAGCTTGGATGAAGATTGACCTGAGCTTGACTGGAGTTTGAACTGAGCTTGGTTTTAGGTTTGGCTTTATCTCCTTGATGACACTTTCTAGCAAGTGAAACAATTTTTTTGTGGTGAATTGTTCCTTTTTATGAGGAAATTTGAGCTGTGAGCTGTGCATACAGGTCAGATGAATGATTCTAAGATGAAAATTGGAGCTTTGCAACCTACCCAGAATTGATGATCAATCATCTAGTTCTTGAGCTCTTTATGTGTGAGTGAATTGTTCTTAATTAATTTCAAGTCATTTCTTTGAATTTTAATTTTCTGAATGAGGAGCTTTTGTGAATTTGAGCATGATTTTAGGAGACTTACTCTAGATTCATGTGAAATATTTCAAACTGGCAGAATTAGTAAAATTCTTCATCTTTTGGTGCAAAATCTAAATGATAGGTTGAAAAAATAAACAAAACCACCACAAAAAAACTTCATGTCATTTGCTAGCAAGTGCAATCAAGGGGCTCAGGCCCAATCTACAACCAAGCTCAGGTCAAGCTCCAGAAACATTCAGGCCAAGCTTGATCCAAGCTGCAATGCACAATCAATGTGCATTTTTAACAGTGACTGTATACCAAAAATATGACCTAGAGAGGGAAAGAGCTTCAAACAGAGATTCCTTGATGGCACTTGCTAGCAAGTTACACAAACTTTTTCACATTAAAATAGGAAATAAAGAAAGGAAATAGAGTGTGAATAAAATATTAATAAAAAGGAAATGAAAAAACAATCAAGCTGAATTTATCAAAACACTGAATCATCTAAGTATCAACCATTTCAATTAATAGGTTATTGGCCAGTGATTGAGCCAAAGTTTTGTTTCTTTCTGTTTTTTGAAGGTTCAGAGAGATTTTTTCTCCAGGAAATAAATTCTGTTTCAATAACTTTTTGTTCAAAATTTGACCATATAACTTTCAGCTATCTATCAGAATAATTGTGTGTGCCAAATTTAGACATTCATAAAATCTATATAGCTGATTTTATAAAGACTATAGATCTTAAAAGAGGTTTTTTTCATTACAATCAAAAATAGGAACATCAGGTTCATTTGAAAAGAACAAAATAAAAATGAAACAAAAAAGAAAAAGAAAAAGAAAAAGAAAAAGAAAAAGAAAAAGAAAAAGAAAAAGAAAAAGGAAAAGAAAAAGGAAAAGAAAAAGAAAAAGAAAAAGAAAACGAAAAAGAAAAAGAAAAAGAAAAAGAAAAAGAAAAAGAAAAAGAAAAAGAAAAAGAAAAAGAAAAAGAAAAAGAAAAAGAAAAAGAAAAAGAAAAAGAAAAAGAAAAAGAAAAAGAAAAAGAAAAAGAAAAAGAAAAAGAAAAAGAAAAAGAAAAAGAAAAAGAAAAAGAAAAAGAAAAAGAAAAAGAAAAAGAAAAAGAAAAAGAAAAAGAAAAAGAAAAAGAAAAAGAAAAAGAAAAAGAAAAAGAAAAAGGAAAAAAAAAAGAAAAAGAAAAAGAAAAAGAAAAAGAAAAATAAAAATAAAAATAAAAATAAAAAGAAAAAGAAAAAGAAAAAGAAAAAGAAAAAGAAAAAGAAAAAGAAAAAGAAAAAGAAAAATAAAAATAAAAATAAAAATAAAAATAAAAATAAAAAGAAAAAGAAAAATAAAAATAAAAATAAAAATAAAAATAAAAATAAAATAAAAATAAAAATAAAAATAAAAATAAAAATAAAAATAAAAATAAAAATAAAAATAAAAATAAAAATAAAATAAAAATAAAAATAAAAATAAAAATAAAAATAAAAATAAAAATAAAAATAAAAATAAAAATAAAAATAAAAATAAAAATAAAAATAAAAATAAAAATAAAAATAAAAATAAAAATAAAAATAAAAATAAAAATAAAAATAAAAATAAAAATAAAAATAAAAATAAAAATAAAAATAAAAATAAAAATAAAAATAAAAATAAAAATAAAAATAAAAATAAAAATAAAAATAAAAATAAAAATAAAAATAAAAATAAAAATAAAAATAAAAATAAAAATAAAAATAGAAATAGAAATAAAAATAAAAATAAAAATAAAAATAAAAATAAAAGTAAAAATAAAAATAAAAATAAAAATAAAAATAAAAATAGAAATAAAAATAAAAATAAAAATAAAAATAAAAATAAAAATAAAAATAAAAATAAAAATAAAAATAAAAATAAAAATAAAAATAAAAATAAAAATAAAAATAAAAATAAAAATAAAAATAAAAATAAAAATAAAAATAAAAATAAAAATAAAAATAAAAATAAAAATAAAAATAAAAATAAAAATAAAAATAAAAATAAAAATAAAAATAAAAATAAAAATAAAAATAAAAATAAAAATAAAAATAAAAATAAAAATAAAAATAAAAATAAAAATAAAAATAAAAATAAAAATAAAAATAAAAATAAAAATAAAAATAAAAATAAAAATAAAAATAAAAATAAAAATAAAAATAAAAATAAAAATAAAAATAAAAATCAAAATCAAAATCAAAATAAAAATAAAAATAAAAATAAAAATAGAAAAAAAATTTAAACTAAAATTAAAATAATAATAAAAAAAGTAACAAAAAAGAAATGAAAAAAAGAAATTTTAAAAAGCTTGGGTATTTCTAAAATCAACCATTTAAGTTTTCAAGAGTTTTAAATTGGAGAAAGCCAGATCAGCCTGAAATTTTGATCCAAATTTTACATTTTTTAGTAGATTCATTTTTTTATGAGGTGTAATTGCAGGTCTAATTTGCAAAACCATATTTATTTCACTGGGTGATTTATCTACCAAAGATCCCAAAAAAAGTTTGAGATTGAATTGTATTTTTTTTTCAAATGAGTGGGAAATATGCTTTTGAAAACATCTTTCAAAATTTTTTCTTTCTTAGAATGAAAAAAGAAATACCTCTCTGAGAAAGTGAAGAATCTGGATGATCATGGCAAGTTTTTTTGCTATAGCTGAATATGTATTATGTGTATCAGTAGAATTGTGGAAGATATGAAGAAAAAAACTTGAATAATTGGATTTTAAACAAATTAATTTTCAAAATTGAATTAATTGAAAAAAATTTCATTTCTGTTTAAAACATATTCAATAGTAGCTTTGAAAACCCCAAGGAAAATTTTTTTTTATTTAAAGATATTTTTTTCCTAGAGTATATCTCCCAACTAACTGAGTACCTGTGGGTGTTGCTGGTCCTCCAATTGGTTTGCATTGAAATGGAAAAATTTTTATGTGTTGCAGAATCAATAGCAGGAGTTTGAAATGTCTTTACTTGTTTGAAGCCAAAAAAATGTTTGAAATACCTTTTTCTGGTTAAAAATTCCAAAACCTAATTCAGTAAAGAAAAAATGAACATCAGAGACCTCATATTTGTTCAATTTTTTAATAATTTGCACATTTGAACTTTTTCTGCAACCACCAGGAGAAATGAGTGCAAAGAAATATCACCATGATCAATATGGGTGACATTATGGAAGAAACCAGAGGTAAAGGTCATATGATGTAATAAATCAAACGGAGTTGGTTTTTTTCTGAATTACAAGTAGGAGAAGTAGGGTTTATTTTTTTGTTTCATGTTTATTTTAATTATTTTTTCCCATAGTATCCCGCACATATTTTTAAACATTATACCCAATATCTGGGCCACCTGGTCTGATTTCAGATTGAGGTACTTCAATTCTCAAAGAGAACATTGGAAAGCTGCTTGTTTAAAAGATTGATCAAAAAATTCAGAAGAGTGCATTGATTTTTGCCATCCAGTTTCCCACATGTGTCCACCATATGTTCTTGAAGGGACAAAAGGGTTGAGATAATTTTTGGACTGTTGAAGGTATGTGGTGAAAAAGTTGATTTCTTCATTATTTTTCTTGGTAAGTTGATCCGGAGGAATAAATTTAATGATGACCAAAATTGATTCCAAGCCCAACTCATCCAGAATAACCACCTTTACCTTGTGAAAAAAGCAAAAATTCTTGACCAGAGCTTGAGCTTTCTTGATCTCAAAATTGGTTTGAATTCATGGACACTTCATTTTTTTGCAGTGGATAGCTTGGTATAGATGAAATGGTGTTGAAGTTTTGCTGGACCAGGTGATGGCTTTGGGAAATAAGAAGCCATCACTATTTATTCCAAGGGCCACTTCAAAGTGCCCCCCTTGAGTCAAAAACCCAAGCTAGATGGCAACCACTATTTGGATTTGAAAAAAAGGCAATTGATTAAATTTTTTTCCAAAGCATTTCATAACACCTTTGATGAAACACTGATAAAATATGTTTTATCTGTTTTTTTATATAATCTGTGTAATTAAAACTTTTTGTGATAACAACAAGAAGTCCATATCCCTCCATTCTGGCCTTCCAGGTTCTTCTCACAATTTATATGTTTTAAATTGTATGCAGATTTTCCAACAACAAGAGAACTATTTTGGGAAAGATCAATACCTTCTGGAAAATTCAGCTTATGCTAGCCAGAAGTATGTGTTTCCAGAATACCGCAATGTTTCATCCAATTATCAATCCAAAACATATTTAAACTATCATCATGCCCAATCACAAGTTTGGATTGAGAATGCCATAGTAGTCCTGAAAGGAATATGGGCCAGCTTAACTTAAATGCAAAAACAGCTTCAAAATTTCAAAGAAATCAATATCCTCATCAACTGGATTATCATTTGTTTAATCCTTCACAACCCTCTGGCCAAAATCAAAGATGAACAAGACAAAATATTTTCAGAAAATATTCCCAATCCTCCTCAAGTCATTCCTGTCTCATCTTTTCCCCCATTTTTTGCCATGAGAGATCGGATTTTACCCCTCACACTTTCTCACTTTGATGAGTAGCATAAATTTTTCAAATAGGTAAAAAGTAAAATCACAGTAATTTTTTTTTGTTGTACAACCAAGAATCCTAGGCTGACATTGTTTTTTTTTTTTATTATTTATTTTTTTATTTTTGGTGGACTTGAATACAATAACACAAAATCTCCACCTCATAACTCACCCCGCCAAACCACTGGTTGACTCCTTCCTCCTCCTCACCAAACCACCTCCACCTCACCTTCCACTTTTACACTCCTTCCTCCTCCTCACAAAACCACCTCACCCACCACCTCCACCTCACCATCCACCTCCACCTCAAAGTCCCCCCAGTCATCCTCTGCCTTCTTCAGCTCCCAATTTTGCTTGTTCTTTTCTTGGCACCCCAGTTAAGCTCCCTGCCTCCTCCCCCTCACCATAAATAGCTGAATTCCTCCCTCCACCTCCTCCTTTCAGATCTTAACCCCCCTCCTTGGTTGTTATTCCCTCAGCACCCCAGGTAAGCACCCCCCTCCTCCTCCTCCTCATCCCCCAGATGTCTCATTTGATCAATTTATCAAACAGAAAACAATAAACTGATCAATCAAATGGCAAAAAATTGATCAATCAATCAAACTGCAAGCCATCAATCAATCAATCAATCAAAAGGCAAACAATCAATTGATTTCTTGTGGTTTGATTGATTGAACAAACTCCAAATAATTCATTGATTTATTGCCTTTCAATCAATTAAACAAATTTGAACAAATTTATTGTTTTTTTGAAGTTTTATTGATCAAAAAATTGATTGCTTGTGGTTCAATTGATCAATAAAATGGAAAGCAATTGATTGATCAATCAAACAGCAAGCAATAGATTGATTTCTTGCCCTTTTATTGATAAATTAAACAGCAAGGAATAGATTGATCACTTGCTTGTCAATTTTCAATGGCTGCCCCCCACCCTTCCTCTCCTCCTCCTCCTCCTCCTCCCCAATCATTATTAAGATTTTTTGATGGGGGGGATGGATATTTGAACAGTATTTTTATTTTAATTTCTATGTTTGTTGATCATCTATGTTGATCATAACTGACTAATGAATGTTTTTTTTTTAGTTTTTTTTTTTGGATTCCTTTCAATGCAACAAATTTTTCCACCCCTTACTTTTTTTGGCCTTCCAATTTTTCTCCCACTAAAATCAAAATTTAACACAATCACTTGAATACTTTCTTGATCCTCACCACAATTAAAGTATTTGAATGGGAGTGAACAAGATGGGAGGAAATGATTTAATAAGCATACAGAGAGGTGGCAAGAATAGGCCAAGTTAGCAAAAGAGGGCTCAAATGAGAGATTCCAAAATCTCTTGGGAAGTGGCAGAGGGGGGGATTGATGAAAAATTTGTGTGTTCTGAGAGGAAACTACAAAATTTGGATCTGGATCCTACCATCATTTCCAAAAAAAAGAACAGCCAAAAACCATCCCCTGAAGAGTTTGAACAGGTAAACAGAAGATTAAATAGTTCCATCTCTTCTCCTCTGGAAAAGTATTTGTTAAAGAAAAATCTAATCATGAGTCTATGGTTGCAATAATTGAATTTTTCCCTTTGAATAAAATCTCTGAGAAAGAGAAGAAGGACATCAACTTGGTAACCACTGGTGGTTGGTGATTATGTGGAATAAGATGAATTTTGAGGAGTGCAAGGAAGGAGGAAGTTGGGGGAATGGCCTGAAATTAAAGTTTTGGTTTGAAATTAGATAAAAAAAATCATGATTCAAAATGAGACAGAGTGAGAGGTAAAATATGCTATCCCATTTCAAAAGATGAATGATGAGATGAGACTGCAAAGTCTTTGAGGAAGATCAGGTACATAATCTTCAAGGATTTTGTGCAATTCATTTTTTAGTTTTCCCAATAAGTTATAAAGAATAAAAAAACAGATGATCCAGTTGATTAGTATATTAATTTATTTGAAATTTTGGAGCTGGTTCCAAATTTGTCTCAAGCTAGCCTGTCTTACCTCCAGCACTCCTATGGCATGCTCAATCCAAACTTGTGATTGAGCTAGATGATGTTTGAAATTGGGTTTTCCCTTATCATTGGAAGAAAAATTTGGGTATGCTGGAACCATTTATTTGACACTAGAATAAGCCAAATCTGCTGGAAGGTATTGATATGCATGAAAGTAGTCATGTGGTTCTTGAGAAATGGGAAACCAAGCAAACAAATATGAATCATGAAAGGAGCCTGGAATGCCAGCATTCACAAAAATAAACTTTTTTTTGTTATCACAAGCTATTTCAAAAGGAACAGAGCATCCAATTGAAAAGAGTAAATATTTTTTCTCAGTGTCTCATAAAATAAATTTTATAATTAAACAATTTATTGATTTTTCTTCAAATGAAAATGGTGGTTCCCATCAATCTTGATTTCTTCGGTCAATGGAATTGTGGTTGTTCAGATTATAATCCCTTTTGAGGGATATATAATGTATAAAAAAAATTATGACAAAAGGAAAGGATAGATCATTTGAATCATCATGGAATAAAAGAAATATTGAAATACATTGAGTGATAAAGAAGTTATCAAAGATTCAATAATTCTCAAATATGACACGGGATCTTCATCCCAGGGAATAAATTTCAGGAAACACTTTATTTTTCCAATGAGTATGGAAAAGATAGTGTTCAGATGAAACGTAGAAATAAGATATTTTTCACAGGGAAAAAAATGAAAATTAGAATTGAAAGCTTTCCACTTCGAAGCATAAAGTTGGAATGCATCAAGAAAGCTGAAGCTTCATTTTAAATTGAATCAAAGGAAGAAGGACAAATAAATGAATAAAATTGAGAATTTCATTTCAATAGAAAGACCATTAGACTTTCCAAGGAAGAAGGCATGTCTCAAATTTTTTCTCCTTAGCTTGTATAAAATTGTATCAGTTATGTAGATCTTGAATATGAAAGACCCCCTTTACCAATTTTTATCCCACTTCTATTAATTAATTCATCCATCCATTGAATCCATCTAATCAATTATCAATTATTATAAATAAATTAAATACTATCAATATTATCTAGCAACTATATTTCTATTTCCAATAGTGTTTCCATAAAAAAATGCAACACAACCAGGAAATCATTCAGTAACCATGATTTGAGAAATTTCCTTCTTCTGTTCCTGGTTTTACCAGAAAAGGACTGAGAAACAGAATCCTAGAATAGAAATAATAAACCTATTTTTTTATGAGTCAATGGTTCCACTCCAATAGAGAAGGGCTTTTCTTGTTGATGAATAGATCTTTCTCCATTTGATCCAAATTTACAGAGACAGACTGACATTTGGATAGATGGATAATTCTTGGAATTCCAAGAGTTATTCTGAAAGATGTGCTGATCTTCAACCATTTCAAAAAGTTTCAGGAACGTAACAAAGGAGGTCTTGAGAATTTGGTAAAAGCTTGCTTCAGAAAGGATATGGAATTTTTCCATTAATATGTGGGATGGTGAAGTTTCTGTCTCCCAGGGACCATTTATTTCTTTACCAATAGAGGCTTCAAGCAAAACAAATTAGATTGCAAGCCAGGTTCTGAATCAGATTCAAATAGTTGTAAAATTCCAGTCAAGTTGATTCCTTTTTGAACATGATGCTGGAGATTTTGTTTGGAATTTTTTAGATTGAATTAGATGTGATTTGAATTGATGATTTAAAGAGCTGGTGGAATGGAGTGATTATTTTAGGACATTATGGAGATGATATTGGATTTTGTGATTTGATGTGCGAAGAGATAGTGATTCATGGTTTGTGTGTGGATCAGAAAATTTGGAAGTGTGGATGGGGTTTTTGCATGCCAGATATGATGGATGGAAGATTATGCATAAATGGAATTTTTTATTTTTGAAACATGAAATTTTCACAAAAAATTCCATCTTGAAATACACCAGTTAGGGGGTATTTGTATTTTAGAAAACCTCCATTAAAATGGTGGGTTTTGTCACTGGGTTTCCTAAGTAAGTTTTTCTAAATCTGATATACCCTATTGAAAATACAGGGGTTTTTTCAAGGAGCTAATTACTTCTGTGTAATTTGTATCCTCACATAGTTCCAAATCCTCTTCTTTCTTTTCTTATTTTCCAATAGGATGCATTCAAACCTCCTAAATGAGTTCTTCATGAATTCTTGGAAGAGTATAATAATTTCAAAAGCCACATCTTCTGGGAAGTTTGTTTTATTTCCTCTATTTTACCTTGGGATTGAGAGAACCTTTTCCAACAGAGTATCCATTTTAAGAAGAGGCTTTTGTTTTTCTTTAAGTAAAATATATTGAATTTTTTTGTCTTCCAGTTAATTCTGTATTATTTATTCAGGAGAATCTTCCAATGGAAAACTTTATTTCTCTAGGCTGGGAAATTCTCTAAATAAATCCATTTTTAATCCACCAGTGATGAAGGGATTTGTTGAATTTTTGATTGGATTCAGAAAGGAGAAATTTTTGGTGTGTATTTTCTGGCCAGATTTATTAATTGCTTTGTACCAATGGAATAAAGTATTGAATCCAATGGAAACTCCTTGTTTGAAATTTTAATCAAATTTTGAAATTAATTTTGCACCTTCCAAAAGTTCAATAGTTGAATATCCCATGTTTTTCAAGGATTTTTCTTGGACTGTGCAATTTAGAATCTGTGATAAGAAATTAAAGATTGACTAAACTAAATAATAAGGACTGGTTGAGACAAGGATAAGATGAGAAAGAGATGATACAAGGAACCAGAGCATGAAAGGAATAAATACCAACAGCATGCTGAGAAGAGGATGTTCTTTTGCCTTAGGAGTTGAAGGTTGTAGCCAAGGAAAGATTAACAAGAGGGGAGGAAGCTGAGACACAACAGAAGTTGAGCACAAGCAAGATAAAGAACAAAAAAGATATGAGAGAGGAATATCAACAGGAGCACAGACATAAACACAACAGTAGAAATGGAAGAATGATAAATGGAAAAGAGGATGTAACAGAAAGAGGATTAAAAAAGAAAGAATGAGAGTGTGGCTTGTATCTAGAGAGATTAAAGGAAATTTGTGAGATGTTCATTCAAGAGGAGATTCAAGAATCAATGTCATTATTGGTTCTGTAGGACATCTAGGCTAGATGATGGTGATTTTACCCTTGGTGGAATGATCTGAATCAATCATGGATGGAGTTAACTAGGTGTTTTCTTTCATCATTCATCCCTCTCCTCATCAGTTCCTGCAAAGGCTCCCAAAAAATCACAGTTCAGATGCACCCAAAAAAAAACCTTCTACTGGATATACCTCACAATCTCCACACTCAACTCCCGCAACCCTAATATGTCTCCAGATGTCCTCCTCCTAATTCAACCTTCCACTCCTGAAGCTCCTTGCTTCCCATCCTCATCCTAATCTCTCTGTTTCCTCCCTCAATCTTTCCTATCTCCTTCCCAAAACTCATGCCCCCCGCTCCCCATTCTCATCCTTATTCATTTCTCCATCCTTCTCCTTCTTTTCCTAATCATCAAAATATTCCATATTTCATCTCCAATTTTTCAACCTCAACATCCTCTCAACGCTTCACTGAATTCTCAACATCCCGACCACCAACCATGCCCCTTGTGTTTCACCCTTCAATTTTGACATAAGATCAACCCTCAACCTACCTTCTCCCTTTGTCACATCCAGACCATCAAAATTTCACAACAATCAATTGACATTCTGATCAGATGTGAGGCTTAAGACTTTCTCAACTGCTCATGATCTTTCCTCATCTATTTCTTGTCACTCATTTCTTAGATCCCTTGCACCCTGAAATTCTCCTCTTTCTCATTATTCATCTTTTCACCTTAAGCCTGAAACTGTTGTGGGAAAGATCCTCATACATCAGCTTTTCCAAACATTCATTTTTTAACACTTCCCTTTTTCTCAGACCTATTGGTATTGAAATTTTGGTAGACAATCAAAAAAAAAAAAAAAAAAAAGCAGTCAATTTTATGTATTTTCTCTAAAGTGACTAAATTGCAACCATGGTGAGTTCTCCTAATTGGGAAAACTCACTGCAGCCAAATTTCTCTACCCCCAGCTTTGCCATGGCTGGTAGTTATCCCAATTGTGATAATTCCCTGTATTTTTGCGGGCCAATTGACTGCGCAACTAGAAAGAGAGTCATCTCTGACCCAACCCACTCCCTCCTTTCATCCTCCAGACCACCTAACCCACCAAGACACTCTCCATCAACCAACTCAGACCAGCAAGCAACTGATCCCCTCAAGAAATTAATTGACTAATTTTGAGTCATTCAGCAACCAACCAAACAATCAAAGGAAGACTCTCAAGACCAATCAGACCAACGCTTTGATCAAACAATTTATTAATAAATTCCAAGTCATCTCAATGGAAAGAAGAATGGACAACTGGGTACAAAACAGCCTGGTTGCAAAAAATCCCCAAAACCAATCTCCAGACCAAGAAAAAACAAGATTGATGTCTTGTCCAGACCCAAAAGAGAGAAAACCAATAGAATATCAGCCAACACTTCAAGACAGGGAGTTGAAAACCCAAAAAACTAAAATCTAAACAAAAAAAGGCCACCAGCTAACACCTAGACCACAGAAAAGTTTGCAAGTAGAACCTGACTGCTTCTCAAGAACCTCACCAAATCCAGTCAGGATATATCCACCTCATTTCCATCTGTGCCTTGGCCTGAAGACAAAGACTTTCTGAAATCACCTTGGATCAATCTTCTGTCCCATCCATTCTTATATTTTTTGTACCAAACTTTTTTCCATCAGCTCAGTTGCTGGTTTTATAAGAAGAGTAATAAAGCCAGATTTTTGGGGTCAAGAGACCTTTGGTTCAAAAATTGTTCTTTGCTAGTAATAAATCTCCAAACTCTTTATCTAAAACCTATCACGGTTATAAAACAAAATCTTTACCAACTTCAACCACACTATCAAGCTCAAGCACCAATGTATTCCACTCAATCCCTTGTCAAAACTCTCACCAACTCAATCCCAAGCCTCCCAAACTCTAACTTTTTTTATGGTGGTCCAAGATTCAGAAAATTTGGTCTCTTAATGGTGTTGCACACTGACTCCACTCTTCCAAAACTGAAAAATTTCCCCCCAAATTCAACTTAGAAATTGTTGGATATATTCTAGCTTAAATTGAAAATTTAACCTAAATTGACTGTGTGAAAGACCACCTTCTCACCAATTGAATTGAATTATGGAAGTCAATCAATTAATAGTATGCCGCTTCACAAACAGAAAATTGCTCTAGAGTCTTCTTCAAATTTCTCAACCTCCAGCTTGATCCCAAGAAATTTGGAAAATTCATTACAGAGGCCAGGGCCTGCCTCCTCCAAATAACTGAGATTGAAATTCAAATTTACAACCATATTGTTGCCAATATTCTGCTGTAAAAATTTCCACCCCAAATCAATCACCTCAAAAAAACAGTTACCCATTCCATTGGAGAAGCCAAAATCAACACAGAGCTAGTCCTTTGAAATCTAAATCAAGTAAAGAACAAAGTAGTGGCCAGATCATAAACCTCAGAAATTTTGAATAAAACCGAAGCAATCAAATGCAAACCTATGTGGCACAACCCTCAAACCAGCCATTACTGGAGCAAGTGCTGGTGAATCTACCTCCACCTTCAACCCAAATCCAGATACAATCAAGTTCTGGTTCCAAGCTCCCAACATTAAAAATCTTCCCTCTCAAATCCTCAAATATTTTAATCTTCCCATCTTGTGTAAAACTTTGCCATGGTCACTTCAAAGGTTCTCAATAAAAATTGAATCTTACTCAATCCTGGAGCCTCAAACTGCATGTTCAACAATTTCACCTTCTCCTCTTATCTCCAAGCCAATGGCACAGAGATTCATAATGGAAATCCCAACACCCCAATTATATCTCTAGGATTCTGAAAGGCAATACTATCAACTTCCCTTGCAGTTCTAAGCCTCCAATAGTCCCTGTTTGTTCCTGATGCAGAAAATAAATCTGATTTAACTGTTTCAAATTTTCCAGAAAGGTTTCTATGTGATCTTGACTTCTCCCAATAAATTTGTAGTTCTCTTTGAAGATTTCTAAATTCTCTTAGGTGTCATTTAAGATAACCTCCTTTTCATTGAAGGAAATTTCTACCATCCAAATTTGACTTACTACTTGTCTCACTATGAACAATCCACAAAAAATTCTTCCATCCTCACCCAGGGTAACCTCAAATAATCTCCAAGTAACTATCAAACCCTATATGGGACCTAATTTACTGTGTTTCTTGTGCAAAAGGCAAACTTTTTCAAAAAAACCTTTTTGGGTAAAACTCCCAATCAGTAACAATGTCTTTGAGCAAATAAAAACTGGATTATGAAGTCCCATCCATCCCTCCTCTTTATCAGGCTGCAGATATTTTCCCCTGATTACCAAAAACCCATCTAAATTCAAAACATGTATTTGAATTTGATTCAAATCCAATGTTATATATGAAGTAATCAAATTTATCAGAATTCACGCCAACAAAATGTGAAAAATGCTAAAAAATTTCCATTCTAATAATGGCATGGAATTTTTAATAATTTTATTTATCTTTTGTTTGCCAAGAATGGAATCAAACACACCACCTCCAAACCATAAACACCCCCAAAAAAACCAGTTTCCAAAAGGGGAAAATTCTCCATTCTTAAATCCACAAGAACAGCCACAATTGAAATCAACATCCCTCCCTTACTATGGGACAAAGGTATAATCAGCTCCTGTCAAATTCCTAACCTCATTCCCTCCTCCAATTCCAAAATATTGGCCTACAAACTGTGGAAAAAGGAAACACCCAAACTCCACCTCATCCAAATCCTAGGATCCAAAGTTTTTGTCCTCAATCAATGATTCAATCCTGACAAGAAGGGATTGGAAGGAATCCTGGTTGTATTTGATCTCAAATTAAATTCTTATAAGGTATAATTTCCCATTACAAAGAAGACGGCTTTTTATGAAAAATTCAAAATATTTGAAAACATTTCTCACTCCAATTAACTCCTAGACTCTCCCACATCTCCTTATTCCACCTTTTATTCTATTCTAACTGACAATACCACCCTTACTTAAATCCTAAAATCAACCCCCCCACTTCTCCTCCCATTTACCATCTCTCAAATTTGATCTCCTCTCTTAATGATTCTCCATCCTCAAACAATAACCATGCCAACACCTCTTTCATTGAAAACTCGACCTCACTCTCTCAGGCAAACAACAAAGCTTTATCTTCCAAATCCTCCTATGATGAATATCAGGAAATCTCAAAACTTTTTTTTCTGCCCCCTCTCACTTCCTTTGCAATCAATCAACCCTTAAAAGACCTCAAAGATATGGCTCTATGGCTCAATTGGTGACAAAAATGTACTAAAAGTCTACTCACTGTGACAAAAAAGATTTCTGCATCAATTTGATGAAATAAAAACTTGATGGCATTGAATTGATTAAGTTCTGGAAATCCCTCCATCATTGAACCAACAGCAAGAAGGATCTCAGTACCATGTGGGTATAAAAAATCAAGTACAAACCAAACAACACTGTTTTCAATTTCAAATCCCAGGTGTGCCTTCAAGGGTTCAAGCAAAATGTATTCATTGACTACAGGGAAAGATAAGCTCCCACTTTCTTGATTGTTACTCTTGAAGTGCTTCTTGTCTACATGCTGTACCACAAGCTCAATGTCTGGAAATTGGAAATAAAATCAGCATTACTTCATCCCTACCTCAACAAAGATGTGTTCATAAATACTCCCTCTGGCTAAGAATCCATCTTTCCCTACCTCAAACTGAATATGGCACTCTATGGATTGAAGCAGGCACCCAATGGCTGTTACAAAACCCTCAAGAGATGGCTCCTTGAAGAAGGTTTTTTTAATTTGGGCCCCAACCCATGCCTTTAAATCAACAGCAAAAAGCTAATCTATGTATTTGTGTATGTGTATGACCTATTAATAGCCAGTAAATCAGTTTAATTCAAAGAGTGCCTGAAGAAAAAGTTCAAAATATCAGCTGATGGACCTCTCAATGAAATTCTTGGAAAACAAATTGTTGAAACAAAGGACATTCTTGGACTGCTCCAATGAAAACATATCAAAATGGCCCTGAAAGAATTGTACCTAACAGACTGCAAGCATATCAAAAATCTTGTCATGCCAAGCATCAAACTAACAACCACCAGCCATGAAGATTGTAAATCTTTCCTCAAATTGAATATCAAATATCAATCTTCAATGGGAATCCTGGACTTTATAGCAAGTATAGGCCAAACCAACGTCTCTTACACCATCTCTAACCTATCTTGCTTCAACATGCTTAACCAAAAATCAAGGAATACACCACTGAATTGAATCAAAACACACCTTGCAATACTTGGAATCCTCAAATAACCTTTCCCTAAAACTACAAAATCCCTATTTTCAGTATGAAATCAGGACCCATGGTGACTTCAACTGGGGTAATGATCCCATATCCCAAATAAGTCACAATTGCTTCATAATCCCGCTCTACAGCTGTTCTTTCTCCTGAAATAGCAAGCTTTGACCCACCATTTCCCTATCCTCCACCAAAGGCAAGCTCAAGGCACTTGTACTGGCAACACAAGAAAAGATCTGGCTGTCTTGGCTGATAAGCAAGATGAAACCCTTTCTAAAACTCACTCACTGCACTCTCATCAATAACAAAGCCCTGAAAAACCTATTCAACCAACAATCCCATCATGGAGCCCTCAAGAACATCGACAAACAAATCAAATGGCTCTGCGAACAACAAGAAAATCACTCACTTGTCACATTTCTAGTGCCCTCCAACCAAAGGCTTGTCAAATTTCTAACTAAAACTTCACTGCAATCCTAAACTGATCATCTCACCTCCTCAATGTTTTCACCTCAGATCTGATCACAGCAGTGTGTCACTATTCATTTCAGTGATTTAACCTCTATTGCTAGACTTGAGCTGAATTTAAACCTGCAAAAATAAGACAAAACAAATATTAAACTCAGTTAATGACTTATTACAAAATTAAAACTGTTAAAAAAAACTGAAATAATACAATATTATTATGAGTAAAAGGCCATAACTTAATCTCTATAAAGAGATAACTTACCTGGTTTTAATTTAATAAAGCCCAAAGTACCCGTGCTTACAAAAGTAAACACACCGTTCAAAGTAACACTAAATGTTACAACTTCAAAAGACTTCCCATTTGGAGTTGAAGAGTTTATCATTTGATGCTTTTAATACTAAGTTTTTAGGCCAAAGTCAATTGTCTTCTTGAGATTAAGTTTGATGGGCTTTTTAACTCTTTCTTTATTTTTGGATCAATAATAGATAATTAATAACTGAGGAAGGGGCTATAGGGTAAAGACCCTCCTATTTTAAGGTAACAGGAGCACTCTTGGGACACAAGGGATCATCAGGGGATTTCTATGCTCTCCCTTTTTTTGTACTCAAGGGCTCAGGACCCTATTACATCATACCCAATGTGAAATGGGTGACTAGTACTCATTGGGGAGGATTTTCAATGTAAAGTTTCCATTTACATACCCCAAAGGTTAATTGATTTATCCTAGGACTTAAAAATAATTCAAATGAAAGTTTTAAGATTCCTAGAACACCTCAGAATGATTAAATAGCTCCCTTTACATATAACTTGGTAGCGTTGGCATGTACGTATCTCTTAATGTCTAGTAACTTGGAAGACATTATACATATAGAGTATGTGTACTCTTGGCAAGGATATTACAAGTTTTATGCCTTAAAACTAAGCTCACGGCCCTCTGATTGGAAGCTAACAAGGCTCAGTGGAGTATATTCAAGTATTAATACATTCCAAGGAGTGATAAGCTTAAAATTATGCAATTTATCTATACAGAGTAGGGAGAATGAATTAATATAATTACTATAACTCATTCAAAAAAGAATGGAACATATTGGGAACTCCTATATCAATATTTTGGACGCATCTGAGTCCTAATTACTTAATTTAAAGTTATATTGTATCTCAATCTTGATAATACTATTATCAAAGTTTCAATTCCATAATTAATACTCATAAAATCATACTCACAAATTATTACAAAATATCATCAATATTTATTATATAATTATAAAACTCTTTGAAATTATTCATTCCTGCCTCTATTGTGGGTTGAAGAAGCAAACTTGGTGTCCATTAATGGAAGATGAGCCCAGTACTTAACCACTGTACCAAAAGGACATATGGGTTGTTCAGACATTTGGACAACTATATTTGTTGTTTGGATGACAATTCATCCCTCTCCTCATCAGCTCCAGCAAAATCTCTCACAAAATCACAGTGCAAATGCAACCAAACTGAAACTTCCACTTAATATACCTCACTTTCTTCACGCACAACCGCCACAACCCTGAGATCTCTCCTGCCTTCCTCCTCCTTATTCAACCTTCCACTCCTGAAGCTGCTTGCTTCCCATCCTCATCCTAATCTCTCTGTTGCCTTCCTCATTCTTTACTATCTCCTTCCCTAAAACTCATTCCCCCTGCTCCCCATATTCATCCTTTTTCATTTCTTGATCCTCCTCCTTCTTTCCTTCCTCATGAAACCCCTCCATCCCTCACCTCCAATTTGTAAAACCTGACCTCCTCTCAATTCTTCACTGAATTCTCAACATCCCAACCACCAACCTTTTCCCTTGTGCTTCACCCTTCAAGTTTGACATAAGCTCAGCCCTCAACCTACCTTGTCCCTTTGTCACATCCAAACTGTCAAACTTTCACAACAATCAATTCAAATTCTAATTGGATGTGATGCTTCAGACTTGCTCAACTTCTCACCATCCATCCTCACTCATTTCTTAGATCCCTTGCACCCTGAAATTCTCCTATCTCTCATTCTTCATCTTGTCTCCTTAAGCCTGAAACCATTGTTGAAACAAGAATTTGATCCCCCTCAAATTTATCCTTAGATCTGAAAGTTAATGGTCCCTTGCACCTGTAAGGAGTAGAACACACCTTCAAACCAACAAAGTGAGAGAGAAAGATGAGATCAGTTCCTTCCTTCCCTTCAACATTTGGTGGTCCCCCTCTCCCCTCCCCCCTACAAACCAGAGTTGAGAGTGAGGTTTTTAATGCCTCCTTCTCAACCCTAAACTAGATAAAAGTGCAACTATTTCCCAACGACTACAAGGACAAAACTGCACGGCAAATACCCTAACCAAACCCTATCCCTTCGTCTATACCCGCCTGCCTTTACATCCATCTGGTTTATCCTTCTCAGGGCGCGGCGCAAGGGCTGCGCCTTTCTTGGAGCCCCCCGCACCTGTCTTTATCCTCCCAAAGCACTTTCTTCAAATCTCTGGAGTTTGCAAATGGCTCCCCACTTATACTTTCAAGTATCTCCTTGTTCCCCCCTTGTAGCCTGCCACACTTGATTCTGAGGCCACAGCTGCTACTTCTGAGCCACCAGGCTCCCAAATACTGAGAAAAACTGCACCCAATGCTGAGCCAGCTTGCGCCCAATGCTGAGCACGCAGCCCACAATGCAGTTCCCTATTTGTGACTATAAATTACCACCACACGTTTATGATTAAGATCCCCATACATCTTATTGTCCTAACATTCATCTATGAACACTTACCTCTTTGTCAGATCCATTGGTCTTTGCTATTAATAAATCTCCAAACTCTTGGTCTAAACCTGATTAGTTTTACCTCATCTGTAAAGGTTTTCCAAGGCTGGAGATTCTGCACTGGGGTGGAAAGAGAGACTGAGGTTATAGGCAGGTGCGGCAAAGTAGCATGGACTGCTCAATATGCCCCATGCCTGGTGATATCATGGGGAGAGAGTGAAGTGGGCGGAATAGATAAAAAAAGGAAGTAGAAAAAAAAGGTTATAGATTTGCACTGAGGTATATGTTAATGAGAATTGAAGAAGATTACAGGGTGAATATTTTTTTTTCAAGGGCTCTGGTCCAAATTTCCTTGTAGAAGGCACCCACCAAGGCATTGATTCCAGAATTGGTTCAAGATTAGGTGATGTTATTTTGTTTTCAACTGTTCCAAAACACCACACACCCAAGGACAGAGAACAATTTCCCCATTTTAGACCATCTGGTTTCAGGATAATCAGCCCAGGAGGCATCAGCGCAGGAAGAGACAAGGGAGCTGGGGAAAAGAACATGGACTCAAATTTTGAAATCTGATGAGCCTTTTAGGTATTTCCAGGTTTTCTTCAACTTGTGACAATGCGTGATACCATTCTTGACAAAGAATTTGGCCAATCTCAAGACCGCAAAGCTGAAATAAGGCAGGCTTGAAAATTTCATGTGGTTGAGCAA
Organism: Puccinia polysora; assembly: GCA_025617555.3. Classification (NCBI taxonomy): domain Eukaryota; kingdom Fungi; phylum Basidiomycota; class Pucciniomycetes; order Pucciniales; family Pucciniaceae; genus Puccinia; species Puccinia polysora. Next base: position 22,068,871 of record CM062618.1, on the reverse strand, counting down.
TCCAATGGCCAATTGGTAGTTGATGTTTTTCAGCTTGAACTATTGAAATTACTCACTGGTAGCTGGCTTGATTTTCAGATTTTGAGTGAGGGGTGTGTTGCTAAATTTTGATGCTTCCAGCCCAAGCTCCTTCACGCTGTGTTTGATGTGATTGGGTTGACTAAGTAGTATTGAATCATCGAAGACCTCTATCTTCATTCCCAGTATTCTCTCAGGATCCTTTTCCATCAAGCCTGAGAACCTGGCCAGATATTTTTATTCAAAAAAATTTTCTGTTGCCAACCACAATGAGGTTTTCCACATGGAAAAAGAGCCTTTATTTACCATCATCCAACAGATAAAGTCAGGGATTTCATGAATATTCCTTAAAGCCAACCTCCTTGAACCAGGAGGTGAGAGTCTCATAGCAATGTTCTGGACCTTTCTTGATCCCATAGAGATATTTTCAAATTTTGAGGTAGTAGCAGCTCCTTTCAAGCCTTTTGGAGCCTTGATGATCACCGCTTCATTCATTGAGGAGTTTAAGAAGGTGCTTTTCAAATCAAATTCTCTTTTTTTTTGTTTAGACTTGAGGGAATAGAGGAGAGGAATTTTCAGATTCAAGGCCTTTCTAGTTGGAGAAAAGTTCTTTGAGTAATCAGGCCCTGAACAAACAGGCAATCCTTGAACTTGATTTGTTCCCCATGGCAGCTTACCTTGATCTTGTAGCCCAGGTTGTTTATAGGGTGATCCCTGTTTTTGGTCCATTTTAATCTTCCCACATGCCAAAGATCTCTATTGACAAAAGTTTTGAGTCTATTTCCTTAACCAATTTAAGAAATTCCTCACACATGAGTGCATCTTTGTACACCTTTTGCTTGTTGTAATGGTAGAACCCATACGTTTGGGGAGGCTTGATCTTGGTCCTATCTCTAAGAATGTGTGCAGCAGGCAAAAAAGACAGGCTGGATTCTTCTTGAGCTGATTTAATGGCAAAGGATTGATTGAGAGAAGAGGCTGAAACCTTTTACACAGATGAATTTTTGTTGCTGCTTTTTCCACTTGAATTTTCCAATGACTTGGGATGGGAAGGTTGATTTTGGTAGTCAGTCCATGGACCCCAAGCAAGTGGTCCTGCGTGGGGTGCAAAAGTTTGATTTTAAAACAACCTTTCTGTTATATTTTTGGGTTACAGATCATTTTCCAAGAAGGCCAGACCAGGATCTCTCAGCTGAGACATTTGGAAGAACTTGACATGCTTCAAAGAGACAATGGAAACAGATTTTGTCAGGAATCTTTTAGAATGAAAGAGGGAATTGAAGCCTACTAAAGTTCCTTCTTCTTCTTTTTGATTGAATTTGAGCAATTTTTTCCTTTCTTGATCATGAAGATGGAGGGACTTCAAATGTATTTGAGGTAGGATGGGGGGAGGAGATAGTTGCAGAACTTTCTCCAAGGTAACTTGGTTTTTACATGGGATGGAGTGGTTCAGCATGAGGGGGAAACTATTGATGATCTTGTGCCACACTGCTACTGGGAGCCTGTAATTCTTCAGGGTGGCTCTACCAATTCTATGATGGTGTTTTTTTCCATTTCAGATTTTCCATTTTCTTTGAGTTTATAAGGTTCAGAGACAATGTGGAAAATAAGTTGTTGTCCTAGGAACAAATACAGCTTGTTGTTTAAAAACTCCTTCATGCTGTCCAAGAAGAAATCTGAGGTGTAGTATCTGCATAGTTGATTTTCCTTCTCCAGAAGGTCAATGAGGCGGTCTGAAGTTTCTTCCTTGGAAGCCATGGGAAAAGTGGCCAAGTATCCTCTGGAATTATTGAAAAACATCAGTATGTAATTGTGGCCAGCTTTGGAAAGTGGTTGGATAGATCAAAAAATTTTGACATGAATTTGGTCAAGTACCTTTGAGGATTGAGATGAAGTCTTACTGAGCAAGGCCTTTGTGATCTTGCTCTTGACCCTGTTAAAGCACTGAAACTTGGATTTTACATTGTTGGAGGTATGTTGAGTGAGTGAGGAGAGTCTGGATATTTGGGTATGCCCAAATTTTGTGCGGATCTCCATCAGATTGTCCTCAGGGGAATTAGGCAGAGTTGAGAGGTCTGATCTTTTAGAAATATTAGGCTTGTAAGAAGGAGTTGGAAGTGTGTAGAGATTTTGCTTGAAAGTCCCTTGGATGACCAGTTTTTCATTGTGAGAAATGATGAAGGACTTATCCTTAGAAAATAAGGTGCATCCCTTGGAATTTGGAGCCACAGAGCTGATCAAGTTGACCATGAAATCAGGAATGCAGAAAGCATTGGACAGATTGATTGTGATGCTCTTCCAGTGTAGCTTGACAGTTCCTTTTCCTTTGATCAGCAAGCTGGCACCTTCCTTTCCATTCTTGATTGGGTCCTCTTTGTCTTACTCCATCTCAACAAAGTACCTACTTTCATTAATTATGTTCCCAGAGGGACCAAAATCCAAAAGGAACCACTGATTGGAATTGCTGTGTTTGATCAAAAAACTTACCAGAGCCAATCATGAAAAAAGCAGCATCAAATCTGGGAAAATTTCATCCATGAACAAAATTCTTTTATCCACAATCACCTTTTCCTGAATTGATAAAAAGAGATCAAAGCCTTTATTTATATCAAATTTTGTTTGAATGAGACCTCCAATTTTGAAAAAAAAAATCATTCAAAAGAAATTGTTTGAAATCATTTGGAAAAACTTCATTATCAGAAAGAGGTCAATAAATCATAAAATATAACCCACACCAATTGAATCTAAAGATATGGAAATAGCTACATTGTAATTCCAGGTATTATATTTCAACTAGATCTTGATTCCTTTAGCTTTTTTTTAATGAGTCATAAAAACAGGTGAAAAAATTTATTTTTTAAAAAAGGAGTAAATTTAGCTCTCCTTATTCAAAATAAATGATGTGGTAGATGATCACTGATAATTTTGAAAGGGGCAAGCAATTTATTTAAATTTCCTTCCCAAATAAAATTTATTCTTCTTTTTTTTTAACTAAAAGGATGAAAACCCTAAAAAGGATTCAAATCAACAAATCCAAGCTGAGAAAAAAATAATTTGAGTGCATTTCAAACCTAATCAAATGGGAATTCTTTGGGAAATATATCAAAATAATATTTTTAGCAACCAATCCTATTTAATTTGTTACTGAGAAGAATATTTCAAAAAACTCTGTTTTACACCAAGGATCACCATCCTTCTCATGAATTAAAGCATTTTCAAGGAGATCTTTATAATTTTCATAAGAAATGGTCTCATGAAATTTGTTAATTAAGCGCAGTGAAGTAAATTCAAATAATTTTATTTTAAATTTATTATCTTGGATGAATTTTTGATGCCCAATCTTTTCAACTTCCATCTCATGTATTCTTACACAAATTGACAATAGATTGAGCCTTGCAAGAAATGCTTTTAGTGTACAGTTTCTATCATTTTCAAAGAATAAATTATTGAAGATGCACTGTGGATAATAAACTTTGATAAATTCAAGTAAATAGAATATTGAAATGTACTGATTTATATACATAGTTTCAAAGCCTTCTTTAAAATCTTCAATTTCCATCAAGAATGATATCATGCAGCTTATAGCAAATTTGATGTAGTGAAATTCATCAAAGTTATCATGGTCTTTGTATGGATTTTTTATTCCTTTGTTATCCTTTATTTCATTATTTATATAATTATCTTTCAGGTTTATATCTTGTGAAATGTATTCCAAACCTTCAAGAAAGGTATCTGCATCATGAAATGACAACTTAATTAATCCAAAGTTTGGATGCTTTTGTCCATGATTGATTGATCTTAAAACAATTTCATAGTAACCAAATGCAGAATTCAATAAAAGTTTTCTCTGATAAATTGGTTCTAATGCTGTATAAAGAAGGAAGGTATATTGATTTGGATTCAATTCAAATTTTATTTGATGGGGTTTGAAAATTAAACAACAAAGAAAATATAAAATCTTACCTTCAATTGAATGATGCAGATTTGAAATCTGCCAGTTGGTGAGCCAGGATCTGTAAGTGGGAGACACTGTTTGAAATACACCTCCCACTGGATTCTTAACCAAGTTTTCTACTAAAAATCTTCCAAATATTTTCAGGTTATTCTTATTTTTAAAAAAAACTCTGATTGCTTCTTTCTCAATTGAACCACAACAATAAATGAAATCAACAAAGGTGAATATGAATGTTTTCCAATCATTCTCAATTTCATCTAGGACCTCTGCTATATTGTTTGAATAATTTGAAACCTCCCATAATTTCTCATTGAGTTTTTCACTTAGATAACTTACGTAATTGATTTCAAGCTCATTTTTAATTATTGTTGGCTCATCCTGTAATGCGAATTTTTCAAACATGAAGGAAAAAAAGCTTTTTGCACGATTGTTTTGCATGTTTTTCAGTCGCAAGGTCTCACTTTCTTTTGATTTGCCCCGGTTTTTGATGTTCTCGAGGCAAGATTCTGCTAATTTTAACATTTCATCAACCCTCTTCTTCAAGTCGTGATCTTGCTTGATCAAAACATGCGATCTTTTTTTTCTCATAGTTGAAACAAGTCCTAAAAGCCTTTCCAAGTCCCAATCCAGAAGCATCTTCTCCCCTGTTCTTTAAAAACAATCAGTTAATTTTGTGTTTGAAATCTGGGATGATAACGACCGAACTTTACCCAGCTGCCAATCCTTATCATACTGATAACTCTTAACTGAATCATCAGGAAAGATTTTTTTTTCAATTTCCCCTCGCATCGCAAAAAATACGAATTTTGATACCATATGAAATGGAGCTTACTTTGATTGTATAGATCATGGCCGTTATCTACTTTTATCGATAAAAGCTTTCCTTCATATTCAAGGCCGTGTGCATCGTTAAACTCGATTGGAACTGAAGTTCAATTCAGATTGTTTCCAAAGCAAAACTCAAAATCAATTAACGCCGCGAAATTTCCCTCCTAGAACATATTTCACATTTAAAAACTGGCATGTCAACGCACCATCGGTTTTGGAAATTACGGCTTGATTGGCTTCTGCCAATTTTCTGCCCTCGGTCTCCCTTTTGACCGCTAGAAGAGCATCAAATTAATTAAAGCACGAGCGATCAATCAGCTTCTATGGCATTGTGTTTCCCTGTGCACTTTGAATTATCTTTTTTTTTTTTTCAAAAACAAATCAAGCCGGGGTCTTGACTAATGTAATTTTGCATATTGATGAACTGTCAAGCGAGCATCGCTACTAACAGTCAGCTGGTAGGTTGCGTTCGATTTCCCTCGATCCGCCTAGTTTTCCTAAACCAGCGTTTTATTATCAGATGTAAGCTGGGAGTCAGAAATTTCCATAACCATTCAAAAACACAGAACTACGGATGAAATGCAACAGTGATTGATATTCTATCAGATAAGGATGCGAAACAAACCTTCAAAGTGAGAAATCGAATTTATGTCCATTGTTACTGTTCCATGGAAGCTAATCGCGATTCCAACGGCCAGCAATGCTGGAAATTTTTTACCTGAAAGCATCCTCAAAGCTAAGATAACAATGAGAATCAAAAATCTGGTCAACAGAATAACAGAGGGATCATTCCAGTTATATCGATCACAAGCCTTTCAAAGTGGATAAAACACGCACGCAGATTCAAAAGCATGAACACCAAAAGAAAGCTCTGCGGGTTTTATCTTATGGGAAACATCACAAATTCAATTAAAAAACTGCGTCAGATTTCCTTACTGCGTCCATTAGGTTTTGAACACCACCTGGAAAATAACGCTTGAGTGGTGGTTGGAGAAGTATCTATAAAATATGTGTTTACTTGGGCTCACTGGTGGGAAGCCCACCATAAAACTTGATTGAGGCTCCGAAACGGATTGCGGTAGGTCAAAAATATACGTAACCACACTTGTCGCAACCTCCTTTTGCGACTTTCGATAAGTATTGTGATGGGCGTTTGAGGCCTCCTGGAAAACTGCGAGGTGGATTCAAGTCTATTGATAGGATTGATTTCCGGTACCGTGGAGGACATTGGAGGAGAACGCAGCTCCTTCAGTTCTCAGGATAAGTTCCATCGGATTGGTCATTCTTGTCAAGCATCTCATCCTTGGTGCCAACGTATTGTCTCGCGGCCGGTGATGGGACTCAAACCGTCGGACTGCCAGTCAAAACATCTGACTGCCGGATGGCAAGAGCGAAACTGCAGTAATTTATGTACCCTCACTTTCGAAAGCAGACCTACCTAGATTCATAAAAACCGTCCAGACCTCCATGTCAAAGCCCCGCTCAATAGTTTTTCAAGATATTTGAGTTCGAGACTAGTCTGATTTCTACCCAGAGTGACAGGCTAGACTTGATGGTGCGGGTCAGGATGCCTATCGGGTCGGGCCAACAGCCTAATCACCGGCCCAAAACCGGCGCAAGAGAGATGCGGTTGAGGCCGGGTATGCAGAGAAACTATTTTCTGATTTGTCTCATGTTTATAACATACTCTCCTGGTTATTTTTTTGAATCACATGCTTATTAGATTAGAAATATGCACTTGTTTTTCACTCAACAACCCAAATATGTGTTTAGAATTAATGTATATAGCTACCTCTGATCTATATATATTTCCCTTGGGGGAATTTTCATCTCACACAACATGGGTGAGGTTTGATTCATTATTTTCCCCACACAAAAATGGCCCAAGCATTTCCTGGTAGGCTTTTCAGGGGTTTGGGTTTACTCTTGGCCCCAAAGACAATATTGATGATTTGTATTTTCTGCCATGAAAAAGTGTCATTCTTCTTTAAAAAAATGAAAGTACTATCACCCTTGTTCCAATATATTTTTTTATACCTCCATCAAGCCAAATTGGCTTTTACAAAAAAAATCAACAGCTCTTCATGTGTACCAAGAGGTTCATTAAACAAATATAATTATAAATTTCACAAATTAAATCAGTGTAATTTGGGACCTTCAGGCAATGGGTAATAATTGTGACTGAAAAAACCTGGCCTCATAGTCCTACCAGGATTTTTTTTTCCCTGAAGTGTCAGCTCTACCAAAAACTGAAACTCAGCCACTATGGGCTTCCCATGGACCAGCCAGAAATGGTATCACACATCCACCCCACATAATCTAGGGATGAAGGGAGAATTAATGGGAGCATGGAAAAAATTGAGATGACCAGGACAGAAGAAGTAGTGTCATAACCAGAACTTGAATCTTCATACTCACTCTCCTCAGCCATTCTCAATCCTCAGTACAGTCAAACTCTACCCCTGGATCTACTAACTGTACCTCCTGAAGTATCTCCCTGCATCCTCTGCATGTCCTAGGAAATCTCCCAGGCTCTGTATCTCTCTCTATGGATTGATGCATCCCCAATCTCTCCTTCAATCTAATTGGTATGAGAAGTACATCCAGATCCCAAAATTTATACACATAGTAGATAGTCCTGGATTGAAAAAATGTACTTCAATGTCAGTACATGCCACACCTTCCTGGAAAGGCCCATTACCCAATCTTTCAAGTCACTGCCTCCAGCCCAATTGGTCAACATGTAATACCATGGGGAATTTAAGCTCCCAGTACCATTCATACCTCCTCAAGGGCTCCTCCCAGTTCTCACATATAATGGCCACTTCTTCCTTCCTGGACTAATTCCCCCAAGGAATTAGTATACTACTTCTTATTGGTTAGTCCCTTCCAATAGGTTTCATCTCAGTACAATAAAGCCATCCAGCCTACCTTACTCATCTCACATGTCCCTCTGGTGTTACTCTTATAAGATTAATTCAATTGGTCCTCCTTCAAGAGCTTTACTCCTGGGTTCATCTCAGTCTCTACTTCATTCACAATTTTCATTACTTCATCTCTTATCCTTGAAATCCATTCATAATCTCTATCCTTAGTTCTGTGAGCAGGGGTGCTTGCGCCCTCTGCCATTTACACGCCAGTGGCATTTGTTAAATTATACTAATTCCTTCCCTAAATTTGTACCCATCTCTTTATCTCTTCATTTATATCCATTCCAATCCATTCAATCTCAGCCTACAGACATAACCACCTATGCGTGTTGTGGGCAAGTGTGTGATTGAGCTAAAAAATGTGGGCCCTTCACTTTCCAAGGGATTATCCTACAGAAGCCATTTATACCTATCAAACTCACTGATTTGGCCTTTGATGCAAATTTGGAAGACTTTCATGGAATTCAATGACTACCATCAAACTTTGATTTTGAATTCCTTAAACCTTCTTTGACCTGCTTCAACTGCTTCAACAGCTTCAACATTCATTGGAGGCTTTGACCCTCTTTGAATAACTGATCTGCACTTTGAAAAACATTGAAGACCCTTTGTTGAGCTTCTTTTTTGTTTCATAGTACCTCAAGGGGAGCCTGTCACACCTCTGCTCTAGCTGGTCTGGATGAGCACCCCAGCGCTGCAGAAAACCTCTCTTGCCCAAACAGGAAGGCTTAAATGAAACTCTACTCAGGACTGGAGGTGGAAAATAAAAAAATTATCTACCCACTCAGAACTTGAACTCAACTTAAATCACAGAATGAAAATCTTCTCAAATTAGTCTCAACCTCAATCACTCAACAACCTTACTATTTGAATTTTCTTTCTTTCTCTCCTCTCTATTTGTTCTTCTGTCTCTCTTCTTTTGTTCCAGATTCTAATTGTCTTCCTGTCCTTGTGCCCGGTGAGATTCCATTATTTAATTATTTCATCTTTCCCAATATTAGACTCATCCTCAGTTGTGTGTCTGCCTTTAATTCTTCCATGGATCCTCCCTCAAGCAACTTTGTATGAAACTCTCCATCAACTTCTCCAGCATCTCTCTCCCTGTCTCAGAATGCTGTTGGTTTTTCTTTTCTCATTGTCTTCACTATCAAAATCATCTGATCTCATCCTTCTTGTTGTTATGATTATAGTCCTAATTCTTGTGTTTAATCCATCTTCAATTTTTCATCACCCTTCCAAATTCCTTTTAAAGCCAAAATTCCCCCTGAATCCTTCCTCTGGATACTTATTTTGGGTCACTCCACTACAGCACAAGTGGAAAACATGCCTCCTCAACATGAAAAACCATCTTTTATCACAAGTCCACCTTTAACTAGGGCAGCAAGAGAACATGGTTCTGTTCTGGCTGTTCAAGATTAAAATAAATCAACCTCCCAAGCCTGTGGATGTGGGAGGACCTTTTCCAACCTCCCAGAACAAGCTTCATCCAATCTCATTGACACTGGTATCCTTCCTCCAGCTCCTCCAAGAGCATCTTTTTCCCCAGCTCCTCCTGTTTTTAGAACGTTTTATAACTATGTAATTTTTCAATCTCCCCAACCAGGTTACCTATTAGATTATCCATCATACAATCCCAGCTTTATTCCTATCCTTGAGAGTGATTAAAAGTACAAGAGTTTTTACTCAGGCTTTGAATCAAGAATCCTCAGTATTCCTAAATCACCAACTGCTTCAACTCAGGAAGAAGATTCTCCACCAATGTCTTCTACCACAATCCCTGAAACCCAAAGTTGGGCTCCTCCTTGGCTTTCTGCTGTGGACCCTACTCTCCTAGCCTCACTTTAAATCATGACTTCAGCTGTGGAAAAATTCTCCCAACCTCCAACTACCAGTACTTCCAACTCTGGAACCTTCAAAGGTCCATTGATGAAAGCCCTGATAAATTTGAAGGCAAGGAATTTATAAAGCTCAGACCCTTTTTGCAAGATTTAAATTCATCTTTACAAAAAAAGAAAAAAGAAAAATTTTTTGTGTGTCAAATTAAAGTGCTGTTTGCAGTATCCTATCTATTGGGGAAAGAAAGCCTTTGTATCTAACCCTATCTGGCTCACCTCTCCAACCACAAGCCCTCCTTCTTTCTCAAATCTTGGGACTGATTCACAAGACAACTCCATACCCTCTTTGGAAACCAAATTGAAGTTTCCAAAGCTGAGAAGGAACTTGGGAACTTGAAAACAAATTAATCTGTATAAGCTTCAACCTACATCACAGAATTCCAATCCCTTATTAAAAAAAGTCTCTAGATTGGGTGATAGAGCCTTCTATTTCCATTTTGTTTTTTCAAATTCTCCCCTCTTTACTGCTAGATAAATTGGCTGGGTATGATGGTTCCTTGGAAACACTTCAAGACCTGATGGATTTTTCTTTGGACTACAACACCTGGTGCCACAAAGGATTTAAGGAGAATTATTTGCATTCAAACCACCCTAAGAATTGAGGCAACCCCCAATCTCAAACCAACTAAAATCAGCATAACAAGGGCAAATTTAAGGCCCAGAAGCAGGAGAAATAAGCAAAGAATCCTGCTTCCTCCACCAAACTAAAGTTGGACCTAGATCCTGATGGCAAGCTCAAAGCTGAATAGAAGGCTAGAAGAGAGAAGGAGGGGTTATTTTTGTATTTTGGTGGGAAGAATAAGAGGGAAAACTGTGGAAAGAAGCCAGTAAATAATTTCCCTTCCAACTCCAACTTCAATTCTTCCAATACATCCAAAAATCCCAAAAGAAATTAAGTGGTTCTTCTTTTGTACTTCAGGATTATCACCCTTTGGATTTAGGGTATAAAAGATTTAAGAATACTACTACTCTGATTGGATTTCTAAAGGATTGAGTTTCATTTTTTTCCACCAGGACTTTATTTAATGTGCTTTAATTGATTTGGGAACTGATAAACCTGTAATTTGTAATACTATGGTTATAAAGTTCTCACTGCAGCCTATCCCTTTTGGAAAAAATATTCCACTTTTCAATTTTGGTCCTAATGATTCACCCTCTCAACTAATTACCTTCACGGCAACTTGGGTGGTCTCACTTCCTTCTTTTCCTAGCTTTGAATGGGAATTCCTCTTATTCAATTCACAATTATTGTAAGAAATTGTTCTTGGAATCAAATTTATTCTTCACTGGAATCCTGAAGTGAACAGGAAGATGGGGCTGATCAACCCAAGAAACTATCCAACCAACAACCTTTCCTCCGACTCCCTTCAACTCAACATGGCTTACCTACCTTCAACTGGTTTCTATTCTACTCTGCCTTTGGCGCTGCAGCACAATGCATTCCCTCCCACTCCAGAACCTTGGCATTCTCAAAAAAGAATCCAATTCCCTTCAAGTTCAACAATAGTCCACCCTCATTGGATATTCACTGATCTCCTGACCATTTATTTTGAGGAAGAATCTAGCAATTCATCCTTGCATATCACGCAATTTTTAAATTATCCTAAAAATCCTTTTTCCTCCCTATTAAGATATTCCAGTTTACAGGCACAAGTTCAAAATTGATAAAGAACCTGAAGAATAAGAAACAGTGTTGGATAAAGTTCCTGATGATTACCATTCCTTTCTAGATGTTTTCTTCAAGGTTAAAGCAGATAAACTTCCTCCTCACCATGATTATGATCAACATATCAAGCTGGGAGTTCTATTAGCTCCAGTTGAGCCAGTCTACTTGCTGTTTCAAAGTGAAAATTCAACCCTACAAGCCTAAATAGTACATAATGTAGAGAAAGTTTTCATCCATTCCAGAACTTCATGCACTGAAGCACCTGTTCTTTTTGTCAAAAATAAGGATGGTTTTTTTTATGTTTTGATTATTCCAAGCTTAACACTGTTAACAGGAATAACCACTATTCACTTCCTCCAATGACTTTTTTACTAACTATATTTTCAGGTTCTTCTATTTTCACCAAAATTGACCTCAGAGGCGCTTAAAATATTTTGCGCATCAAGGAGGGAGATGAAGACCTTACAGCAATCAGATCTTAGTTTAGAATTTATGAATACTTGTTTATTCCCTTTGGCCTGGATAATTCTCCATCTACTTGTCAAAAATTTATCAATGATATCCTTTCTGATCTCCTCACAATCTATGTGGTGGTTTATTTTGAAAAAATTGTCATTTTCTCTAATAACATACAGGAAAACATTTATCATGCATTTTAATTACTAATCAGATTCAGGAAGAACACACTCAATCCAAAGGCTTCCAAATACAACTTACATGCACCTTCTGTGGACTACTTTGGCTATGTGATCTCAGGGAATGGCATCTTCATGGACAAATGTAAATTCAAAACCATCCTTTCTTAGAATGACCCTCAAAGCAGGAGCCCTGCATTCTTTCCTTGGTTTTGCTAACTTCTATTGCAGTTTCATCAAGAACTACTCCAAAGAGGTTTCCCATCTCACTTCTATTTCTGGAAACAGGTCTCCCTTCCTCCTTACTCCTCAAGGTTGGCAAAAAATTGAAAACATCAAGCAATCCTTCACCTAAGATCTAGTCCTTTTCCATCTTTATCACCTTCTGGGAAGACATATGTTGAAACTGATGCTAGTCATTATGCCTTAGGTGTTTTCCTGCACAAGTTAACTGCTGATAACACTAAAAACCCTTTTGACTTTGACAGTAGAAAAATGACTAGTGCTGAACTCAACTATGAAATCCATGACAAAGAACTCTTTGCAATTTTCTTTTCTCTCAAGCAATTTCTTGCCTACTTATTATGCATTACTGAACCTTTTGAAGTTCTAACTGATCATTCTTCTTTGAAATCCTTCATTTCTTCCAAGTTTCTTACTGGAAGAAAAGATTTTTGGGAAGAATTTCACTTATGATTTAATTTTGTCATTGCTCACAGGCCTGGAAAGTTTTCAAAAATCTCAGATATCATCTCACATTTGGAAGATGTGTATCCAGCAGGGGAAACACCATATTATGAAAATAATCCTGGAAATTTCAACAGCTTCTGAAAAAAAATTAAATTGAAGATTCTAAACTATTTTTTCTTTCTACTAACATTCTTGATGATCAACTGAGTGAATTTACTTCCATTCAAAAAGATGACAAATTAATTCAAGGTATCATTAAAAGATTTAATATGGATGGAGAAGTAACTGACTATTCCTGAGACCCCTTAAGTGACTTACTCATGTTTCAGGTTAGAGTGGTCATACCTGACCAAGCTAAACCTTTAAAGTTAAAGATCCTTCAACAATTCCATAAATCTCCCTCTTCAGGTCACCCTGGTCAACAGAAGAATCTCAACCTTATCAAAAGATTATTTGGCTTGAAAGGACTATCAAAATATGTGAAGAACTATGTTTAATCCTGCTAACTTTGCAACAGGAATAAGACAAGGCATGAGAATAAAATAGGTCTACTCAAACCTCTTCCAATAGCTGATGTCCCATGGACTTCTATCTTTGTAGACTTCATTTCTCAACTCTCTCTCTCTAATTTATTTGATTATATCCTTGTTGTTGTGGACCATTGTGGTTTCTATTTATACACAAATGAAATACTCAGAAATGGCTAGCAGGTGAGTAGGCTCAGCAGTGGGCATATGGGGAATTTGCAGAGCAGTAGGAAAGGGAAGCTGAGCCCAGACAACTGCATAATCTGGCAGAAGCAGACAAAAGCTCAGCAGTGGTAAGATGTGAATCTTCACCACAGTAGCAGTGCTGAGACTGACTCTTACCCTCTGCAGTGGCTATGGTGCAGTATTCAGCCATGTTCCACAATTGTTGATTTATAGGCAGTTTCTGTAGGATGGGTGCGTAAGTGCTTGTGGCCAGGGTAAACGATTGGGGTATTATCAAGAATTTATTTGAAAGATGACCATGGTGTATGCAGTGGGAGTTGCGGAAGGGTATTTAATTGTTGGGATGGAAGGACATTAAAATTTAGAATGCAGTATGCAGAGATCAAAGGGTATCTTCCAAGGAAGATCAATGGGGATCTTGTTTAGAATGCATATCTTGGCAGATTGACTAGTAAGACAGTCAGAGATTACAGTTAATAATTTAAATAAAGCCTGCAGAAGGATTTGCTAGGTGGATCATCATTGATAGTAGTTAGGATCAATTGCAGAGGTGCATAAGGGGTAAAGGCAGTGTGTAGGGGGAAATTAATTGATAAAATTTTGTTTCAGCATTATTTTTCTAGTTTAATATATATATATGGGTTGTTTTTTCCAGCTTTTAGGGGGAGGGGAATCAGGGAGAAATAGCTTATCATATTATTTAGTATCATTGAGGATTATCAGTGTATGGAATTCATTGTGGAGTTCCTATTTTATTTTTTAATATTTTTTCTTTAAATTTCAATAAGTAATCAAAGAAGAGTCTGAAGATTTTGGAATCATAAAAAAAACAACAAAGAGGCCATTCAGGGATTGTCTTCCCAGGCCTTTTGGTTTTTGTTTATTATTTTGCCAAGGCAGCTTTTCCAAGATAACAGAGAAGAAAAGTATTTAGGCAAAGAGGATCAATTGAATTTCTGGACTGGAGTGGGATTTCTACAGATACTTAGAGAATTACACCATCTTACACCAAAAATTTGAAGCATCATTAGGAAATTCTCTATTTTTAATGAAATACCCAGAATTTGGAAGTCAATTTAAAATTTCTGTCTTACTTTTCTTATTGTAACATTTAAAAACTTTCAATGATGATTGGGGGAAGTGATAAAATCACAACCCTTGGTTGTGAATGGGTTTAAAAAGCTTTTCAAAACTCATTTTATCTGTGAACCAGACCTTTCACAACACATGCAACCCCCAGGGGTTTCATACTACTTTTTTGCAACCCATTTGGGCCACAACCAAAATGGGCCATTTTAGGTGGTAATCAGGGGTAGCTAGGCACCCCTGGACCCCATTTGGGTTCCCTCAATCCAAATTTGGGGGTTTTTCATATTTTGGGACTATTGGACCACAAAAAGAACTGAATTTAACATTCTGCCTATTGGCAAAGAGCAAAGACTGTACACAATATTCAACCTTTGGATAATTTGATTCTTCTCAACCCAAAAGTGAGTACACTATGAATTTGTTGAAAGAATTGGATTGAATAATTAATTGACTTGCAATCTGTTTGGATTATGGGAACATTGGCAAGCCTAAGCCCTGCTGGTTTCAACATGGCTGCATTGAACGACTTAATTGATAGTGCTGTTAACAAAGCTGTGGCAGAAGCAAGGGACTTGGGAAATAAAACATTGGAAGCCCCAATTGCATCCCCATCTAGGGTAAAAATTGATGAAAAAGATTTTTCACAACTGGAATTGACTGGTGGTTGTGCACAACATTTCATGTGCAATTTGATTGATTTAATTTGATGTAAACTAATTTAACTATGGCTAATTTAATTATTTAACTATGAGACGCCAGAACCCCTTTACCCTCCTCCAGTGAGATCCTTTCCTATTAATGAAGAAGCCAAATATTTTTGCAAAAAAGTTAATTCATGCATTTCCAAGCTTTGAAAAAATTCAATTCAAAGAGAGAGAAATATATGAAACTAGCATGCAACAGAAATGGGATATATTTTGGGCTGTTTCTCACAAAACAGCAAAGAAAAACTTGCACATGGAATTTTTTCTGTCAATTCATGATCTGTGCAAGTTTCACAGTAGCAGATCCCAGGTGGCCCCTCTTCATTAGAAATGACCAACATAGCCATGGACCATCTTCAAACCCTACAGTGCATCCTCAACTGAGGAGAATCTCTGTTCAAGCCTCCAATTAACTTAAGGAAGGAATGCAATATGGGATCAATCAAATTCAACTCTGAGAAAGATTGATGGTGTAGAATGTGTTGAAAGTGGAACAATATATAAAAATAATTGCAAGGTTAAGGCAGCAGGACTCAAGGGTAACAGTTTTATGGATGTGCTATTTGAAAACCTCCAAGATACTTGGAGGGTGTCTAGTTCAAAATTCAGTGGAAAGAGTCATTTAGAGGCCCTTTTCTTGGCTCATCCTGAGTCTATAAAACTTTTTAAAAAAATTCCATTGTATTGATTTGTTGGATTTTACTTATGAAACAAATAGGTACAAAATCCCGCTATTGCATGATGTAGGAATTACAGCCAATAGGAAAAACTTTGCAAAGGACTTTTTTTATAAAAAAAGAAACATTTGAGTTCTAAATTTGGGCAGTGAATGCACTAAAAAATTTTTTTTATGATCCAGGGAGGCTTCCCAAAGCCTTGGTGATGGGCCGTGAAAAAGCGCTGATTTGTGCTATTCAAAATACTTTCCCTTGTTCATCAAGAAATTCAAGATCTTGGAACCTGTATGTAATTTTTCAATAAAATTGCAAAGTTTGCTTCAGTAATAATGATGAAGGATGGCAAAGTTCTATGTCTATTTGGGAAAATTATGGGGACTCTAAAGCTAAGGGGAAGCCAGAAGTAAATGATTCAGAACTCAGAGTAGGATAATTTATTGCTTCTTCTGTTCATCTCTGGTGGGATTGCTTATTTTGAAACTTGTATACAGTGTTTCCTGAAATATCATGAGGATTTGCTTGAGTATATGGAAAATAACATTTTCCCTATCAAAGAGGATTTTTTAACTGCGTGAACTTGTTTCAACCCTGAATTTGGAAATGAAAAAATTTCTTGGTTAGAAGGGGCCCATGCTACTTTCAAAAAATTACTTGCAAGTTCATCAGGGAAAATTTTAGATGTGTGGAAACACCTTGATGGAAAAATTGAAAACCAAATCAAATCAGTCCATGTTTTTCTTAACAACTCTAGAATGAATTTAGCAAAAGTTCCTCCAACAGAAATTTTAAATTTTGGATAAAAATTGTCAATTGACACAATTCAACTCAGTGGGGAACAATTCAAAAATTTAAAGCATGATCATGATGGCAAAGTTTGCACAAAGTCATATTCTAAGAAAATGGGCTTGCCCTGTTCCCACATCTTATTTAAAATACTAGCATTGAGAGGATCTGTTGTGCCTGAAAATTTTCATCTTCAGTGGAGGTTTAACTATTACAATTCCCATTCAGAAATTTGGATTTTTGGATTTTTATAATTTCTTTTTGATGAAGACTGATAATTCCTATTGGGTTTACTAATGACTGATCCTTTTAATTTTTGAAAGGTTGAGACTTATCCAGTCATTCAATCTTCTCAATTTTTTGAGAAGCTCAGTTCAATTTTTATGGGACAACCTGAAGAAGTTAAAGTGCAGATTTTGAAGTCCTTGGTCAAGCATGCAACAACTTTGGTTGCTAAGCCAAGGCTCAATCCAAAAGTCTTAAAGTCCAGCCGTGGTTGACCCAAAATGAAAGACACTTCAATTGAACATTCAATATTTGAGCACGTGGAAAGGGAACTCAAGAATAAAAGACTGGTTAGAAGGACACCAAAAAGACCAAAAAGTTTAAGTATTTTATTGTGAGAAGTTTTTTTTTTAGGTTTTAATGAACTGATGGGGAAATGATATTTATAGTGAAATTTGGACACAGAATCTGAATTTTATAGCTCAGAGGAAGAGAATGAATGTTAATTAGGCTCCCTTAATTTGGAATCAGAATCCTTTTCTGAGAAAGAAGAAGATAGGGATAAGTCAACCAGAAGATCATTGTTTGTGAGTATTGATTTCAGTAATGTGATTAGAATGTTGGCTAATTGAGTTTTTATAATAGGAACCAATGGTGAAATACCCAATCAAATACCTGAGAACTTACAGAAGTTCTTGGTTGAGGCTTGGGGTTCTGTTGGTGATGGTAATTTTGGATTTAGATTCTTTTAAAAACACTTGGGTATGATGAATATGGATGGTTGAAAGTGCAGAAGGAAATGATAGAAGCATTGATGTGTCACAAGTGCTTTTAAATGCAAGCAGGGCTTGGCACAAGGGGACTCTACTCTCAGTGGACTTGTGTAAAAGGTCACTGGAGGATGCTACAAGGAGCAGAGTAAGGTTTAATTCAGATAAGGTGCTGGATGACACTTGCTGATATGGACTTCCTAGTAAGAATTAGCAAATGTTATTTGGGGAACAATCACAAAGTAGGAAGAGGAGTTCAGTTTAAATATGCAAGAGGTGGAACTAAAAAAGAGGTACAGTTTTTTGGGGCTCAGACTACATAGGTAATTGCAAGGGAGTAGTCTAGGTAACAGAGAGGGATGATCAGGTATGCTACTACATTGGGATAGGCTGCTTATACATTGGGGAAAGGTTCAGGTCTGGGCTTTCTAAGTTGGGAATGTACAGTTGAAGGATGTACGGTGTACGCGTAGGTCATGTCACTATTTAATAAGTAGATAGAGTATGGGATACAATCTATAAGGGGATTTACATGAGGATTCCCAAAGAATAAACCATGATTAAGTATGGGATATACAGGTGAGTAAGGTTAGAGAATATGCAAAACTGGGAGATTAAGTGTGTGTAAGCCTATAGAGTCTATCTTTATTATTCATGAGGTTAGAATATATGGAGATATGTACTGCATGAAGATCCTGAGGGCATGTAGTTACTGGAGATATACTGATATAAGTTTCCTGAGCCCTGAGATTGGATTTCCTTGGCAAGTAGGGTAGAACTGAGGGTTAGCCTGAGTTTTCTGATGGTAGACTGAGTTAGGTGTCAGTATGACATGAAAAAACATAAGGCATTCTATTCCAAGATACTTGGGGGTAGAAAATGAGGTTGAAAAGATTTAAAAAAGACTTGATTTTAAAGACATCAATGAAAAGATTCCCTCTTCAAAATGGCTTTAAACATTAGATGTGGGCCAGATAATTGCAGACACTGATTGAAGGCCAATTTGTTTCATTTCCTTGGCTTTATTTTTTACTTCTACTCCTTTTAAAATGGGTGTAAAAGAACCATCAGATTCCATCTTCTTTTGCTTTGTTAACAAGAACCACTGATTTCATCTATTAATTGAGGAAGAAATGATTTCAATATCACCTGTTGTAGCAAAACCTTCTTCTTTGAACTCAAAGGAAGCTTCTGGTTTGGTTGATCATCTCAAAGATCAACTGCACTTGTATTTGGATTTATGAATATCATATCATTTCCTCATTTTGTTTTTCATTTCATCATTTGGATTTGATCTAACATGTACATCTGATGCTGATCTTGTAATTCTATTAATGTAAGTTATTATCACATTTTGAACATCATTATGTTGATTTTTTTGAATTAACATCATTATTTTTAGTTTTTGAATGAGATTTTATTGGTAATTCAGTTCGACTTGTGTTGGTCTGATCCCATCATAAGGTGTATTTTTACTTCATGTGATGGGATTAGCCTAACACAAGTTGAACTTGTTTTTTTTTGTGTGTTTTTAATTTGGGGATAGTCCATTGAGGTGGACTTTTATCAAATACCCCTCAAATTAATAGCCCTATTTTTGTGGGGTTTTGATTTAGTTTTGCGCTATTGCAATGAAATAAGTTCAACTTGTGTTGGGCTTATGCCATCATAAGAATTCATTCTACTCATGATGGGATCAGCTTAACAGAAGTTGAAATTTTTTTTTTTTTGGAATTTTTAATTCGGGGCTATTCCATTGAGTTGGACTTGCATTATTCTTTTTTGGGGGTTGATTTATTGGCTTTATGAAATGATAAAATTTAATGATATGAATTTTTTTATATGTAATTTAGTTTAATTTTGTTTTAATTAAATACAATTAATTTTTTTAATATACAATGGAATGTTTTAATTTTATTATATTTTATTTAAATATTCCTTTTCTTCAAGGATTTATTTTATGTAAATTTTTTCTTTTTATTTTTCCAATTTTTTACTTTTTTATTTTTGGGCATAATTTACTTATGGGTGATGATAAATTCACAACCCCAAGTTGTGTGGGAGTTGTGTAGGGCCCTACACAGCCAATTCAACGCGTGGGGGCCCATACACAACTGCAAAGGGTTGTTTCAAACACACCCAACCCCTGGGGGGTTGTATGCCCCCCATAAATGGCATTTTTGAGTTGTTTACCCCCATACACCACCATTTTGACGCATGTACTGGAGTATAAAACCCCCTGGGGGTTGCTCTGGAATTTTCAAGACCCCCTGGACCACGTTTGGGTTCTATCAACCCAAATTTGGGATCAACACATACTTTGTGGGACTATTGGACCACACCTAGCAATCAAAAAGTCAAACTGCAAACTCAATCATTGCCTTTGGAAAACAAAAATCCCACAATTTACAATCTCAACCCTCCTGTTGGAACAGGGAAAAGTAAATTTTTACTTCCCATTGGTTAACTTGATCTTGCTCCACTCAAAGGTGAGAAAACATTTTAGTTGTTCAATTGAAAGTATGATAAAATACTGAAGTACCATTGCATTTTTTTTTAATTGTGGGAACAGTGGCAAGTACTCCTGTTTATGACATGGCTGCGTTGAAGGACTAAATTGATAGTGCCATCAAAAATCCTGCAGAAAAAATAGAATTTGGGTAATGAAACATTGGAAGCCCCAATTTAATTCTCATCTAGGGTTACAATTGAGGAACAAAATCTTTCACAAATGGACATGAACTCTGGTGGTGAGTAACAATTTATGCTACTCTGGCCTTGGGCTGATTTGATTTGAGAAGGAACTGATAGGTGGCTGCAGCCAGTAACTATGTAACTATGTAACTATTATATAAAAATTTAATTGGTGCTAGATCCACTTGACCCACCTCCTTTTACAGCCTTTAATACTAGGTAAGATGCACAAAAGTGTTGTCAAAAACAGGAAATGAAGCATGGTTATGAATTTACATTTTTTAACTCAAATCTTTATAAATATGTGGATTTAGACTGTGATAGACATGGTTCCTACTCCAGGCCATTTCTCACCAAAAGGTCAAGACAAACTCACAGAAGTAAGGTTGGTTGCAAGTTTTTAATCCATGCAAGTCACTCAAAGGCAGACCCCTTGTGGCAAAACTCCTACAGAAATGATCAAAGTAACTATCAACTATCTCCATACCGCTTAGTGAATCCTCAACTCAGGAGAATCTCTGGGATGGCCTTAGAGAATTTAAGAGAAGGCATGAATGATGGGCTCAATACTATTCAACTCAAAAGCAAATTGAGCAAAATTGATTGTAGAAAGTATGTTGATGACCAAAAAATCTATAACACTAAGCATAAGTTAGCGCTAGAAGAACTCAATTGAAAAGTTTTTATGGAGGTCCTCTGTGAACAACTTGAAGATTCAGGTTGTGTTCATTGTTCAAGATTCAGTGGAGAGGGAAACTTTGAGGCCCTATTCTTGTCTCACCCTGACTCATCAAAGCTTTGCAAACAATTACATCATATTGCTATGTTAGATTGTACTTATAAAACAAATAAGTAAAACATCCCCCTATTGCATTTTGTAGGAATTACACACAACCCAAAAACCTTCACAAAAGCTCTTGTTTTTATAAAAAAAGAAACATTCCAATTCTACAGTTGGTCTGTAAATGCACCAAAGGAGCTGTCTTATGATCCTGATAGACTTTGCAAATTCTTTGAAGGACCGTGAAAAAGCTCTGATTTGTGCTATAGAACATGGTTTCCCTGAGTCAAAAAGAAAGTGTTGTTTGTGGCACTTGTCTAAAAACATACAATCAAACAGTAAAGTTTGCTTTAATAATGAAGTTGAAGGAAGGCAAAGCTTTTTGTCTATGTGGGGGAAGTATGGGGTCTTGAAAACCAAGGAGGAGGAAGAGGTCAATGATGTGGAACTCAGATTAAGAGCCAAATTACTTCTTCTTCTGTTAATCTTCCTAGTTTTGAAGATATTGAAAAGGAAATTAAGCGGCAAAAAGGAATGAGATGGGAAACAAATAATAAAAGAAAAAATATTTTAAGTCTTTTCTTGTGTGAAATTTTGATTTTTTTGCTTTTATGAACTGATGATGATATGATGATAATTGTTAGTCAAAGTCCGCAGGATCAGAATCTGAATTTCATAGTTCAGAGGTGTTGAATGTTAAAGACATGGTCTATCCAAATTCCTTATTTCTTCATCTTCTTTTAAGTTTTACTTTCTGTCTTTTTCTTCATTTTTCTCTTTTTCACAGTTTCAGCGCGCTCCTCACTTCATCTCATTGCACTGTCACACCCATGTCACCAAACCTAAGCTCACACGAGAGGTCCCGCTTGATTCTTTGATTAGCGGACCCTCTCATCGGTCCTTCTTGATTCCTTTCAAGATTCTTCTTCCGTCTTTTTATTCTCCTTCACATTCTCCTTCATCAGTTTCCTATCCTTCTTATTCATGCCACTATTCCTTTGTTCCTCATTCTCAACTCATCTCTCTCAATCAACCTCAACCATACAAGATTCTGTCTGGTAAGACTTTTCACCCTGTGGTCTCAACTTCTGCAATTTCCTCTTCAAATAAATCATGTTGATTCCATCTTCTTAAAGATCTACAACTACTCAACTAACCAAAACACCACTCAAGTTCACGTCAATCCTACTCAAGATCAACTCTCTCAGAATCTTCTGTCTTGATGTTTGTTTCTTATTGTTTTCTCATTTTCTCTTTTTTTGTTTCTTCTTCTTTTAATCTCTTTTCTACTTTTAGCTGATTCCTTGTCCTTCAGCCCTCTTTAAGTTCTTTTCTTCTTCTTCAATCTCCCAGAAATCCAACAAGAGGAAGAGACTTAAAGTCAATTAGCTTCAATTAATTTGGAATCAGAATCCTCTTCAGAGGAAGAATAAATGCAGGAAGGATCAACCAGAATCTCATCTTTGGTGATTGTTGATGTGATTAATTAATGTTATTGGAATTTTGGTTAAGTTAGTTTTTATTATAGGAACCCAAAGTAAAATGACTCAATCAAATACCCTCAAAATTACATAATTTCTTGGGTGAGGTTTGGGATCCTATTGGTGATGGTATTGCAGATTTAGATTTGTTTCTAAATTTCTTGGTTATGATGAAGATGATGGGTTAAAGTGAGGAAGGAAATGATTGAAAAATTGGAGAAACATAAAGCATGCTACAATAATATGCTTGGTGGGGGAAAAGAGTAGAAAAATTAAAAAAAGACTTGATTTTGAAGACATCAATGAAACAATTCCCTCTTCAAAATGGCTGGCTAAGTTAGATATGGGACAAATAATAGCAGACACATATGCCAGAACTATATTTTTCACTTCATTGGAGTCATGTTCTACTTGTACTTCCAGGAAAAAATGTGTTACAGATCAATCAGAGCCTATTTATATTTCCTTTTTCAACAATAGCCACTGGTTTCCATTAGTACTTTAGGGAGACATGATTCCAATCCCACCCATTGCAGAAAAACCCTCTGCTTTCATTTAAAAGAATTTTTTTTGTTTGATCATCTTGAAGATCAACTGCATGTATATTCTAGATTATAGAATTTAATTATAGAATTCATTTCATCATTGGTTTTTCATATAACTTGTAATTCTAATTCAGCTAACTTTTAATTCTATTAATATAAAGGGCTATCACATTTTGAACATAATTATGTTGGGTTTTTTGAGTTAACCTCATTATTTTGAGTGTTTTGAATGAGATTTTATTGGTAAGTCAGTTCAACTTGTGTTGGGCTGATCCAATCATAAGGGTTATTGTTACTTCTTGTGATTGGATCAGCTTAAAACAAGTTGAACTTATTTCTTTTGTTGTTTTTACTTTAGGGCTAGTCAAGTTGAACTTGTATTTTTTGGTTTTTTTAATATTGAGCTAGTCAAGTTGAACTTGTATTTTTTGGCACTTATACTTTAGGGCTGCTCCATAAACTCTTTCAATGTTTATTTAATTTTTAGTTTTTTTAATTTAGGGCTAGTCAGGTTGAACTTGTATTATTTTGATTTTGTTTCTTTTTTAATTTTTTTCAATTTTGTTCAAAAAATCAACTGGTTTTTGATTTTTTGGTTTTCTTCAGTTTTTTTTTTCAACCAAAACATCAACATTTTTTGATTTTTTGGTTGATTTATGTTTTTTTTATATTTTCAATTAGTTTAGTTAAGTTTTTTTTTTGTTTTATTTTTTTTGGCCCACAATGCTTGTAGTTGTGCAATACAGAGCATGACTACATTCAAGTCATGTACAAACCCACACGACTCAAATTTAGTTGTGTGTGGTGCCACACAAAACCAAACCATGTTCTGGGGGCTACATGACTACAGTCAAGTTGTGTGAAGGATACAAAACTCAATTGGAGTCATTTGGAGGCTACACAACTCAATCAGAGTTGTGTAGCGTTCCACACGGCCCATTTTAACTGTGCCTACAACTCAAATGAGTTGTTAATTTAACATTTACCTTTTTTTATTTCTTTAGACTTCTTATTTTTTTTTTTATAAATAGGTTCATTAATGTGCATTCATGGCACAGGAGTTGTGAAATTTTCACAATTTGTTTTATTTTTTTTTTTAATTTTTTTTAATTTTTTTTTTTCAATTTTTGTTTAACTTTTCTTGGTTTTTTTTGTTTTGTTTTTGTTTTTTTTTTTTTTTGTTTTGGTTTTTGTTTTTTTTTGGTTTTTGTTTTGTTTAGTTTTTCAGTTATTTTTAATTTTTTAATTTTTAATTTATTTATTTATTTTCTGACAACCCTGGAGCCGTACACAAGTTTTAAAAGGCCGTTCATGGCTCAGATGGGCTGTGAACCATACCACACAACCTATTTAAAGTTGTGAACGGGTTTTGTTGGGTTGCAAATTTATCACTTCCCTTATAATAGGGTGTATCAAAGTTAGCAAACCTGCCATTAGAAACCTCCCATTTTTTTGACCAAAACCATCATTTTTAATGGGGGGTTTCTGAAATACACATACCCCCTAACTGATGTGTTTCAAAATGACAGGTTTCATGAAAATGGCGGATTTCAAACATCAAACCCGCCATTTATGCAAAATCCTCCATCCACCATCCATGCATGCAAAAAACATTCCTCCAATTGAAGCCTAATATTGACTTGAGCTTGCTATCCAGAACCAACAATCAAGCTAAGACCATGGCCAACGCCCTCCAGGATTCTGCAACTTGTGAGGATCCCTACCCTACCAATCATCCATCATCCCATCCAACCTCTATTCAAGAAGAGGATGATCCCCAGGACGCTAAACACCTACTTGAACATGAAGATGAGGCCAAACCAGCCAGCCAGCGCAGGCTCATCATCACCACCATCATTCTCCCATCCTTGACCCATCCCACATCCCATCCAGATTGCCAAGCTTGGAATACCAATGGCTGTCCATCATCATCACCATTTACCAGGCTTGTGAGCTACTTCTCCCTCCTCCAATGGAGACCACCAATTGACCCCCAAAACCCAAAACAAGTCCAGAAGTGTAATCTGATGGCCTTCAATGTCTTTCAGAAGATGAAGGTGAGCCCAGTTCACTCCTCCACCTACCTTTCAAAGCAGATGAGCCAAGGCCAAGGGGAAGCCAATCAAGCTGCCAAGAGCTCACACCCCCACTCATGCTTCTTGTATTGCTCCCCAGATCAAATGGGTCATGAACTCTTCCAAGTCTGCCTGAAAGTCTTGTAAGCTCACCTCCTGGGCTTGCAATTTTTAACACATTGGTTTCAAATGTGAGAAGCCACCCTTGATTAGGTCAGTCCTCTCATACAAGTCCAGCCAACCTCATCCCTCTCACTCACATCTCCATCCTTCCATCATTGGCCCAGTCAACCAGAAAGTCCCACTTGTTTAACTTGCCACTCCTCTCATCCCTTCCATTTACTAGTGAGATCAAAAGGCTTAATCAAAAGATTTCCTCCCTTGAATTTGTTCTCCTCCAATTGGATAGAAGAGCCATCAGCGCAGGTCTTCACTTGCCAAACTTGCCTCTTTGTAATAGCTCTTTTTTGGTCAATCAGTTGAGAAAAGAAGCATTTATAATCATTTTCACCATCAAAAAACATACCTCTTCATCATTAGGCTATTTGAGCATCCCGCAATCCTAGCCAGATCAAATCACATACTTCAAACATCAAACCACACCCATCATCTTCTTTTTTGGCTAGCCATTCAGATTGATCACCACCACCTAGGCCTAGGATCCAAACCATTTCCACCATCAATAAATTGTTAATCAATTGATTGATTGATTAGAAATCAATTTATTTTTAATTGATTTTTGAGTTATGAAAGCCTTAAAATACTTTATCTGAAAAAACCCATTTATTTTCAGGTAACTCTGACACGTCTGATGTGAAATAAGTGGGTTTTTTTGATTTTTAATGGTGGGTTTGAAATGGCAGATTTGGGTTGAAACCCGCCATTCAAAAATGGTGTGTTTTCTTAAGTCTTATAGGTCTTAATAATAACAAAGAATATTTAAAAATCAACCATACATATAATATGCCTCATGAATAAAACCTGACAAGTAAATCTGTTTTGGGCGTAAATTTTGACCTCTGGAGAAATTAAACCAAGTAAGCCTGTATATTAAGATATTTAATTTTGAAATTTTACTTTATTAACTCATTTAAGCTTTTAAACTTTCTAAATAAAAATAAAATCAATAAATAATTTTAATTAAAATATATTATTGGTTTTGTTCATTTTATTAAAATTTTTTGTTAATTAGTTCACATGATTTTTACTTTCTTGGAGGAAAACCATGGATTTTTATAGTAAATAATGAAAAAAATCACAAAAACTATTCCCTTCCTTTTATTATATTTCTTTTTTTAAAGCATTGTAGATACTATCAATAATTTCTTTATCCATGTTAAACTCTTAATTTGAAATGATTCTAAATATTTTTAATAATTTTTGAAAAGCTTTGAAACCTTTTGTTATTCACAAACCATTCTTTGGAATGCCAAGGTCGAAATTTCAGCATATTTGGTGTGAAAATTTCCATACACTTTCTTTTGGTGTGATTTAATTTTCAAGCCAAATAAAGTTTGCATGTTTACCTGTGCATGCCACCATAAAACAAAGAAGGTGATGTGTGGAGTTGTGCTTTCCACCACTATTGGCATGTGGACCTGTGTATGTAAAAACCTTTGGGGTGTGGGGTTTCAATCCCAAAAAATGAGTGTTTCTTTAGTAATTTATTGGCGTTCAAATAGCTGTTCCCAAAAAAATTTGTTAAATTGGACATATAACCATTTCATGAGTAGAATTCAAATATTTTGGAGTATCACGAAGCAATACTGCATAAATTACAAAAAATAGCAGTAAAATACTCAGAATATCATTTCTTTGAATAAAATTCAATTGCTTTTTTTTGAATTCAGATTCATTTTTAACAGAAAAAGACTAACTTCAGAAATTGATTTTCTGAGGTTAATGGCAATATGTGAAAATAGTTCAGAAAAAATTTCCTAAGGCACAAAAATAAATATAAAACAAATATAAAATATCAATTTTTTTAAATAAAATTCAATTTTTCTTCAGGATTGGAAATAGCTTTATACACAAAAGAAAAGGGCAGAAAGATGGCACACACTAATATTTCAATTGATTCCATTAAATCTGTATATGCAATGTTTTTTTTCAAATTTTTTGCAAAAACTTTTCACACAGAGGCTTGAAAAGAATCCAGAGTGGAAATAACTCACAGTGGAAAGAAGGCTAGTACTGGACGAGATCCAACAAGGTTCAAGCTGAAAATCAAGCAAAAGAAGGAAATGTTCCAATTTTGGAAAGAACTCAAAGAGGACTAGGAATGAATCCAGATGGTACCAGGATGAAGGAGACTCCAGAAATGGAGTGGAAAACAATTTTGGGTGCAAAAAAGTAGAGGTGATTTATTTTTTTTACTTTATGACATTTTTATTGAAATTGACCCTTAAATTTTGATTTTCATCACAAATAGGTATATTTATTGTATCTCCACCTTGTTTTATGCTTGAAAAAGAAGTATTCATATCCCATCAGAAATATCAAATTTCATTCAAAAATATTCATTTTTAATCTTTCTGATTATTTTTAATGTACTTAAAGAGTCCTTTTCTCACAACTGACAGTATGATTCAATTCAATTTGAGTTTCAATGGGATTATTTGTAAATATTCCAGGCTGAAGGAACTGCATTCATCAGCAAAGAGGAACAGAAAAATGAAAACAAATGAGACAACTGAATAATATAATGGGATGAGTAACCCAAAATAACCAATAGTTCATGAAACAAAGGAGATATTATAACTCTTGAGGCTCAGGTGATTCAATCCTGCGAGTGAAGTAAGAAGTTGAGGCAAGCGTAATCTGGACGTGACAGAACTTGATGAGTTGTCAAGGATTGGCTTTGGAGATGTGTGATTGGTTGGTTGACTGAGTAGATTGGTTGGTCAGGAAGAAAGACTCATTGAGAAAGAAATAGAACGGAAAAAAAGGGCTGATGAATGAAAAGAAATCAAGAAATGACTTACTCAACTGAGACGACCTGCAGAGCCCTGAGGGCAATCACAGGATCTCAGCCAATCAGGTTGAAGTAGGCCTTTGAGCTGCAGGAATGTAGTGTGTACACCCATAGCATGAGCAGGAAGCCCGCGGGAAGCTGGAAGCTGGACTGAGGACAGCATGGAAACAAGGTGTCAGACTGGGAAAGGTGAGACAGGTGAGAAGTAGGAAAAGAAGCAGTAATAAAAGAGGACAAAGGCAAAACAGAAGGAAGACTTAGGATTCCAACACCCTCCCGGGCTTTGCACCTTTTAATTTTATGTGCAGGAAGCTCAGGAAGTTTGCGAGCAGTGTCCTTGAGAGAGCTTTGGTGATGAATTTCGAGCAGTTTTCCTTGGATGAGGTTTTCTTAAGTTTGACTGTGCCTCTTGCAACTTCCTCTTGAATGAAGTTATGGCGCAGGTTGAGATGTTTTGATCTAAAGCTGTTCTTGTTAGACTACTGCAAGGCTATATTTATGCAGCCTTTGTTGTCTTTTTCAATTGGATTAGGGGAATCAAATTTGCACCCCAGTACTTCGCCCAGGAAGGTTTCCATACAAAGGACCTCCTTCACACCATCACCAACTGATTTTTATTTGGCTTTGGTAGTGGAGAGTGAAACCTTTTCTTGCTTCCTTGATTTCCAATTTATCAGGTTGCCATTCCAGGTAATGACTATGCCAGAAATTGATTAACAAGTAGAGGGGAATGTATCCCAGTTGGAGTCAAAAAACACAGTCAGAGGTTCCTTCAAGTTTTGAGTTGTGAGTTAAATACCATTTTTGCTAAGTGTGGTGTACCAGGCCTGGGGGGCCTGTTTGAGTCCATACAGTGCTTTCTTGACTCAAAGTGCTTTGCCTTGTTGGACTTCAATATTGTTTGGAATCAAAATTTGAATTAATTTGGCCAGAGGAGCATTCAGGAAGGCTGCTTTGACATTGAGTTTGCTGGACTTGAGGTTGTTGCACAGGGAAAAGGAGATAAGAAGTCAAAGTGAGCATTTGTTGCCAGTGGGTGCAAAGGTGCTGATGAAATCAACTCCTTCAACCTGGTTGAATCCTTGAGCGCAGATCCTGGCCTCAAATTCCACAATTTTTTTCTTGGAGTTCTGTCTTTTTCTGAACACTCAGATGCACTTGATTTTGGATGTCTTAGCATCATCATCCACTTCTTCCCAGATGTTGTATCTGTTGATTTTTTTTACTTTTTTTTCCATGGTGTTGATCTATTTGAATCAATACTTACAGTTTAGGGCCTGATTGAGTGTCTTGGGGTCTTTTTAGCTAGAATCCACCAGGTAGATTTGTGAGTTTGGCCTTCTGGGATAGTTGATGATGTTTGTAGGTGAGATTTTGAATTCTGGGATGCACAGAGATGAGCTGTTAATGGGAGTGGATTTAGGAGGATCTTTTGCATCCTCACAAAGGTGGTTAGTCACTTGGTCTGGGCATTGGACAGGAGGATGGTTTGGGTTCAGGGAGAGCGGATCCAGGCAGTTGTATTCTGCTATTTTGGGCAGTGGTTCAGAGTTGGAAGGAAGAGGTTTGTATCCTGCAAAGTTGTTTTCTCAGAAATGGACGTTTGCAGTGATGAAAACTCTGTTTTTGAGAGGATTGAACACCCGTTATTTGAAGTAGTTGTTGGTGAACCCAACCAGGACACCGTTGAAACCAGTCTGAGAAAGTTTGGATCTCTTGAGATTTTTCATAATGAGAATTATTGAAGTGCAGCCAAAGGTTTTTAGGAAGTTGTAGTTGACGGATTGCTTGTACCACAGCTCATAAAGAACTCAATTTTTTTTTTGGAAGACACAAAAAGAAGATTGAGGAGGTTGATTGATGTATTGACAGACTCCCCCAGACTCTGCTGGTCAGCTTGAATTGCAACATGAGACATTGAGTCTTTTCTATTATAGATCTGTTTGCTTGTTCTGCAAGGCCCTTTTGTTGCAGGGAGTACAGTGGTGAAAGTAGATGATTAGTCACAGCATCCTTGCAGAAAATCTTCAATTCTTGAATTATGAACTCACCTCTTTTTTTGGTCAGTGTGTTGATGATCTTGGAGTTGTGTTGTCTTTTGGCCATTTTGGTATATGCCTTGAATTCTTCAAAATTTTTTTCCTTGGTTTTGAGGATAGCAATGGATTTAAATCTTCAAAACCGGTTGAAAATGGTGAGGGAGGACCTACTGCCTCCAAATTTGGGAGTGGAGAATGGTCCAACCAGATCCATTTTTATGGTTTCCAAGATACGGGAGACAGGCTTGAATTGACTGTTAAAAGGTATTGCTATCATTTTTCCCAACTGGAAGGTTTTGCACTGAAATGAATCCAGAAGGCTGATGTTTGGGAAAAGGACTTTGATCTTGGAATTGCTGGTGTGAACAAGTTTACTGTGAAGACTGGATGGAGAGGTTCCTGTGAGTTAAAATATGGATTTCTTGTGTTTGAATCTGATTCTGCATAGTTTGAGGAGGTTTTTGGCAGTTGAGCCAACAAGTTCAAAGTTTTCCAAGGAGATTGAGGCCCCATAGTAGCCAAATTTCCTAATGAAAGCTTTCTTTGGGTTGAGCTGGGACAGAGAGATCAGGAAGCAATTTATTTTATGGACTAACAAAACATTGTTCAACTTGATTTGACAACCATCATGATTAATGAGGACAGCTTCACTAATAGCAGTGGTTTCAAGATAGTTGCTGCTATTACCTTTTCTGATCTTCACAGTGGTCCCCTTGGGATTGAGAATCCAGCAAGATTTGTTGAAGATATGGTGAGATTCTCCGCAGTCCAAGACAGAAAGAAGGGCTTTGCATGAGTGGGACTGTCTTTTGAGATAGATTTGAGCACTAAAGTAAGAAGAAGGCTCTAGAGAGGATTCTGAAGGTTTTTTTGAGGAGAAGGCATTGGCAAGATGGGCTTTTCCTTGAGGGATTGCAACAAGTCTGAGGTGAGGATGCAATCGCCAGAAGCACTTCTCTGGATTGTCTGCAAGGGGGTTGTGTTAGTTCTTCAAACAGGGATGTTTTGGTGGATGTTGTTTTGGCTTGGATTCTGAGTATTTGGGCAGGGAAACTGCAGATTCCTTGTCTGGAGAGTTTTTTGGTAAGCAAGTGGACTAAAGGTGGGTAACCTCCCAAAGTTTAATCAGGACTGTAGTGGGAAATTTCAGAAGGTTGCCATTCAGCATGATTGCCTTGACCACATGGTAGAACTGAGATGGAAGATTGAAAAGAATTTTGTAGCTGAGGATGTCATCAGGTACATTGAGACGGAACATGGAAAGCTTGTTCATCAACTTTTGGCATTCTTGGATGTAGGCCGTAAGATCTCCAGTGAACTGATATTAAATGAAGGAGAGCCAGATTTGTCCTCTTTTGGTGGTTGAGAGAGATGTGTAACTTTCCAAAATAGCTTTCAAGATAGAAATTGGATCAGATTGGTTAGCAGGACTCATGATTGTTTCAAAGGAAGTGTTGCCAAGGTGCTGGATTAGGAAGTCCGCTGCTTCATAGCACTTCTGCTTTTGAGCAGTGGTGGAAGGAAGGAATGGATCCTTATTTTTGTTGCCTTCTATTAATTCCGGGAGTCACTTTTGACGCAGATAGCTACAAATTTGCAACACCCATGAGGATTAATTGGTTTCATTCAGAATAGGAAGGTGGTTGTGTTTGGAGGTTACTTTGCTGTCCAACATTATTAGTTCTATTGGTTGTTTAGTTTAATAAATTTGACAATAAACCTGAGCAATTGGGACTGTAAATGTGTAAAGAGCTCAGGCTAAAAGAACTGCATTCATCAGCAAAGAGGAGAAGAAAAAGGAAGAAAACTGAGACAACTGAATAAGACAAAGGGATGAGTAACCCAAAAGAACCAATAGATCATGACACAAAGGAGAGATTATAACTATTGAGGCTCAGGTGACTTGATCCTGAGGGAGAAGTAAGAAGTTGAAGCAAGTTTAATGCAGATGAGACAGAAATTTATGAGTTGTCAAGGATTGGCTTTGGAGAGGTGTGATTGGTTGCTTGACTGGGTAGATTGGTTGGTCAGGAGGAAAGGAAATACTCATTGAGAAAGAAATAGAACGGAAACAAAGGGCTGGTGAATGAAAAGAAATAAAGAAATGACTTACTCAACTGAGAGTACCTGGAGAGCCCTGAAGGAAATCACAGGATCTCATCCAATCAGGTTGAAGTAGGCCTTTGAGCTGCAGGAATGCAGCCTGCACACCCATAGCATGAGTGGGAAGCCCATGGGAAGCTAAAGGTTGGACTGAGGACAGCGCAGGAAAAAGGTGTCAGACTGGAACAGGTGAGACGGGTGAGATGTAGGAAAAGAAACAGTAATAAAATGGGACAAAGGCAAAACAGAAGGAATACCCAGGATTCCAACATTATTCCTTCTTTTTTAGATAAATTGAATTTTTCATCATTTTTCTTGTATTGCATGAAGTCATTTTTGGGTCAGAGCTCAAATTTGAACTCTTTTCAAAAAATTGATATTTTTGCATTTTTACATGATTCATCAACTAAATTCATGTCCAAATTTTGATTTTAAAAACACTCTACCATAGACAGACCCCACAGGGTGTCTGAAGGCCTCATTTTGGCTTTCCCATTCCCCAATTATGATTTACTTGCCTTAAGGGGCCAAAAATGTCCCAAAAAGGCATTTTCTCACAATTTAAGCAACCCTTTGAACATTGTGAAGGTGTCCCAAAACTGAATTTTCTGTACTCCTTCCTTTTTCAACTGGAATTACTTTCTAATTTTTACATGCCTTCATTGACAGGGGGAAAAGAAAAAAATTATAAGGCATCAATTCAACAAAGCCATTATATTATTCATGGCTTTCTTCAAAAGAGGTTTGATTTTAGAAAACAAAATGCTATTATCACACCTCCTTCAAAGTGGACTTGCTAATTCTGCAGGCATGAATTTAGCCTGGGCCAGCAACTGAGATGATATTTGGTGGGCAGAGCTACTAAGAAAAATAAAACATCTTAGCAGCTAAAGAATGAAGACTTTTTAAAGATAAATTGAACAATTTAGAGCAGAAAGATGGGGTTTTTGAATAAGGGCTTTTGGAAAACATGAGATGAATAAAACTTGCAAATTGAGAAGTATCTTCAAACAATTTTGGATGGGTTTCAAAATCCTTTAAGCACAAAGGAGGAGACAACATTAACTTTCCAGAGGCTTTTGGGATCGGAGGATTGGGACTTCTGGAAGAAAGCGGGGGAAAACCCTCAGCAGGAATGGATTCTTCATCTTGGAGAAAAAATGATTCCTTTCATTTCAAGCAGTTCCATTTTAAGAAGTTCCATTTTCAGCAATGATTTGTAGAAAAATGTTTTTTCTGGTATGGGAAGTTTTTTTTTTGAAACTCCTATTATTTTAAACTAGAAAGGACTAGACTTTTCTGGTTTGGAAGGAATCACTGGCAGGGAAATCAGAGAAAAAACTAAAAGTAGAAAAATCTCATATGTGATAGTTGCACTAAGCCATAAGGACAAGGTATAAATTGATTCAAAAGGGGTTTGATTAATGAGAAGGTGGTAAGGGAGAGGTTAAAGGGGATAAGTTATTCTAAGTAAAGGATCTAAGATGATGTATGATTTGGTGATAATAGAAGGAAAGAGAGTAAGAAAGGAGCAGTAGTTGCTACCAAATTAAATTTTCTGAAGAAACTGCCAAGGAAGGTTGTATAGGTTTAGCTGCAGGAGGATAGGAATTTTTTCATTTATCAAAATTGGAATCACAAGGCAAAGTATTTTTTCCTTTTTGGTGTTTTGAGAAGGTTTAGGTTACAGTTAGATCATTTGAAAATAATTTGATGTTTAGATTGAAGAAAAGTAAAATTGTAGGATCATTAAATTGAAGAAAATGGAATTTTTTGGATGTGGATTTTTTCAAATCATGGGGAAATCTTTGATTGGAATTCACAGCAGTTATTGGTTTTTGGGAAAATGGGAGTTCAACATTCAAGGATGAGATGTGGCAGAGATGAAAGGGGAGTTCAGTGGACCTTTCCCTAATTTTTTCTTTCAGATTTTAGATTGGCTATTTAGATATTTTTGGCTCATTTTGGGAATTTTTTGAGAGTAAAAGTTTATTTTTTTTTGTTTTGGATATTCTTGGCTTATTTTGGGGAGTTTTTTGAGAGGAAAAGTTTTTTTTGGTTTAATCTCTTTTTATTATATATAAGAGGCACTTTTTTTACTTAGGTAGGGGTTAGAAGTCAATATATATATACTTCGTGCATTTTTTTAGGTGTGTCAGAGTTAAATTTGGTATTTAGTCCTTTTTTAAAATATATAGTTCCTTTCAAAAATTGCCAATCAAGTAGTTCTTCTTATAGATTATCAAAATATCTATAAATACAGAACTTTCTTTTTGAATCTCAGTCAAACTATTTTTTAGAAGGCTAACAAGCATAAGATTGGTTACAGTACATAAATTTTAATGATATATTTCCATTATTAGTTATTTTCAGAATATGATACAAAGATGGCTAGTTCATTTAACATTGTGTGCAATTTTTAATTTTCTAGTTTGAAATTCCAGAATCATTGTTTGGGATGCAGATACTTCTGTTGAAAATTGACTCTTTCTTTTGCTTAAGCTCACACGCGCCTCCATCTTGCGCGCTTCTATCACACCTGTCACATATGTGTGGCCTTCTTCAACTTTCACAATCTCTCATCAAGGCTTCAAATACTCTACGCGCTCAATCCCTTTGGGTCACTCACAACAATCACCTTCCAGTCTCAAGCTTCCTTCCCACCTTCTCCCTTTGTCTATTTCTTCTCTCATCATTCCCTTTATCCTCCCTTTATCTCTATTTCTGCTGCTGTTTTATTTCTTCTTGTCTGCTTTCTTCTTCTTCTTTTTCTTCATTCTCTAACTCAACTCAACCTTGACTACTACCGTGTTCTCCTCATATTTGGTGAGAAAGATAACTTATCAACTTCCTCAGTTCTACCGGCTAATCCTTTGTTCTTCAGCTCTGCCTGCCTACATCTTCCTCTGAATTAGCCTCTCCTGTCCTGCTCTAGTTACTCTCAACTACTCAACTCTACGGTTTGTTCTTTGATCATAATCTTCTTCTTTTTTTATTTTCTTCTCTTCAATAATCCTTGTCATATAGTCTGGTTTTTTACTTTCTCATCAATCTTGAAATTTCAGCCTTTATTTCTATCACAATTAAAAGTCAAATTTGGAAATCGCTCCATTGGAAATCCTTTGATCTACCCTACCGACTCTCAAAAAAAACCAGACGCGAGCATGGACCTAATCAATCCTACCATCTTAAAAACAAATATCGAGACAATTCCCCTACTTACGGAAGACAAATTCACTATATGGAGAACCCAAATGCACGCTCCGTTCAACCTGGCCAAACTTAAGGACTTGATGACTACGGTGGATGATCTATCTTCTGAAGACAACACTATACTTACCTCTATCATCATTTCTCAACTTTCCCCTTCAGTGCATTCTAATATCATTACTCCGCAAAACAAGGAAAACGCGAAAGCCATCTGGCAAGCTCTTTTGAAGCACTTCATTTCCTCAAAACCAGCCAATCGCTCTTGGGTCTACAAAAGCTTTTCATCAATTACCTTTGACGAGTAAAACATACACCTTTTCATCACGGAAGTCAAATCTGGTCTAACGCGGCTACTGGAGATAGGAATCAATCTGCCAACTGACATCTTGGCCTATATGATTCTCAACAAGCTTCCTTCCACTCCTTCCATGAAAAGTATTCATTTTTCTATCACTCACTCTGCAGTCGATTCCGAAATCACTCCCAAGGCCATGCTGGATCATCTCAGAATCCACCTGAACAAGCAAAGGATGTCCAAGCAAAATAACGTTAGAAGCTCCTCTCTCTCTCTTTTCACGGATGCCCCCCAAAAATGCAAGCCTTGTAAAAAAAATACTCTGGCCAACCATCCAAAGCATTGCTACTGGATTCTCTATCCTCATCTTTGCCCTTGTCCCTCCGGTCCCTCCAAAAACACTCACGTTAGCTTTCTGTCTAACTCTTGGGGTTGCAACTCACTGATATTTGTTATTGACTCTGGATCCTCTAATCATATGGTGTCTGAAAAGAAATTGTTTGACCTCTTAGACCTCGGATTCCAAGGATCAATAAGTACTAGTTGCGGCTCCGACTCACTTATCATCAAAGGATTGGGCCGCGTGACTCTCAGGGCTGGATCTAACTCCCTAACTCTCAACAATGCTCTCTATGTCCCTGACATCTCTGCTAATCTTCTATCTCTTCATCATCTTCTTCTTGATGCATTTCAAGTTTTTTTCCTTTCCAACTCAGTCCAAATAACTAAGGATTCTTCTCCTGTGTGCAATGGATTCTATATAAACCACATTCCCTACCTAAGGTTACTTCCCCCAGTCCCTGCCTCCTCCTTTCTTTCCGAGGCCGAGCTGCTTCATAAATCCCTAGGCCACGTGAGCTACCACCAAATACGCCACAAACTCAATGTTCCTGTAAAGAAAGAGGTGAACTGCGAAGCTTTCTCTGTAGAAAAAATCACTCAATCCTCCTTCAAAGACCGCCATTCCAGAGCTAGTAGGGTTTTTGAGGAACTTCATTTGGACACCGTTGGACCATTACCTTCATCTCAGTCCGGTTGCCAATATTTCCTAATAATCGTGGATTCTCATTCAAGTTTTTGCGCCGCTCTTCGGGTAAAAGGGAAAGATGAAATTGCTGAAGTCCTCATCAGGTGCATCAAAGTTGAAGCCAAGCATTTTGGCTACTATCCTCTCACGCTTCATTCCAACCAAGGTACTGAATTTGTCAATGGGAAGATCTCTGAGTTCTGTAAATCCAACTACATCAAACATCAAGTGTCTGACCCTTATACTCCACAGCAGAATGGCCTGGCAGAAAGGTTTAATCTCACTGTTCTGGAGTCTCTCAGAACTATTATTCTGGACTCCGGTTTCTCCTCCTTGCTGTGGCACAAACTCATTTCTGCATCAACTCTCCTTGCTGTGGCACAAACTCATTTCTGCGTCAACCCTGACCCTTAATCAGATACCTACTTCCAAAAAAAAGAAATTGCCTTACCAAATGTTTAAAGGTTGCTCTATTCCTCTTTCTTTTTTTCATCCCATAGGTAATCCGGTTTCTTTTCTTTGTCAACCAAAACTCTCTAACAGAAAGCTAGATCCTCCTGGCAAGAAAGGTAGACTCTTAGGGCACAATCCTGAGCTTCTGTTGTTTTGGATCTTAGCGGATAATGGCAAGATTGTGGACACCAAAAATGTGTCGTTCCTAGAATTCTGCCCCCCTTCTCCTGTCAATTCATCCACTTCTGACAAATTTTATCCATCCGCAAAAACTTTCCTTCCTGAATCTAACTTTGGAATCAAACCAAACCTTGAATCTTCCCACAAAATTACCCCTGAGTCTCTTGACTCCTCTTCATAAGAACCCAAAGCCCTCTCGCCTACCAAGTCAGTTGTCAATACAGCTCTCATCATTGGCTGTGACAGAGTCCTTAGAGATCAAACTCCCAACATCCAGCCTGTAAAATACAGCCATCACTCCTGCGCTGATCCCGACTCCATCGTCCTTGCAAAGCGCACCAAACTCTTAAATATAGAGGACCATCAAGTGTGGAATGATTACCATGAAACTCCTGAGAAAGCCCTCAAAACCACTTGGGCTATCAGGGACAAACCCGCTACCTCCTCCGCTCCCGCCAAGACGACGGCCAGGCTGTGCATTCAAGGATTCCTTCAGGAACCCGGCTTTGAATTTCACAAGACTTTTGCACCTACTGGGAAGTTTCCATCACTTCTTCTTCTACTTATATTAGCTATGTAAAAAGGTCTACCAGTCAGGCAATTCAATGTTAAAATTGATTTTCTATATGCTCCTCTTAAGGAGGACATATTTATTAAAACTCCTGCTGAATCTCATTGATCTGCTCCTTATCTCAAACTAAAGAAGTCGCTCTACAGCTTTTTTCAAGCTCCCCTCAACTGGAATGAAAGGCTTACGTCTTGGCTTTTGTCCCTAGGATACCAACAATCAGATTCAGACGCCTGCGTCTTCTATAACAAAATCACTCCCTCATACCTGCACTTCCATGTTGACAACCTAGTAGTTGCAGGTGATGTTGATGCCTTCCAAGTAGCCTTCTTGGAACTTTTTCCAGAATCTGCTGCTCACGAACCTGATACTCTCCTGGGAATGGACATCAAGATTGACAAGTCCAGATGCTTCCTAAATCAGTCAAAACTCATAAAGAAAGGCTTGGAAACGCTGCACTTGGAAAACTGCCAATTGGTACTTACTCCCCTGACTCCTAATGTTTCTCTGACTCCTGCTGACGATGACAATGCTGGAGCTTTTGCTAAACTAAATATCAATGACCAATCCTATACGGGAATGCTGAACTATCTATTGTTCCATACTCGTCCCAATCTAGCTGCTGCTGTGTTGATACTGTCTTGTTTCAGTCATCAACCTGGATTGTCTCACTGGAGGGAGGTAATACACTGCTGGAAGTACTTAAAAGGTTCTATAGATCTCGCTCTCACACTGTGCCCGCAAAAAGGTCAACCTAACAGACTGGAGTTTCATACCAATGCTACATGGGGAAGCGACTTACACAATAGAACATCTCAGTCAGGCTTGATCTGTTTCTGTAAATGCTGTCCCATTCTATGGAAAAGTAAAAAGCAAAAGAACATTACTCTGTTGTCAACTGAATCAGAAATGAATGCTCTTTCCAATGGCATTCAAGAAGGTCAATGGCTATGTCACCTGATTGAAGAAATGTGGGAAGTATCTCCTGCTCCATCTGCTTATTATATTGACAATAAAGGGCTACTTGACAAGGTCAAGAACTTTGGATCCAACGCGAAGACAAAACACCTTGACATTAAGATGAAATTTATTCAAGAACAGGCAAAACTGAAACAAATAAATTTCAAACTCATCTCTTCAGCTGACATGATCACTGATCCTCTCTCCAAGGCCGCCAATCATTCCTCTCCAGTCAATCTGTTAAAATCCTGCTTCCATTAATTCTTACACGTTTGATTCTAGATTCTTTGCTCGCCAAATATCCTGGCGTGTTGAAAATTAACTCTTCCTTTTGCTTAAGCTCAGGCGCGCCTCCATCTTGCAAGCTTCTATCTCACCTGTCACATATGTGTTGCCTTCAACTTTCACAATCTCTCATCAAGGCTTCAAATACTCTACGCGCTCAATCCCTTTGGGTCACTCACAACAATCACCTTCCAGTCTCAAGCTTCCTTCCCACCTTCTCCCTTTGTCTATTTCTTCTCTCATCATTCCCTTTATCCTCCCTTTATCTCTATTTCTGCTGCTGTTTTATTTCTTCTTGTCTGCTTTCTTCTTCTTCTTTTTCTTCATTCTCTAACTTGACTCAACCTTGGCTACTACCGGGTTCTCCTCATATTTGGTGAGAAAGATAACTTATCAACTTCCTCAATTCTACCGGCTAATCCTTTGTTCTTCAGCTCTGCCTGCCTAAATCTTCCTCTGAATTAGCCTCTCCTGTCCTGCTCTAGTTAC
Organism: Puccinia polysora; assembly: GCA_025617555.3. NCBI lineage: Eukaryota > Fungi > Basidiomycota > Pucciniomycetes > Pucciniales > Pucciniaceae > Puccinia > Puccinia polysora. The sequence goes on along the minus strand of CM062618.1, from coordinate 22,029,134 downwards.
TCTCAACTACTCAACTCTACGGTTTGTTCTTTGATCATCATCTTCTTCTTGTTTTATTTTCTTCTCTTCACTAATCCTTGCCATATAGTCTTGTTTTTACTTTCTCATCAATCTTGAAATTCCATCCTTTATTTCTATTACTTCATTTCCGGTTCAAGCTGATGCTTAGTTGCAGGCTTCATTCTAGTCTCATTTTTGCAAAAAATCAACAGCTATCATACATGAATTACTGAATCTACTTCCTTCTTATTCCTACCTGTCATTGCGATCATCCATTCACCAACACATCCTTTTCCTCATCAATCCATCAATAATCAATCCACATCACCCAATTACTCAACCCTTTCAGGAAGGACCTCAAAGCTGGTAAAGACTAATTCAATTCCTGTTGAATTCTGTGATACCTGGCTAATATTCTTGATCAACAGTTAACCTCATCATCATTCCTCAGAAGGTCTCAAGTTTGCTTCATCATTCTAGAATACCAACACTCTCATTTATGAAACATTTATTCATTCCTTCTTCAAAGATTCAATCTGAGTTTAATTTTTCATTCATCCATGTTTTCTAGCTTTAAGTTAAATATTTTCCACCATACAAGGTTCTGATACATTTATTAACCAATATATTCTCTTAAACTGAACCCTTGTCAATCCCCTGCCTATGATCTTGAAATGAAATGGTGGTCCTGGTTTCCATTCATATCATTTCACACATTTAAAAGCTAAATTATCTTCAGTTTGCCAACAATAACCACGCACCAGGACCAGGGGGCAACAGCACCATGATGAAAATTACACTTAAGACCCTTTTGAAATCAACTCCACTTCTGAACAAAGAAAATTGATTCATTTTTAAATTGAAGATGAAGAGTTTGTTTGATCTGAAAGGTATTCTCCATTTCATGGAAAATGAAACCAAAATTTTACAACTCAATCCCCAAATCAAGAACTACATGGCGCCTTTTCTCCTAGCAAAATTAGAGCCAGCAACCCACACCAACATCATCAAACCTGGGAATTTCTTTAATACAAAAGAGATCTGGATTTCAACAAGGAACTATTTCTCCCCATCCCAATCAGCAAATTTAGCAAGTTTCTTTGATTAATCCCTCCACCTTCCCTTCATAAAACAGAAAATATATATGTTTTAACACCTGTTAGACTACACCTCAACAAAATCTCCAAAGTAGGAAATGATTTACCATCAGATATGCTTGCCCACCCTATTCTTTTCAAGTTCCCCTCAAACCTCAACATAATTTAGGGAAAAAAAGATATCACATTCAAAAGAGTTCTAGATCATCTTTTACAAAATAAAAATGAAAACAACACAAAAATCAGAGAAGAAACAGGTTATTCCCAAGTTGATATGGACCTACACTCCAATTATCTGTGAGACAAAAATGGTATTCATGATCCCAAGGTACAAAATTACCCATTCCAGAATTTTGGGATCAAATTCCCCAAAATCAAGCCACAAAGGTTCAAAACTCAAAGACAAGAAAAAAAGAAAAAAGAGAAAGTATCCAATTTCTTTTCTTTCCTTCACTGCTTTGCCCACTCATTTCCCAGGCAGAAGTCAACTTTTGTTCTGGACTCAGGATTTTTGATCCATATGCTCACCAGCATGAAATGGTTTCATTTGATACATTCCAAATATGGGAAAAACCGTCATCAAGCTTTGAAAATCTGGTGCAGCCCTAGAAAACACAGGTAGAGGCACTGCCTGTATCAAGTTGAGAACCAGTAATCTTGAGCTCCAAGATTCAGCATGAAATCCAGATGCTTGTGTGAACAGCCTCTTGATGGGGATACTTCTGGCCAAGGGAGCCAAACTAACCCTTTAGAACAAACCAGATCCCCCCACATTCAATCTGACTATTAAGCAATCTGTTGCTGTCCAAGTAAATTCCTTAGGGCAATGTTAAATTTTCAACCTCACAACCCCCCTTTGCAACCTAAAAAGGGTTGAGTGGCGCAACTTGCAAGCCACTTAGAGTTGTGGAGTGCTGCTCACAACCAGTCTCAGTAGCAAACAGCTGCTTGCAACTTGCCTTGGTCTTGAACGGCTGCTCACAGTGGAATTTGGCATTGTGAGCAGCCATTCACAAACCATTTTTGGTTGTGAGAAGCGGTTCACGGCTCATTTGCAGAAAAAAAAATACAAAAATAATCAAAAATAATCAAAAATAATCAAAAATAATCAAAAATAATCAAAAATAATCAAAAATAATCAAAAATAATCAAAAATAATCAAAAATAATCAAAAATAATCAAAAATAATCAAAAATAATCAAAAATAATCAAAAATAATCAAAAATAATCAAAAATAATCAAAAATAATCAAAAATAATCAAAAATAATCAAAAATAATCAAAAATAAATAAAATAAGAACAAATAAATATTTTCATTTATTAACAAAAACACCAAAAAAGGAAAAAAATGAAAAAATACAAATAAGTTCAACTTTACTAGCCCCAAAGTAAAAACACCAAAATAAAAAAATTTCAACTTTTGTTAAGCTGATCCCATCAGAAGAAATAAAAAAACCCCTTACATTGGGATTAGCCCAAGACAAGTTGAACTGACATAACAATCAAATCTCATTCTAAACACTCAACATGATGATTTTAACTCAAAACACTCAACGTATGATTTTCAAAATTTAATAACCCTTTATATTAATAAAATTACAAGATCAGCATCAGAACCCAAACCCAACTGATCAAATTAAAATGATTTCTATAAATATTAATACAACTCAACTTGATCTTTGAGGTTAGCAACCCAACAAGAGGCATTTTTGGAAATCATGGAACAAGGTCTGAAAACTATGGGCAGGATTGGAATCACATCTCCCTTAAGTACAAGCTGGACCCAATGGTTAGTATGAAGAGATGATATGAATATTGGGTCTGATGCTTCTTTTACCCCCTTTTTCATAGTATTATAAGTACAGCATGACTCCAATGAAATGAAACATATTGGTCTTTGATAATTATCTGCTATTATTTGACCCATATCTAACTTTGAAAGCCATTTTGAAGATTGAATCTTTTCATTGATTTCATTAAAATCAATTCTTTTCTCTATCTTTTCAATGTCATTACTGCCACAAAGTATCTTAGCATAGCACATCTTATTCTTCCTCAATGTTCAAAGCGTTTCTTTTCTAACTTCAAACCATCCATGCTCATCATACCCGAGTTATTTAGCAATGACTAAATTCACAATTTCCATCACCAACTGGATCCCAGACCTCCCCCAAGAGCTTATGTAAGTTCTTAGTTATTTGATTGAGTTAATTCACTTCCTAAAATCAAAAGTTAGTTGGCCCAAATTCTAATCTCATTAAAGGAAACAAAACTCACCAAAGATGAGCTTCTGTTTGACTCCTCAAATTCTTCTTTGTCCTCCTTTGAAAGGGAATCAGATTCCAACGGAAGGGACCCTAATGAACTTTCACTGTCTTCCACTTAAATATGAAATTCAGATGACAAGCCTTCCTTGAACTACAGAAATCATTTTCCCTTCAGTTCATTAAACCCTAAAAATGAAAATTTCCCAAAATAAAAGACTTACTATCTTTGGTCTTTTTGGTTCCCTTTTAAGCCTTTTTGCCCTCTTAATTTCTCTTTCAATTTGTTTAAATTTGGAAATTTCACAATGGGTTGCTGTCAATTTGGGTCAACCACAGCTTGATCTTTACACCTTTGGCTCCAGCCTTGGCTTGGCAATCAAATTGGCTGTACACTTGAGCATTGAACTTATAAGAATCTCTAACCTAACTTCTTTAGGTTTTTCCCTATACGTTGAATCCCACTTGTTAGACATTTGAGATTCTTCGTCAAGTCCTGGATCTGTTTCAAACTTTTGAAAACAAAAAATAATCAATTTTTCAATCCAATAATTAATCTTTCAATCAAAGAATTGGTACCCTTCAAAAAACCCCACTTACTTCATTGCAATAGTCATATTCTAACTGCCACTGAGGATGAACATCCTCAGGCACAAGGGATCCTCTTGATGCTATTATTTCACCTAAAATGTGGAAAAAATGGAAGTCTATTTTTTTGAAGATGACTTTGAGCATACCTTGCCATCATGGTTGCGCTTTAGCTTCTCAAACTTTTCCCCAATGAGTTTAACTGCCTCAATTAAAAATTTGCAACCCAAAGGTAATAGTTCTGTTGGAAGATCTGTTCCCAAATTTATTCAAGAGTTTTCAAGTGCAGCATGTACTGATTGGATTTGCCTTTCAATATTTCCTTCAAGTTGTTTCCACACATCTAAAATGTTCCCCAAAAATCCAAAAATTAATTGTTTGAAAGTGGCATGGGCCCCTTCTACCCAAGACTTTGTTTTATTTCCAACGTCTGGCTTGACACAAGTCCACCCTGTTACAAACATCTCTTTGATAGGGAAAATATTCTTTTCCATATACTCAAGCAGATCCTTGGGGTATTTCAAGAAACACTGTATACAAGTCCCAAAGTAAGCAATCCCAGCAGAGATCAATAGAAGAAGCAATAAGTTGGCATACTCTGAGTCCTGCATCATTGACATCTGCCTCCCCTTTGGTTTTAGAGGCCTCATACTTTGCCCACAGAGTCATAAAACTTTTCCATCTTTCATTGTCATTTTTTAAGCGCACTTTACAGTTTGCTTGAATTTTTTTACGCAAGTGTCAGGAGCACAACTTTCTGGATGACTCAGGGAAACTGTGTTTAATAGCACAAATAAGAGAATTTTCATGGTCCATCAAAAGGACTTTGGGAAGCCTCTAAGGATCATAAGCCAACTCCTGTGATGCATTCAATTCTTAAATTTAGAACTCTTACAAAGGCTTTTTTTTTATAAAAAAGGAAATGTATAAGTTTTCTTGTTGGTAGTCATTCCTACAACATGCAATAGAGGGATGTTGTACCTATTTGTTTTATAGGTGAAATCCAACAGTGCAATATGATGAAATTGTTTGCAAAGTTTTATATACTAAGTATGATCCAAGAAAAGGGCCTCTAAGTGACCCTCTCCACCAAATTTTGACCTGGAAACCCACTGGGATTCCTGGAGCATTTCCAATAGAACATCCATAACACCTTTCCCATCCAGTTCTGCTTGCTTTACCTTCTGCTTGGTGTTATAGATTGTTCTATTGTCAATTTATTATCAACCATCAATCTTTCTCAATTTCTTTTTAAGTTGAACCGTATTGAGCCTGTCTTTTATTCCTTCCTTAAGTAGATCCAAGGCTTACCCATAGATTCTCCTCAGTTTAGGATGCACTGAAGGGCCTTCAGATGGTTGATGATTGTTAAGGCCATTTATAATGGATAGATGCCACATGGGATCTGCTACTTTTCAACTTGCATGGATCATGAATTGACACCCAACCTTCCTAGTGTGAGTTTGCCTTTGACATTTGGTGAGGCATGGCCCTTCATATACCCCAAATCTGTCACATCCTAGATCCACATATTTGTCTTTCCTTAACTTGAAAGCTTTCAATGCGTAGCCATGCATGGCTTCCCATTTCTGACAAGAAATATTGGATTCTTTCCTACTAGCCAATTCTATCACAGGAGCAGGGTCAAGCTGTTCTAGCACTTTTTATTTACATTAGTGTTTGTGGAGCCAAATCTTTCTCAGTCCAATGAAATATGAAATTTGACCCACCACCTTTAGTCAAATCCAGATGTGACAAAAAATCTTAGTTCCAGTTGTGAAGAAACATCTTTTTCATCAATCCTAAACCTAGATGAGGATGCAATTGGGGCTTCCAATGCTTTCTTTTCCAAATCCCTCCCCAAATCCCTAGATTCCACCTAGGCTTTGTAAAGTAAACTTTTAATTAAGTCCTTTGACATAGCCATGTTTAACCTTGGGGTGCTTGGGCTTGCCACTGTTCCCATAAACCAACAAAATTTAAAAGTAATTTATTATTCAATTCAATTTTCAATCTAAAAACTCCAAAATTTTTATCACTTTTGGGTTGAGAAGAATAAATTTATCCAAAGGGCCTGTGTTGTGTGTATACCCAGTGCCAATAGTCAGAGTTTTTGATTCCAAGTTTTAAAGTTTCTTTTTTTGGTTCAATAATAGTCCCACATAGTATGCCAGATCCCCAAATTTGGGTTGAAAGCACTCAAATGTGGTCCAGGGGTGCCTAGGCACCCCAAAATCCCCCCTCAACTGGCCCATTTGGGGCTATTTGGCCCCAAAAGGGCCTGGAAAACATGCGCAACCCCCCAACACAACTTGCACATCATTTGGGGGTTGCGCACCTCCAATTGCAACCTATTTTGGGTTTCAATTTCCCAATTTCAACTCAACATGGGTTTCAACCAGGGATGCGCAAGTTGGAAGTGACTTGGCTTGGGTTTCAAACGGGCCTCAATTTCTGTTTGCAACCCATGTTGGTTGTGAATGGAGATTCACACCTTTTTGCAAACCTGAGGTTTAAATTTTAACATTGGCCAATTCTTTAATAATCTTTTATACACTGACATGCCTTCCAATCAAAGCTATCATGGTGTAACCAACCCCGAACTTGAAAGAATCAATATTCTGCATCTGAAACTTGGTCATGTGGGGATTGGGAGAATGGATAAATTTTGAAAAAAAATCCATCCCACCTGATTTCAAGAGAAATTTTTCCTGTTCAAGATTCAAAAAAGAGTAAAATCACTAGATCAAATTTTAAATATTCATCAACCAAAGTCAATCAAATTGGATAGAAACTTCACGCAAAGCTAGTTGGACCAATCATGCCAATCTAAAAGGGAGGGTCTAGATATTCACTCACTTTTTTTGAAAATCTTAGTTGATACATCAGTAGTTTCCCCTTAAAAAATTAAAAGCAATGCAATTGAAACCATCAAATTTGTACTTCTCAATGAATAAAATTGATTGGAATATTACCCTTTGGGATTTTTTCACAATGGAGGAGTTGAATTCATAAATCAAGACCTTACCAAGTTCTTTGAATAAAAAAAAATACACCAAATAGTGTGCTAACTGTACCATCCAGAAAAGAATGGAAGATCAGAACAAGGAAACCAGTAAAAGCTACCTTTTCCTCCTCAGGAATTCCTAAAAAATATTGGCTCAAATTCATCAGAATTTTCTCCCTAGCATTGCATCAAATACCTAACTCTGAAGGACTCACTCCTTGGGAACTCATGCATGAATTTTTCTTACCTGAGGATTATTTACAGACAATTGGATCTAATCTGTTCTATCTCAATCTTTCAAATTGCTCAAATAAAAATTTTGATGAAAAAGGCCTACCATGAACACTCATGGTATGCTCCAAAAATCCTATCCTACAAAGTTCTTACACCAATCAGAAGAATAATTCAGACTGAAAATTTTAGATTCAGCAAGACTTCCATTTCCTTCTCTCAAGAATATTCTGCAATTCAAGGAGAAATTGCTCAAGATCAACCAATTTTTTTCTCCTTTCCATTATAATCCTGATTCTTCACAGAACACCAAAATATTAATAAAATCCAAGTCTGAAGAGGAAACTTCAGAATCTGAACACAAGAATGAAGATAATGCACAAAAATCAATCCCCAAAACGCAATCACTCAGGAATCAATCAGAATCAAAAACTTAAAAATTTTGTGGCTAAGGAACCAAAAAAATTTCTAAATCCACCAACAAAGCCCTCAAAGCACCAATTTTTTCCAAATCCTTGCACAAGGAACTCAATACCTGTGAAGAATTTGAAGTATGGGAAAAATACTACATTCCTGAGCCCAAAACCATACTCAATGTCACCTATGCCTTCAAGATAAAGCAAAACACCCATGGTCAAGCACCAACTTGAAAATCTAGATTCTGCGTCCAGGGATTCAATCACAGGTATGGGATTGACTATTTTTAAACTTACACTCCCACAAGAAAATTTGCTTCTCTCAGGGCAGTCCTTCTACTCCCCATGGACTGTAATCTTAAAATACTTGAATTTTGATTTCAAGGGAGCAATCCTACATGCTCCACTCAACAAAGGAGTATTTATTCAACAACCCACTGTTTCCTCTAGAAAAAAACAAATTCTAAAGTTAAAAAAGTCTTTGTATGGCCTCAAGCAAGCACCAAAAAATTGGTATATCATGCTGAGAGAATGGATTCAAGAAAAAGTTTTCAAACCTCCAGAAGCTGATCAATTTCTCTGTCTAGGGACTTTTCAATAATCAGCAATATTTCTACATGTTGAAAATCTATTGTTAGTCTGCAATTTGAAAAAATTTCAACAATTTTTCTTGAATAAATTCAAAAACTCTTCATGTCATGAGCCCAATACCTGACTTGGAATGAAAGTTGAACAAATCATGGAAGTCATCAAGCTCTCACTTCCACATCATATTGAAAAGGTTCTATATGAATTAGATTTATCAGATTGCAAACCAACCAGCACCCCATGCACACCTGGAATCCATCTCACTCCAGAAAGCTCCAATGAGATTGAGAAATTCAAAAGACTTAACATTAATTATTTTTCACCAATTGGATGGATCAACTAATTTTTTGGACTTGCTCAACCAGATATCAGCTACATTTCATCCTCCCTTGATGAATTCTCAGAAATTCCAAGGATCTCACACTGGAAAGAAGTTTTAAAGTTTTTTAAATACCTATCAAACTCAAAAGATGAGCATCTTCTAATATCAAAGAATAACACTTCCAAAAATCTTGTGTTCTACAGTGACTCCACTTGGGCTGATGATCCTGTCTCTCAAAACTCTCAGACTTTTTTCATCTTTTTCTTTTTTGGATCTCCTCTATTTTGGACCAGTCATTTTCAAAGGAACATAATGTATTCTTTGATGCAGGCAGAGTTTAATGCTCCCAACAATGGCCAATTATAATTTTGATGGATAAACAATTTAATTCATTGATTTTGTAGAATAACAATGCAACCCAGCATTCATCTGATAGACAATGAAGGATTAGACAACCAAATAAGAAAATTTGGATGCAATTCTCAAAACCAAATTTATAGATTTAAAAATTAAAGGGTTGAGAGAAGACATATCAAACTAACTCATAATAATACAACTGATAAAATCCAATCAAATGGTAGCTGATGGACAAACTAAGGCGGCTAATCAAAAAGAAATGCTTAGACTGATCCAAAATTTTAGTACCTAATATAGCTTCTCACACATTAAACTATGGAGGTTTGTTAAGAATATTAGAGGAAGATAGCTAGTTAATTTACCATTGTGTGCACTTGTTTATTTTCTAGTTTTAAATTCCAGAACCATTGTTTGGGATGCAGATATTTCATTTCTGATCCAATCTGGTGCTGAGTTTCACACTTTTTTCTAGTCTGATTGTTGGAAAAAAATCAATGGCTATCATCCATAGATTACTTCTTCTACTTGATTCTTATTCCTACCTGTCATTTCACTTCTTCATTCACCAACTCATCCCTTTCCTCATCAATCCAACACAACCAATTACTTGACCCTGTCAGGAAGGATTTCAAAGCTATTAAATACCAATTCAATACCTGTCAAATTCTGTGATACCTTTCTAATATTCCCAATCAACAGTTCAACTTTTCATCATTCCTCAGAAGGTCTCAAGTTTTCTTTCTCATTGTAGAAGACCAAAACTCTCATGTATGAAACATTTATTCATCCCTTCTTCAAAGATTCAATTGAACATGGATTCCTAAAAAATTAAAGATTTTCTGTCATAAAAGGTGCTAATAAAGTTATTAACCAAGCTAGTCTGTGTTGGTCAATTATTTCTATTCTTTCACATCTTCCAATTCTTTTCATTATATTCTGTACATTTTAGTATTTTCTGGTGTAGAAGCTATTTTGTTTGAGTTTATGGCACCTTTCTGGGTTCCAGAGAGCCATATTGAAATGTGCTCCCTTCTTTGTGAATTTTTACAAGGGCAAAAACAATGCAGAATACCTGTGAATTAACCAAAAATAGAATTAAAAGAAACCAAGAAAAATTTGGAAACCTATTGGTGAAAAGGGCATTCTCTAATCAATTATTGTTGGGGTCTTAAAAAATTCAATCTAGAAATATTTTTTATCAATGATGAATCCAAAAAATGGTACCTCATCTTTTGAAGAATATTTACATCTTGGGAAATGCATGTAACCAATTATTGTCAAGTTTTTTGTAGGACTAAAGAAAATATGAGAAAGGGGATTTTCATTTGTTCTGAAAAAAATCAAAAAAAATTCAATATAGATAAAATATAAAAACGACAGGAGCTCCCTCAGGACCCCATTTAATGAAAAATTGTAAAATTTCTGGGGAAATTGCTCATGCAGATGGCACCACTAAATTCTCAAAAAGGCCAAACATGGTCCTAAACTCATTCTTCCACTCATATCCCTCTCTGATTGTGAGCAGATTGAATTCAGAATTCCATTAAATCCTAAAAAATATCCTTTAAATTCATCAAATTAATTAAAATTCTTTAGAATAATTGGAGGTGATGTAATTGGCAGATTTTAATGTTATTCAATTTTCTATAAAAATTTCAAGGTTAATTTTTTCTCCCCAGGTTTCTTAAAATTAATATTGGGGCCTCGTCTGGAAAATGGGGAGTTCTATTGAACCCTTTGACCAAAATTTTTTCTTTCTAAATCAAAACAATTCCTGCTTCTCAAAATGAGACATGTCACAAATCTTCTCAAATAAGGGGGGTGAAATTATTTTTTGCTTTTATGGCTGGATCAGTATCTCTCTGAGAATGGTGAAATTTTGAAGGCTTGGGAAGACAAATTTGATGGAACATGGGTAACTCATTTGGAGTCAAATGAGTGTCAAAAGAGACTGTGATATAAAGATGTTTAGGCCAACCTATTTACAGGGACTTCCATAAATTTAGGAGGATGTCTAATTCCAAGTCAAAATATATATTATTAAATTTTTCTCTCTCATCAACATTTTTATCAGGATGAAATAATAGGTTACTTCAATTGTGACATAGAAATCAGCTTTAAATGAAAACATGGACAGGCCCTCCTCTATGTTCACTCTTTCCTTAAAATCTTTGAATACCACAGAAGTTGTACCATTTAACTCAATGAATACCAGAGATTTTTCCTCTGGGTTTAATTTGATTTCCAGGTAATTTTCCAGCTTTAAACGTATGAAGCTACCATATTTCCCTGTGTTCACCAAAGCAAATCTATTTTAGTGATGCTATCGTATTTCCCTGTGTTCACCAAGGCAAATCTTTTTTGGTGATTGTTCTTTTGTGTTATTAAGATCCAGATCAACACCCACCTGTAGCAGGAAAAGAGAGAAGAAAAAGATATGGAAGAGATTTTCTTTCCATTAAAGAATCCTGCTTCAATTTTGGTTTCTGTGGCTTCTGTGGGAGATGGAAAGGCAAGGGCTGGGAATAAAATGAAGTTGGGGGAAGGCTCTGAGGGAGAGCTTATTTAACTTGAAAATTTTCCTTTTTACAATATTCCACATTAAAAGCCATTTCAACTTATATTTTAACAGAATAATTTCAAAACTGCAGCCACAATTATCATCAGTTCCAGTGAAATCCTTTAGGAAGTAGTTTAAAATATCCACCTTGAAGCAGAAATTTCAAGATTTTTCTTCTGGAAAGATGGGATTCTTCTTTGAATATGTTGTATTAGGTGGAGGTAAATGAGGCAGGATGCCCATAAAATAATGGTAGTTTTATGATCTTCCCATGAATAAGTTGAAATCCAATATTTTTTGCCATTGCTTCTGCAATACAAATTAACTCCCTCAAGTTGGTGGCTCAGTCAAAGCCTGGAAGGATAATAGGCATTGTGTCATACTGACACCAAACTCAGTCTAACCTCAGTCTAACCCTCAGGCCTGATCTAATTTCTTAGGAACTTCAACCTCAGGGCTCAGGAGACTTACATCAATATGTCTCAAGTAACTATATACCTCAGGATCTTCATGCAGTACATATCTACATATAGTCTAACCTCATACTATACACAGATAGACTCCATAGGCTTGCACATACTCAATCTCCCAGGCTCTACTCTACCTCTCTGTCTAACCCATACCTCTTTGGGTTACCTCTCTGTCTAACCCATACCTCTTTGGGTTAACTCTCTGTCTAACCCATACCTCCTCTGTGTGGTTTATCCTTTGGGTATCTTTATGTACATCCCCTTGCAGATTGTATTACATACTCTCTCTACTTAGTACATAGTGTCATGACTCCCATGTACACTGTACATCCTTCAACTGTACTCTCCCAACTTAGACAGCTCATACCTGGAACCTTGTCCCAATGTAGAAGCAGCCTAACCTAATGTAGTAGCATACCTGATCAGCCCTCTCTGTTACTTAGACTGTTCCCATGACATCATGTGTGTAGTCTGAGCCCCAATCACTTGTACCTCTGTTGTAGTTCCAACCTCTTGTCTATTTAACAAGCCTCCTCTTTCCTCTTCCTGATGCTTCCCCCAAGAAATCATTTTACTACTTCTTACTAGGAGATCTTTCCCAGCAAGTGTCATTCAGCACCATTCAACCCAATCCTCCTCTGCTCCTGTTAGCCTCCTTGAGTAACCTTGCCCCCAAGCCTACTGTGGGTAGAGACTCCTCTGTGCCAAGCCCTGCTTGCATGTCAGCAGCCCTTGTGACATTAAACTGATTTCTTCCCCAATAACCCCTTCTTCACCAACCACAGTCCCTATCCTTTTAGACAGCATCAAATCTTGCTATTGAGTTGTGGCAATCTTTGTTTGCTTTATTTCTGTCCCAACCTTGAACTTGGCTATTTGATTTGTGGCCATTTTCATTTCTTCCCTTACCTTACTGTCAAACCTACTCGAAGGACCCAGCTCTCCATCCTCTAAGTATCACTTCAACTCTTTGACGCTTTGACGCTTCAACACTTCAACACTTCAACACTTAGACAAGGTATAGTAACCAGTATTTGACTGTCCCATAAAGGTAATCAGAGGAAGAAAAAATTCCTTTTTAATCATTTTATTCTTGCTCCAAGGTGAAGAACAACTTTTGGGTAACTAATTATTCTTAGAAGTAAGAATTCCCCCACGACGTGCTCTTTTTTCTCACATTTCTAGCCCAGCAGTCACCCATAGCTCTAGGGGGAGAGGTACCACTGAACCTACTGACCATTCTACCCCTAGATCTTGTGGAACAGGTAGGACTTTTTCTAACCTGGCTGCACCAGTGGTTACCACTTCCACTCCTATGGATACAGGTTTATTGGAACCTATTCCCCAAGTATCCCTTTCTACTATTCCTTCTTCTGACAATGCTAGCCTCCACAGGGTCACAGGTCAGTTTCCAAGCCCAGGTTACCATGGTTTGGACTCTCCTGCCTATGATGCAAGCATGTTCCCAATCCCAGGAGAAGGTGAGGAAGATGAAGAGGATGAAGACTCAGGATTTGATTCCAGAATCTTGCGTGGCCTGGGTTCACCATCCCCAGAGGGTAATCCTAGTCAAACTTCTAATGCAACAGCAGTCCCTTCACCTTCCCCACACACCAACCTTCCTTCCACTACTCAGGCTCCTTCAACTGACCCTGCCCTGCTGGGCATTCTTCAGCAAATGACCACTGCAATGACTCATCTTTCTAAACCTGCTGACCATGGACCCTCTGCTAACTTTAAATCTCCATCTATCAATACCCCAGATAAATTTGATGGAACTAACCCAACCAAGCTTAGACCTTTCCTTCAAGCTTGTGAACTCATTTTTGCAAATGATGAGAGAGTTTTTGCTAATGACAGAAAGAAAGTATTTTTTACAGTCTCTTACCTATCAGGAAATGCCAGTCAATGGATCCAACCCTATCTTGCTCACATTGGTAATCATGAGCCAAAATTCATACTTAACTCCTGGCTTCTATTCACTCAACAGCTTTATACCCTTTTTGGGGATTGTCTAGAAATCCAGTGTGCTGAGAAGGAGTTAAGCCTCCTTAAGATGAAAGACAGTGTTTATGCTACTAACTATATCACTGAATTCAGGACACTTATGACCAAGGTCTCTGGGTGGGGTGATAAAGCCTTTTTCTTTCATTTTAGAAAGGGTCTCCCAGCCAGATTACTGGACCAACTAGCTGGTTATTATGGACCTCAAGAAACCTTGCAAGACCTAATGGATATTGTTCTTAAGTATGACACTTTTTACCATGAAAGGATCTGGGAGAAGTCCTTCACTCTCCCTCAGACCTCAAGACCTGGACCCAGTCTTCCAAATCCTCAGAAATCTCAACAGACCAGCCAACCAGGTAGGTTTAAGGGGAAGACCAAGCCAACCCCTACTAATTCTACTCCAACCTATGTCCCCAATCCCAATGTAGGATAGGATGCACACCTCAAGGCTGAAGAAAAAGCTAGGCGAGAAAGAGAGGGTTTGTGTAACTACTGGGGAGGAACTCACAAAATTAGCCTCTGCAGGAAACGTCCATATTTTAAGCCTAGCCAGCAGCCCAATCCTATGAAGCCAAAACAGGGAAAAGACTAGGTGAATGGAATGTGGTACTCCTTGACCATCACCCTCCCAATATTCGAGTACAAACTTTGGAAAGAAAAGACGCTAACCCTTCTTCCAAAGATTTACGTTTTGTTTGCTTGTCCAATAACCAGGCTTACAGTGTACTTGTTGACTCTGGAGAAACTCAATCTGTTATTTCAAAATCTATGGTTTTAAAGTTTTCTCTATCACTCAAACCCCTGACCACTCCTATCTTCTTATTTACCTTCAGTACTTCTGACTCACCTTCCCAGGAAATCACCCATAAGGTTTCCTTCAATTTCTCTTTGCCCTCTTTTCCCAAATTAGAATGGGACTTCTTGGTTGTTGATACTCCCCCCAAAGAAGACATTATTCTAGGTATTGACTTCCTCCATTTCTGGAACCCAGAGGTAAATTGGAAACTGGGATTGATCACCCCAAGACACCAACCAACTTTGGAACATTCCTCTTCCGTTGAACTCTCCTTGGCCACTACTTCCTTTCCGCCAGTGAACCTGCAGGTCACTGCTCCTGCCCCCTTTTCAGAATCTATGCACTCACAACACTTCCCTTTGAGTTCAACAACTACTTCTGTGAACAGGATATTCTTTGGACATTCTCTGAAATTCTTGGAGGATATGGAGAATGATCTATCCATTCAAGTTTTGCGTATGATTATTTCCACTTCTGACTCTGACCCAAAGCAGGCTACTGCAGAAGGTTTGGATGAAGATATGGAAACTGATGAAATTGAAACTGTGATGGAGAGAGTTCCTGATGCTTATCATACCTTTTTAGATGTTTTTTCCAAGGTCAAAGCTGGCAAACTCCCTCCTCATCGCGCTTACGACCATCATATCAAACTGGAAGGCCCTATGCCTCCAGTTGGGCCTATCTACTCCCTTAGTCACCATGAGAAGGAGGCCCTAAAAGCCTATATAGTGGAAAATATAGAGAAAGGTTTCATTTGCCCCAGCACTTCCAGCACTGGAGCACCTTTCCTCTTTGTAAGAAAAAAGGATGGTGGTTTGCGATTGTGTGTTGACTATTGCAAACTCAACGCTGTGACTCAAAAGAACCGGTATCCCATTCCTCCCATGACTCACTTATTAACAGTCTTTTCTGGTTCTACCATTTTTTCCAAAATTGACCTCAGGGGTGCTTATAATCTCCTTTGAATTAAGGAAGGGGATGAACATCTTACAGCATTCAGAACTCAGTTTGGGATTTTTGAATATTTGTTAATGCCTTTTGGACTCACCAATGCCCCTGCCTCTTTTCAATGTCTTGTTAATGAAATTTTTGCAGACCTTCTGACCATCTGTGTGGTGGTATACCTTGATGACATTCTTATTTTTTCCAAAAACTTAACAGAACATACAGCTCATGTGTGTGAAGTCTTGAACAGACTTTGGAAGAACAACTTATATGCAAAAGCTTCTAAGTGTGAATTTCATGCCTCCTCAGTGGACTATCTAGGATATGTCATTTCCAGAAGTGGCATTGAAATGGACAACTCCAAGGTCCAGAAGATCTTGGAATGGCCACCACCAATGAACAAAAAGGCCTTGCAACAGTTTTTGGGTTTTTCTAATTTTTATCGCAGGTTTATCATTAACTATTCCAGAAAGGTGCACCTCCTCACTGCTCTAACTGGAGCAGACCCCATCTTTCCTTTGTCCCCAGGGGCTCTGCAGCAGTTTGAGGACCTCAAGGTAGCCTTTACTAAAGCTCCTGTACTCAGAAATTTTGATTTTTCCTTACAAACCTCTTTGGAGACTGATGCCAGTGACTATGCCCTAGGGGCTGTCCTCACCCAAGTCTCTCTTGATGGATCCAAACACCCAATTGCTTTTGACAGCAGGAAATTGGGTAGTTCTGAACTGAACTATGAAATCCACGATAAGGAACTCCTGGCCATTGTATGGGCCATCAAGATCTGGAGAGCTTACCTCCTCAGTCTTTCTTCTCCCTTTGAAGTTCTCACTGATCAATTATCTCTTAAATATTTCATGACCTCCAAAGTCTTGACTTGTTGCCAAGCCCGTTGAGCTGAGTTTCTGTCTGAATTTGACTTCACTATAGTCTATAGACCTGAAAAGCAATCAATAGTGCCTGATGTCTTGTCACGTCGAGACAACGTTTATCCCAAGGGGGGGATGCCCTATGCAGAAAAGAATCCAGCAAATGTCCAACAACTCTTGAAACAGACTGACTTTGAACCTTCTAGAATTTTCCTTATCTCTGCAAAACAGGTTGAAAAACAATTTGAAACCTTAATTCAGTCCCAGATCTCCAACAAATCAACCCAGCAGATTATTCAGAAGCTACATAAAAAGGAACAAGTAAAGAGTTAACTTATAGACTCAGACACTGGACTCCTTATTTTCCAAAATAGAATAGCAATCCCCAAGGAGGATGAACAACTCCAACTTGAAATAATTCAACAAAGACATGACTCTCCCCTCTCTGGCCACCCTGGACAAGACAAAACAGCTGATCTAGTCAAAAGAGACTTCCATTGGGAAAATATGTCTTCCTTTATCAAAGATTATGTTTCTTCCTGTTACCTTTGCAGCAGAAACAAAGCCAGTCACCACAAAAAGTTTGGACTCCTCCAACCCTTACCAATTCCAGATTCTCCCTGGACTTCACTCTCTATGGACTTCATCTCACAACTACCACTATCCTATGGGTTTGACTCAATCCTTGTGGTAGTTGGTTGTTTTTCAAAAATGTCACTCTTTATTAAAACCAGAACTGATATCTCCTCTGTGGAGTTGGCTAACCTACTAATTTCTCATGTTTTTACTAAACATGGCCTCCCAACTGACATTTTCAGTGACAGAGGATCTTTATTTGTTTCTTCCTTCTGGAAAATTGTATGTGAAAAATTACAGAAAAAAAGAAATCTTTCCACAGCTTATCACCCTGAAACAGATGGACAGACGGAACGAGTAAATCAGATCCTAGAACGATTTCTTAGGATGTATTTCAGTTATCACCAAGACGACTGGGATACCTGGATCCCTCTTGCTGAATTTGCTTACAATAATTCCACTCACACTTCTACTAAGCAATCTCCTTTTTTCACCATCTATGGACAACATCCCAACTTTGACAGTTTCCATGTAGTAGATGATCAACCTGCCAGCCACTACATAACCCAGATTCACCAGAATCAAAAGTTATTGGGTATTGAACTAGAATAGGCAATTAAAACCTAAAAAAGATACGCTGACCTAAAAAGAAGTGACTTTCCTGCCTCATTTGCTGTTGGAAACAAAGTTTGGCTCTCTTCTAAAAATATCAAAACTAATTGTCCAACTCATAAACTCTCAGAGCAATGGTTAGGTCCCTTTTTGATTACAGAACAGATTGGAAAAGGTTCATTCAAGCTTTAACTCCCTCAAAAATTATCCACCATTCACCCTGTATTCCACTCCTCCTTAATCAAGCCATATCAGGACAAGTCACTATCCTCTAGGCACCAACCACCAACTGAGCCAGTCAAAATTGATGGTGAAGAAGAATGGGAAGTGTCTCAGATATTGGATTCCAAACTTAAGAGGGGGAAATTATTTTACTTAGTTGAATGGAAAGGCTTCCAGAATGACAAGGAACGCACTACTTGGGAACCTCACTCTAATGTTACCAACTGCCCTACTTCACTTCAAGAATTCCATACACTCTATCCCTCAAAACCAAAGTCATCCTTAAAATAAAAACAATACAAACCTTACTCTCCTTTTCAAAAATATATATATATATATATATCAATAACATGATAAAAAAATAAAGATTCTTTCTCCTTTTTCCCTTTCTTCAACCTTAAAAAAAAAAAGAAAAGAAAAGATCAATTACTCCCCTCTAAGAAAATATAAATAAAAACAAAAAAAAAATCATAATAATAAAATAAAACAAATTTTATATAAACAACTTTTTAGATAGCTTCACACATCAATTCTTCCAACTCTTTTACTCTAGACATCCCAGTATTTACTAATTTTAACTTGGCAACTTGATAAGAATTTGGCCCCCTTATAGTAGTCCCTACTTCAAAAGTATGCCCAGCCAAAGCCAAAATATCAGCTAGTATTTTCTTTATCTCTAAAACTTTTTTCTTTCTAGCTTCTAAAAACCCATACTTCTCTTTTCTTATCTCACTACCCCAACCCTTCTTTAAACCTTCCTGAAAATTTGAATTTAAAGTCCTAGAATTCCTACTATAAATCTCCAAAGAATGATTAACTTGATCTTCATTTAAAACAGAATCTTCTCTGAATCTTCTTCCTTCCATCATCTCCAATAACCTTTCCCCACTTTCCAATTCCTCCAACCAGACCTCAGTTTCACCTCTTCTTTCAATTCCTTTCCTTCTATTCCTTCTGTCTTCCACCACCTTCATCTTCACCTCCAAATCCTTCATCTTGTTCCTCAAATCTTCTAACTCCAAAGATTCATCTGATCTTCCCCCTTCTTTGACGATGATCTCTCTTCCTTTTCCTTTACCTATCTCTTTGGTGGTTCCTCTATCTTCATCCATATCACTTAATTCCATCTCCAAACTCCCTTTGGCGTCTTCATTGTCATCTCCACTTTGACAATCCGCTTTGACGCTTCGACGATTTGCTTTGACGCTTTGACGTTTGACGCTTTGATGGTGGGCTTTGACGCTTTGACTGTTTGCTTTGACGCTTCAACTTTCGACGCTGTGACAATTTGCTTTGACGCTTCGACGTTTGACTCTTTGACGATTTGCTTCAACGGTTTGACAAACCCCTTTGACGCTTCAACAAATCCCTTTGACGCTTTGACAATTTCCTTTGATGGGTTTGACGGATTCCAAAATACCCTTGTTTTTTACCCTTTTTGGGGGGACCTCAACCACCTCCTCGTCCGAATCTACGTGAGGGGTTCCCCATTGTATAAATGCCTCACCGCACTCCTCCTGCGGACGCCTTGACGTACCATCTATGGCCAAATTACTGGTTCGACGCAGTGCCTCCCTCTTTTCTTGCGTTTTCTTCAATCTCTCCTGCATCAAACAGACTATTGCAAACCTTGTATCAGCACTCCAGCACCTCCAATACTAAATCCAGAAGCACTTACCTGAAGATTCATCAAGTCTGGATGAGTAACCCAGGGTCATGGAATCATCATCTGGAGCCTCTTTCACCTCAAAGGGTTGACTCTTCTCCTGGACCCATAAGGTTGGCCCCAAGGCCTTTCTGCCTTGCTTATCCATATCACACATTCTTCCATACTGCCTCCAAATTTCACATTTGGCAGAATTGTGTTTGATACTGGTGGTGCAGATTCTTCCAAGCTTGAAGCACCTATCACAACTTGGGTAGTATTGCTGGACTGGATGATAATTGTTGATCTTCTCCATTGGATAGGTTAGTGTAGGTGATCTGGTGTAAGGAGATAAAGGTGGTAATGGGGTGGATGGTGGTGATGGTTGTGGGTAAGGGGAAGGAAAACTCAAGTTAGACATGGCTTAAGGACAACCTGGATGGCCTCTTCAACCTCTCCTTTTATGGTCATCAGGAGATTCCCTCTTCTTCACCAGGGGGTACTGTCATACTGAAACCAAACTCAGTCTAACCTCAGTCTAACCCTCAGGCCTGATCTAATTTCTCAGGAACTTCAACCTCAGGGCTCAGGAGACTTACATCAATATTTCTCCAGTAACTATATACCTCAGGATCTTCATGCAGTACATATCTACATATAGTCTAACCTCATACTATACACAGATAGACTCCATAGGCTTGCACATACTCAATCTCCCAGGCTCTACTCTACCTCTCTGTCTAACCCATACCTCTTTGGGTTACCTCTCTGTCTAACCCATACCTCTTTGGGTTATCTCTCTGTCTAACCCATACCTCCTCTGTGTGGTTTATCCTTTGGGTATCTTCATGTACATCCTCTTGCAGATTGTATTACATACTCTCTCTACTTAGTACATAGTGTCATGACTCCCATGTACACTGTACATCCTTCAACTGTACTCTCCCAACTTAGACAGCTCAGACCTGGAACCTTGTCCCAATGTAGAAGCAGCCTAACCTAATGTAGTAGCATACCTGATCAGCCCTCTCTGTTACTTAGACTGTTCCCATGACATCATGTGTGTAGTCTGAGCCCCAATCACTTGTACCTCTGTTGTAGTTCCAACCTCTTGTCTATTTAACAAGCCTCCTCTTTCCTCTTCCTGATGCTTCCCCCAAGAAATCAGTTTACTACTTCTTACTAGGAGATCTTTCCCAGCAAGTGTCATTCAGCACCATTCAACCCAATCCTCCTCTGCTCCTGTTAGCCTCCTTCAGTAACCTTGCCCCCAAGCCTACTGTGGGTAGAGACCCCTCTGTGCCAAGCCCTGCTTGCATGTCAGCAGCCCTTGTGACACATTGAGTGGAAAGAATTTTGAAAAAACTCCAGGTATCTCTTGATCATCAAATATTTAGAGTGATTGAAAGAATATTTTAAGACCAAAAACTGTAAATTATAATATGAAACAGGTTTATTACCTGTTTTAAAAAAATCATACTGGTGTTCCAATTTTTTCTTAAAGTTAAAATCACCAAAGTTATAAAAGAGCTCCCTAAGCATTACACTCAAGGACAAAATCAGACATAAAAATTTGAATTTTACAGAGGCTCCAATAAGTGGTCTCAAAAAAATTCTCCGCTTGCTTTTTTCTGGAAAGGCATGAATTTGAACCGTATATTAGATGATGCACTATATTATTTCTTTATAAGTGCAGTTAGAACATCCAACAAATGGGCCACCTGGTCAGTCTTAGCAAGCAATTGGAGGTGGGATATATGTGGATCCCAGAAATCTTTTGTGGAGATTTTGTTTTTCTAAAGCAATTAAAACATTCAATTGAGATATTCTTCTGGAGAATAAATTTCCTCTGGAGCTCTTGGTGAATCTTTTGGTATTTTGAATGCAAAAATTTCAACTTCAGGTTTACATAAGCCTTTTCTAGGAAAGACAATGTTTGATTAACTACGTAAAATTTTTTTTAAGGGATTTAATAAGCTCATTGTATTTATTTTAAAAATTATGTAAAAATTCCACTTAAGGCTAAGTTTGGTGCTTGATTTAATTTTCAGGATATTCAAGAGGCTAAGCTCATTGGAATTTGTGGGTATAGAGGAAGAAATATTTGACCTTCAGTTGGATGATTATGGATATATGAAAAAGAAATTTATAGCTTAGTATTCTAAGTTTTTAGGTATTTGGAATGCCCCAGATTGCTCCTTGAGGAGAATTAAAACTTAAATGAAAATTTTGATCACTAATTTATTGAGACTAATTCCAAATAAACTCAAATTTTACATCTCAAGACTGCAACCTCTATTGGCCTGTCTAGGTGGTAAAAATATTCACTTTTGTATGATCAGCTATTGATTACTTTAAATTTTGATGAGGATAGACTAAAGATTCTTTTAGCATCCATTGAAATTTATTTACCTAATCAATCCCATGATTATAATTTTTTTAATGGGACTTAGATACAAAAGCATTCTATATTCAATTGGATAAAATAGGTTTGTATAAGGATTGGAAAAGGAATGTAACTGGTTAGGTTAAAGGAAGCAGTAAGAGATATGTGGAGATAATTTTTAGAGTGCATCAAGATTCTTTAAAAAGATTTTTTGTTTGTAAAATTAATTAGGATATAAATATATATAAATTGCATTCTTTGTGAAATATATCTGAATTAGGAATTATTGACACCCTTGAAATCAATCCAAGTCCCACTTGGCATGTTCCAATTCAAACTTTCTTAATGCACAATATGAATAAGATAACTTTTTAAGTGAGATTGGGTCATTTTTAAACCTTAAAAAACAATTCCCTTAGTCTTTTACATATGTATACCTCTTGAATAATTTGAAAAAGTGGCTCTTAATAAGGAAACCCTTGTGCTTTAATGTTTGACTACTACTACTAAAACTAATAAATCAATTCATTCTGATCTATAACATGATTAGAAGAATAGGGCGTATCAGAGTTAAGCAAACCCGCCATTTTTAATGGTGGGTTTCAAACCAAATCTGCCATTTCAAACCCCCCATTAAAAATCAAAAAAAACACTTATTTCACATCAGACGTGTCAGAGTTACCTGGAAATAAGTGTGGTTTCTTCAAGTAAAGTATATAAAGGCTTCCACCACCTGTCCACTTCATACATCCCTGCTTTTCCACCTCTAACCTTTTAAAAATTCTACCTCCAACCTCATCTTGATTCATTTCTGATTTCATCACATCCAGCTAACTCTCATTGCATCACTATCTTCATCACTCCCTCACCCTCATTGCTTCATTTATTTATGCACATCCTAAATCTCATCACTTTATCCCTCTTGTCACTTCATCACTCTCATCTCTTCCTATCCTCTTTGCTTCATCACTCTCATAATGGCCCCTCAGAAATCCTCCCCCCACAAGTCCACTAAACAATCCAATGGACCAAAGCAAACATCCCCCAGAAAATCAACATCCAACAATCCTCCCCCATCAGCTTCCAAAGGCTCAAGTCAGCTCAAGAGAGCTGATCACATCATCCTGGTAAACTGGCCCGAAATTCCATCCAAATAAGATGCGTTCTTTGGATCCAACAATGAAACATGTGTTGGCCAACCTCCATCCATTAAGGTCAATGGTTATCTCCTGATTGCCAATCAACTCAAGAATAAAATAAAAAATAGGCTGGATCTTTCATCCAAACAGATGAGGGGGCAATTCAAGAATTATTGAACCAAGTACAACAAGGCCCACTCCATGTCAATCTCCACTGGCTTTGGTATCATCAACTCCAAAAAATCCAAGGGAATCAACTCAGTGGTTAATAAGTTGGACTCCATTTGTCCTTTTTATATTCAAATGGATGAAATCTTTGGAAAGAAGGCCAACATCACCCCTCTAGCTGCTTTTGAAACCCAAAAATCTGATTCAGCTGATGCAGAGGACTTGGCTGGGGATGCCCAGCCTAGCAATGAGGACCTTGATGAAACCTTTGGCTTTGAGTGGCCCCCATCTGATGCCAAGGAGGATATTCAAACACAATCAGCTCCAATAATGTCTACTTCTGCATTGATTGATGATTAAAACCCAACCTTGGACCCCTTTCTTACTTCTTTTGATTGCTTTCTTTCCGGGGTGGAAGGACTGGAGAACTTGGCCAATGAGGAGGATGTCATTCTTGTATCACCATTGCCATCAACATCTGCTCAAGTAAGGAACCAAGTTCTTTTCTCTTCTGTCTAGTTAATGCTGACTGATTTAGATTCAAAAGTAACAGGCTCATCCATTCCTGAATGTCCAAAAACTCAAGCCAATGGAGCCTCCCACATCCCCTTCAAATGAGAGCAATGATGTTCCCAAACAAACCTCCTCTGCAAAGGTAAAGCAAAATGCCTCCAATTCCATAAACATCAACCCCAATAGCATTCAAAAGAGGAGAAACTCTTCAAATTTTTTGGGCTTTGAGATTATGGAGATGCAAGATTCCAATAAGCCCATTGGATTCTCCTTGCTTTCAAAATCAAGCTCATTCCTATTCCCCTCTGAAAAACAGTGAAATTGCAAATTGAATATGGAAAACTTCAGTTTGAAAAGGAGAAGTGGGATTGTCAAGTTACTATTGATTTTCAAAAGCAGAAATCCAAGAGTTTGGCTCATCAAACAAAATGGGATGCTGAGTGGAAGTTGAAACAGGCTGAGCTAGAATTTCAAAAAGAGGAAAAGGAGAAAGATCAACAGCAAGCACAACTGGAAATGGAGAGGGAACAACTGGCAACAGAAAAAAAGGATAAGTGGTCAATGGCTGCATCATACATTGGTAGCAGTAGAACAGTAGATGAATTAAAGCAGATTACTCAAATTCTGAGCTTGTAAATATATTTGCTTTGATTAAAAACTTGAAAAGAAAAAAAATTATTTTTGATTACAACAATGCTTAAGACTATTTTTAACCCCACCAATAAAGAAATATTTTTTCTTCCCATTTTAATTTTTTTCCTGGAGTAAATTTTCCCACTTCCCAAGTCCCTGAAAGTGTTTTGATTTTTTTTGTTGATTTGCATTGATATTGCCATTCTTGTATGAGTGGCAGTCTCTACAGCAGGGAAAGTACACTGCTTTTAATTATTGGCTGCCCAAACCATTTTAACTATACCTTTTTTTCTTGAAATCAATTTGAAAGCCAAGGTCAGGAAAAATAAATTGGCTTTCTGATACTTCATATTCATCCGTAATTTCAATAATTTGTCCATTTTATTTCTTGGTTGGAACTAAAAGTAAAAGGAATAATCAGAGATGCCACCTTTTTCAATGTGAGGTGAGTTGTAAAAAGAGTCAGACGTGAAAGTCAAATTCAGAGAGCAGTCAAAGGTAGTAGGCCAAGAACCAAATTTGAGTGATGAGAAGGAGGGGATGCCATTTTCCTTCATTTTTTCACTGTTTGATTCAAAGGGAAGTCTGGTCAAATTTTGAAACATTTGTCCTCAAATTTGAGACACTTTGTCTGCCTTAAGATTGAGAAAAGCATACTCTTGAGGGGAAGATTGAATAGATGATTTCTTCACATAGCATCCAAATAACTCAAAGGGGTTGATTGATTTTTTCCATCAAATTTCCCACATTTTTCCACCCCAAGATCTTGAGGGACCAACAGTGTTGACAAATATTTTTGACTGGTGAAGGAAAGTTGTCACCAAGTTGATGTCCTTCTTGTCTTGGTCAGAAATTTTCTCCAACAGGACAAATTCAATTATTGAAACAAGACGGTTTTGATCAGATTTATTGAGAAAAATTACTTTGCCATGGCTGAAGAAATGGAATTGCTTGATTGTCTGCTTGGCATGTTTGAACTTTGAAGGTGAGGGTTTTTGGTTTTTCTTTTTGTTTTCAGCAGTGATGGCAGGATACAGATGCAAAGTTCATAGTTTCCGTCCAGACCATACAACCTTTTCATTGACGCCCTCCTCTGCAAATTCCAAAGAGATTTTAAATGCCCTCATTTGATCCCTCTTTTGCTTCAAAGCCCTCTGCTTGCCACCTCATCTCCTTCCATCTTGTTCCCTCCCAGGCAAATGCACTGCTTGGTGTGAGGATCAAGAAGGGATTCAGTTTAGTGTATAACATTTTGAGTACACTGGGAGAAGGGATGTAATTGAAGGAAAAGCTGTCAAAAAAGGATTGCCAAAAAAAAAGAAAAAAAGAAACATCAGTCGCGTGATCACCAAAAAAGAAACAAAAAAAATAAATAAAAAATAAAAAATTACTAAGCATGGGAGTGAACTAATTGGGCCAGGCTTATAACCAAAAAAAAAAAAAAAAAAAAAAAAAAAAAAAAAAAAAAAAAAAAAAAAACTGTCACCTCATCACCAAAAAAAAAAAAAAAAAAAAAAAATACTGGGGTGCAAGCAAATTGGGCCCAACCTTGGATTGGGCTTTGGGCCAGGCTAGGTGGTCCAGGGCGATGGCGCCTGGGGGCAAGGCAAGGGAGGGGGGGTCAATGAGAGCAAGGCGGGGGGCAAGGCTGGCAAGCTGAGGGAGACCAAGGGGGGGGGGGGGCAGCAAGCCAAGCAAGGAGGGGGGCCTGACCGGAGCAAGGGGGACAGGGCCAGCAAGCCAAGAAAGACCAAGGGGGAGGGCAAGGCCGGCAAGCCAAGCAAGGAGGGGGTGACCAGAGCAAGGGGGGCGGGACTGGCAAGCCAAGGGTGGAGCAAGGGGGGGCAGGGCTGGCAAGCCTAGAAAGGAGGGGGGGCTGACCAGAGCAAGGGGGGCCGGGCTGGCAAGCCAAGCAAGACCAAGGGGGAGGGCGGGGCTGGCAAGCCAAGCAAGGAGGGGGGCTGACTGGAGGGAGGGGGGCGGACCGGAGGGAGGGGGGCGGACCGGAGGGAGGGGGGGCGGACCGGAGGGAGGGGGGGCGGACCGGAGGGAGGGGGGGCGGACCGGAGGGAGGGGGGGCAGACCGGAGGGAGGGGGGTGGACCAGAAGGAGGGGGGGTGGACTGGAGGGAGGGGGGGCAGACCTGAGGGAGGGGGGGGACCAGAGGGAGGGGGGGGGACCAGAGGGAGGGGGGGCAGACCAGAGGGAGGGGGGGCAGACCAGAGGGAGGGGGGGCAGACCAGAGGGAGGGGGGGCAGACCAGAGGGAGGGGGGGCAGACCAGAGGGAGGGGGGGCGGGGCCGGCAAGCCAAGAAAGACCAAGGGGGAGGGCGGGGCTGGCAAGCCAAGCGAGGAGGGGGGGGCAGGGCCATCAAGCCAATGGAGACTAAGGGGGGGGGACAGGGCTGGCAAGCCCAGCAAGGAGGGGGGGGCGGACCGGAGCAAGGGGGGGTTGGGCTGGCAAGCCAATGGAGACCAAGGGGGGGGTGGGGCTGGCAAGCCAAGAAAGGAGAAGGGGGGCCGGGCCGGTGAGCCAATGGAGACCAAGGGTGGGGGCGGGGCTGGCAAGCCAAGCAAGGAGGGGGGGCGGGGCCGGCAAGCCAAGCAAGATGGCAGGGAGACCAAGGGAGGGGGGAGAGGGGGGGTGTTGGTGAGTGATTGGGAGGGAGTGAGAGGGGGTGAGAGGGAGGGAAAAGGGGAATGAGGAGGAGGGAGGGGGGAGCTTACCTGGGGAATCAAGCAAGGGGGTGGGGGGGCTGAAGGGGGATGGAGGTGGATGAATCAAAGGATGAGCATTGGATGATGGGGAGGAGGAGGAGGAGAATGAGGAGGAGGAGGGGGGGAAGCAGTGCCAACCAAAGGAGGATGGGAGGTGGTTGGTGAGGAGGAGGAAGGAGTGGACCGCCCAGTGGTTTGATGGGGTGAGGTGGGTGGTTTGACTAGTGGTTTGGTGGGGTGAGGTGGGTGGTTTGAACGGTGTTTTGGTGGGGTGAGGTGGGGGGTTTGGAAGTTTTGAGCCTTTTTTTTCTAAGTCCACCCCACCAAATGAGAAAAAAAAAACCCCCCAACTCAGCCTAGGAATCTTGGGTGAACAACCAAAACCAAAGAAATTTTGTGAAGGGATTTTTTACCTAATTTGAAATCAAAAATTAATCATCAAAGCAAGCAAGAGTGAGAGGAAGAATCTTTTCTCTCATAGAAGAAGATGAGGGAAAAGATGAGACAGAGATTATTGAGGTGTATCAGGAATACCATCTTCAAATATTTTGTCACATTCATCTTTGATGTTGGCCAAAAGATTGTGAAGGATTACACAAGTGATAATCCAGTTGATGAGGAACTTCATGTCTTTGGGGTTTTGAAGCTGTTTTTTTATTTCCCTTAAGCTGACCCATCTTCCTTTCAGGAATTGTATGGCATGCTCAATCCAAACTTGTGATTGGGAAAGATGATATTTAAATTGTTTTTTCCTTGATTAATGGACAAAAAATTCCAGTATGCTGGAACCATATATTTCCCACTAGAATAAGCTGAATCAGCCAGAAGGTATTGATTTTTCTCAGAGTAGTTCTCTGGTTTTGGGGAAATCTGCATCCAATTGAAAACATATGAATGGTTACAGGAACCTGGAAGGCCAGTGTGGAGTGATATGAACTTCTTGTTGTTATCACAAACAAGTTTTAGTGCCACAGAGTATCTAAACAAACAGATAAAACATATTTTTTCAGTGTTTTATCAAAGTTTTTATCAAAGTTTTTGGAAAAGAAATGAATGAATTACCTTTTTTTCCAATCAAAATAGTGGTTTCTATCTAGCTTGGGGTTTTGACTCAAGGGGATGGCGGTTCTGTCAACAAACCCAATTCAACCAGGAAAGCCTTAAGTCTCCATTAATTGAGATATATCCTTGCTTTCTTCTTTGGTTGGCCAAGAAAGGACTGAGAAACTGAAAGATAGGAGAGCAATCATGACTCTTTTGGTGTATAAGTCAATGGATCCATAACCAACCAAGAATATATTTTCTAATTGATGAATTGCTGACCCATTTCCATTTGATCCCAATCTACAAAGAGCAACAGCCAGTTGGATAGCTGGATTTTTTTGAGGATTCCAAGAATTTTTCTGGAAGATGTGGTGGTCTTCAATCATCTCCAAAAGTTTTATTAATGAAGGCAATAGAGTTTGGAACAGTTGCTTGAAGCTTAAGTTGGGGAGTAGATTAAGATTTTTCCTTTCAAAAATAGGTTTTTTTAGAGTATTTCTTCTTGGAACCATGTATTTCTTTTGTGATAGAGCATTCATAGCCAACCAAGTTGATTCCAAATTGGATTCTGAATTGGAGACTGAACGGCAGTCAATTACTAACAAAATTTCAGTCAGCTTTTTGGAATTTTCAACTTGCTCCACAGAAGTTTGATGGGACATGTTGAGAAAGATGGTAATTTGATGTGGGTTGATGAGATGATGATGGGATTTGTTTGAAGATGGAGATGTGAAGCAATGGAGATGAGATGTGTTTGATGTGATGGAGATGGGATTTGTATGGATTTGCTTATGTGGATGGGTGTTTTGGATTTGATGGATGGTGGATGGATTATGATGCATAATTGGCGGTTTTGATGTTTGAAATCTGCCATTTTCATGAAAACCACCATTTTGAAATACACCAGTTAGGGGGTATGTGTATTTCAGAAATCCGCAATTAAGAATGGTGGGTTTGGTCAAAAAAAATGGCGGGTTTCTAATGGCAGGTTTGCTAACTCTGATAGGCCCTATTGTGTTTACATCAAAGCTTTGAAAGCACAACTTTTTTTTTAAAAAAATAAAAACATTGATGCAATTTCTGCTCAGATTTTATTTCTGGTTTTTTTTTGTACCATATTGATCTTTCAATTGTCCATCCCATTGTTTTAAACAAGGTTGATTATAAATTAACAGCCCAAATGAGCCATGTACAAAACTCATTTGGGCTGTGTGGCATGCTACAAAACTACAATTGGGTTGTGTGGAATGCTACCCAACTACAGTTGGGTTGTGTAGCCTCCACACAACTCAACTGTAATTGTGCGGCCCCCACACAGCAGCCTGGGTTGTGTGGCACCACACCTGACTTCATTCAAGTTGTGTGTGTATGTACATGACTCAAATGTGGTTGTGTTCTGTTACAAACAACTACAAGCATTTTGGGCCAAAAAATGAAAGAAAATTAAAAAAATTTAAAAATTTAAAAAATTTAAAAAATTTAAAAAAATTAAAAAAATTAAAAGAATTAAAGAATTGAAAACTAAAATAAACTAAATAAAAATACAAAAAAAAACATAAATCAACCAAAAAATCAAAAGATGTTGATTTTTTTTGGTTAAAAAAATAAAATAAAAATAAAAATAAAATAAAAATAAAAATAAGTATAAAAAATAAAAAAATAAACAAATAAACAAATAAACAAAAAAAAAATACTGAAGACAACCAAAACCCCAAAATTCAAATAAACAATAAAAGAGTCTATGGAGTAGCCCTAAAGTATAAGTGCCAAAAAATACAAGTTCAACTTGACTACCTTCAAAGTAAAAGTTCCAAAAAATAAAATTTAAACTTGACAAGCCATAAAGTAAAAACACCAAAGAAAAGAAAAGTAACTTGAAAAGCCCTAAATTAAAAAAACCAAAAAAAAACAAGTTCAACTTGTGTTAATCTGAGCCCATCACAAGAAGTAAAAATAATGGTTATGATGGGATCAGCCCAACACAAGTTGAACTGACTTACCAATAAAATCTCATTCAAAACACTCATCATAATGGTGTTAACTCAAAACACTCAACATAATGATGTTCAAAATGTGATAGCCCTTTATATTAATAGAATTAAAAGATCATCATCAGAACCCAAACCCAAATGATCAAATTAAAATGAAGTCTATAAATTATAATACAACTCAAGTTGATCTTTGAGGCAATCAAACCAAAAAGAGTGATAGAGTTTTATTCTGAAATTATTCTTAAAACATCAAAACCAGACTGAATGGAGAAGGTGTTAACAACTTGAAACATGATGACAGAGAAAGGAAAACAGAAAGGACCCTACCCCGGAAGACAAGGGACTCAAGGTGACACGACTTGAAGTAGAATACCACAAGAAGAAGGGACATGAAGAGCCAGGAGCTAGCATAACAGTTTGATGAGAAAAAAAATAACATAACAGAGACACAGACAACAATGCTTTTCTCACCAAATGAGAAAAGTCACGCAGTAGAATACGGTTGGCAAGGATTGAAGAAGGACTCAGGGTTGATGAGCTGAGTGGCCTTGAGGGAGTAGAGCCAATCAGTCTTGGAGGTCCAGTATGCGTGAGATGGCAAGTTATAAGGTCAATATTGTTGGGAGAAGAGATTTTAGGAATTGGGCCAGAATTGTCAGAGGAGAACAAAGAAGTCAGTCAGTAGAAGTAATATGAGCAGAGACATGGTGGAAGGAAGAAAAGACAAGAATGAAGTGTTTGCAGTGGTGACAGGACAGACACCGTCAGACTACAAGTTGGAAAAAGATAGAGAGAGAGGCAGAATTTCAACACCCCGGATCATTTGATTAGGAAAGAATTGGACAGCCAAAGCATCTGGAGGTTAGAAGCAATAGAGACTGAGCATTGGCAGCTTTTGTTAGTCCGTCAGCAATCATGTTGGAGGATGGAATAAGGGTCATTTTGATTTTGTTATTGCAAAGAAGAGATCAAATAAGTTTCACTTTGATGTCAAGGTGTTTGGTTTTGGCATTAGATCCAAAATTCTTTACTTTTTCAATCAGACCTTTGTTGTCCACATGGAACAGACTTGGTTTCAGCTGCACGCCCCACAGTTCAGAAATGAGATGACTCATCCAGAAGTTCTCCTGGACTCCTTCAGATAGAGAATTCAGTTCCTACTTGGTTGACAACGGAGTGATGTTCCTTTGCTTGTTGCTAGTCCATATGACAGGACAGCCTTTCCAGAATCCAATGATTCCACTCTGTGAGTTTTGAGTGTCCACGTCATTGGCCCATGTTGCATCAGTGAACATCAGAATTCAAGGTTTTTCAGCAGGAGAGGGATGAAGGATGAGCTTGTAGTTGGAGGTGGACTTCAAGTACTTCCAGCAGTGAAGTATTTCCTTCCACTGCTGAATGCCAGGTTGGTGATTGAACCTTGAGAGAATGGATGCCCCAGCAGCTATGTTGGGACAAGATAAACTGGATAGATAGTTTGGAATTCCAGTGTGTTGCTGAGAGTTGACACCCAGGTTTTCAAACTCTTTGAAATTCTCATTGGAGGCAGGCGTAAGCTGGACATTAGGAGTGAGGGGAGTTCTGACGGATTGGCACTTGGATAGGCTGAAGAGATCAACTCCTTTTTTGATCAGATCAGGCTGCAACAGTGCAAAAGAAGAGCTGTTGAACTCCACCTTCATCCCCAGCAGAGTATCAAGATTTTGAGCAGAGGAGTTTGGAAAGCAATTCAGAAACAGTTCTTCAAAACAGTCAACCTTCCCAACAACCACAAGGTCATCCATGTTGAAGAAGATAACGGAGTCTTGGTTCTTGTGGATGTAGATACAGGCATTGGAGGTGGATTGCTGAAATTCAATTTCTTCAAACCAGGAGGTGAGAGTTTGGTTCCAGTTGGCTGGAGCTTGTTTGAGGCCGTATAGGAACTTCTTGAGTTTGAGAAAGGGGGACCTTTGACTGGATTCTTTGGGAGTTTTAATGTATAGATCTTCTTCTAAGGGAGCAAACAGGAAGGCGCTTTTAACATCAAACTGCTTGATTGGCAGGTCTTTGTCAATGGCTAGAGTCATGAGAAGCAGTAAGGAGGAAAACTTTCTGGTTGGGGAAAAGGTGTCAAAGTAGTAGATCCCAGGTTCTTGCTTGAATCCTTGGATGCACAGACGGGACTTGATGACTTCAGGCATAAATTTGGTGGCAGTCTTCCTGCAATTCACCCACACAGTGGAGAGCCAGTAATCAGGAATAAAAGGCGTGTCTTCTCACACTTTGTGGGATTCAATACAGTCCAGCTCAACTTGCTTGGCAGCTTGAACCTTAATTGGATCCAGGTGATCAGTGTGGTAGCTATACTTGATGGGTTTCACGGCCAACGTTTGCTCCCTAAGTACACAAGTGGGAGGTACACTGTTGGACAACAGTTCAGCTTTTGGTTCTTGATTAGAGCTGGGGCAGAGATCAGGTGATAGCTCAGTTTGCAAATCAAAATGTGATATGTCTTCATTGTCAGGCTTGCAGGGTTCCTCCAGGGGCAGTAGAGTTGGATTGTGCGGAATTGTCTTTTCTTCCGCAAACCACTCGTCAGCGGAGGAGGTGTTCAGAGGTTTTGACGCAGTGTTGAGAAATCGTACATGCTTTGTGTTGACTATTGACCCAGAAGAGGTGAGGATGCAATAAGACTGAATCTTGGGATTATATCTGATCAAGTGTCCAATGTTGCCAGGTGGAAGAAGTTTGGAGCCCGGGAACTTGGAGAGTATAAGATATGATACGCAAGTTCCTAGTGGGTGAAAATACAAAAGGGGAAGCTTGTGATAATTGAATGCCTGGTATGGATTTGTTTTGCTCTTGTGAGTAGGAATCTGGTTGAGAGCCAGAGAGTTGGAAACAGCAACTTTGTGCCAAAGATTTAATGGAAGATTGGAGTCCTTCAAGGTGGCACAAATCAATTCAATGATTGTTTGATTGAATCTTTCTGCCAGACCGTTGAGTTGAGGGGTGTAGGCCTCAGCAAAGTGTTGTCAAATGAGATTGTCCTTGCAGAAGGAAGACATCTTGGAATTTAAAAACTTGGTTCCTCAATCTGAATGAAGTATGGAGGGGTACTATCCTAGACGTTTGGCTTCCAAATTAATGGCTTCTATAAGGGCTTTGGGTATGAGATCCTTGCTGAAAACAGGAATGGATGCAAGATACCGTGAGCACGCGTTGACTACAGTTATCAGATACTTATGGCCCTTTTTTGAGTTAGGGAGAGGTCCAATTGTGTCAAGATGCAGTTCTTGAAATACTCAATCAGTGGTGGATGTTTGAGAGTGAAAGGATCCTCTGGTGATCTTTGAAACAGCACAGGATTCACAGTTGGATCCCTTTTTTATGGGAAGACTTAACTTGTGTCAAATTTGGTGGTAGCTTACATGTCCCAGGGACTTGTGAAGATTCTCGGCATAGGATAGGAGACATGTGATGGAAGAAATGGGAAAAAACCTAAGGCAGGGAATGTGATTGTAATAGGCACCTTTCATTGCAATTTCACCTTTTTTAAACAGTGAAAAACAATTAGGTTGAAAATCAATGGTGTACTTGTCAAGGAGAAGTGGTCTCAGAGACAACAAATTGACAGACAGATTTGGGACTAGTTGAACATCTTTCAGTCAAATCTTGCTGCACTTGTTTTGGAGGAGGACTTCCCCCTTACCCTTTACTTCAAGTCAATTACTGCAGCAGCTTGTGTTGATCATTCCTTCTGCTGTAGAGCATAGTTGCAAGAACAGATCAGGATCAGCAATCATGTGATTTGAGGAACCTGAGTCCTGGACAAATTGCAAGGATCCAGGAGGACAGGACAGAGATAAGCAGCTAACATAGGTCTCAGAGTCCTGTTGAACTGTCTGAGTTGGGTTCTTGGGCCAAAGGTGGGGATACAGCATCCGGCACTTGTGCTTGGGGTGATTAGCCATGGTATTGTGCTTCTTTGGCTTGCATTTGCCTGAGGCGTCTGTGAAGAGAGAGGCTAGTTGTTGAGGCCCTGAGGATGCACCTTTGTTCATTCTTTGTTCATTCATATGAATCCTGAGATGATCAAGAACGGCATTGGGATTGATTTCAGATTGGAAGTTGGAATGAGTAATTTGCTGCTTGATATTCCTTATAGAGTCTGGAAGCTTTTCTAGGATCATATAGGTGAGGATGTTGATAGGAAGAACAATACCAATCTCATGAAGTTTGTTGACACTGGTCTTCACTTCATTAATAAATGATTGGATGTTGTTTTTTTCAAAGGATATGGAGGAGAATTGACTGTACAACCTGGCTTGATTTGAGGGTTGAGGATACACAAAGTGTTTGAGGATGGCCTTACAGATTTCTTTAGCACTTTCCTCATTTTGGGAAGCAATTAGGTTAGTTTGGACCAAGGATGATAGCTTGGAGATGAGGATTGAGGTCAGAATGGAGTTGTCAGTTGGTGAACAACTCTCAGAATCTGATCCAATGGCATCTTTGAGCTGGGCCAGATTCAACAGGGTGTTGATCCAAGCTCTCCAGATGGTGAAGTTGTCCTCATTTAGAACAGGAATGGCTTCAATCGTGGTTTTGAGGATGGTAAGATTTATGTTGCCCATGATGATTGAAATACAGATCTGGTTGTGGTGATCTGGGGTGGGCAAGGCGGCGCAATTTGACTGTTAATTGTGATAGAGTTTGATTCTGAAATTATTCTTAAAAAATCAAAAACCAGACTGAATGCAGAAGGCGTTAACAACTTGAAACAAGATGAGAGAGAAAGGAAAACAGAAAGGACCCTACCCCGTATGACAAGGGACTTGAGGTGACACGACTTGAAGTAGAAGAGCACAAGAAGAAGGGACAAGAAGAGCCAGGAGCTAGAATAACAGTTTGATGAGAAAAAAAAATGAGATAACAGAGACACAGACAATAATGCTTTTCTCACCAAATGAGAACAGTCACGCA
This sequence comes from Puccinia polysora, assembly GCA_025617555.3. NCBI lineage: Eukaryota > Fungi > Basidiomycota > Pucciniomycetes > Pucciniales > Pucciniaceae > Puccinia > Puccinia polysora. The sequence continues at coordinate 21,994,005 of CM062618.1, read as the reverse complement.
GTAGAAGATGGTTGGCAAGGATTGAAGAAGGACTCAGGATTGATGATCTGAGTGGCCTTGAGGGAGTAGAGCCAACCAGTCTTGGAGGTCCAGTATGCGTGAGATGGCAAGTTATAAAGTCCATCTTGTTAGTAGAAGAGATTGTAGGAATTGGGCCAGAATTGTCAGAGGAGAACAAAGAGGTCAGTTGGTAGAAGTAATATGAACAGAGACACAGTGGAAGGAAGAAAAGACAAGAATGAAGTATTTACAGCGGTGACAGGACAGACAATGTCAGACTAGGAGTTGGAAAACAATAGAGAGAGATGCAGAATTTCAACAAAGAGGTTTATTTTTCATCATGATTGCAATAATATAAACCTGTGGGTATAATATAAACCTGTGGGTAATGAGTTTTCATTTTTAAAAAGACCAAATTGCATGAAATTCTGATTTTTATTGATCAACTGTAGAGATTTGCATGTTTTAAAGAAAAGCAAATTCACCAATTTAGATGGAAGTTGTCAAAGCTGTCGCTGACATGCAAGGGGCAGATGATATGGGCACTAATGCTCACAGAACTCATTATAGAGAATATTTTTTATTGAAAGGATGTGGGATGAAGTGAAGACATGGATGTGTGAAGTAGAGGACAAGAAAAATCCAAGAGTAAGGCTCTGAATTAGGCTGATTGACTGAATACTATAAGAACAACAGCACAGGGGAAGGTGAGATTAGTAGGTAGGCTTCATTGGCTTTCTTGTTCTGAGATGGCACCTATTGGAGGGGAATAACCAATAAGAAGTAGTATACTAATTCCTTGGAGGGAATCAGTCCAGGAGGGAGAGAGAGGCCAGTATAGTTGAGAGCTGAGAAGAGGTCTTGAGGAGTCAGTGACTGGTGCTGGGGCTGAGATGCCCCATGACATTACATGTTGACCTGGTGGGCTGGAGGCAATGGCTTGAAAGATTGGTTGATAGGCCTTTTGAAGAAGGTGTGGCATGTACTGAACTGTAATTATGGGTTTTCCAGCCAGGAGTATGTACTATGGATATAAAGTATGCAATATATATGTACTTCTCATACCAGAAGGAGAGATGGAGGATACAAAAAGCCATAGATAGAGAGGGAGATCCTGGGAAATTGCCTAGGACCTGCAGGGAATTCAGGGAGAAACTTCAGGAGGTGCAGCTAGTAGATCCAGGATTAGAAGTTTGTTTTTATGAGGGTTGGGAATGACTGAGGAGATGGAGTACAGAGAGTAAAGATGTGGTTATGAAAGAAGGAAAATTAATGGGGTCAATAAAACAACAGTCCAATCTTTTGTCTGGATCAGGGGTTCAAGCATAAAAATGTTTAGGGTTAATTGGGTGATGTTAAATTCACGGCTCCAAATGTGTGGTAGTCGTTTAGGGCCCTACAAGGCTCAAATGAGCCGTGGGGGCTCATAGAAAACTACAAAGGGCTTTTTCAAACACACGCAACCCCCAGGGGGTTGTGTAGGAGCCGTTTACCCCCCAAACACTGCAATTTCAAGCCATGTACCCCTGTACACGGCTCAAAACAGCCGTGTTTGGGGGTGCACAACCCCCTGGAAGTTTTGCCAGAATTTTGTGCACCCCCTGGACCACACTTGGTTTCCGTCAACCCAAATTTGGGATCAAAGCATACTTTTTGGGACTGTTGTTCCACACCTAGCAATTCCAAATTGACTTTAAAGTGAAACCAAAGTTAAAATTGAAATCATATAAAAATCTGCAAACATTTTTTTCTCAACTCAAAAGTGAGCAAACTTTGTTTGTTCAATTGAAAGTTGGATTGAATACTGAAGTATACCATTGCATTTTTTTGCATGGGAACAGTTGCAAGCCCTCCTTCTTCTGACATGGCTGCCTGGAAGTTCTACATTGATAGTGCCATCAAAAAAGCTTTGGGAAAAGAAAAAAAGGATTTGGGTAATGAAACATTGGAAGCCCCAATTGCATCCTCATCAAGGGTGACAATTGAGAAACAAAATGTTTCACAGTGGGATTTGACCTCTGGTCATGAGTAACATTTTATGTTACTGGTCTTTGATGTATTTAATTTGATTGAAACTGATGGAGTGCATGCCATCAATATAACTATGTAACTCTGACAGATCCACTTGACCCACCTCCTGTGAGAGATTTTCCTACTAGGGAAGAGGCACAAAACTATTGTCAAACATGGGCTATGAAGCATGGTTAGGCTCTGACGGTTTTTAACTCAAAGAAAGATAAATATGTGGATTTAGCCTGTGATTGCCATGGTTCCTGTTCAGGAGAACTTGTTACCAAACAGTCTAGAAAAAATCACACAAGGAAGGTTGGGTGCAAGTTTTTAATCCATGCAAGTTGCGCAAAGGCAGACCCCTTGTGGCAAATCTCATATAAAGAAACCCAACATAACCATCAACCATCTGAAAATCCCTTTGTGCATCCTCAACTGAGGAGAATCTCTGGGCAAGCCTTGGATCTACTTAAGGAAGGCATGAAAGATGGGGTCAATATGTTACAACTTAAGAGAAAATTGAGCAAGATTGATGGGCGGGATTATGTTGATGACTGAAAAATCTATAACACTAAGCGGAAGGTAACGCTTGCAGAACTAAACGGGAAATTTTTTATGGAGGTACTCTATGAACAGCTTGAAGAAAAAAGTTGGATTCACCTGTCAAAGTTCAGTGGAGAGGGTTACTTGGAGGCCCTGTATGTAGCACATCCTGAGGCATTGAAGCTTTCAAAACAATTCCATCATATTGCTATGTTGGATTGTACTTATAAGAAAAATAAGTACAAAACCCCGCTATTGCATGTTGTAGGAATGACAGCCAATTGGAAAAATTTCACAAAAGATCTTGTTTTTATAACAAAAGAAACGTTTGAGTTCTACAGTTGGTCTGTAAATGCAATAAAGGAGTTGGCTTATGATCCTGAGATACTTCAAAAAGTCTTTGTGACAGACCGTGAAAAAGCTCTGATTCGTGCTATTGAATCTAGTTTCCCTGAGTCATCAAGACAATGTTGCACTTGGCACTTGTCTAAAAACATACAAGCAAACTGTAAAGCGTGCTTTGTTAATGATGTTGAAGGATGGAAAGGATTTATGACTCTGTGGGCAAAGTGTGGGGCCTCAAAGACCAAGGAGGAGGTGGAGGTCAATGATGTGGAACTCAGAGTAGGTCCAAATCACTGCTTCTTATTCTTCCTAGTTTTAGGTTCTGACCTTTTGACTTGTATAGTGTTTCTTAAAAGACTATGAGGATGTACTTGAGTATATGGAAAATAAATTTGTCTGTATCAAAGAGACGTTTGTAACAGCGTGGACTTGTATAAACCCAGATTTTGGAAAAAAAACAACATCTTGGGTTGATGGGGCCCATGCAACTCTCAAACAATTCCTTTCAAAATCTTTGGGAAACCTGTTGGATTTTTGGAAAAGCCTTGATGGAACAGTTTCAAATCAAATTAAATTGGTTCATGTGTCACTTTATAACTCTTGAATTAAGTTAGGGACAGTTCTTCCATCCAAACTGTTACCATTGGTTTACAAATTGTCTTTAGAGGCAATTCATCTTTTTGGGGAACAATTCAAGAAATTCAAACGTGATCATGATGGCAAAGTGTTCACCAAGTCATATTCCAAGACTATGGGTTTGTCCTGTTACCACCAAATAGGTGACTGTCTAGGATTCAGAGGATCCATGGTAACCAAAGATGTTCATCCTCAGTGGAGGTTGGACTATGACCCTTGCAGTTCTAGTTCTGTAAGTTGGCTTAAGTTTGATTTTTCAAATCACTATGTGATTAATTCTTTTTGATCAATGAATCCTAATTCACTAATGGTTGATTCTCTCAAATCTATCAAGTGCAATGTGGATGAAATGCTAATAATTCATCAGTTACGTGAAAATTGAATTGAATGATCTTGGAATCTCCAGATCATGAGCAAAGCGGCCTATTGAAGTATATCATTCAGAAGATTACAAAATATTGATTGAAGCCAAGACTTGAACCTAAAATCTTACAATCAAGTAGGGGGAGGTCAACATTGACAGATATGCATTAAGAACCATCTTGGTTTGAGCTTTTTGAAAAACAACTCAAGGGGGAAAAAAGGACTAGAAGGTCTCCAAACAAGAAAAGACAAAAGATTGTAAGTCTTTTCTTTTGGGATATGTTGATTTTTTTGGTTTAATGAACTTAGTTAATAACTAGTGATGAATTTTTAGTCAAATTGGACAGAATCTGAATATGAATTTCATAGTTCAGAGGAAGAGACTGAAAGTGAATTTGGATCACTTAATTTGGAATCAGAATCCTCTTCAGAGGAAGAGAACATGCAGCAAAGCTCAACCAGAAGCTCATCTTTGGTGAGTATTGATTTCATTGATCTGATTAAAGAAACAAATACTAATTTAGTTTTCATGATAGGAACCAAACCTGAAATAACTCAATCAAATACCCAAGAAATTCCATAAGTTCTTGGGTGAGGTTTGGTATCCAATTGTAGATGGGAATTGTGGATTTAGAGTCATTGCTAAATTTGCTAAATCTCTTGGTTATGAAGAACATGGTTGGTTTAAAGTTAGGAAGGAAATGATTGAAAAATTAGAGAAACATAAAGCATGCTACATTAAGATGCTTGGTGGTGCAAAGGAGGTTAAAAAGATTGAAGAAAGACTTGATGTTGAAGACATCAATGAAAAGATTCCCTCCTCAAAATGGCTGGCTAAATTAGACATGGATCAAATTATAGCAGACACATATTCCAAACCTATATGTTTCATTTCATTGGAGTCATGTGATACTTATACTCCAATGAAAAATGGTGTTACTGATCGATCAGATCCAATGTTCATTTCCTTTTTAAACAATAACCACTGGGTTCTATTAGTACTTGAGGGAGAAATGATTCCAATCCCACCCATTGTAACAGAACCACATCCCTTGATTTCTAAAAAATCATTTGGTTGGGTTGATCATCTCAAAGATCAACTGAAAATTTATTCTATATTATAGAGATTATAGACTTTTACTTCATTTCATCATTGGGTTTCATATAAATTGTAATTCTAATGCAGCTAACGAGTTCTATTAATATAAAGGTTTATCACATTTTGAACATCATGATTTTGAGTGTTTTGAGTTAACATCATTATATTGAGTTTTTTGAATGAGAGTTTAATGGTATTTCAGTTCAACTTGTGTTGGGCTGATTCCATCACAAGCTTAACTTATGTTAAGCTTGGGATGGGATCAGCTTAACACAAGTTGAACTTGTTTTTTTTTTGGCACTCTTACTTTAGGGCTGTTCAAAAGACTTCTTTAAGTTTTGAGCCCTTTTAATTTAGGGCTAATCAAGTTGAACTTACTTTAGGGCTTGTCAAGTTACTTGTCTTTTTTTTTTTTGGGTGTTTTACTTTAAGGCTTTTCAAGTTACTGGTCTTTTTTTTGGTGTTTTTAGTTTAGGGCTAGTCCAGTTACTTGTCGTTTTTTTTTTGGTCTTTTTACTTTAGGGCTATTCCATTGGATAGTCCCAGTTTTTTTTATTTATTTATTTTTTTTGTTTTTGTTTTTTTTTTTTTTAACAAAAAATCAACATTTTTTGATTTCTTTTATTCTTTTGGTTGATTCCTGTTTTTTGGAAGGTTGATTTGAATCATGGGTTATGTTATTGCCCTTTCATTCCTTTTTTTTTTTTTTTGGCTCACCGCGGTCTGGTGGCGTGTGGGATTCAACACGCCGGCAGACCAGGCTGGGTTGGCCGCGCAACTCTTTAAGCTGTGTGGGGTTGTACACGGCTTGGATTGGACTGTGTGGCCTGCCACACGGCCCCTTTTGAACTGTGTGCATGGCTCAATGAGCCATGAATTTAACATTTCCCAAATGTTAAACAACGGTTTTTTCTTTCCTACTTAAACTGAAAGATTTATAATATTGAAGAGACACTTACCCTGTACAGGAATGTGTTGAGGAAATGGGCCATCCTTGATTTTCAAACACCAGTCATGATTTGATCATCATAGGCACATCTTGGTTGTCATCCAAAAATGGTTTTTCATGGATTTTTTCTCAAGCCTCTCCAAATGAGTAGGGCTGTCATAAAGAAACAGCATTGGTGGTCTGGCATCAGACTGGATTGGTTTCCCCTCCACCAAAAATAAAAAAAGGGATGTAAAAAAAATTCAAATCAGTTGGATTGTGAGAACTTTGATTAAAAAGAAGGGATTCAATTGATTACCAGATAGAATGAAGTATGAGATGAGTGGATTGAGGATTCTTGATTTGGAATTGGATAATCAATGAAAAAGAAAGAAATAAAAAAACTTTCAGTGGGACCTGGGCAGTTGATCCAATTGGGGGAGGGTGGGGGGTTGGGGATGAAAAAAAAAAAATTGAATGTGGTTTGTTTGAAGAGATATGATAAATTCACACCGCCCAATGGATGCATTGGGGCCCATACAGACGTCCAAAGTGCATGTGGGGTCCCATAAACACATCTAGACACATCCATAGTGTTGTTTCAAACATGTGCAACCCCCAGGGGGTTGTATACCCCCCATAAATGGCATTTTTGGGTTGTGTACCCCTGTACATGGCCATTTTGATGCATTTTTGGGGGTATATGAGCCCCCCCTGGGGGGTTGTGCCAGAGTTTTTGGGACCCCCTTGACCACATTTGGGTTCCATCAACCCAAATTTTGGGATCAAATCATACTATGTGGGACTGCTGGACCAAAAAAAAAAAAAAATTATGAACCATTCAGGGAAAAAAAAAACCATTTAATCAATATCAACTTGTCCAACTTTCTTGCTTGGATGTGCAGACTTGGTAGGTGGAAACAATAAAAACCTTTAAACCAAGTTCTCAGTTATTATGAATCAAATCCTCCCATCATTGTGATTACTTGGTATCAAAAGCCTTGCAAAGTGAGATCTGAATTGGGAGCTGGCCACAGTCTTCAGAACTACAGAAGAAAGAAGACTAAGTGCTTAAGATCTTCCAAAATAATTAAAAAGATGGGATAAGTTTTGAGAATTGGTAGTAGGAGGGGAATTGAGGGACAAATGAGTTGATGGTATCAAATTCAGATTAGAGTCCTACTGGCCTTTTGCACCTATCTGCCAGCAGGAAAACCATGGCAGGGGAATTTGATCCAGTCACTTTGAAAGGCAGGTCCACAAGTTTTTTTTTTTTCCCTCTTTTGAGATGTTCTCTTGCTTGGTCCAAATTTTTATCCCAAGCGATCCATGAGATTTTCAAGATTGAAGAGAGAGAGAGAGAGAGAGTTTGATTCCATTTCCTTGATTGTTTCCTGACACATTGAACTCCAATCCTCAGATCGATCACCCAAATTGACTGCTACTGGATCTAAACCCACAGTTCCCATCACCCATCATATCTTGAACTTATGAAATTTGTGGTATGGATGTCTTGGGGAAAACAGGAATTTTTATATGGTTACTATGGAAAGAATAATTAGTATTGTTTAAGAGGAAATGAAAAAAAAAAACCTTAATTGATCAATATTTACCACTTCAAAATCATCATCAGATTAAATATAAAATGTTTTTGAGCCCAAATATCATCCCAAGCAAAAAGGTTAGTTCAAAAACTGAACCAAAGAGCAAGATTATTTCAGAAAGATATTATTCACCTCTTTTGGTTTCAGAAGTTGTAGCTATGGGTGCCAAGATTTGACTCCCTGGAGGCCTATAAGCATCCACATCTTCCTCTTCTTGTTTTCTTCTCTTGATCCTCTTCAAAGACCCAGTACTTAAATCATGGGAAACAACCCACTTATTGATGATGGTTCCTGACCTCTGATTGACAAAGAAAAATATGATGATTAATCAAAACTAGAAAAACTAGACTGATTCCTTCCCCCCCCCCCAAATATATATATATATATATATATATATATATATGTACATAGATACATGGCGATGCGAGTGGATCAGTACAGATCATAGAACAAGACCAAGACGATCGGATTGGATTCATACGTGGATACCTACCCACTGGAAGCTCACCGACCGAATTCGTCGACACACATATTCTACAACACGCTCAAAGTGAGCCCAGTCTTCCTCCCTCTCCTCCTCCCCCCCGCCCGCCCCCCTCAAAAAAAAAAAAAAAAAAAAACATAGGCGACTTTTTCTTTCTTGCTTTTTTTTAAAAAGGGGGTAATTAGTATCGTTGACTTCTGATGTTGAGAAGAAGAGTGGGGATGTTGGATATAAATAGAGCAGAGGGAGTAGAAGAGAGAGAGAGAGAAGGTGGGGAAGAAAAAGATCACTAGTAGAAAGGTAGATACAAGAGATAAATACATACAAAACGAGAGATAGAGAGAGAGAGTGGGGGGAGAGCAACAAACTAAGTCCTTGTTTTGTTTTTGTTTATTTATTTTTTTTTTGTTCGTAGAATGGACTGCTTTTGCTTTGATCATTACAGGACACAAAGTGTATAGAAGGATAAAGATCGAAAGAAGGAGAGGAAGAAGATTTAGAGGAAGTGAGACGAGTTAAGATAAGAGAAGAGCGCGAAGTATCCCCAAGAATCCTAAGAAGAAGAAAATAATAATCCAAACTCTCGCAACTCTCGATTTTTTTTTGTCCCGAACTTTCATCGCCACGAATCATTCGAGTTGGGAGGGGCCGCAAGGGAGGGAGGAGAGAGGGAGGAAGCAAGATACCGATCAATAAAAACACTTGGGACGATTCCCACTTGGATGAGGTTTTTTTGCGTGGGGCTTCACCACTGGGATATTGTTTGTCGATTGACTGCCTTCATCGTTATGTACCCCATTCTCGTCAGCTTCACACGACTTTCGGTTTGAGATGAAAGTGTAAAAGGAAAAGAATGATGGATGGATGGACTTGGGTGGCAGCAAAGTGCGCGACCAAGTAGTGATAAAAAAAACGTTTCAAGGGGGGTTTCGGGCCCAAAGGCCTCACGACTTGGGCCATCCCTTGGCTAAGTCCGGTTGGAAACTCAGGTTACAGCTTACAACCAAGCATATTCCTTCTAACTGATGGGTTGAACGTATGGAAAAGCTTTTCAGAGATCAACCGGTTTGTAATAAACCGTCGTAAGATACTGATCAACAAACAAACAAACCAAGAAGTGGATCAGTTAAAGGAAAGGATTCCTTGAGATGTGATAGGGACTCAAGCAGACGGTAGGCGCGATTACAAACCTTGCGCTTGAATCGAGACGTGACGCCGACGCTCAGGAGTCCTTGACGGATAGGACTAGCGGCCAGATGATTGAGGACCGAATGGTCAGGTCTAGGTAGTAAGGAGTTGTCATCACTGGAGCCTTCGGGTAAACGAGACGAAAGGTTCAGGATACCTTCCTTCAATTGAGCCGGTAGCTTTGGGGGTTCGGCAGCAAAACCAGCTTGGCCTGGACTCGGTTCTTCCACCGGTACGGGATGATGAGGTGATGGGTATGATGGCTGTCTAGCTTCCTGTTCACCTTCGACTTCTTCACCCTCTTCCTCCTCTCGGTCGTGATAATCTTCGTATTCTAACAAGGCACTCGGGATCTCAGTCGTCCATTCATCCTCCGAATCGGTCTGATGATCTCCCACGCCCTCTTCCAGAATCGACGATTCGATCGGCCAATCTCCGTAGGTGTAACCACTCCAAATCCCTCGAGGTCCTAATCCCCTGAACGGTTGATCGCCTGGATTGACTTGTAAATAGTTAATCAAGTTTCCCTTATCATCCGTTGCGGATGGTAGATATTTCGAGGTCTTCCATCTTCTATCGACTATGAACTTGAGTTGATGAGGTCCTGGTGGTAAGGCAACTAGGGCAGAGAATGCATTCTGTTGATCGGATGAACTAGGAGGCCAGAAGGATTTGTTTAAGGGGGGGGGGGAAAAAAAAAAAAGGAAATACCAGACGGTGTCAAGGAGGTGTTGATGGATGAATGAGAGCCAAGAGAACGGAGAGAGGGGGGGGAGAAGGGAGACTGGCTGACTTTTCGGTGACGGGTTTGCGTAGTTTGATCTGTTGTCTCCATTTGCTAAATGTACCGGTGACGTAGACCTCACTAGCAGGTTCTTTCCAGGTCAGCAAGGTCGGGACCCCAGCCGATCCAGCACCGATATCTAACGCGTCAGCCGCTTGAACGACGGCCGTGGCAGCCGCGACGGTTTCGGTGACCGCGGTCGTCAGGGCGGCGGGTGCACCGACGGGGACTTCGGCCGAATCGGCATCGAGGGACGGGAGTGGGGAGGGGAACGGTTGGAGGATCGGAGGGGGTAGTGGAGGGACGACGGTCTCGACCGGTTGCTGGAGGGGCGCGGTACTATTGACGGGGGAGTTGGAGAGATAGGGATGAGCGGAAAGGGGGGTGATGAGAGCATGGTGAGAAGCTTCCGACTCGAGGGCTTCCTCCGAGGAGCCGAGACGGGAGTGCGTTGGCTGGTCGGAGAGGTAAGGGGCGGTGGCTTGAGGGGGCAGGCCGGGGTTGACGGTGGGGTTTTTGGCGAGCACGGGGGAGATGGAGGCGGAGGGGTGATGGGTGAGATCGGACCTGAGGGCGGCGAGGGCGGATCGAGGGGAGATGGGGGAGGGGAGGATGATGGTTGCGGTGGCCGGGGGCGAGGGTCCGGGGGAGCGCTTGGGAGGCTCGGGGAGTCTGAGCTGGAAGTCGGGGGGGACGGGATGGCGGGCCGAGCCGGAGGGGGTCGAAGCGGGGTCTGGCTGGCGGGGATGGGAGGAGGTGAAGGCGAGGAGATGGGTCTTGGAGGAGATCGAGGTAGCCGAGAGAGGGGTTTCGAGGGAGTAGGGATCGAGGTCGGGCAACTCGAGCGATTTACGCTTCCGGACGGCGGTCTGATGGATCGTCGAGGAGGAGCCGGTCGAGTTGAGGGGAGGGGGATGGTGGGATGGGCGGGAGGAAGGGTGGGGATGGGGTGGATGGGGCTGATGGTGGTGATGGATGGAGTGGAGTAGCTTGGCGGACCGAAAGCGATGGGAGGTAGGATGACTCGGGTTCTGAGAGGCTTGTGGGGATGGGTTGGAGGAGGAGGAGGAGGAGGATGAGAGTGGCCGGTGTTGGTTGAGTTGGTGAGTGAAGGAGGAGAGGGAGGCGGCGGCGGTGGAGTGAAGATGGGCTCGAGGGGTGCGGCCGTTCTTGAGCGAGGTGGAGGAGGATGCCTCGGATGGGTTGGAGGATGGATGGTCGTGAGGATAGTGTTCGGGTGATCTGCTTGGTTGTGGTTCCTGGCCCTGGCCCTGGCCCTGGCCCTGGCCCTGGTGGTGTTGGTGGTGTTGGTGGTGTTGGTGGTGTTGGTGGTGTTGGTGGTGTTGGTGGTGTTGGTGGTGGTGGTGGTGGTGGTGGTGGTGGGTTGATGAGGAGTGGTTGTTTCCCATCCTGCTGGCTTGCTGGCTTGCTGGCTTGCTGGCTGCTTGCAGTGGTCCTGCTGGCTGGGTCGAGTCACTAGTTTCCTGGCTGGCTGCCGTCGACTGGCTGGCAGTGGTGCTCAGGAGTAGGCAGTGAGTGAACGGCCGAAGGAAGCCTCGGGGAAGCCCCGGGGAAGCGCATTCGAGTATCGCTCACTATCGACGTAGCACCGACGGGCAGGAAGGATAGCATCACTTCAACTTCGATCAGCACTTCTTCATCTTCGTGTCCTCCACGCAGCCTTAGGGCCGGTCCCCCGAGGTATACCCAACCCAAGTAGGTACGTCCAAACCGCAGGTAATACCCCCATTGCTTGGCTATCAATCTTACATGACCCAACCCAATACCCCCAGATATTGGGGGGTAGAGATACCCAGTGCCCAACAACTTCAACTGCCCTTCCACACTCCACACTCACCCATATCCCCCACCAAGAACCCTGAGCCTATTGAAAATGTCGATCGGCATTCCCTGCTATACCTTTTTCATCCTCATCCTGCCTGCCACTCTTGACTCAATCAACATCTTCCCTTTCGACTGAACTATAGGCCCATTGTTTCTCTCTGTCTGCCCCTTTTGTTTGACGGGTATGGTTGGTTACCAGCTTCCAGCACATGTGCCACGCTTCAAACTGAAGGCTTAGAGCTGTTCAACTTCATCTTTGACTTATCCCCTCTCCTCAATGCTGTCTATCTCAGTCTAATAGTGTGACATCAAAAAGCATGCTAACCATCAATACAGTCTGTTCATTACTTTTGATCTTAATCACAAGGGACCTTTTATGGACTTCAGACCTAGTTATCATTCCAGTCCATGAATGGTCACCCCCCAATCAATCAGGTCACTCTTGAGGACATAGTTGCAAACTACCCAAAGTTACCATCCCTTCTTGAAATTTTTAACTCTGGGGAACCACCTCAAGATCCTCTAGTTCATAGTTCTGCATTTAGAAAACATGATGTGGACCCCTAGATCCAGTTCTCTTAACTCTGGCTCTCTTAAGAGAGGCATGTTGAAGTATTTGATTAAGATCACTCCCCCAAGCAAGTAGAACCAACCAAGATTGTTGCTCTGCTGATCAAAGCCCTTTAAAAAAAATGGTTCATGGTCAGGAACCAAAGGCTCAAATTCAAAAAATTCCAGAATAATTGAAACATTACTTCCCTGGGGAGAATTTTAATAAATCATATTCTTATCTTCAGTCTTTTCAACTTAGAATTTTGAACAATCCTAAAAAAAAAAAAAAAAAAATCAAAATCAACTGAAACAAAACCAGGTATGAATCTTCATCTTTAGGGCCAAAAGCCTTGAAATGATCAAAACAATATCCCAAATTCCTTGAGAACATTATTTTTGTTTTTCATGTTTTTTTTTTTCAATAAAGAATTTGAAAAAAAATTGAGCAACAGATATTTTTAGGTTGTTTTCAAGCTCTAAAAGAGTACAAAACAGCAAATATGAGCCTGAGAATCTGGTCATGAATGATCATGGCTGAGCCTGAGAATCTGGTCATAAATGATCATGGCTTCAATTCTTTATAGTTATATATTCAATTTTATTAATTATACTTCTGCCTTTGATGGAAAATTATACAAATTTTAGTTCAATTTCAAGAAGGGCTACCAAATCCCTTGAAAAAAAAATGTGCAGTTGCAGGTCACAGACTTGCAAATCTACAACATTTGATTGATTGAGTATTTGAGCTTGAAGATGTTGAACAAAACAAGAATTCCTCTGGATGGAATTATGAGTCATTGAATTTGAATTCAAGTCTATCTTTGGAAGTAGACTCAAAGAAATCAAACCAACTTAAAAAAACCCAAACTGAGAGAATTTAAACTTCAGGTCAAACCATAAGCTTAGGATTCTACTCAAAACTCTCAAAACTTTCCAAAAAAATAAATGGGTTTTTCTGAGGTACAAAAGTTTTTTTTTGTTTCAAAAATTGAGGGAAGAATTAAATTGATAATAGTTCTGATAAATTATCACATCAGTAGAAAATTCAAAAAAAAAAAAAAAATCAAAAAAAAAAAAATGCATGTAGTTTTCTTCAAAATTTCCAAGTAAGCTATGGATTATTTAAGTTTCCAGATTTTAATTCTCTCAAACCTTTTAGAAAATTCACCCTCCAATTTCAAGTTTTAATCAAATTCCCAAAAAAAAAAAAAAAAAAAAAACTCATATTTTGTTGATTAGACTAGGGTGCTAATTTGACTTTTATAAAGGCTAGGAATTTTTTTTTTTTTCTCATCAATCTAGAAATTTTTATGTGTTTTAAGTTCTAAAATTTTAACTTGAAATTTTTTTAAGTGGTTTGACTGAGATGTTTGATTGGATTACCAATAGATTAAAGATCAATTTTAGATTCTTCCTATCTTCCCAGCCAAAAGTTGGAATTTTTTTTTTTTTTTGATTGGATATCCCTGGTGTGGAAATAATCATCCTAGGTCATGAATCTCTTTTTGAATCAAATTCCTGATATCAACCAGATCAGAGGATTGATTCAAATTCAAAACTCACATAATCATAAAATAATTTCTTCATTCAAAATAAAATAAAGATTTTAAACTAAAACAACTTTTGATCTTGATGAAAGATTTCTGCCAAGGTATTGAAAATCTCCCAAAATCCTTTAACAATTTTCCCCTTTGGATTACCTAGGGATTATTGATTATCTATCATATTGACCTCTATCCATCTTCTTTGAAGAGAATATGAAACCTGAAAAAAAATTTGTTTTCCTAGCTCCTTAATCTTTTTGACCCATTTCAATTCTTTAAAATCAACCCTTCAGGATGATGATGAAATACAAGATTTGAAAATAGTTATAGTTTTTTTTTATTATTATTATTACTGGTTTATCAGAAGTATTCTGAAATTTTTGAGCCTCAGAAAAGATAAACTTACACCCAATCACACCTAAAATTATAAAATAAAGAACTGATTTGACTAGCTCCTACCACTTTTCAGGTTTTAATATCTCTAAAGTCAAGAAGATTTTAAAATTAAATTCTACATAGAAAAAAAAAAAAGATTAGAGCAAGGATTTTCTTTGAACAATAAATTTTTGAAAACTTTCTCTACTCTACATATTTGTCTAAATCAATATGGAAGATTTTTTTTTTCTCTCTGGCTTTATCATGTAAAATTGAATATCATTTCACTCAAAATAAATTCCTATCCAGTCCCAGTTATCTTAAATCTCTTGAAAACTTTTCCCAGAGCTACTCAATTGAAGAATTTAGAGTTTCAAGTAGAAATTAGATTGTTTTAAATAGCTCAAGTTCATGGTTAGTTGGATGGTATGAGAAATTTTTCTAGCAGCTAAGAGGATACTATCATGAATTGCTGGGCCAGAAATTCACCTTCCACTTTCAAATATTTTTCTTCCATTTCATTTTGTACAAGATTTTAGAACTATTTCTTGTATTAAATACTTATAATATACTATTCTAATCAAATAATCTCTAATTCAAATTTGGAATATTCCAGGATTCCCAAGATTGATTACAAAGAACACTATCTATGCAAGACTTTCAAAGTGTGATTTCCAATCAAAAACTCTACGTTTTATTTGGTTCATAGATTCTAAAGATGGAATTTAAATCAACCCAGAAAGATTTTAAAATATTCTGCACTTTTCAGATCCAACCTCAATCCAAAAAAAAACCTTCAGATATTCTCATTTTTTTTTTTTTTTTTTTTTTTTTTTTTTTTTTTTTTTTTTAAAAAAAAAAAAATTTCTATCAAAAATAAATTTTAGATCAATTTGAGAGTATCATGAATTCTACTAACATTATTCAAAAAAAAAAAAAAAAAAAAAAAATTCAACACAGTCTTTCTAAGATAACAAGATGCTTGATGAATCTCTAAAGATTCATTTAATCCAGAATCTATCCTTTCTCAACTTTCTTCATGGGATTTCAATTCCCTCAAAAACACAAGCCTAATTACAAAAAAATTGAAATCTTGCTTGCTTCTCATAAATTCTATATTGCTTGAAGGAATGGAAATCATACCTTAATTACAAGTCTTGTAGGGACTTGTGAACTTTTTGGCTTATTATAATCCTCTTTCATTGATTCATGAGAATAAAATTTCCTAATCATAGACAGATTCATGACAAATTCTTCTCAAAATTTAATCTTACCATCCCCTATTTCCATAAACAAACCAGAAAAATTTTCTGATACCTTATCATCATTTTTTTTTTTTTTTTTTTTTTTTTTGATTTTTTTTTTTTTCAAAAAGAAATAATAAAAAAAAAAAAGAAAAACAAAGAAAGAAAGAAAGAAAGAAACAACCTTGAGGGATGCCATCAACTTTCAAATAATATACCAGGAAATTCTCATGATGGGGGAATTAAAAAAGAAAAAGAAAAAAATCCCTAAATCCAGGTCCAAGTGAAATTTTTTAATTTAGATACTAGTAAATCCTCAAACAACAATAATAATAATAATAATTATAAAACTTGAATCTTGACTGGCTCAGCTAAAATATGTTCACCATAGTAACATTCAAAGGAAATTTAGAATCTGATTTGAAGGACTACTTGGTTGATAAGGATAGAATGAAGTTTTATAAAAGGATAGAATAGGTGTTCCTGATGATCTATGGAGATGAATCTTTAAAGATTTAAATCTAAGGATCATTATTTTCTAGTAGATCATCATGAATAAGATAAATCCTACCTACCAGTTGATTTGACAAGACTAATTTTGAAAGGAGTGGTGATTGATGTAGTCCAAAAGGTCAATGAGAGACCCTTTCCACAATCACAACAGTTTTTTTTTTAAAAAAAAAAATAATAAATAAATAAATAAAAAAATCTTAAGATGACCAGAATTATTATGAGCTTCTCCAGTTTCTCCCAAATCTTCATAAGCCTTAGATCAAGTTTTTAATTTATCCATCTTATCTCTCAGTTGACTTCTTCAATTAGATCTGATTCTATCCTGGTGATAGTAGTAGATCTCTTTAACAATTAATCCCCCCCCCCTCCCCCCCTCCCCTCTCCCTCTTAAATTTTTTTCCAAGAAAGACTACTACCACTTATGGATAGATTGGTTGATTTATCTTTCAGAATTTGATCTCTAACCCAAATTTTTTTTTTTTTTTTACCAGATGAAACTTTTTCAGGGATTTTTGAATGATTGTTTTCATTCAAGTTTTTTTTTTTTTTTTTTTGGGGGGGGGGGGGATCTTACTGATTCTAAGGGTTTGAATCATCACCTCTAATTCATCAATGGCTACCTACCACCTTAAGATTTGGATCAACAAATCAAATTCTTGAATCAGCTTTCTCAAACAAGATCTATGAATTTGAGTTCAACTTTAAACCAGAGGTTCAGACTGAGGATCTTCCACTAGCCAAATTGACATACAACCAGATCATCCCTCAAAGAATCCATTCATGCTTCCAAAAATCTTTACAGAACAAATCTCACTTTTGATTCTCTTCACACCTTTCCTTCTTGATATTCTACAAACTATCTGTCCCTCATTGAATTCCTTGAAGATCAACTTTTAATCAAATTCAAAGCTTTTCAACTAGTTTTTTTTTTTCTTTTCTTTCTTTTTTTTTTTTTTAAAAAAAAAAAAAAATAAAAAAATAAAAATAAAATAAAGAATGTATATAAAAATCTTGAAACAATGGAAACTTGATTCAAAGTAGGGGACTCATTATTGCTTGACCCTTGAAATAATAATAATAATAATAATAAAACACCCATAAGTTTAACTACCAAGAAACACTGAACAGGAAATTGGACTTTTCAAAATCAACTATCTCTCTCTTTCTCTCTCTCTCAAAAAAAAAAAAAAAAAAAAAAAAAAAAAAAAAAAAAAAAAAAAAACATCCCCTAAGAAATTATCTTCAACTTCAAACAAACAGAATGATGTCCATCAGTTCTTTCAGACATCTCTCTACTAGAGCCTGCTCAGGCTTCATACCAATGAAACAAACCAGATCCCCACGTGACAGAAGTGGTGTTAATCTGCAAGCAGGGCTTGGTGCACGATGACTCTACTCACACTGTCTTAGAGATAAGTATCAAACGAGACACTCTGGAGGGATCAGAGTGATTGAGAAGGTCAGGAGAATTCGTGCTAGATGGAGGGTTGATTGAAATCGATGATCAACAAGAGACCGTCAGCTGGGTTGCTTATCAAAGAGGACCAGGAAGATTGGAAAGGAGTTCCATTATTCGATTAGAATCGGTGTGAGAAGGACTCAGCTGGACTCAGCAGGGAGAGCCTCAAGGGAACAGGGCTACCATCCAGCTGAGCTAGAATTCCAAGGAGATAAGGAATCATTGATGCGAATCGGAGACCTAGGCCAGACTTAATCCAAGTCTTTAAGTGATAGAAGGTTGAGAGAGTACGAGATCAAATCAGTAGAAGGATGCGCATGATAAGGATAGGTAGGATTGAAGAAAGTATAAACCGATACTGAGATTTAGACTAGACGGATTAATTTGAGATTGAAGGATGTGAAAGCCTGAGCAATCTATACTTGTTAGATAGTCCTGAGTTAGATCCTGAGCATTTACCGATCGAATCGAACTTGAGTCTAAGGTTTCCTTCCAGGCAAAGGGCTGAGTCTCAAGTGTGGGTGAGAGAGTGCGCCGAGTATAGTATAGAAGGAAGTCATCTCCCGATGAGCATGACAAGTAGGAGGTTGATGATTCATTCAGTATGGTTATCATTCAACACCAACGTCTGACTCGAAGTTTTCCTCGACCAAACCTTCCACCATGACCACCTCCAAGATCCTAAGAAACGATCTCCAAATCTAACCTATCCAACCTAAACCTATACTCAACCAGTTCGACATCACTAAGCTACTCTATAAAACTTTCATCAAGATCTCAAGTTTCTGTACCACCAGTACCAAGCCCGATTGCCTCCGGTTCAAGAAGAAGAAGAAGAAGAAGAAGAAGAAGAAAAAAAAAAAAAAAAAGCAGATTCAGTACAAAGGTCAGTGTGGGATGACCAAAGGATTAAGAGGAGAGACGGGCTCGATGCTATCGGTGAAGGAGACAAGCCAGCCGTTTTAAAGTAGATGATGGATCAGAAAGAGTGAATCTGGCCATAGATCTACCTTCCAGAGTTTGATGAGGAATCTGATCAGTTCTTGAATGGACGGCTTCTTTCCTTCCCCGCCTAACTTGATGGGGATCATGAAAAGTTGACTCGCTCGCTCGCTCGCTCGTGGTGGTGGTGGTGGTGGTGGTGGTGGTGGAGGAGGAGGAGGAGGAGGAGCCGAAAAGGTCTTGGAAGTCGAGAACGAGCGAGGGAGCGAATCATGAGACAGAGAAGTCCGGAGAGGAGCGAGAAACTAGGGTACAGAGTCGAGGATGGAGGGTGGAGGAGGTGAGGGGCGAGAATGGTGAGAGAGGTTGAGTGGACGAAGTAACTGAAATCATCGACCTGATGATCTCCTTGGGATCCTCTCGTCTCGTGGGTCGAAGATGAGAGAAGAGAACTCTGAAGGAATTCAATACTAGAAAAAGAAGGAAAAAAAAAAAAGTAGATGGATAGATAGATAGATAGAGAGAGGGAGAGAGAGAGGGAGAGAGAGAGAGAGAGATAAGAGTGGAGGAAGCGTGAGAGTGAAGATCGAGAATGAATGGGAGGATTGAAGGTGGACAGAAAACCTAAGGAGTGAGTCGAGTACGACTCAAGCTTGATGGGATCGAGCGCTTGTCGTCCTTATCACCATCACCATCACCATCACACCGATTCTACTCTCCTCTCTCTCTCTCTCTCTCTCTCTCTCTCTCTCTCTCTCTCTCTCTCTCTCTCTCTCTCTCTCTCTCTCTCTCTCTCTCTGCCTTGTCACCTCGCTCCCTCCGACGATGACGATGATGATGAAGCTTGAGCCCTTTCGATATCCCCCTTCTTCTTCTTCTTCTTCTTCTTCTTTTTTTTTTTTCAGATCATCAACTCATCAAATCCTCTCTCGCTCTCCCCTTTTATGATGATGGGCTCGATTCAATTCAATCCTCCCCTCTCATTTATCTTAGTTTTTTTTTTTTTGAGGGGTTGGGAGAGCGTAGGATCTCTTCGATTCTTTCTCGATCTTCAAAGTCTTGGGAATCAAACCATCTATCCGACTCATGAACCCCTTCGACCACACCCCCCAACCTAAATCTATACATTCAGATATCTAAAAAAAAAACCTTTTTTTTTTTTTTTGTTCTCCTCAACACTGCAAAAATATCAACCCCCCCCATCGCTGCTAGAACGATTGACATATGCACATTCTTGAGTGAGGTACCATGATCCACCTTGGTCAAGTTTCAAACACAAAAACGTCAAAACTTTTTTTTTTTTTTTTGAAAAGAAGAAAAAAGAGAATGAAGACGAGATAGGAAGCACAACAACAACAAAATAAAAAAAAAATGTATGTGAATTGGCCAAGTTGACGCAAAACTGAAGAGAGCTTTTAGGCTGAGAGCCAAGGCATGAGAACTGATAGCGAGTCGAAAGAAGATCTTCCATCGAAGATGAATGGCTTGAATCAAGTCGGTGAGCCTTGAGGTCTCGAGAGCCACGTCTCAGCTAGTCAAGTACCGTACGAAAGATCTTGATTTCTTGTCTGGATCGTCGAGGGATGAATGATCCGATCGAGAAGAAGAAGAAGATGGGGGGGGGAAAAAAACTCAGATCGAGGAATGGAGGTTTAGAGGATCATGGATTTGAGAAGGATCGAGGAGAGATATAGACATCCAAAGTTCATCAGATCAAAGATCCAATACGTCCGTCTGATCCCGTAGAGAATGCTGAAGATCCCGATCGTACGAAATATCCACTCTGCCACCATCATCGATCGTGAGCTCCTTTTTTTTAGATCATCGTCAGGTATAGGTATGATTCCCCAAGACCCAGTCGCGGTTTCAAGATAAAGGAAATGATGCGCAAAAGTTTACTCGTTTTACAGTCAGCCTGATCTTTAAAGCTAAACAAGAAAAAAAAAAAAAAATTCGCACGATTGCTTGAACCAAGGGAATTTCGCGTAGAAGAAGGGGAGGGAGCTGGGCCGCGTACCTGGCCAGAGAAGCTGTAGATGGGTGAGAGTAACTAGTGATACTCGAACGGTTGATACCAACGAAGCCGATACTTTGAGGATGACAAGCGCCAAGTCGGTTGAGATAGTACAAGACCATAAACCCAAGGATGTTCAAAACATTTCGACCGCTTGAGAACGGTCGATACCAACCCTCTTGTAAGTTCCTCAACCAAACTAGGAAAGTCGTCACGCTGATCGGTAGTAACCAAACCATCATCAATAGAATCGTCAAGTTATAGTAGTACGAGGACATCCTACGATCTGACTCCTTCACTCTACTACCCTGAGAGTCGCTCGTTTTTGAAAGAAAGAAAAAAAAAAAAAAAAAGTCAATACGTTTAACGTAATCTAGGGGGGGGGGTTTCTTTTTAGGGATGGTCTGTATGGTATGACTAGGAAACAAAATAATGATTAACAACTAGGATCACGACGAAGAAGAGATAAATTGGAATGAACGGACGTTTTGCGGCATCCATCGTACCAAACTTTGGAAGGTATCGATCAGTTGTAGAGTAGTCAAGACCATGAAACTAAAATGATAGGGCGCAAAGAGGACCGTGAAGAGTCCCAAACCGACTAGGAAGATCAAAACTCTGGAGTGGGATTCTATACTCTTCGAGATAGGGGTGGGTGAAGAAGGACTTCATGGTCACGTCTACGATCAGTAACTTGATCTCCAGAGTGTTGAGGGGAGGAAAGACAGAGTAAAAGAGCAAACAGCCATCAAACACGATTGAGAACACACCCTTTGTCATCGATCACTTGGCTCTTGTTCACCTTGTTAGGATGGACGAATCTGATCCAAAACAGACCGATGGATCTTAAGAGCGTCTCGATGATCATATAGACCAAGGCTGTCCACCCGATAGAAACAAAGATTAAAAGCCAGTCCAAAACCATGAATGGCCACTGAGAAGCTCCAAGGAGTAAATCCGAAACCAGACGGGGAGGGTAGACCAAGCGGAGCTCAGATTCCGGATGAAGTCCCAAATGGAACGTTCTCAACATGGTGGATTGTAAACATTGCAAAGCACCAACGATCAAGAAACCTTTCAACCAGTACCTTTGGGTCAAGCTTGATAGCGTCAGACCGAATGAGGGGAAGATCCTAGTATGCCGAAGCGTTTGTAGCTGGGCCCCTAGGACCAAGGATACTAGACCCAAAGGGATGGATACCAAAGCCGTCCGGTATCTCAAAAGAACCTTACGCGCCGTCTCGTAGTAGTCCAACTTGATCTTGAGCTTGACCCGATCATGACTCCCACCACAAAACTCTGGGTCCATCCAAAACGTCAAGCTGACTCCAAGCTTCTCGTATTCATTCTCACTCAACGACCGAACGGGAAGGTAGGCAGAAGAAAGATGAGTGTACAAGACGGCCGATCGAATGTTGGGATGAAACTTTGATTCTTCCAACAATGGCGTTGCCTGGCGCATGAGTGGAGCAAACAACC
The DNA here is from genome assembly GCA_025617555.3 of Puccinia polysora. NCBI lineage: Eukaryota > Fungi > Basidiomycota > Pucciniomycetes > Pucciniales > Pucciniaceae > Puccinia > Puccinia polysora. Next base: position 21,972,054 of record CM062618.1, on the reverse strand, counting down.
CTCGGGTAGTACACTGATTGGTTGGTTCGAAAGAAAGCTTGTAAGCTAACGAGGAGCTGATGAGTTCTGGCAACCTTAGTTCCGATACCAAGCTCCGAGCCTTCAAGGGTAGCTCGAACGAGGCACCGCACAAGTTGAAGTTCAGGAACGACTTGGTAGACACGACCGTCGAGTCGGAGAGATTTCTGAATTGACTTATGAGGAAATCAGAATCGTGCACTAGAGAAGTATGAACTGGTGGTGAGGATCGTTCGACTTGAATGGCCAGGAAATCAGAGTGAGGGAGTTGTGAGAGTGGTAGGATGATGGAGGTGAACCCCAAAGGGGGTTCGGGTCGATCGTCCGGTCCTGGGGCGATCACGGGTGTTGGGTTGAATTGAGACCGGGGGAGTAGTTGAGAGTGATGGGCGGAGATAGAGGAGCAGGAGCTAAGCAAGTCAAGTTCAAAGCTACCGTTACAAGCCAAGACGTTGAGTTGATGATTTGCGAGAAGGGTGGAGAGTAGGGTGAATTGATATTCGGGGAGCACGTCGGAAGGCAGTGGGATGATGTGAGTCTGGAGACGTGGAGCTTGATGATCCAAGTCTGGTTGGGTAAGCCTAAGGGATTGAAGGCGTTGGTGTACTTTGAAGGCTTTGGGAGTCGTTGGGAGTGATGGGAGATGAAACTTGGACAGGGTGGGATCGATAGGTTGGATAGGATAACCCTGGATGAGGTATGATCTCAGCGTTTGGAGCCTCTGCTGGACCGATCCCACTTGAGACGATCGACGCGGGTCGGTGATCTCGAGGAGAGTCTTGGCCATGACGGTTGCTAACTGGTGACACCACAGGATGGCTAGATGATCGATCGGACTCCACACGGTGGGGATGGCAGTGGTGAAGACGGTGAGGCTGGCGTTGGAAGGAGCCAAGGAGAGTAGCGAGCTGGAGTCGGAGGAGATGGTAGTATCGGAAGTACCGCCGGAGATGGAGACGAGGACGATTTGATCGAGGGGGGGTGGCACGAGTGGAGATGAATAAGATTGACGCCAGAGGGTGTTGAGATGATCGTAGATCGACTGGATTCGATGCTCGAAGGTGATGGGAGGGATCGAGTGAGGGGAGCTGAGGGAGATGATGGTATTGATACTACGATCGAGGTAGTTAGGGGACGTGAGAGATTTGCGGGCGACGATGCCACCCATGGAATGAGCGATGATGAGGACTGAGGTGGGTAGGGGTAGATGAGAGTAGTTAGTATGGATTCGAGATTGTTGGTAGAGGGATAGGATCGATCGAATGGCATCATTGGTGAAGATAGCCTGATCGAGTAGGGTTTGAGCGTGAAAGGCCGAGTAGTCATCGTTGAAGTCGAGGGCGAAGAAATCGAAACCGGGGTGATGACGGAGCAGATGATGAGGATGAGGGGATTGAGGGGATCGAAAGTAGGTAGTCGTGGTGAGGGAGGCCAGGGATCTGAGCTGACGATAGGAGCCAGCATTACCGGGGATGAAGAGGATGGGAGATCTAGATGGCTGTGGAGGATGAATGAGGATGGATGAGGATGGATGAGGATGGATGAGGATGAATGAGGATGAATGAATGAATGAATGAGGATGGATGAAAGACTGACGACTGAATCTAGATCCCAAGCGATTTCTCGGTAGAGGTAGAGGGAATACTTGAGCTCGAATTGACTTTGGACCGAAGAAATCCTGAGATAGCTTGGGTTCATCCAACTCATCCGACAGCTACCGGCGCTTCGACCTCTGGCGCCGGCGTGGGTCTGACCATCGCTCGAGACGCTGGGACCGGAGAATGAATGGAGATCGAGTGCGTAGAGGGAGTCGAAGAAGGATCGGAGTGAGTAGAGTAGGATGGAGATAGAGCAGATCGAGATGGAGAGCAGTAGTCTCGAGAGTCCAAGGAACAGGAGGCTCATCGATAGTCAGAGTTGTTGGTGGTGGTGGTGGTGGTGGTGGTGGTGGTGGTGATCGATTCAAGTCATCGATCGAACGATGACTAATTTGAACCAAGTGAGTTGAGATTAAGACGACCCCGATCGATCGATCGATCGATGACCCTTGGTCGACAACTTACTTCTTACCATCGATTCTAGATCTGGGTTCCCCCTTAGTCGTTCGACCATCGAGCCGAGAGTTCATCGACCTGAGATTGGATTGGAGATCCACTGACTGACATGCACAGTCAGTCAACCCTGAGTCAATCAAAATTTCACCTTCATTCACTGCCTCCCGGCCAAGCTATCAATTGCACCCACCATGGTTTGCCACCCCCACTGGTTGTGTTGGAGGTAGATATCTTAACTTGAGCCTTGATCAGCATGGTCATCCGGAGGAGCTGAAATGATTCCCATCCGTACGTGGTCCCAGAACTCATCACAGTTGGCGTACCAGTGACCTGCCTTCTTACAATAGTGACACGTGTATCCAGACTTGGGCAGTAGGCAATCAGACTGAGTCCATCACTTAAACTAAGAGGCCTTGTCGATTGACAATTGATTGGGGTGTTTGCTTTCTTGCCCTCAACTCTCTGAATCAACAACCAATCTTGGCCCTGGTGGGATATATTTTGGGGCACGACAATGAGTCACCGCCTGCACAGCCATTTCTACATCTGATGGCAACCTCCCCATTGGCAGGTTTAATCTTGTCTTCAGCTTGTTGGTACAGGATTGAATGACTCTCAACACGGCCTATCAAACTTAGCAAACCCGCCATTAGAAACCCGCCATTAAACCCTCCATTTATGCATCATCATCCATCCACCATCCATCACATCAAAAACACCCATCCACATCACCAAATCCATACCGGTCCCATCTCCATCCCATCACACACATCTCTATTGTTTTTCACATACCTTCACATACCCATCTTCATCTCATCACCCCACATCACTCACCACCTTTCTCAACATGTCCAATCAAACATCCCACCAGCAAGTCGAAAACACAAAAAAGCTGACTGAACTTTTGCTACTGTTTGACTCCCATTCAAACTCTGATTCAGACTCCGATTTGGAATCAACTTGGTTAGCTTTGAATTCTCTGTTGGCAAACCAATACATGGTTCCAAGAATACACACTCTCCATAACCCTATGTATGAAAGGCAAAAGCTTCATCTCATCCCTGACTTAAGCTTCCAGCAACTGTTCAAAACTTTGTTGCCTTCTTTCATGAAACTTTTGGCAATGATTGAAGACCACCACATCTTCCAGAACAATTCTTGCAATCCTCAACGCAATCCAGCCATCCAACTTGCCATTACTCTTTGTAGATTGGGGTCAAATGGAAATGGAGCAGCAATCCATCGATTGGAAAATCTATTCTCAGTCAATTACAGAAGCATTGACTTATACACCAAAAGAGTCATGATTGCTATCCTATCTTTCCGTTGCTTGGTCCTTTCATGGCCAACCAAAGAAGAACGCAAGGAGATATCTCAAGTAATGGAGACAGAAGGCTTTCCTGGTTGCATTGGTTTTGTTGATGGAACCACCATCCCCTTGAGTCAAAAACCCAACCTAGATGGCAACCACTATTTTGATCATAAAAAAAGGCAATTGATTCATTTCTTTTCCAATCGCTATGATAAAACTTTGGATCACACACTGACCAAATATGTTCCATCTCTTTGTTTAGATACTCTGTGGCACTACAACTTGTTTGCAATAACAACAAGAAGTTCATCTCCCTCCATGCTGGCCTTCCAGGTTCTTGTCATGATTCATATGTTTTCAATCAGATGTGGATTGCCCAACAACCAGAGATCTACTTTGACCAAGATCAATACCTTCTGGCCAATTTGGCTTATGCTAGTGGGAAATATGTAGTTCCAGCATACCGGAATGTTTTGTCGAATGATCAAGGAAAAACCAATTTTAACTATCATCTTGCCCAATCACAAGTTCGGATTGAGCATGCCATAGGAATTCTGAAAGGAAGATGGGCCAGCTTATGGGAGATGCAAAACCAGCTCCAATGTTCCAAAGATATGAGGTTCCTCATCAACTGGATTATCACTTGTGTAATCCTTCACAACCTTTTGGCCAACATCAAAGATGAATGGGACAAAATATTCCAAGATGATATTCCTGATCGGCCTCAAGTCATCCCTGTCTCATCTGGTCCCTCATCTTCTTCTATGAGAGAGTGGATTCTTCCTCTCACCCTTGCTCGCTTTGATGAGTAATTTTTGATTTTGAAATTGGTAATAATTCCCTTCACCGTAATTTTTTGGTTTTGGTTGTTCACCCAAGATTCATAGGCTGAGTTTTTTTTTTATTTTTTTTTAGTGGACTTGAATCCAAAAACACCTCCACCTCAAACCCTGCCACTCACCAAATGCCACCCCCCTCCCCCTCACCACTCAACCCCTTCAACCTCACCCCACTCACTCACCGGTCAAACCCTGCCTCCTCCTCACCAAACCACCTCACTCATCACCACCACCTTACTCACCACCACCACCTCATCTCACCTCACTCACTGAATCCCCTCCTCCTAATCCTGGTAAGCCCCCTCCACCCTCTTCCTCTTCCTTCCCCTCACCAGTTGCTGATCCTTTGATCATTCAACCTTTAGTCCTCCCCTGGATCCATTTCTCTATCCATCAAGGTGAGCCCCTCCCCTCCTCCAATTCCTCCTCTCATTGATCGAGCAATCGATTGCCAATGTTGGGGGTATTTTATTGGAATGAGATGGTGACATTATGAAAACCAAGGGGCAAATAAACAAAAGGATTGATGTTTCAGGCATGGAGCGGCCACAGCCCAATCAATCAAATACCATCATCAATTAGAAAGCACTTTGCATGGTTTCCTTAATGGACGCATTCATGCAAGGCATTCAATCTCTGGCATGCTTTGGTTGAAAAACCAAAGCACCTTTTAGGGAAACACAAAAAGAGTGAATAATGCCTTCTGGCACGGTTGAACTTCTTGTTACTTTTGGATGTTGAAGTAACATCTGAGTTTGGTAGTCTGTGTTGTTTTCCTACTACTAGAGGCTTTGATCCATGTTGTGTCTCCTTGGCATCTCCTGAAACGCCAAGCTCATCAAAACTACAAACCATGTTTCAGGATGACACCCAGGAATCACAACATGAATGGAAAACCCAAAGAAAAATAATGCAGAATCAAAACTAGAGGCTTCGATCCATGTTGTGTCTCCTTGGCATCTCCTGAAACGCCAAGCTCATCAAAACTACAAACCATGTTTCAGGATGACACCCAGGAATCACAACATGAATGGAAAACCCAAAGAAAAATAATGCAGAATCAAAACTAGAGGCTTCGATCCATGTTGTGTCTCCTTGGCATCTCCTGAAACACCAAGCTCATCAAAATTACAAACCGTGTTTCAGGATGAAACCCAGGAATCACAACATGAATGGAAAACCCAAAGAAAAATAATGCAGAATCAAAAGTTCAATTAGTAATTTTATTGTTGAAGGATATGGAGGAATAAAGCTTAAATCCCATACCCATTTTTACTAGACATGCCTTCATTCAATTCCATCAATATTGATATCTACAAAAAATGAAATTCCATCAATATTGATATCTACAAAAATTGAATAACCTCTTGTTTTTTTTTTAAAAAAAAAAAAGGTTACTTACCAATGGGGTGGTGGTCATGGTGGATGATGGTGGGTGGTGGTGGGTGGTGGTGGGTGGTGGTTGGTGGTGGTTGGTGTTGGTGTGGTCCAGGTTACTAAATAGCTTCCTAGGTGGGGAGGGGATTGGAAAACCCCCCCACCAAGCCTGTCCCTCCCCCCTTGCTTGCTCGCTAGGTGGGGAGCGGATTTGAAATCCCTCCCCCCTTCCCCCACCCTCAATCTCCCCCCTTGCTCAATTGCTAGGTGGGGATGGAATTTGAAATCCCCCATCCCTCCCCCCTTCCCCCCCCCCCCTTGATCTCCCCCCTTGCTCAATCGCTAGGTGGGGATGGAATTTGAAATCCCCCCCTCCCTCCCCCCTCCCTCCCCCTCCCTCCCCCCTTGATCTCCCCTCTCTTTTGCTCGCTAGGTGGGGAGCGGATTTGAAATCCCCCCCCCTCCCTCCCCCCTCAATGTCCCCCTTGCTCGCTTGCTGGGCGGGGGGGTGATGAAGTGCCCCCCACTGTGAGCCCCACCAGCTCCTTCCCCCTTGCTTGCTTGCCGGGCGGGGGGGTGATGCAGTCCCCCCCACCGCGAGCCGGTGGCTTGCTCCCCCCTCGCTTGGTCGCTGGGCGGGGGGTGATGAAGTCCCCCCCACCGCGAGCCGGTGGCTTGCTCCCCCCTCGCTTGCTTGCCGGGCGGGGGGGTGATGCAGTCCCCCCCACCGCGAGCCGGTGGCTTGCTCCCCCCTCGCTTGGTTGCTGGGCGGGGGGTGATGAAGTCCCCCCCACCGCGAGCCGGTGGCTTGCTCCCCCCTCGCTTGGTCGCTGGGCGGGGGGTGATGAAGTCCCCCCCACCACGAGCCGGTGGCTTGCTCCCCCCTCGCTTGGTCGCTGGGCGGGGGGTGATGAAGTCCCCCCCACCGCGAGCCAGTGGCTTGCTCCCCCCTCGCTTGGTCGCTGGGCAGGGGGGTGATGAAGTCCCCCCCCACTGCGAGCCCCACCGGCCCCCCCCCTTTGCCGCTCGCTTGGTCCGCCCACCAAGCCGGCCCCCCCCACTGCAAGCCCCACCGCCCCCCCCCCTTTTGGCCGCTTGCTCGGTCCGCCCACCAAGCCGGGCCCCCCCACTGCAAGCCCCACCGGCCCCCCCCTTTGCCGCTTGCTTGGTGCGCCCACCGAGTCGCCCCCCCCTTTACCACTCGCTTGGTTGGGGGGTGATGAAATCCCCCCACCAAGCTGCCCCCCCCTTCGCCGCTTGCTCGGTCGGGGGGTGATGAAATCCCCCCACCGAGCCAGGCCCTCCCTCCCGCCTCGCTCGCTTGCTCGGTTGGGGGGTGATGAAGTCCCCCCAACAAGCTGCCCCCCCCTTTGCCGCTTGCTCGGTTAGGGGGTGATGAAATCCCCCCACCAAGCCGGGCCCTCCCTCCCGCCTTGCTTGCTCGCTTGGTTGGGGGGTGATGAAGTCCCCCCACCGAGCTTCCCCCCCCCTTTGCCGCTCGCTTGGTCGGGGGGTGATGAAATCCCCCCACCGAGCCGGGCCCTCCCTCCCGCCTCGCTTGCTCGCTCGGTTGGGGGGTGATGAAATCCCCCCACCAAGCCGGGCCCTCCCTCCCGCCTTGCTTGCTCGCTTGGTTGGGGGGTGATGAAGTCCCCTCAACAAGCCAGGCCATGCTTGGTGCATCGACCTCTTCAAAAAAAGCAAAAAAAAAAATCAAAAAAAAAAAACCAAAAAAAAAACCAAAAAAAACCAAAAAAAAAACAAAAAAAACAAAAAAAAAACCAAAAAAAACCAAAAAAAAACCAAAAAAAAAACCAAAAAAAAAGCATAAAAAAACAAAAAAAAAACCAAAAAAAAAACCATAAAAAACCATAAAAAAACCATAAAAAAAACCAAAAAAAACACCATAAAAAAAACACCAAAAAAAACAAACACCAAAAAAAACACCAAAAAAAAAACCAAAAAAAAACCAAAAAAAAAAAGAAGTCTTCAATTGATGGCTTGAATGTGAAAAATCATAGGGTATATAAATAAATAAACCCCACTTTGCTCGAAGCAAGCCCGCGGCCATCTCCGTCGGCCATGCTTGCATCTGTGGGGGGCAGTTCCCCCTTGCTTGCAGCAAGCCCAGTGGGGGGCGGTTCCCCCCTCGCTTGCAGCAAGCCCGCCGCCATCTCCCACGGCCATCCCCCCTTGCTTGCATCGCAAAGCATGATCAGACTAAGCTAACAATCTGACTTTATAGGAGGTCATTGTTGTGGCGTATGTTTGACCCCAAAGTATTTCAGCGCTGGAAATGGTCGACATATTGGGCCAGTTTCTGTATATCAATGAGATTGTGGCCTGTACAACGGCAAAATCCATTGGGTCTTTTCAATGGTTGTCAATGTGAGAGGATTGGCACTTGGTCAGTTGGGCCAAATTGTTTCATTTGCAACCTTGGGTTTGAGTATAACTGTGATCCCTTTGCAGGAAAGTATGATGTTCAAGACCATTGTGTGACAGGGTCTGGTTTGATTTAACCCACAGTGGCACTGCCTTGAGCAAACAATTGTCTCCTTGCCCACATCAGGCTCAAACAACTGGGCCAAAGTGCTTTAGTTGCAAGCTTGATTTCAAGCAAAAAGGTATAGTCAAAATGGTTTGGGGGGCTAACAAGTACAAGCACTGTACTTTCCAGCTGTGGACACAGCAACCCATACCAGAATGGCCATGTCACTCCAAATTAATAAAAAAACTCAGAGCACTTGTAGGGACATGAAAAATGGCCAAATTTACTCTAGAGAAAAAAATATCAATAAAAACAAAAAAGATTTGTATATTGGTGGGGTTAAGAATGCTCTCAAACGTTGTTGTAGTAAAAAATAATTTTTTTTTCTTTCATCCATGCAAATATATTTACAAGCCCAGCATTTGAGTAATCTGCTGTATTTCTTCTACCAATCTACCACTGCCAATGCAAGCCAAAGCTACTGATACCTTATCCTTTTTTTTGTTTGCCCGTTGTTCCCTCTCCTTTTCCAGTTTCACTTGCTGTTGATCCTTCTCCTTTTCCTCTTTTTGAAACTCTAGCTCAGCTTGTTTCAACCTCCACTCAGCATCCAATTTTTGTTGATTAGCCAAAGTCTTGGCTTGCTGCTTTTGACCATCCATGGCCAGTTGGCAATCCCACTTTTGCTTTTAAAACTGAAGTTTATCTGATTCAATTTGTGATTTCACTGTTTTTTGGAGGGGAATGGCAATGAGCATGATTTTGAAAGCAAGGATATTGAATCAATCAACTTACATGAATCTTGCTTCTCCATGATTTCTTCAAAGCCCGAAAAACTGGAAGTGTTTCTCCTCTTTTGATGACTTTTGGGGTTGACATTGATGGAATTGGAGGCCTTTTGCTTACCCTTGGAAGAGGAGGTTTGAGTCTGAAAGTCCTCACTAATATTTGAAGGCAATGTGGGAGGCCCAATTGGCTTGAGTTTTTGGCCAATCAAAAATGGATGAGCCTGTTTTTTTACAATGTAAATCAGTCCGGAGCAACCAGACAGAATTGAAAACAATTTATTTCCTTACTTGAGCAGATGTTGATGGCAACGGTGATCCAGGAATAACATCCTCCTCATTGGGCAAGTTCTCCAGTTGTTCTGCCCCAGGAAGAGAGCAATCAAAAGAAGGAAGTGAGGGGTCCAAGGTTGGGATTGACTGATCAATCAATACCAAAGTAGAAGTGATTGGAGCCAATTGTGTTTGAATATCCTCCTCGTCATCAGATGGGGGCCACTCCAAGGCCAAGGTTTCATCAAGGTCCCCGTTGGTAGGCTAAGCATCCCCAGCCAAGTCCTCGGCATCAATGGAATTGGATTGTTGGGCATCAAAAGCAGCTAGGGGGGTGATGTTGGCCTTCTTTCCAAAGATTTCATCCATTTGAATATAAAAAGGACAAATGGAGTCCAACTTATCAACCACCAAGTTGATTCCTTTGGCTTTGTCCAAGTCGGTGATACCAAAGCCAGTGGAGATAGACATGGAGTGGGCCTTTTTGTACTTGGCTTGATAGTTTTTGAACCACTCCCTCATCTGTTTGGATGACAGATCCAGCCTACCTTTTGTTTTGTTCTTGAGTTCATTGGCCATCAGGAGATAACCATTGACCTTAGAGGATTGAGGTCGGCCAACACGTGTTTTGTTGTTGGATCCAAAGCAGGCATTGTAGTTGGAGGGAATTTTCAGCCAGTTTACCAGGATGATGTGATCAGCTCTCTTGAGCTGACTTGAGGCCTTGGAAGCTGATGGGGGAGGATTGTTTGTTTTGGAGTTCCTTGGTGATGTTCTCTTGGGTGTGTTGGACTTGTGGGGGGAGGTTTGCTGAGGGGCCATTTGAAAGAGTTCAGGCTACGCAAGTGATGAGAGCAATAAAGTGATGAGAGTGGTGAAGTTTTGAGAGCAATAAAGTGGATGAGAGTGATCAAGTGATGAGAGCAGTTAAGTGATGAGAGTGATGAAGTTTTGAGAGCGATGAAGTGGATGAGAGTGATCAAGTGATGAGAGCGATAAAGTGATGAGAGTGGTCAATCAATTTTATGATGAGGGTGGGGGTAAAAAATTTTCCGATGAGATCGGAGGTAGAAGGAGGTGGGAAGACAGGGGTGTATGATGCGGACAGGTGGTGGAAGCATTTAAATACTTTATTTGAAAAAACCCACTTATTTCAGGTTAACTTTGACACGTCTGGTCTGAAATAAGTGGGTTTTTTTGATTTTTAATGGCGGGTTTGAAATGGCGGATTTGGGTTGAAACCTGCCATTAAAAAATGGCGGGTTTGGTTAACTTTGATACCCCCTATTATTTGTTCTATTCATTTTTATTGTTTTTTGGGGTTGAATTGACTCTCAGGAACTGAGTAGAGGGATGAATTGTCTGTTCTTGCTTGATCACTTGATTGATCACTGTCATCTGTCAAATCTCTAAAGATCATATACATGCACCCTACCCAGGCTCACTGTGTAACTTGGGGGTGGTGCTCCAAAAACTCATTGTGGTAATAGCTGGCTCTTAACCTATAATATCTCTAAGTGACATTGATCTGCATGCCCATCATGAACCAATGGATTAGCACCTTCCCATCCCAGAACACTTCCTCAAATTCAATCAATTACTAAACTACATGCCTTTTGTGACCTGATGGATTAGAACCTTCCAGTCCTGGAACACTTCCTCAACTTTGATAAGGAGAAGGGCCTTTTCAGGATGAGGAAGGTTGGTCTATATACAACTGGCAAAAATTCTAGTGGCATAATTCTAGGAGCTATGTCTATAACCTTCACTATGTTGACATCTGTTGGAGTTTGTGGTCCCATGTCTCTACAATTTTTAATACTCTTAGTATTTGTTCTTTACACTTGAAAATCTCAGCACAAAGACTGGTGGCTTGTAGAGTGTATGGCTTGGAGAGAGTAGGTTCCATCCACCACCACCAGCCAACTGGCGGACTACTTGGTACTTCTCAAACATTCTCTTCAGTTTTAAACATCATTAGATTGTTTTCCAATCTTATGAGCTTCAGAAGATCACCTCAAACAAAAATTCTCTTGTAGTGCTAGTCTTCAATTCAAATTGATGCAAGATGGTGGGGAACCATGGTGATCTTTAAAGTTTTATTGATCAACACGTTCAATTTTTCAATATTAATTGAACTCCAAATGGTCCAAAGCAAAATTGAGATCCTCATTTAGGTGAGAAAGGCAAGGGTGATGTTCCACAGGGATTGGAATTTTGGGATTTTGAGGATGTGTGTAAAGATTTTGGTGAGGAGGTGGTGGATGTGCACCTCAAGTTGGTAGATTCTGGATAGGAAATGTTTGAAATCAAAAGAGAATGAAGAGGTGGTGAAAATCTACCATGATTGAGGTGGTTGGTAGGGAGAGCTAGCAAGTTGGAAAGATGAGCAATGGGATCATGATCATGTGTTGGATCTGGTATGGTGATATGGAGAAGGTAATAAAGAATCATGTGTTCTGTGTAGGCTATCATTGGGAAGCTATGGTGGAGATGAGAATGAGAGAGTGGTTCCCAAATCATGATGATGGGGTATCATAAAGAAGGGAATTGTAACCTGATGGGTTTAGTGAACTTGGAACCAAAAAATTAAGGGGTCCATGAACTTCTTGGATCTGATGAATTTGGGAAGTGACTCATTCTGTGTTTAGATTTATATTTAGGAAGAGACTTCATAAGTGAGAGTAAACTTAAGTGGCTTGATTTCTGGGTTGAGGTGGAATTAGGTACAGAAATACAAAAAAGTGGGATGGAAGGGGGTTTTATATATACATCCAATGATCAAAAAAAAAAAAAAGTTTGAACCAAGTGAGGGATGAGTGCTCATGACATGTGTTGCTTTCCAATGTCTTCTGTTACATCTGCTTTCCTTGTTATGGGTGTTGTCAATCTTTCATGTATTGTCCATGTTACATGTGTTGTCTTTGTTACATGTGTTGTCCTTGTTACATGTGCTGTCCTTGTATGTGTGTGATAGTAAAAGACAAACCTTACATACATACACAAATATTTAATTGACAATTATGAAAAAAAAGCACAGACCTTAAATATTTAGCTTGAATTTTTTGTTTATTTTTTGTTTAACTTTTGTTTATGTTTTGTTTATTTTTTGTTTAACTTTTGTTTATGTTTTGTTTATTTTTTGTTTAACTTTTGTTTATTTTTTGCTTATTTTTTTTTTATTTTTTTTTATTTTTTGTTTATTTTTTGTTTATTTTTTGTTTATTTTTTGTTTATTTTTTGTTTATTTTTTGTTTATTTTTTGTTTATTTTTTGTTTATTTTTTGTTTATTTTTTGTTTATTTTTTGTTTATTTTTTGTTTATTTTTTGTTTATTTTTTGTTTATTTTTTGTTTATTTTTTGTTTATTTTTTGTTTATTTTTTGTTTATTTTTTGTTTATTTTTTGTTTATTTTTTGTTTATTCTTTGTTCATTTTTTGTTTATTTTTTGTTTATTTTTTGTTTATTTTTTGTTTATTTTTTGTTTATTTTTTGTTTATTTTTTGTTTATTTTTTGTTTATTTTTTGTTTATTTTTTGTTTATTTTTTGTTTATTTTTTGTTTATTTTTTGTTTATTTTTTGTTTATTTTTTGTTTATTTTTTGTTTATTTATTTTTTATTTATTTATTATTTATTTATTTTTTATTTATTTTTTATTTATTTTTTATTTATTTTTTATTTATTTTTTATTTATTTTTTATTTATTTTTTATTTATTTTTTATTTATTTTTTATTTATTTTTTATTTATTTATTATTTATTTATTATTTATTTATTATTTATTTATTTCAAGATTCAAAATGTTCTTAAAAATATGATCATCACCAAGGGAGAGAGTCAGTTAGGACATCAGAAACAGACTTGAGAGAGTTATTTATTTATTTTGATTTTACTTAAGGTTTTCTTTCAATGATTTCAAGATATTTTTAGAGTTTTTTGTCTCTGTCAGTGGGAATCACCAGTCAAAGCATCCAGATATCTGACCTTTTTCTTGAGATCTTGAAGTTTATGGATCCCCTTCAATTGATGTTGTTCATGAAGATTGGGTCTAAGATATTGTCCAGAATATATTTCTTGGTATAGTCATATGTTTGGACAAATTTCTAGCTCATCCTGGTATTGTTGGAAGATAGGATCTTCAAAGCTTGCAAATTTTAAGTTTAAGCTCATCACAGTTTTTGGGAATAAGTTAATGAATAAATTTGTGTATGCTCATTTGATATTGGTTTGAAATATTTTTTGAAAAATTTGATTTTTTTGACAGGAGGGAAAGTTTTCATTGATTGATCAATAAATCATGCTGATTCAAGCTTGGGAAGAAGTAATAGATTTTTTGAGAATGGTCAGATACTCTCTTTTGATTGGCTGATATAAAAAAGTAAGTATTTTGATTTCTCTTTGGTGCTAAAATTCCTACAGGTCTCTTGGATGGCTGTGAGCTTGAAGTAGGTGTGGCCTGGCTTGATGTAAAAAACTGATCAGTGCAAACAGTTTTAATAATGGCTTCTTAATTTCATTGCTTCAAGTTTCATGAATGAGAGAATGGGACCAGAAAGCCCCAAAAATTTTGAGGTTTTGAACCATATTGTGGCTCTGGGATCAGAGGAGCAATTGGCTGGCATGGTGGTGAATTGGGTGGTAACTCTAATTTCCTCACTTTAATCCCATCACTAATTTTCTTCAAGATCCGCAATCCCTCAAACCTCAACTACATGTAATCATTGGGGTTGCTTCCCCATCTCAGACTCACACCTGGGCATATGACTAATCCATAAAAACTAAAACCTGTCAACCTTCTCTCCAGTCAATTTTTTCAAATAATCCCACAATTTTTTTTGAAAAATAAGGGAGTATCAAAGTTAGAAAACCTGCCATATTTTTTGGCGGGTTTCTGAAATACACATACCCCTTAACTGGTGAATATCCAAATGGAAGGTTCAAAAAAAATGGAAGGTTTCAAACATGAAATCTACCATTTATTCATCTTCACCCAAATCATGCATGAAGTCCATCCAACCCTCCATGTCATTGAATCCAAGATGTTCAACATCATCATGTCCCCTTCAAACTACTCAAGGACCTCAAACAGCAACAATCAACACCATCATCCACCAATATCAATAAATCCAATCAACACCATCCTCATCCCATAGTAATCATCATTTACAATCTCAAGAAAAGCACAAAGATAAATATTCTGGATAAAAGATACCACAAGTGCGTTTGACTCTATCATTATTTGGATTCATCCATCTCTAATTCTGCATCATTCACTCTCATTCACCTTATATATTATAATATCTCATAACTGATTCATCCTACACCACTCTCTTCATTGTTACAATCATGTCTCCCAAACATTAATCCAACCTCTACCTTGATCTGGTCCCCCGGATCTAGAAACCTAGCCTGGTCCTCAACTGCAACTCAGCAGCACCTTGTTCCATATTACTTGCATCCTCCCCACTTAATCTCTGTGTGGCAAACAGTTAAACTCAGGAATGAATTTCTCTCCTTCCATCATTGTTGACACCTTTTTCACCAAAAGCCTATCACACCATTCCCTTTCCTTTTAAAATCCTTTCTTAATTGTTCTTTAATCTTTCACATTGTTCCTGCTCTTAGCTAAGGGCTATTGCATGAATCTTTTTCTTTTTCCTGCCCCTTTGGTCTCTCAGTTGTTTTTCTGCTCAATCATCAATTCTTCTTTTCAAGAAACAAACCAAAGTTGTCCTCCCCAAAAAATTAATTCAGAGTTGTAGATTGAAAAGCACAAACAAAAAATAAAAGGCCTCACAGGTGACCCATTTCAATTGAAAACTTGAGCCATGCATCCTAACAAGCTTTGACTCACTCAGCTCAAAGTATTTCAAACTTGGATAGCTTGTAAGAAATAAGATGTTTCACTCCAGCAATCAACTCACTTATTCTTCAAATATTTGTAGAAGCCATATTTCTTAGAGGTTGCACTCTGGATCACAAAAATCTTTGGTTTTGGTTGTTTTGTGATAAGATAGAAATATAGTGTTATTTCTTGGTCAACTGACTAACAAGTGTCAGGTAGTGCTGAATACAATGAGTATGAAGATGATGGAAATAACATCCAAAATTTTTAAGGGAGCCAGTGCATCCCTTAAATATTACATGAAAAAGAGTTACAGGCGTTTCCTCCTTCCTCATACCTTTTGCTCACTATTCCTCTGATCCGTCTGCTTTTATCCCTGATCCTAGTTTATTTAAAATTGAGGATGAGGAGGGATTAGAGGGTTAGCACTTCCTTGATTGTTTCTCTAGTCTGCGCTTAGGTATTCCATACTGCGGAGTCACAAGTGGAATCATTCTGTCCCTCTTGGTTACTCACATTTAGGAGACTCTTCTTCCACTTGTACATGTCTCTTCTTCTGCATTGACTTCAATCACCTCCTTGTATGGTACACCTTCTTTGGAAGCCAGGTGCCTAAAGCCAATGCATTCCTTACAATATTTACAAGCACCTTGGATGGAATAACTGGGACCCACACTAGTACTTAAAGGGGGTAACATCCAAGGCAATCAGATAAGATTGACAAATGATCTTGATTGATGTGAAAATGAAAAAGAAAGGGGTGATGATGACTGAATAGAGAATTCCTAATCCAAAAGACTTTTAGATCTTAGTCCAACCATCAACATTAACCTTGTAGAGGTTTTTATCAACCTAAGTTCAAAATAGCAAAATGGATCAATCAGTCATCCATCAATAAATTGGTCTCTAATTGGACAAAAATCCCCTTGAAATCATGATGACCAAGATTGGGAGAGGAAGAGAGGGTTGGGTGGGGGGGTGGGCCCAAATGGGTGTACTGTACCTGTCAACAGCATTTGACAGAATTGAGATGAGTGCAAAGGCATGAGTGATACCATAAGCCAGCATACCACCACCAGCACAAGCAGCGTAGTACTTGGGTGAGTAGAGCTTGATGAAAGCCTTAGGAGAATTACTACCACTGGTGGCCAAGACCAACTTGAATTTGAGAGCATTGGCCTCTGAGATGGCCAATTGATCAGAAGATGGGAGATGGGGAGAATTTGATGGACTAGATTTAGCAGATAAGACAGCAGTTGAGGTAAAACATTTGGCAAGTTGATAGCCTGGATGACAAATGCATTAGAAATCAAGTAGCTCAAGTCAGTAGGGATAATGTTAATGGTGGTGGTTGGGTATTGATGGGTATCAGATCAATGAATCCATTAAGAAACGTATGCAAACGTACCCTCCAAGCTATGATCACACCAGTCTGAGTCTGAGGACAGGATGAGTTGATGGTATTTGCATTCCTTGGAACATTATGCACTGCCTTGGAACTTCACCCCAGATTGATTGGATGGGAAGAAGGGCAAGAGTAGATGTACAGGATCAAAAATGAGGGTATTGATGAGAATTGAGGGAGGATGAGTGTGGTCGATAAAGGAGAAATAGAGAGGATCAAGAGTTATATAGTTTACTGGAAAAAAACCCACTTATTTTTTGGGTAACTCTGACACCCCTTTTGTGAAATAAGTGGGTTTTTAAATTTTTTAATGGCAGTTTTGAAATGGTGGATTTGGTTTGAAAACCACCATTAAAAAAATGGCAGATTGGCTAAATCTGATATGCCCTAATCTTTTTCCAATTTCTCCTTTCTGAAACCCCTTTTGTGAAATAAGTGGGTTTTTAATTTTTTTAATGGCAGGTTTGAAATGGTGGATTTGGTTTGAAAACCACCATTAAAAAAATGGCAGATTGGCTAACTCTGATATGCCCCAATCTTTTTCCAATTTCTCCTTGATAAAACCCCCCCTCCCCTCCCCAAAATTTGTTAAAGACTAATTTGGTTCATAAAGGGGTGAGGGTTGAGATATTTTTTGTGTTCCATGGAAATCCAATTTGGAACACCAAAGCTTTTGAAGCTCAAAATTAAAAATTATCCAAATTTGTTTCAAGGTCCTAATTATTCAGTGTCCACAGGAAACATGTGGCTTCCATGTGCTTTATTTCAAGAAGTGTGAAATCACATGTTCCCCACCTTTGTCTCCCTGAAAGTCCATCTTCCCCCTATTCCCTTATGATATCTATAAGATGGGTGGTATTAAATTGGCAACCCAAGGTTGCAAATTGGTTTCAAACAGCCATTTGCAACACATTTGATTTGTGAAACACCATTTGCAACCCATTTGAGTTATGAAATGCCATTTGTGAACAACACTTTTGGCCTATTTGGGCCTATTTTTCCCCAAATGGGCCATTTTATGGGGTAATTAGGGGTACCTAGGCAACCCAAACTACATCTTGGATGAATTTGGAGGCATTAGAACCCCTCCAAAAATGGAATAAAAAATTGATAAAATAAAAAAAAATCATTGGAGTTTGGGATCTTTCTTTTTTCCTTTTTAATTATTATTTTTTTTATTTTATTTCTCATAAATTTTAAAGGAAAATCAAATATATTTCTAATTTTCTTTCTTTTAGATTTTTTGGATTTATTATTTTACCTTACAAAATTCATACAAAAAATCAAAAAAATCAAATTTTTCAATGGAGTTTGGGATCTTTCTTTTTTCCTTTTTGATTTTTTTTGGTGATTTCAGCTCTCATTAAGGTGTATCAGAGTTACCCAAACCACCATTAGAAACCTGCCATTTCTTTGAACAAACCCACAATTTTTAATGGCCTGTTTCTGAGATACACATAACCCTTAAATGGTGTATTTTGAAATGGTGTGTTTTATGGAAATGGAAGATTTCAAACATCAAATACACCAATTATGCATCATCATCTAATTAGAGTTTATCAGAGTTAGCCAAACTGCCATGAGAAAACTGCCATTGTTTTGAACAAACCCACCATTTTTGATGGCAGGTTTCTGAAATATACATACCCCCTAAATGGTGTATTTTGAAATAACCAATTTCAAACATCAAATCCGCCACTTATTTATCATCATCCACCCAACATCCATCACATGCAAAACACCAATCAACACCTCCACCGCAGAAAATCCATACCAATTCCATCTACATCCCTTCACACACCTCATCTCCATTGTGTCACATCTCCATCAACTAGCATTTCCATTTCTTCACACAAATCCCATCATAATTTCATCATCTCACCTCACATCACCATCTTTCTCAATGTGTCCAATCAAACTTCCCAGCAGAAAGTTGAAAATGAAAAAAAAGCTGACTGGACTTTTTTTATTATTTTACTTTGAAAAAAATGACAGGTTTCTAATGGTGGGTTTGCTAACTCTGATAAACCCTATCAATCTTAACCATTTGCTTATATTAATAGTTATAATAAAACCTGTGAAGATTTCAAGGAATGCGCCCACCTACCCATTAAAATATCACTATTGAAACAGGAATAAGATAACAGGAAAAAAATAACCCATAGAAAATGTATTAGGGTTTTTTAAAGTTAGCAAAACCACCATTTTCTTGAACATAGCTGCCATGGAAGATGATAAATTCACAACTACAAGTTGTGAGCAAGTTGTGTAGGGCCATAAACGGCCCATTTGACCCATGGGGGCCCATACACAATTTGGCCTGGCCCCGGTTGCAACCAGCCAGAAAAGAAAGGGGTGCTCTCCCCCCCCTTTACCAAGAGGGAGGAGAGACAAGCTGAGGGGGATCTGACCACCCCCCGCCCAACTTTTGTTACTGAGGCCCTTGGGGCATCAACCTCCAGGGCCCTGGTTCAGGGATTTGACCTCCCCCCCAGGGAATTGACAGAAAGGAGGAGCGGGCGGCATGTCCGCCGGTTACAACCCCCCCATTTGAGGATGAGACTTGACCCAGGTGAGTCCTGGCTACAACCAATTTTTATTGTTTTTTTTTTAGTTTTTTAGTTTTTTATTATTTTATTATTTATTTATTTTTGGCCTTTTTTACTTTTTATTTTTTTTTATTTTTGGCCCATGGCAGTTTGTAGTTGTGTGGCACGCTAAAAGACTACCTCCAAGCCGTGTACAACCCCACACAACTTGGATGTAGTCATGTGTGGTGCCACGCAACTACAAATCATTGTGTGGGGGAAACACAACTCAATCAAGTTTTTTAGAGGCCACAAAACTCAACATGAGTTATTTAGCATGCCACACGGACCATTTGAGCTGTGTACACAACTCAAATGGGTTGTGAATTTAACATGACCCAAACCGCCATTTCTAATGGCAGGTTTTTGAAATAAACATACACCCTAACTGGTGTATTTCAAAATGGCAGGTTTCAAATATCAAACCCACCATCATCATCCATCCACCATCCATTGCATGCAAAACACCCATCCACACCTCCACCTCAGCAAATCCATACACATCACACAAATCTCATCTCCATTGATCCACATCTCCATCACATCACACACATCCAATCATCATCTCATCACCCCACATCACATCACCATCCTTCTCAACATGTCCAATTCAACTTCCCAGAAGCAAGTTGAAAACACAAGATAGCTGACTGAACTTTTTTTATTATTTGAATCTGATTCAGACTTCAATTTGGAATCAACTTGGTTAACTTTTAATTCTCTATTGGAAAAGAAATACATAGTTTCACAAAGACACACTGTGCACAACCCCATGTATGAAAGGCAAAAGCTTCATCTATGCCCCAACTTAAGCTTCCAGCAAGTGTTCCAAACTCTATTGCCTTCATTAATGAAACTTTTGGAGATGATTGAAGACCACCACATCTTCCAGAAAAATTCTTGGAATCCTCAAAGCAATCCATCTATCCAACTGGCTGTTGCTCTTTCTAGATCAAGACCAAATGTAAATGGAGCAGAAATTCATCAATCAGAAAATATATTCTTGGTTGGTTATGGATCCATTGAATTATACACCAAAAGAGTCATGATTGCTATCCTATCTTTCTGTTGCTTGGTCCTTTTTTGGCAAACCAAAGAAGAACGCAAGAAGATATCTCAAGTAATGGAGACCAAATTCTTTCCAGGTTGCATTGGATTTGTTGATGCAACCACTATCCCCTTGAGTCAAAAACCCAAGCTAGATAGCAACCACTATTTTGATTGGAAAAAAAGTCAATCAATTCATTTCTTTTCCAAAGCCTTTGATAACACACTTACCAAATATGTTTTTATCTGTTTGTATAGATACTCTGTGTCACTTAAACTTGTTTTTGATAAAAACAAGAAGTTCATATCCCTCCATGCTTGCCTTCCTGGTTCTTGTCACAATTCATATGTTTTAAATTGGATTCAGATTTCCCAACAACCAGATGACTACTTTGACCAAGATCAATACCTTCTTGTAGATTCAACTTATGCTAGCGGGAAATATGTGGTTCCAGCATGCCACAATTTTTCATCCAATGATCAAGCCAAAACTGATTTTGACTATCATCTTGGGAACTCACAACTTTGGATTGAGCATACCATAGGAATCCTGAAAGGAAGATGGGCCAGCTTATGGGAGATGGGAAACCAGCTTAAAAATTCCAAGGAAATGAAGACCCTGATCAACTTGATTATCAGTTGCGCAATCCTTCAAAACCTTCTTGCCAACATCAAAGATGAATGGGAACAAATATTTAAAGAAGATATTCCTTATCCTCCTCAAGTCATCCCGGTCTCATCTTCTACCTCATATTTGGCCATGAGAGAGCGGATTCTACCCCTCACACTTGCTAACTTTGATGAGTAGAATTAGGTTTTTAAATAGGTGAAATATCACATCACAGAATTTTTTTGGTTTTGGTTGTTCAACCAAGAATCTAAGGCTGACTCTGTTTTTTTTTTTGTGGACTTCGAAAAAAACCAAAACTTCCAGACCACCCACCTCACCCCACCAAACCACTGGTCCACCTTCACCGGTCCACTCCTTCCTCCTCCTCACCTCCACCTCACCCATCACCTCCACCTCACCCATCACCTCCACCTCACCCATCACCTCCACCTCACCCATCACCTCCAACTCACCCATCACCTCCACCTCACCCATCACCTCCACCTCACCCATCACCTCCAACTCACCCATCACCTCCACCTCACCCATCACCTCCACCTCACCCATCACCTCCACCTCACCCATCACCTCCACCTCACCATTGTTGAAAGGAAATCCTTATAAATCTGAACCTCTGCACCTCTTCCACTACCCTCAACCTGTTACCCACCTTTCACCAGTCTCATTTCCCATATGCACTCTGTCCAATTGCTCATTCCAGCCCCTCCATCTCATCTGGGAAATGCCAGATTGGCCGCATCTTCTTTTCATCCACATCTGCTCATCCTGTTCTTCTTCCCCCCCAATTCTCCTCATCACCCCATCAATCCTTCTCATTGCTCCTCCAATCCTCCTCATCAATCCTCCTATCCTCCTCATTGTCCATCACTTCCTTTCTATCTTTTCATCACCCACATCAATTCCATTGCTTACAATCTACCATCCACACTACTTTTGACTGCCAGATCAATACAATAATCCCCTTGTGACATCAACACCTCCTTGACTCAACATTCAACATTCAACATCACATCACTAGCCATTCTACTATTGACACTGATCTCACCCAACTTTTATAGGATTTCCTTTCTTTACTGTTCACATGTGAGGTTTTCTCTATACTGAATCCTGGACTAACAATCAACTCACACATATGCTTGCCTGCAATAGGTTTCAGATTCCTGTTTTCTTCCATCATTGTTTCATTTCCGTTGTGTCATTTTTTGAAAGCGCCTCACCCCCTTCATGTCCGCATAGAGTGAGAATCATTCTTCATTTATTTTTTTTGTGTCATTCTTTTCAATTCTTCAAAACTCTTGTTGAACCACATGTACTCAATCTCTTGGTTCAGGGAATTCATTCAATTCAACTCTTCACGGTTAAAATCTGAAATAGCAATTAACACACCAACAAGTCAAGCCCAATCATGTCTCAATCACCTGGAACAACAGATCTCAACTCAGCTCTCCTCAAGACCCTCATGGACTCCATCCCCACACTGACCAAATCCAATTCCTCACTGTGGCGCTCAAAACCTATGACCATTTTTGCTTTGAAGGGAGTTGTGCAATGGCTTAAATCATCTGAAACCAAGAAATTTTCTCCAGATGTTAACCTTGAACTGGTAGGATATATCTTGGCCAAGTTTGATAATAGGATGTACATCAATTGTGTTAAGGATCACCATCTAACAAATGGCATTGAGCTCTGGAAATCAACAAACAAATTCTATGCCTCCTCCCAGACCGCAAATTGCTCTCAAGTCTTCTTCAATTTCCTCAACCTTCAATTCAATCCCAAACATTTCAACAAGTTCATAACCAAAGTGAAGTCCTGCCTCATCCAAATCTCAGATATTGGAATACAAATGGACAATGACATAGTTTCATACCTAATACTGTAAAAATTTCCACTGCAGCTAGAACATCTCAAAACAACCATCACCCACTCCCTTGGCAAATCCAAAATTGATGGTGATTTGGTGCTTTGTCACCTGAATCAAATCAAGAAAAAAATTGCAGCTGGTACCTACACTTTTGCAATGTTAAACACAGGCATCAAACAAGAGGTGGTCAAGTGTAGAGCCACCTAGCATAATCCACAGTCTTCTCACCCCAAAAATTCCTGCTGGTGGTTATATCCTCACCTTTGACCAAAATTCAACAACAACAACAACAAAAACCCCAAAAATAACAAGAAAAAACCAGCCTCTGCAAACCTTTCCTGCACTTCCTACAACTTTGCCATGACAAATTCCAGACTTCTCACCAAGAACTCCATTATCCTTGACTCTGGAGCATCTCAATCAATGTTTAACTCCCCTGAATTCTTTGAGGATCTTACTGAAGACCACACCAAAATTCAGACTGGGAAAGAAAACACCTCCCTTAAAGCCAAAGGTGTTGGTACCGCAAAGCTCTTGTCCAAAAACTGAAATGTCCTACTCAGCCAGTCCCTATATGTGCCTCAAATAGCAGTAAAGCTGGTGTCCTTAGGACAAATGTTGAACAAGGGCTGCTTGCTCCACTTATCCGGTCCCCAAAACTTTGTTGTGGAATTCAAACAAAATACAATTCTCACTGGCTCCATTGAAGACAACCTCCTGGTAGCTAAGGACTTTGCTCTTCCTCAGTCCAAATAATCTCATTCTTTCATCACCCTCACAACTCTTCATAAAACATTTGGACATCCTCATTTCAATCAGAACAAGCTACTCTCAAGAGAATTCCCAAAATTAAGATGGAAAGAACTCTCATGAAAATCATGTGCCTTGGGAAAAATCCATCAATCATCCTTCAAAAACCACATCTCTGACTGCTCAAAACCTTTTGTTTGCCTTCATGCCAATGTATGTGGACCAATAAACCCCATTTCCAAGATTGGAAACAGATATTTTTTTCTGCTCACCAATGAAGTCTCTTGCTTTAAAACTTGTCTCCCCATTAAGCTCAAATCAGATGTGACCCATGAAATAATAAAATTTGTTAAGATTCACTCAAACCAGTATGGGTATCAACTCAAATTGCTTCACTCTGACAATGGCGCAGAATTCATTAATTCCAAAATCTCCAACTTTATTGCCAATTCCAGCATTATACATACTAGGTCTGAAAATTACACTCCACAGCACAAACCCATTGCTGAGCAAGGAAACCAAACCATTGTTGAGGAAGCCAGAACCACAATCATCAACATGGCTATTCCAATTGAACTTTGGGATCAAATCTTGGTTGGATGCTGTGAAACTCTGAACCTACTACCCGCTAAAGAATCAAAATTGAGCCCCTCAGAGATGTGGAATGGTCACAAACCCAAACTTGACTTAATTCAAACCCTAGGATCAAAGAACATAGTTCTAAATCTTTGAAAAAATCTTGGAAAATTTGAAAAGAAAGGTTGGGAAGGAATTCTTTTAGGTCATGACCTGAAATTCAACTCCTATCAAATCTATGTTCCAGAGATTGGCAAGACAGTCCGTTAAACACATTAAAATCCTTGAAAATGTAAAGCTAACTGAATCCCCCCTTTCATCCAAATATCCTTTTGAAACTCTTCTTCAACCCAACTCTGACATCTTGGACACACTGTCCTTGATCAACCATGAAAAGACCACTCACCCTTCCCCAACTCAACTGATCCAATCTCCCTTGAATCAACCCAATCACCCAAACCTATCTCATACTCCAAAACTTCTGAAGAATCACCCTCTTCCAATCAATCCTTCACAGAAGCTTCCAATGATGAAAAAATAGTCAATCAACTTTCTCCTTTGTCCCAAACTATCAGAGATTGCTCAACCCTTCAAAGACCCCAATGCTACAGATTCCTCTCCAGAACCATCCCTAAAACCTATGAAGAAGCAAAATGCTCACGCAATTGCCAAAACTGGACCAAGGTTATGAAATCAGAACTTGATGGAATCAAATCCATGGGGTCTGGGCTGGGTGTTGCTTTCTTCTAGAAGGCAAAAAGGCGTATCCACTGTGTGGGTTTATCAACTAAAAACCAACCCTGAAAACAACGGCATCATCTTCAAAGCCAGGCTGTGTGTTCAAGGCTTTTGACAGCTAGAATTCATTGACTATGGCAAAAGCTACACACCTAATGGTCAAATCACCACACTTTGAACTCTACTGGTCTATTCTTTTCATCAAAAGCTGCCAATCACTCAGATGGACATCAAGTCTGCATTTCTACAGGCCAATCTTGATGAAGAAATCTTCATTAAAGCTCCTCCCGGATATGACACCATCTTTCCTTATCTCAAGCTGAAAAAGGCACTGTATGGACTGAAAAAAGCTCCAAAAACCTGGTTTGACACACTCAAACGCTGGATCCACAATCAAAACTTCACTACCTCCTCAACTGACCCCTGTCTATTCATAAACCAAACCTCACAAATCTTCATCTTTTGCTGTGTTGATGACTTTGTCCTCATTGGCAACTCTCAAGAATTCCAAGCACAACTGAAGGCTAAATTCTCTATCTCTTATGAAGGTGCACTCTCTAAAATCCTTGGAAACTACATCATTGAATTGCCACACAGACCCTGCCTATACCAACCCAACCACATTGACACCGCACTGGCAAAGCTTGGGCTGTTGGAATCCAGACCAATCAATACGCCACTGACCCCTGGAGTGGTGCTCAACCCTGCAACCAATTCTGATGCTGCTGCTTTCTCCAATTTCAATATCAACTATTGCTTATCAACCGGTTTCCTGAATTTCATAGCAACTTGAACTCAACCATATCTCTCCTATACTGTCTCATCTCTTTCTCAATTCAATGCAAAACCTGGCCTCTCTCATTGGACAGAAGCCAAGCATGCCTGGAGGTATGTCAAGCCTACAGGTAATCTGGCCCTCCGCCTCAATAACAACTCATTCAACCTTGATCTCAAGACCTGGAGTGAATCCAATGGCAGAAACAATCCCACCTCACAAAGGAGTCATACCATACTTAGCTCTACTCTATGGCTGCGCCATTTCTTGGTATAGTAAACTGGAACCTACTGTCTTGCTATCCTCAACAGAAGGGGAGCTCAAGTCACTAGTTCTGGAGACTCAAGAAAAACTTTGTATTTTGAACTTAATAAAAGAACTGAATCTGTCTATATCTCTCACTCACGGCTTGTACATTGACAATAAAGCCTTAAATGACCTTATCAACTTTGAATCTCACCACAATGCCCTCAAGCACGTGGAAATTCAAATCAAATGGCTTAGGGAGCAAAAAGAAGCCATACTTCTGATCACCAACCTTTTCCCCTCCAAATCAATGCTAGCAGACCCATTGACAAAGTCAGCCATAAGGACCTCCATCAAAACACTCAATTCAGCTATTCTTCAACCTCTCATCTGAACACAGCAGCATGTTGAAAGGAAATCCCTATCAAGCTCAACCTGTGCACCTCCGCCACTGCCCTCAACCTGTTACCCACCTTTCACTGGTCTCATTTTCAATATGCGCTCTGTCCACTTGATCATTCCAGCCCCTCCATCCCATTGGGGAAATGCCGGCTTGGCCTCATATTCTCTTCATCCACATCCACTCATCCTGTTCTTCTTCCCCTACAATTCTCCTCATCACCCCTTCAATACTTCTCATTTCTCCTCCAATTCTCCTCATAACTCCTCCTATCCTCCTCATCATCCATCAATTCCTTTCTATCCATCCATCACTTCCTTTCTATCCTTTCATCACCCACATCAATTCCATTGCTTTCAATCTACCATCCACGCTACTCTTGACTGCCAGCTCAATAAAATAATCCCCTCATGACATCAACACCTTCTTGACTCAACATTCAACGCTCAAAATCATGTCACTAGCCATCCTACTATTGACACTGATAACATCCAACGTTTATAGGATTTCCTTTCTTTACTGTTCACATGTGAGGTTGTCTCTATAATGAAGCCTGGAATAACAATCAGTTCACACATATGCTTGCCTTCAATACATGTCAGATTCCTGTTTTCTTCCATCCTTGTTTCATTTCCATTGTGTCATTTTTTTCAAGCGCCTTACCCTCTTCATTTCTGCATAGAGTGAGAATCATTCTTCATTTATTTTTTTTGTTTCATTATTTTAAATTATTCAAAAATCTTGTAGACCCACATGTACTCAGTCTGTTGGTTCAGGGAATTCATTCAATTCAACTGTTCAACCATCAACTCCACCTCACCATCAACTCCACCTCACCATCACCTCCACCTCACCAACCACCTCCACCTCACCTCATCTCACTCTCTGCCTCCCCTCCTCTGTTGGTTGGCAACCCTGGTAAGCCCCCTCCCCCCTCTTCCTCTTCCTTCCCCTCACCAGTTGCTGATCCTTTGATCAATCAACCTTTAGGTCCCCCCTGACTTCCTTGCTCAATCCCTCAGCCCCTCCCCTCCTTCTCTTCCTCCTCCTCCTCCTCCTCTCCCTTCCCCTCCTGATCAATTTCCAATCAATCACTCAATCAATTGAAGGTCAGCTCCCTCCCCTCCTTCTTCTTTTCATTGTCATCAAATGAAGCTGGGTTTTTCTTTTTTTGGATTTCAGCTTTTACCAATATTTTTTTTGTTTTTTGATCATCTACCCTGATTATAACTGACTAATAATTTTTTTTTGGTTTTTTTGCCTTGTTTTTTTTTTTTTTTTTTTTTTTTTTTTTTTTTTTTTTTTTTTTTTTTTGGATACCATCCAATGCAACCTGGTTTTGAACCCTTGTTCATTCGACCCCCGCCCCTTTTCTGGACTTCCAATGATTCTCCCACCGCACTCAAAATGTTATACAAAAGTATTAATTCTTTCTTGATCCTCACTCCAAGCGCAGTAGGTGCCTGGGAGGGATCAAGATGAAAGGATATGTTTTGAGAAACATAAAGAAATGTGGGAAGCATAGGGATCAAATGAGAGATGCTGAAATATCTTTAGAAGTAAATGAAGAAGGGTTTAATGAAAAGGTGGTTTGGTATTGAAAAAAACTGAAAAATTTGGAGTTGTACCCTGCTATTTTTGCCAAAAAGAAAACTTGAAAAAGCTCCCATGAAGAGTTTGGACAAGCCAAACAGAATATTGAACAATTCCATTTCTTCAACTCTGGAAAAATGGCTTTTCTTGATTGTTCCAATTCCCACTCTCTGGTTGTAATAATCCGATTTTTCCCTTTGAATAAAATCTCTGAGAAAGAAAAGAAGGACATGAACTCAGTCACAAAATTCCTTCACCAATCCAAAAAATTTTTCAACAATTTTTGTCCCTCAAGATCTTGGGGTGAGAAAATGTGGGAAATGGAATGGCCCAAATGATGCACCCTTCTGAAATTTTTGGAATCTATTTGAAGAAAGCAGCTATTCCATCTTCCCCACAGGAGTTTGAATTTTTGAACCTTAGGTCTGACAAGGTATCACAAATTTTAGGCAAAATGTTTAGAAAATTATCCAGACTGGCACACAATTCCAACCAAGAAATCATGCTGAACAACAATATCCGCTCTTTCTCTTCATTGAAATATGGATACCAGATCACTTCTTTTTACTGTGCCCCCCACATCACCTTCACTTCAAATTCCTTCTACAATTCTCTGCACATTGACAAAGGTGACATCTCTTCCTATTCCTTTCTACTGGTGGTTCCAACCAAAAAATTGAAGGGAAAAATTATTGAAAACAAGGACAAATATTAAGTATCCAATGGCAAATTTGTTTTTCCTGACTTGAGATTTGGAATTTATTTCAAAGAAAAATGTATTGTAAAAATGGTTTGGGCAGAAAACAAGTACAAGCACTGTAATGTTCCTGCTTTAGAGACTGAAACCCATACTAGGATGGCTATGTCTTTGAAAATTAACAAGACCACTCTAAGAACATGCAAAGAATTGAAAAGTGGGCAAATATACTCTAGAACAAAAAATATAAATAAAAATTAAATTTTTTTTTTTCATTGGTGGGGTTAAAAATAGGCTAAAAAATTGTTGTATTTGAAAATAATTTTTTGTTTTTATTTTTAAAATGTTTATCAAAGAAAATATTTTAAAAGCCAAGAAATTGAGGAATTTCCTTTATTTCATCAACAGTTCTACTGCTACCAATACATGCCATGGCTACTGATAACCTATCTTTTATTTGTGTGGCTAGCCTTCCCTCTCCTTTTTGAGTTGGTCTTCCTCTTGATCCTTCTACTTTTCCTCTTTTTGAAACTCCACCTCAGTCTGTTTCACTTGCCACTCAGCATCCAAATTTTTTTGATGAGCCAAACTCTCAGAATTCTGCTTTTGAAAATACCTAGCCCATTGATGATCCCACTTCTCCTTTTCAAATTGAAGTTTTTCAGATTCAATTTGTGATTTCACTGTTTTTTGGAGGGGAATAGGATTGATCTTGATTTTGAAAGCAAGGAGAATCCAATTTGCTTACTTGAATCTTGCTTCTCCATGATCTCATCAAAACCAGAAAAATTTGAAGTTTTTCTCCTCTTTTGATGGCTGTTGGGATTGATGTTGATGGAATTTGAGGCCTTTTGCTTTCCCTTTGCAGAGGAGGTTTGTGTGGGAACATCATTGCTCTCATTTGAAGGGGATGTGGGAGGCCCCATTGGATTGATTATTCAGCCATTTGGGACCAGATGAGCCTGTTTTTTTCACAATCCAAATCAGTCAGGATTAAATAGACAGAAGACAAAAGAACTTGGTTTCTTACTTGAGCAGATGTTGATGGTAGTGGCAATACAGGAATAACTTTCTCCTCATTTGCCAAGTCATAAGGTTATTACAACCCAGGAAGAGAACAATTCAAAGAAGGAAGTGAGGGGTCCAAGGAAGGGTTTGAATTGTTGATCAAAGCTGATGTATACGTGATTGAAGCTGTTTATGTTGGAATTTACTCCTCCAAATCAGATTGGGGCCACTCATAGGTTTCATTGGGATCATCATTGATAGGCTGAGCATCCACAGCCAGGTCCTCAGGATCAGCTGAATCTGATTGTT
Organism: Puccinia polysora; assembly: GCA_025617555.3. Taxonomy (NCBI): domain Eukaryota; kingdom Fungi; phylum Basidiomycota; class Pucciniomycetes; order Pucciniales; family Pucciniaceae; genus Puccinia; species Puccinia polysora. The sequence goes on along the minus strand of CM062618.1, from coordinate 21,942,432 downwards.
GGGCATCAAAAGCGGCTAAAGGGGTGATATTGGCCTTCCTTCCAAAGATTTCATCCATTTGAATATAAAAAGGACAAATAGAGTCCAACTTATTAGCCACCAAGTTGATTCCCTTTGCTTTATTGGAGTTGGTGATACCAAAGCTAGAAGAGATTGAAATTGAGTGGTCCTTTTTGTACTTGGTTCAATAGTTCTTGAATTGCTCCCCCATCTGTTTGGATGAAAGATCCAGCCTACCTTTTGTTTTTTTCTTCAGTTCATTTTCCATCAGGAGATTACCATTAAACTTAGAGGATGTAGGTTGGCAAAATCATGTTTCATTGTTGGATCCAAAGAAAGCAGCATAGTTGGAGGGAATTTTGAGCCAGTTTACCAGGATGATGTGATCAGCTCTCTTGAGCAGACTTAAGCATTTGGAAGCTGATGGAGGAGGATTGTTAGATTTTGAGTTCCTGGGAGGTGTTTGCTTTGGTCCATTGGATTTTTTAGTGGAATTTCAGGGGAAGGATTGCTGAGGGGACATTCAAAAAGAGTAAGAGGGATGAAGGGATGAAGCAATGAAGTGATGAAGTGATGAAGGGATGTGTTGAAAGCAGGGATGAAGTGATGAAGCAATGAAGCAATGAGAGTTAGGTTATCATGAAAGCGGGGATGAAGATATGAAGTGATGAAAGCAATAATGTGTGAGAAAGTGATGAGAGTGATGAAGTGATCAGGTGAGCAAGTGGTGAGAGTGATGAAGTGATGAGGATAGCAATGAAGAGATGAGGAGTGATGAATAAAATTTTTGGATGAGGTTGGAGGTAGCATTTTTCCAATGAGCTCAGAGGTTTAAACCAGGGGTGATGATGTGGAATCATGGTTTGAGGTGTTGAAAGACTTTAAATACTTTATTTTAAAAAACTCATTTATTTTCAGGTAAATTTGAAACATCTGATGTGAAATAAGTTGTTTTTTTTTCTGATTTTCAATGGCGGTTTTGAAATGGCGGATTTGGGTTGAAACCCGCCATCATGAAATGGTGGGTTTGCTTAACTTTTATACACTCTATCATGGATAATTTGAATCATCTTTAGGTTTACTTGAAAAAGATGTCTTGAAAGAGCCAAACTCATTAATTAAGGGTGATGTTAAATTCATGGCTCCAACCTTATGGTAGTTGTTTAGGGCCCAACATGGCTCAAATGAGCCATGGGGGCCCCAAGACAACTACAAAGGGCCGTTTCAAACATGCGCTACCCCTGGGGGGTTGTGTAGGAGCCGTGTTTGGGGGTGCACAACCCCCTGGAAGTTGTTCCAGAATTTTGGGCACCCCCTGGACCACACTTGGGTTGTGTCAACCCAAATTTGGGATTAACACATACTTTGTGGGACTGTTGTTCCACACCTGGCAATCCCAAAGAGACATTAAAGTGAAACCCAAGTGAAGTTAAAGTGAAAACTGAAATCATAAATCATATAAAAATCTGCAAACAATTCTTTCTCAACTCAAAATTGAGAAAACTTTGTTGGATCAATTGAAAGTTGGATTGAATAATGAAGTATACCATTGCATTTTTTTGCATGGGAACAGTGGCAATCTATTCTTCTTCTGAAATGGCTGGGTGGAAGGTCTACATCGATAGTGCCATCAAAAAAGCTTTGGAAAAAGAAAAAAAAGGATTTGGGTAATGAACCATTGGAAGCCCCGATTGCATCCTAATCAAGGGTGAAAATTGAGGAACCAAATGATTCAAAAATGGAAATGACCACTGGTGGTGAGTAAAATTTCATGTTACTGGTCTTTTCTGTATTTAATTTGATTAAAACTGATGGGTGCATGTAACTATGAAGCTATGAATTAACCAATGAATGTTTACTAGAGTCACTTGACCCACCTCCCTTGAGAGCTTTTACTACTAGGGAAGAGGCACAAAACTATTTTCAAACATGGGCAACAAAGCATGGTTATGCTTTAACAGTTTTCAACTCAAAGCGTGACCAATATGTGGATTTATCCTGTGATAGACATGGTTCCTATTCAGGAAGTCTTCCTACCAAACGGTCTAGACAAAATCAAAAAAGGAAGGTTGGGTGCAAGTTTTTAATCCATGCAAGTTGCACAAAGGCAGACCCCTTGTGGTGCCTCTCCTACAAAGAAACCCAACATAAACATCAACCATCTGAACATCCCTCTGTGCATCCTCAACTGAGGAGAATCTTGCGGGTGGCCTTAGACAGTCTAGTAGAAGGCATGAATGATAGGCTCAATACGTGAAAATTGAAGAGAAAATTGAGCAAGATTGATGGGAGGTATTATGTTGATGACCAAAAAATCTATAACACTAAGCGGAAGGTCACAATTGCAGAACTAAAGGGACAAAGTGTTATGGAGGTACTATCTGAACAGCTTGACAAAACAAGTTAGATTCACTGGTCAAAGTTAAGTGGAGAGGGTCACTTGGAGGCCCTGTACTTAGCACATCCAGAGGCAGGAAAGCTTTAAAAATAATTCCATCATATTGCTATTTTGGATTGTACTTATAAAACATATAAGTACAAAACCCCACTATTGCATGTGGTAGGAATGACAGCCAATTGCAAAACTTTCACAAAAGCTCTTGTTTTTATGAAAAAAGAAACTTTTGAGTTCTGAAGTTGGTCTGTAAATGCATTAAAGGAGTTGGCTTATGATCTTGAGAGACTTTCAAAAGTCTTTGTGAAGAACCATGGAAAAGCTCTGATTTGTGCAATTGAAAATATTTTCCCAGAGTCATCAAGACAATTTTGCACTTGGAACTTTTCTAAAAATATACAAGCAAACTGTAACGTGTGCTTTTTTAATGAGGTTGAAGGATGGAAAAGCTTTATGAATCTTTGGGAAAAGTATGGGGCCTCAAAGACCAAGGAGGAGGCGGAGGTCAATGATGCAGAACTCAGAGTAGGTCCTTATCAATGCTTCTTATTCTTCCTAGTTTTGTGTTCTGAGCTTTTGAATTTTATAGTGTTTCTTGAAAGACTATGAGGATGTACTCCAACAAATGGAAAATAACATTTTCCCTATCAAAGAGACGTTTGTAACAGTGTGGACTTGTTTTGTTTCCAAAATCTATGTTGTTTTTTTTCCAAAATCTTGGTTTATACAACATCTTGGGTTGAAGGGGCCCATGCAACTCTCAAATGATTCCTTGAAAACCCTTTGGGAAACCTGTTGGATGTTTGGAAAAGCCTTGAAGAAACAGTTTCAAATCAAATTAAATCAGTTCATGCATCACTTTATAACTCTTGAATTAAGTTAGGGATAGTTCTTCCTCCTGAACTGTTACCATTGGGTTACAAATTGTCTTTAGAGAAAATCCATCTTGTTAGGGAACAATTCAAGAAGTTCAAACGTGATCATGATGGCAAAGTATGCACCAAGTCATATTCCAAGACTATGGGTTTTCCCTGTCCACCAAATAGGTGACCTTCTAGCATTCAGAGGATCTGTGGTACCAAAAGATGTTCATCCTCAGTGAAGGTTGGACTATGAACTTTTCAGTTCTAGTTCTGTAAGTTGGCTTAAGTTGGATTGTTCAAATCACTATGTGATTAAAGCTTTTTGATTAATGAATCCTAATTCACTAATGGTTGATTCTTTTGCATTTTTCCAGTGCAATGTTGATAAAATGCTAAGCATTACCCAGTTACATGAAAAATTCAATGCAATGATCTAGGATTATCCAGATCATGAGCAAAGCGGACTTTTGAAGTATATCATTCAGAAGATTACAAAATATTTATTGAAGCCAAGACTTGAACCTAAAGTCTTACGATCAAGTAGGGGCAGGCCAAAATTGAAAGATACGCGGCAAGAACCATCTTGGTTTGAGCTTGAAAAACAACTCAATGGGGAAAAAAGAACTAGAAGGGCTCCAAACAAGAAAAGACAAAAGATTGTAAGTCTTTTCTGTTGGGATATGTTCATTTTTTTGGTTTAATGAACTTAGTTACTAACTAATGATGAATTTTTAGTCAAATTTGGCAGAATCTGAATCAGAATTTCATATTTCAGAGGCAGAGACTGAAATAAAATTAGGATCACTTAATTTGGAATCAAAATCCTCTTCAGAGGAAGAGAAAATGCAGCAAAGATCAACCAGAAGCTCATCTTTGGTGAGTTTTCATTTCATTGATGCAATTAAAGAAATGAATACTAAGTTTGTTTTGATGATAGAAACCAAAATTTAAATACCTCAATCAAATAACCAAGAAATTCCATCAGTTGTTGGGTGAGGTTTGCGATCCAATTGGAGATGGGAATTGCCAATTTAGAGTCATTTCTATATCTCTTGGTTATGAAGAACATGGTTGGTTTAAAGTTAGGAAGGAAATGATTGAAAAATTATAGAAACATAAAGCATGCTACATTAAGATGCTTGATGGTGCAAAGGATGTTGGAAGGATTAAAAAAAGACTTGCTGTTGAAGAAATCAATGAAAAGATTCCCTCCTCAAAATGGCTGGCTAAATTAGACATGGGTCAAATTATAGCAGACACTTATTCCAACCCTATATGTTTCATTTCATTGGAGTCATTTGATACTCATACTCCAATGAAAAATGGTGTTACTGATCAATCAGATCCAATTTTCATTTACTTTGTAAAAAATAACCACTGGTTTCTTAGTAATTGAGGGAGAAATGATTCCAATCCCGCCCATTGTATCAAAACCATGTTTCTTGATTTCTAAAAAAGCCTCTGGTTGGGTTGATCATCTCAAAGATCAACGGCAAATGTATTCTAGATTGTAATAGACTTTGACTTCATCTCATCATTGGGTTTCATATAAATTTTAATTCTAATGCAGCTAAAAGGTTCTATTAATATAAAGGCTTATCACATTTTAAACATCATGATGTTGAGTGTTTTGAGTTGACATCATTATATTTAGTGTTTTGAATGAGAGTTTAATGGTACGTCAGCTCAACTTGTGTTGGGCTGATTCCATCACAAGCTTAACTTATCTTAAGCTTTGGATGGGATCAGCTTAACACAAGTTGAACTTTTTTTTTGGTGTTTTTACTTTAGGGATGGTCAAAAGACTTCTTTAATTTTTGGGCCCTTTTACTTTAGGGCTAGTCAAGTTGAAATTACTTTGGGCTTGTCAAGTTTGTTGTATTTGTTTTGTGTTTTTACTTTAGGGCTTGTGAAGTTACTTGTCTTTTTTTTGGTGTTTTTACTTTAGGGCTAGTCCAGTTACTTGTGTTTTTTTGGGTCTTTTTACTTTAGGGCTATTCCATTGGATAGTACCAGTTTTTTTCATTTTGATTTATCTATTTAATTTTTTGTTTTTTTTAACCAAAAAATGAACATTCTTTGATTTTTTGGTTGATTTCTGTTTTTTTGGAAGGTTTATTTAGTTTTATGGTTGTGTTAGTACCCTTTCATTCCTTTTCTTTTATTGCTCACCGCAGCCTGGTGCTGTGTGGGATGCCACACGACTACACTTGAGTTGTGTAAAACTCCACACGGCCTGAATGTAGTTGTGTGGAAGTCCACACAGTGGCGGACCGGCCTGGCTGGGCTGCACAACTCTGTGAGCCGTGGGGGGTTGTACATGGCCCAAATGGGACCGTGTGGCGTGCCACACGGCCCCTTTTGAACCGTGTGCACGTCTCAACAAGCCGTGAATTTAACATTAACCATTAATTGATTACTTTTGAAAAAGGAAAACCCTTGTCTTTCAATTGGTTCCATTATATAAAAGGAAGAGCACAAAAAAACTACCAAAACAGCTTTTCATTTTACCATATTTCTGTTGGAAAGTCCATCTTTTGGTAAACTTCCTGCTTAAATACCTTTATTAAACCCTTAAAAATGTTTTGAGACTGGAAAAAAATTAGGAAAATAAAAAAGTCATTGGTCAATGAATGAGTTAACCCTTACCAATAATTCATTCTAACCAAGAATATAATTCAAAAGTCCTATCAATATAATATAAATAACTAATCTATTTCTGATCAGAAACATATTTTGAGTCTTAAAGAAACCAGCCACAAATATGAAGGAAGATATTTTGCAGAATTAACATAGTTTTGAAAGGCAGGAAATTCAAAAAAACCTAATTTTGACTCTATTTCTTCAAAAATAATATTTATAATAAATTTCCCTTCAATTGAATGTCATGGATCTAATTCACCAGAGATCCCTTTGGAGTCTATAAACCACAAAATCTGGCAAATACAGATAGATTTCCTTGAATTCAGGTGCTTTTCATTTGTTTAAGATTTCTCTTTTGGAAAATCTAAAGCTATCGTTTTTCAGCAGGGTGTCTTGAACCCCAGAAAATTAATTTCAACTTTTTTGAAGTATTTTTATTCCTTTCAGAATTTGTCAAAAAATCAAAAAATAAAATAAATATATAATATTTCACAACACATTTTTGGACCAAGCCCGCTGAATTTTTGCTTAATTGATTTTTTTTGTATTTTCAACTCATGGGAAGTTTTTAAATAAATTTAAGTGCTCACAAATATTTTTTTGAGATTTTTTGGATGTATTTTTAGCCTTCCAAAATTGAAAACAATGCAAAAAAATAAGAAGAAAAGAAAAAATTTTCAATATTTTTTTTTTAACATTAGAATCAAAGATTTACTACAATTTTATTTTTCAGTACTTTTGAGAAAAAGTAAAATAGTGAAATAAAAATAATCCTGAATGCTCCCAAGGTTTTGAAACACAAAAATATCTTTTTAAAACTAAATAACTTCCAACAAAGGGGGGGAGGGTTCTGCATTTTTGAACAATTTTTTTTCTTTTTTTTGCTGAACCAGTTTTTCAAGTTTGAAATATTCAAGGTGTTATATTTAAAGATAGCATAAAAAACTTTCCAAAATTGATTCATTGTAATTTTCAAGGCACTACTTGTGTCTCAAAGATTAAACCAAAAAAGGAGGACAATAAAACACTTTTGGGATGGTTTCTACTTTTTTGACCCCTTTTTCCTACATAAAACCATATTTAATATTATTCAGAATAATTTACAGGCCCCTCTTCAAATTTTGAAGCACTCTGATCCTCTCATCAATCACCAAATGACTTGTAAACTCCATTCACCATCCAAAAAATCTCTAAAAACATTCAACACCACTTCACACACCACTCATCAGGACTCAACAAACCTCAATAGAAACAAATAAACCCTCTTAAACTACCAGATGAACCCTACTGAAACCAAATATTCCATGAAAACTCAAAAGACTCACTCAACAATTCTTGTTGGAATTGTTGTAAGTTTCAAATCAAATATTCAGCCAATAAACACACATCAATAAAGTATTCAAAGATCTTATTTTCACCCTATATCAATTCTCTGAATAATTTTCCCACTCATTTTCTCCTGAATATATTTTTGAATCATTATTTTATGTTATTTCCTCCAATTTCAAAATTCAACTTCAAACTTCACCTCATTTCAAAAAAAAAACACTTTTCAAAATTTCTCCAAAAAACATCCAACCAACTTTCAACACTGTTCCTCCAAATCCATCCTCCATTTCCAACTTTAATATAGCTATTTATTTCAACACTCCAGAAAATCCTCCTAAACTAGCATGAAATAAGAAGGAGGCTCTGGTTTAGGTTTTTAAATCATGGGTAAATTCCTATGGATATTTCTTATGTGTCAAAGTCTTCAATTCCAAGAAAAAAAGCTACACATACAAATGTGATAAATATGGTTATTGCAAGACCACTAATTATTTGAAAAATTTTTCAATAACAATGAATACCAATTTCCTTTTCAGATTCCCTGTGAATCTCACAAAAAAAATAGGTTTCTGGAATTTTATACTTCTATTTCCAGACCACAGCCATCCACCTAAAAATGATCCTTCAACTCATCCAGTACACAAAATTTTTCAAGGGAAGCCAAATGAGACTGTAAAAAATTTGAAAAAAAATCTGGTATTTTCCCCTTAAGAATTTTTGATTTTATTATCCATTCCCCTTTATCTCCTTTCAACACAAACCTCAGTACCATTCAAAATAAAAGAAATAAAATTTCAAAAGATTACCTTGATTGAAAATCTCAAATTGTGCCAGAAATCTGTAATTCTTCTTTTTTTGAAGAATTGGTTATATATATGGACACATCAGTTCTTTTTTTACTTCAAAACTTAATTCTACCAGACTTGTCTAATGTTTCCCTAATATTCTGATGATTGAATGCATGTAAAAAATAAACAAGTTTGGAATTCCCCTTTCTAATAATGTTGGTTTAAATAATTTTTTAAGAGATTTCTCAGTTAATTTATGGCTTTTATCTCAAGAAAAAAAACTATCTGTGGGCTCTCAATCCATTTCAGAATATATCAGAACATCAAGAAACCAGGGTAAATTTGAAAAAAAAAAATAACAAGCATTATTAGTGGCATTAAAATATTATTCCTGTATTCTTATCATCTTCCCTGTCCCTGGCCTATTTTCTAGAAAAAAAACCATTGTGGAAAGCATTTCACATCTGAAGAAGACTGAAAGTTTTTCTGAGAGAACTGGAACCAGTTTGTCAATTCCAGATCTGAATAAGCTCATTACCAAAACTTTACAAAAATTTATTTATTCTGAAATTCCCCTACTTCTGATTTTATCCTTGAAAACCAGATCCCCCAAAGAAATAATTTTTCTTTTATTTGGTCAAAAAAATAATTTAATAATAGATGGGCTTCATTCTTATATCAAAATATTCATTGATTTCTCTACTGGTTCTTTTTCAAATTTATTTAATAAGTTAATTTTTAAATAAAAACTCAACTCCATGAAATAGCTAATGAAGAATCTCAGAAATATTTAAAGCATCTCATTAGATTTCCTTTCTTTGTGGCTCATATTTTGGTATAAATCAGCCACTATTCCCTCAAAATTGTTGATTCATTTTTTGAGTTCTCTGAATCTTCTAATTCTTGCTTTAAATGTAATAAATCTTCTCATATGGGTAAAACATTTATTAAAAGAGCTAAATTAGCTATCATCAAAGGTGAAATATTCCAAATTGAAATTTTTTTTCATAAATTGAATTTCAAAACCTCTCCTGTTTTGTTTTTCCTTTTTGTTTTCCTATTCTTTTTTCTTTTTTTTCTTGCTCTTTTCCTGTTTTTTTTTCTTACTTTCAATTCTAAATCAAAATTATTTTGATCCATGGCCATTCTGATTTATCCATGAAAATGAAAACCCTGATCCTGATGAATATTTCAAAACTCCTCAAGTTCCTTCAAAATAAACAAATTAACATGGATAACCAAATTAAATATTTGAATAACTCCAGAAATTTTCCACTGGCAAAAAATAATATTATCTTTGTGAAATATAAAATCTTTTCAGAGTTAAGTTTAAAATGTTTCATATTCAAAAGCTCAATTCTGCTCAAATATAAAAAAGCAGAAAAATACCAAAAGGAGAATAAAAGAAGTTCAAGATAATCTCACAATTATCAAGTAAAAAATATCAATCTGTTTTGGAATATTTAGAAGGACCAAAGAGGAGAGGAATTCTAAGGAATAAAGTTGTTGAAAGTTCAATGGTAAGTAATTATTTCTTTGAAAAATCATAAACTTTGAAAATTGATAGGGTTTTGGGTTTTTCCCGCCCCCAAACCTGGAAATCATGGGGTTTTGATGTCCCCACAACGTCCCCCAACGTCCCCGACACACGTGGTAAACCTGGAAAAAACGCAGTTTTTGGGGGTAGTCAAAAAAAAAAATTCTAGGGGATAGGAGGGCATCTCAAACCCCTGTAGAATAAATCTCACAAATTTTGGCCTTTTTAAGGCCTTCAAAATTGCCCTCAAAAAACTAAAAAAAAAAAAACAAAACACTCCATGTCTCAAATCCTTTCACATTTTTAATCTTTTTTCTTTGATTATTTTGAGGAATCTGAAGAGACTAAAGGTTTTCCAATATGGCAGGCAATTCAATCAAAATTTTTCCAGAATTTTAGTACTTCACTTTCCCGCCATAAAATGGGATTTACATAAAAAAGGAGACATTATTTTCAATTCTTTTTTTTTTGTTATTCTCCCATGAGATTTTCAAAATTTACAGTTTGCAGTATTTTATTGGGAGTTTTGGAGGGCCCATAAATGTGAATTGGGGATTTTTAGGATCAATTATTCACCCCAAAAAAATTGATGCATCTACAAAAATAATGGGAAGTGTCTGTTTTGGGGTGTGTTTTGAAGCAATTTCTGATACTATTTGGATTCTTTTTATGGAAAAACTGAGCTTACAGTTTTAAAATTCATTTCAAATGAAAAAAAATTCTTTTCATATTTTTAAAAATATTTTTTTCATATTTTTTGGACCTTTCTTTGGTCCTCAAATGTCTAACCTCAAAATACCATTTTTAAACCCCTTTTTGGGACATTTTTGGGTTCTTCTATATGAATAATCTGATATTAAATACAATTTTGAATGATTTCCTGCCTCCTCCTCACCTTTTGGGGTGGTCCCCTCATCTCCTCAACCACAAAATAACTTGTCAAAATCCAGAATACACACCAAACCACACCAATAATCACCACAATAACCAATCATCACAACTCAACACCAATCAACCAATCACACATCACTACTCAACACAACTCAAAAAATCAGATTCAAAACTCCACCCCAACTAAATAAACCCCCCTGGATCCAAAAACACAATCAAAAATAAAAACTATCAAGTCTTCATAAAAAAAACCATCTCAAAATCAAAATACCAAACAAACAATTTCTGAGCAACACATCAACCCACTTTTACTATCTGCCTCTACTGCTTATTCTTCTGCTACACTATCTGCCCCTGCTGCTTCTCCTTCTACTGCTTCAACTGATTTATATCACCCCCATGATTCCACCCCTTTGGCTCCTCCACCTGAATTATCATATCATTCAGAGGGGGAACTTGTGGATGCTGTTCAAGAGTGTGCTAAATCCCATGGATATGCCATTTCCATCAAAGTCTCCAATACTAAGTAGAAAAGATATACTTACCAATTTGACAAATATGGAGAATATAAAACCAATTTGGATAGCAAAAGGCTTTCATCAACTAGACAAACAAACTGTCTATTCAAATTCTCTGGAAGCTTTTACAAGAGGTCTGGTCCTTGGGTAATAAAAATCCAATGCCCTGATCACAATAATCCACTGTCAACTGATCCATCCACCCATCCAGTTCCTAGAAGGATTCAGGGTTATCAAGAGAATATGGTGAATTATTTTACCAAAGCTGGGGTTCCTCCCCTGAAAATTCTTAATTACTTAATGTAGTCCTCCAATTCTACTGTTCACACAACCCTTAGTACAATCTATGAAAAAAGATAAAAAATTAAAAAAGAAAAACTCAAAAGAAAATCACCCATAGAAAATTTAATAATTGAATTAAGAAACTCTTCTTTTACATATGAAATCAATAATCAAAATGGTCATATTAGTTCTTTATTTATTTCTCACCCAGATTCTATCAAATTAATCAAACTCTTTACATCAGTATTAATGATGGACTGTGCCTATAAAACCAACAAATTTTCCATGCATCTTCTTCACATTTTTCGGGTCAACAATTGTGCTAGAAAGTTCTCTGTTGGTTTCTGTTCCCTCTCCCAAGAAAGAAAGGAAGAATATAAATGGGCTCTCCATCAACTTCATAAATTATTAGAACATGAAGAACCAAAGTCATTGTGACTGAAAAAAAGCAAGCCCTGATTCATTCCATTGAAACTGTATTTCCCAACTCTCATCATTTACTCTGTGTCTTGCATATCTTCAAAAAAATTCAAACAAATTGTAGAAATCACTTTAAATCCAAAGAAGAATGGATGATATTCAGAAAACAATGGAGTATGCTGGTCAAATACAAATCTGAATATTCTAATCAAGATAATTTTACCAAACTGACTGTAGTCTGGAATCCCCCTACTTCGGACTACCTTCTTGACAACTGGCTTCCTCTAAAAATAAAATTTGTTTCATATGCTGCAAACAAGAACATGCATTTTGGAAATACCAGCAAATCTAGGATAGAAGGGCTTCACTCTCATGTCAAAAAATTTATCACAACTTCTTCTGGTTCCCTTTCTGATTTAGTTGACCAAATATATCATTCAGTTTCAATTCAAATCCATTAAAATGCAATTGAAACTTCTCAGAAAGACTTCAAGAACTTGATTGGTCTCCCATACTGTGTTTAAAATCTCTGAGGAAAAATAAGCCACTATCCTCTCAAGATTGTGCATTCCTTTCACATTTCAGCAGAAAAAATCAACCACCTGTTCTGATTGTGATTATTGTTGTTTCATGGGAATTCCTTGTGTATGCCAAGTGAAGAAGGCAAATGTCAAGAAGAAACAATTTTTTCTTGATTATTTTCATCCCCAGTGGCATGTCAAACCTCCTATTGCAGTATTTTTTCTTTTCTTGGAGAAAAAAATAATTCTAAAATTGATTTCTGATTTTTTTTCTTTTTTTTTGGAATTATTCATAGCTTGCTGAGAAGGGGTCATTCCAAACTTCTCAATCATCTCATGAATGACCTTTCAAATAAAACAACATACACCAGTTTCAGAATGAAATCTTTGAAGAATTCCTTAAATTGCGCCTGGGGGAACAAAATTTTTACCTTGGAGAAATGATGAAAATGTTAAAAGGGAAGTATCAACTGACTCCCATTCAAGAACACCTATCAAAAGAAGAAAGGAAAATTTTTGGAAGACCCAAAGGAGCCCCCAATAAAAGCAAAAGATTTTCCAGCATCCATCCAAGAGTGATACATCTGGGTTTGAATATGTTGAAGTACCTAAGAGAAGAGGAAGACCAAGGAAGCACCAAGTGGTTAATTCAATGTTTAGTTTTTTTGTTTTTGTGGTTTTTTTATCCCTTTCTGTTGAATTGATCTTAAAAGCATATGGCTGGAAATTTTTTTTCTCTAATTTCAGACTCTGAGGAAAAGGAAATGAAAGGAAGATCATGAAAAGGCCAAGGGAAAAAAGAAGCAGGAATCAGAGGAAGAGGTGCTTGTTTTTTTGTAATTAGGCTAAAATTGCATTTTGAACATGATGAGTTTGTAACAGAAGAGGAATTGAGTGGAGAAGAACTCAAATATCTTGAAGAATTGGATATAATAAAGACAGTGATTAATTTTATTTTTGGTTGGGGGGATCAGGATTGTTTTTCTAGTTTCCATTGATTTTGATATTTTCATTTGTCACTCAGAGGTCATGAACCATCATCAATAAGAGGTTTGTTTCACAGAATTTGAGTCCTGGGACTTTGAACAGGATCAAGAGAAGAAAAAACCAAGATGAAGATGCAGATGCTTATAGGCCTCCAGGGAATACAATCTTTTATCTCACAGCCACAGCCTCTGAAATAGAAAAGGTGAATAAATTTCTGAATTAATCTTGCTTCATGGTTAATTTATTAAACTTTCCTTGTTTTTTGGGATGACATGCAAGGTCACAAAATTTTCTTTTTCATCTTATGACAATTTTTAAGTGGTGGCTATTGATAAATTAAGTATGAATTGTTTTTTACATTTCATCTTAAATAATGCTAATTTTTTTTCATTAGTATCCATAAAAAAATTTCATTTTCCCTAAGACAGCCATTCCACAAATTTCACATTTTCAAGATGTGATGGGTTATGGGAACTGTGGGTTTAGATCAGTAGCAGTTAATTTGAACTGTAAATATGAAGATTGGAGCTCAATACGTCAGGAAGTGATAAAGGAAATGGAATCAAAATCTATCTTCAAGGAAAAAAACTTCATGGATCAAGTCTGGGATGAAATTTTTGAAAAAGAAAGAAAACATCTTAACCACAATTCTGGACCTGCCCCTCAAAATTAATGGATGAAATTTCCTTGCCATGGTTTCCTGCTTGCAGACACATACAAAAGGCAAGTGGTACTCTTATCTAAGTGGATTCCATCAACTTATTTGCCCCTCAATTCACCTCCAACTTTGAATTCTCAAACATCTCCCATATGTTTAATTATTTTGGAAGATTTTCAGCACATAGTTTCTTTCCACTATAACTCTGAATTGTGGCCAGAACCCCAATTAGATCCCCTTTGGAAGGCTTTTGCTAGCAAGGAATAACAAAAATGGGAAGATTTGATTCATAATAACTTGGAAATTGGTTTGAAGACTTGGTTTGAAGATTTAGATTTTTTCTCTGGTAGTAAAAATAATTAAGTAGTAACAATTGATCTTGATTGAATCATTTTTCAGTTTTTCTTCTCAATTTTTAATATTTTTTTTACTCATTGATTTGGAGCAAAAAACACCACTTTTGTGTTTTCAATTATGAATTCTTTGGGAAACAATAACCTACAAAAAATCCTGAAAATTCTTCTTTGGTCCCTTTGAAATTCTCACTAAAATACTGCAAACTGAAAATTTTGAAAATCTCATGGGAAAATAACAAAAAAAAGAATTGAAAATAATGTCTGATTTTTTATGTAAATCCCATTTTATGGAGGGAAAGTGAAGTACTAAAATTCTGGAAAAATTTTAATTGAATGACCTGCAATATTTCAAAACTCTTTGTATCTTCAGATTTCTCAAAATAATCAAAGAAAAAAAATTAAAAATGTGAAAAGATTTGAGAAGTTTTTTTTTTTGTTTTTTTTCAGTTTTTTGAGGGAAATTTTGAAGGCCTTAAAAATGGCAAACATTTTTCAAAGTTATTAGATCTACAGGGGTTTGAGATGCCCTCCTATCCCCCAGTATTTTTATTTTTCGAAAACCCCCAAAAACTGCGTTTTTTTGAGGTTTACCGCGTGCATTGGGGACGTTAGGGGAAGTTGTGGGGACGTCAAAACGGCGTGATTTCCAGGTTTGGGGGCGTGAAAAACCCAACAACCAATTAATAATTTCTGTTTATTTTTTTTTTGAAAAAGCACAAGGCGAAAATGGAAAAGGGGAAGGGAAAGAAGAAGTAGGAATCAGAGAAACAGGACAATTTATACATCTAAGAAATCTTTTGAATATGACCTGTTTTCTCTAATATTCTTTTAAAAGAAATTCTAAAATAGGATATAAGAATTTTTAGAAGATGAAGATCTCCTAGATTTGAATTTTGTTGATATGATGAAATTTTATTTCATTTTATATTAATGGCTTCATTTAATATTTTTTCAAATTTCTGGAACCATTTTTGACAAGAGGTTGATTTCACCTGATTGAACTTCTGGTAAAATAGTAATAATAATAGTAATAAATAAATAAAAAAGATGTGGATGATGAAGGTCTGTGAAATACTCCTGGAAAACATGTTTTTGCACAAATATAATCAGCTGGAATTAAGAAAGTAACTCAATTTCTTGATTCCTGATTTTTTCAGTTTTTCAGAATTTTATATTCATTTATTTTATTCTAGCTTCCCTCTAAATTTTATTCTTTTTCTGGAATTTTTGAAAAATTTTAAATTTAAAAATTCATGGAAATATTTCAAGCATATTAGGGGGTATCAAAGTTGACCAAACCTGCCATTAAAAATGGCGGGTTTCTGAAATACACATACCCCCTAACTGGTGTATTTTTAAATGGTGTGTTTCATGGAAATTGTGGATTTCAAACATCAAAAACACCATTATCATCCATCCACCATCCATTGAATGCAAAAAACCCATCCACACCTCCACATCCTTCTCACCCTCAAGCCTTGGAGATCTTCTACCAAGCCAGAAAATTGATCTTTTTAGTCACCCACAAGTGAACCCCAGTCACCCCCTACACCATGCTCCTCCTCATCCTCTCCCAGTATTGGACTCCACCACTCAACCTCCTCCTCCTCACCCACTCATTGGACTCAACCACTCACCACCAAAAACAAGCTCACCACACCCACCAACCCACCATCACTGTCTCCATATCTCAACTCCCTTTTTGATTTCCTTGCTAACACCCCCCCTTTCCTCTCCAATCTTTGTTTCCAGCCCACCCCAGTATGCCCTCCCCCCTCCCTCTCAATCCAGTCCCCCCTTGTTGCACTTGTGCTAACCACTCTGCCCTTGCTTCCTCCCTCCTTGTTGGCCCACCAGACCCCCCCCCCCCCTGCTGCACCCCCTCAATCCATGGCCACCGCCCAAGCAACCCCTCCCCCCATCCTCAAAAACCTCCCCCCCCCCTTTGACCAATGAACCCCTGCCCCCCCCTTTGACCAATTGAATGCCCCCCCTCCTTTGACTGCAATGGGCCCCCCCATTTGATCAATCAGGGGGCCAATTGACCTGCCCCACCTTCAACCAACCAATGGGCCAATTGACTGTCCCCCCCTTTGATCAATCAGGGGGCCAATTGACCGCCCCCCCTTTCAACTGCAACTGGCCCCCCCCCTTTGAACAACCAACGGGCCAATAAACCCACCCTCCCTTTGACCAATCAATGGGCCAATTGACCGCCCCCCCCCCCTGCTTTGATCAATCAGGAGGCCAATTGACTTGCCCCCCCCCTTTGACCAACCCATGGGCCAATCAACCACTCCCCCCTTTGACCAATTAATGGGCCAATTGACAAGGCCCCCCCCTTTGAGCAATCAGGAGGCCAATTGACTTCCCCCCCCTTTGAACAATTGATGGGACAAGGGTTGAGGATGATCATTGGGTTGAAAAGGTGATGAGTAGCTGTGAGAAGAGAAAGACCACATACACCCAGGGTGGGGGTTGGGAGAGGAATGGGTAGAGTGATAAGGAGAGTAAAAAAATTTGGTATCAATTCAAGTGTGTGATAAGCAGAATGTGAGCTGGGATTATCACTTTTCTGGACAGGCATATTGGCTCATCTGGCAATGGCACACTTAGCTTAGTGGTTAAAGCATCACTCACCAATGTTGAGCTCATGGGTTCAAATCCCATAGTGTGCAATTAAAAGCTGCCACTTCCCTCAAAATTTTATACAAAAAATTGAACACCTTATTGATCCTCACCCCAAGCGCAGCAGGTGCCTGGGACAGAACAAGATGGGAGTAGATGATTTGAAAAAAATATAGAGACATGGATAGAATAGGGCTTGCAACCCTCAAAATGTTATACAATGAATTGGATACTTTCTTGATCCTCACCCCAATCAAAGTATACGGTTGGGAGGGAACAAGATTGGAGGAGGTTATTTGACAAACATTGAGATGTCAAAAGGATAGGGCTTTCAACCCTCAAAATGTTCTACAATGAATTTAATTGCTTCTTGAGAGAATTTGAGCTAAAAACCAGGACCACTGGTGTTTTTCATTTCATTCAGAATCAGGCACGAGTGAAGATGAGTGTGGGCATGAGAATGAAATGAAGAAGTGGAACAAGATGAATAGGAAAAAAAACCAATGTCGGTGTTGAAGGCTTGAGGTTCAGGAGTCTTGTTTGATCATGAAGAAGGACATGCAAGGAGACAAATATGGTTGATGTAGCAACGCGTCAAGAGACTCTTTTAGATTCAATGGAAAGAAGAATGGAAGCAGAAAGAGAGCATACTTTTTTGACTTGAGATGACAGCAAGGTGATGACCAGGTCAATGTGATTGAGAGAGTCAAGAATTGTGACTCAATATCTGAGCAATGGAGAAGGTTAGTCCAAATTGACTTGAGATCAAACCAACACTTTGTACTGGTGGTGTTAGGGTCATCTGGCCATCTTTGGGTCGTTTGAGTGTGGAGGTGTTTAGGTGATGAGAAAGTGGAAGAGAATAAGAAATGAGGATGAGTCAAGGTCTTGAGCTGGGCTCAGAGGGTGAAGGAGTAGTGCGAGTGGTACTCTATTGGTGGAGTGTCCACAGTGAGCGCTCTCGAGTCTCTTACACCCCCCCTTGGTTGGAGGTCAAGTCAAGTTGTGAGGTGTTTGATTAGACGGTCCAATGAGGTTTTAGTCTCTGCCTTGGTGAGTGCGTCGGCTACCATCAGATCTGACGTGATTAGTTGGAGTTTGATCATTCCTAGTTTCAGGTCCTCTCTGATCCCTTTTGTTTTCAGGTTGATGAACTTGGTTTTTGAGTTTGTTCCGAATTTGGTGATTTTGTCTTCCAATCCTTTGTTGTCAATGAGGTGGATGCTGGGAGTCATTTGATGTGCGTTGATTCTTCAGATCTTGCCAATCAGATTTTTAATCCAGCAACACTTGAGTTGTCCATTGTTCAAGGTGTTGCATTCCGCTTTGGTGGACAAGTAGGTGATTTTTCTTTGTTTTTGGCTATTCCAGAATAAGGGCGCCCCGTAGAGTGAGCATAGAATGCCTGATTGGGATTTGCGATTGGTTGGATCATCACCCCAAGTGGCATTGCTGTAACAGATGAGATTGGGGCAATTATTCTTTTTTGACAGCCTTAATTTTGTCTCTTTTGTGGCATTCAGGTATCTCCATGTGCGTACAACTTTGTTCCAGTGATTGATTCCGGGTCTCTCTGAGTAGCGGGCAAGGCTGGAGACAGCAAATGACATGTCTGGTCTTGCCAATCCGGCGATGAAATTAAGTTTCCCGACCTGTGATCGATAATTGACGTTCAAGGCCAGGAATGAGGAGTGCTCTTCTTCCATTGCCAGGAGGAGATGGATTCCTGGGTTACAAGGGGTGGAGATAGGCTTGCAGTCTGTCATTCCAAGTTCTTTGAGACCACAAGCAATGTGTAGAGGTAGAGACAATGAGATTGAGTTCTGATCATGATTGACTTTCATGCCAAGAATGGTGTTTGGTTTGTGACTGGTTGAGTTTGGAAACTTCTTCAGAAATTGATCCTCAAATTCTTTAGTGTTGCCGACTACTAGAAGGTTGTCTACATGGAAGAATAGAGAGGAGTTTTTGCTGGTGTGGTTGTATAGGCAAGGGTCGGATTTGGAGGGTTGATATCCTAGGGATTTGATCCATTGACTGAGCTTTCTGTACCAATTTCTGGGCGCCTGTTTGAGAACGTAGAGCGAACTTGTTAATTTCAGGATGGGAGTTTTCCTGTTGCTCCCTTTGGGTCTCTGGATGAACACTTCCTCTTTGATCTTGGCGTGCAGGAATGCTCCCTTGACATCTAATTGAAGGATGGGGAGGTTCTTGTCCAGAGCGAACAAGAGAAGAGCTCAAAGAGAGGTGTTCTTACCGGTGGGGGTGTAGGTCTTGAAATAGTCTATGCCAAATTTCTGGTTGAACCCTTGTACACAGAGCCTGGTCTTGCGGATTGGGGGTTCACTGTGGGCGTTCTCCTTGACTTTGAAGACGTAAGTGGTATTTAATACATTGTCCCGAGTGGGACCAACATAATCTTCCCAAACTTTCAGATCTTCACAGGTGTTCAGTTCTTTCCCCGCGGAGTTAGCCCATGGTGGTGAGCTCAGGGCTTCCTCAATATTTCTGGGTACAAATGTAGCGGCGAAACCAAAACAATCTGGTTTCTTGAGGGAGTTCCTATTCCTGAGAACGCGGTTGCTGTCAGGGTTGGTCAGAATTTTGTTTATTTGGTCTTCATTGTTTTCTTCATCTGACAGTTTGGGAGGAGTCAGACTCTCTTTGGTTTTTTTGATGGGATCTGTTTGGTCGAATTTGGGTTCAAGTTTGGGTTCTTTGGAGTTAGATCTGAGAGGTTGGCTCTTGGGCGTAGGGTCTGGATGCGGCGGTTCAACGGTGGGATTAGTTTTGTCAGAGTTGAATCTGATGGCAGTGTTGTTGTTCTTGCCTAGTTTTACATGTTTCAATTGGATGATAGCTCCTGCGTTGTTGATGATTTTGTAGGACAATAGGCAAGGTACGTATTGAATTATTTTTCCTGAGACCCCTTTTTTGTTGAAATTTTGGAGGGAAGTTTTTTCTTTCAGATTTAAGTAGACTACAGGGGTTCCCAGTGGTTGAAGATAGTCATTAGGTAGTTTGGACCCATGCATCATCTCCCAGGGGGACAGCTCACCATTGTTCCTAGGGATCTGATTGAGCGCTATGGAGCATCCTTTGATGGTTTTGTGCCACAGATTCAGCCGCAGTTTGGACGTTGAATGCGTAGCACGCACTGATTCAGATATTGTTCTGTTTGCTCTTTCTGCACGTCCGTTGTGT
Source organism: Puccinia polysora (assembly GCA_025617555.3). Classification (NCBI taxonomy): domain Eukaryota; kingdom Fungi; phylum Basidiomycota; class Pucciniomycetes; order Pucciniales; family Pucciniaceae; genus Puccinia; species Puccinia polysora. The sequence goes on along the minus strand of CM062618.1, from coordinate 21,922,412 downwards.
TTGGGGTGATAGGGCTCTGAGCAGATTCTTCTTATCCCTTTTTCCTCAAAGAAGCTGGGCAACACCTGATTTACAAACTCTCCTCCTCCATCGCAACAGAATTTGTTCGGGTAGTAGCCTCTCTTGTGGTGTTTGTTGTTGATGAGGAACATGATCAATTTGGCGGCATTGCTCTTAGCATGGAGAGGAAACACGGCAATGTAGGAAGAGAAGTTGTTGACTAAGGTCAGGGAGAATTGGTGGTGACCCTTGGACATGGGAGTGATTGGTCCCATGAGGTCAACGTGGATACGCTTGAATACCTTGGAGGCAGTGGTGGCTTGTTGAGTGAAGGGCAATTTTGTGATCTTGCTGAGGTCGCATCCGGAGCAAGAGAATCTTTCTTTGATTTTGACATTGATGGATTTGCCAAGTTATTTCTTGATCCGTCCGAGGCTAGCATGGCCCAATTTCTGATGTAAGTTCTCCACTTCAACGATGTTCATGAGATACATTGTTTCCTTCTCAGAGGTATCCAGAACCAGCAAATTGTTCAGGATAGATCTGTGCATTAGTGGTTTTTTGTTCCATTTGATGGTGAATCAAGGGGAGTGCACGGAGTTTTCCACGGAAATCTGACAGTTGTCCTGCAAGAACTTCCCAAAGGACAGCAGGTTCAGAGTAGCTTCTGGAACGTAGTATGCGTTGTTGAGCTTGAGATTGGTACCCCCAAATTTGAGGAGTGCTGTCCCTCTTCCCAATATCTTGAGTCCGGCACCTGGTTTGCTGGTTTTTATTTATTCCAAGCCGTCGAGAGCCATCAGTTGACTGAAATTATTCTTGGAGTTGAGAAGATGCACCAAACACCCCAAATTGAGGATGAAAGAGGATTTTGTCAGGGTTTTGGTCATGTTGGCTCCGCAGAAGAAGGAGAAGAATTGAGCAAGATTGTCTTCTTTCTTCTCCGCTTTCTTCCCTTTTTGGTTGGCAGGTCTGAGATGAGGGAATTCTGCCCAGCACTGTTCACGTTTATGGTTCTTCACTCTTTTGTTATGTGTCCCATTTGTGCATCAAGGGTAAGATATGTTGACTAGGCTGAGATCTGTTTTTGAATCTTCTTTAGTTGCTTGAACTTTGTTTTTGTTTTGGATCAAATGGTTGAGGACGTAGTCAATGGTAATGGTTTGGCTCCCATGCATGATTTGGTATTGCATTGGTTTTAGAGAAGGGGGAAACTTGAACAGTACCAGATAGGGTAAGATGTCCAAAGGTAGTTCAATTCCAAACTCAGAGATCTTATTCAGGTGAACTCAAACGGTGGTTACAAACTTTTTGATTTGTTGTTTGTTGAAGGAGAGATACAGGAATTTGTTGAATACTTGGGCTTGGTTAGCGGACTGAGACAATGCAAAATGTGTCTTAGCCGCGGTCCAGATTACACAAGCACTATTTTTGTTCTCTGAGGTGATGATGTTGGAGTGAGTGGAAGCCTCAAGTCTTGAGAGTAAGTATGCGGTGATCTCTTGATTGAGGTCCTTGTCCAGTTCTGCTGTCTTGTCCTCTTGATTCATGACCGTGAGTATTTCGCGAAGTCGGAATAGGTTCTGGAATTTCAATCGCCAGATGGAGTAGTTGTCTTCATTAAGAAGAGGGATTGATTTGTAGATTCCTTTAAGAGCCAGAGCCTTGGACAATTCTCCCGCTGGTCCTGGTGTTGATGGCCCCATCTTGCGGTATGGTTGATGGAGTTTTGGCTTTTAACCTTGAGAGAATCTGAGCTAAAAACCAGGACCACTGGTGTTTTTCATTTCATTCAGAATCAGGCACGAGTGAAGATGAGTGTGGGCATGAGAATGAAATGAAGAAGTGGAACAAGATGAATAGGAAAAACAACCAACGTGGGCGTTGAAGGCTTGAGGTTCAGGATTCTTGTTTGATCATGAAGAAGGACATGCAAGGAGACAACTATGGTTGATGTAGCAACGCGGCAAGAGACTCTTTTATATTCAATGGAAAGAAGAATGGAAGCAGAAAGAGAGCATACTTGTTTGACTTGAAATGAAGGCAAGGTGATGACCAGGTTGACGTGATTGAGAGAGTCAAGAATTGTGAGTCAATATCTGAGCAATGGAGAAGGTTAGTCCAAATTGACTTGAGATCAAACCAACACTTTGTCCCGGTGGTGTTAGGGTCATCTGGCCATCTTTGGGTTGTTTGAGTGTGGAGGTGTTTAGGTGATGAGAAAGTGGAATAGAATAAGAAATGAGGATGAGTCAAGGTCTTGAGCTGGGCTCAGAGGGTGAAGGAGTAGTGCAAGTGGTACTCTATTGGTGGAGTGTCCACAGTGAGCGCTCTTGTGTCGTGAGCGCTCTTGAGTCTCTTACCCTTCTTGATCCTCACCTTAATCAAAGTATATGGTTGGGAGTGAGCAGTATGGGATATGATTTGAAAAACATACAGAGATGTGGAAAGATTAGGTCTTGCAACACTCAAAACATTATAAAATTTATTGAATCACTTCTGGATCCTCACCCCAAATGTAGTATGCGGATGGGAGGAGATTACTTGGGGAAACATACAGAGACAGGGAAAGAATAGGGATTGACAGCAATGGCTAAAGGGGCAATGTTTGGATTGATAGTTCTTGAATCCCTTCCTCATCTTTTTGGATTAAAGAACCAGCCTACCTTGGTTTTATTCTATATTTCATTGGCCATCAGGAGATAACCATCAAAATTAGAGGATGGAGGTTGGCAAACTTGTGTTTCATTTTTGGATCCAAAGCAAGCGTCATAGTTGGAGGGAATTTTGAGCCAGTTTACCAGGGTAATTTGATCAGCTCTCTTGAGCTGACTGGAGCCTTTGGAAGCTGATGGGGGGGGATTATGGATTTTGAGTTCCTGGGGGATGTTTGCTTTTTTTGAGTTGAATTCCGGGGGGGAGGTTTGCTGAGGGGCCATTTAAAAAGATTAAGAGGGATGAGGGATGAAGCAATAAATTGATGAAGCAATGTGATGAAAGCAGGTATGAAGCAATGAATCAATGAATCAATGAGAGTTAGGATGTGATGAAAGGGGGGATGAAGTGATGAATCAATGAATCAATGAGAGGATGGATGTGATGAAAGCAATAAAATGATGAGAGCAATGAAGAAATTTGAGATTCATGAAGCAAGTTGAGAGTGATGAAGTGATGAGGGGATGAGAGTGATGAAGGGAAGAGGATAGAAAGAGATCAGAGTGATGAAGTGATGAAGTGATGAGAGCAATTAAAATCAAATTTTTCCAATGAGGTTGGAGGTAGAATTTTTCCAATGAGACCAAAGGTTAAAACCAGGGGGTGATGATGTGGAATGATGCATGGTTGAGCTGGTGAAAGCCTTTGTATACTTTACTTGAAAAAACCCATTTATTTTGAGTTAACTTTGACACATCTGATGTGAAATAAGTGGTTTTTTTATTTTAAATGGCAGGTTTAAAATGGCAGATTTGGTTTGAAACCCACCATTAAAAAATGGCAGTTTTGCTTAACTTTGATACACCCTATTTATTTCATATATCTTTTTGATTTTTTATTTTAGTTTGAATACAAAGACTTCATTTTCCCTTCAAATTATATTCCACATATATTAAACTGTCTATAGGAGATGGAAAATTTAGTTTTAATGCGGCAGCTGTCATTTTGGGAAAGAAATATGAAGATTTGAATGTTATTTTCAGAGAAAAAGCTGTCATTCTGTGGAAAAAATCTGAATATTGGGCTGAAATATTAAAAGAAATGATCAAAGAAGCAGATTCACACAAAATATTCAAAGAACCCAAATTACTGCATGAAATCTCAGGTTGAATTTTTGAAGGAGGAAGAAGTATACCCAACCATAATTCTTGTCCAGCTCCAATTTCTTTCCAGATGAAATTTTCATGCCATGGTTTCCTCTTGCTGACACATATAAGTAGCCAGTGGTTCTGTTTTTTTCCTTAGTGCCTTTCACTTCTCTTCATCTTAATTTTTCATCCACTCCAAGTTCCCAATCTTCTCCTATCTCCCTTATTATTTTATAATAATTCAAAAATAAATTTTGCTTCAATTTTAAGTATGATCCTTGGCCTTCCGCCAAATTAGATCCAGCTTGGAAAATATTTGTGACCAAGGAATCCACATCTTCAATGAAATTTTTTCAGAAAATCTTCAATCTTGGTAAAAATTATTTGTTCCCTCCAAAGAAATCCAGCAGAAAAACCAAACACATAAAAAAATTCAATCATATTCCTTTTTTAATTTACAATCTTATTTTTCAAAAGATAAATGAAAAATGGAGTCAAAGATGTAGGCTAAACCTTTTTTTCTACTATTTTAATTTTGAAAAAGATTTGAGGGGTTCAAGTCATTCAGAATAATTTTTTTAATTTTAATATTTTAATTCTTGTTGCAAGGTATGAAAAATAAAAGGATGATGATAAATTAAAAACTGATTTCAGTTGTTTACAAAACTCAAATGGACTGTGTGGCACGCTACACAACAACAATTGAGTTGTGTGGGGCTGTAAACAACTCAAATGCAGTTGTGTAGCCTGCCACACAACTACAAGTGTTGTGGGCCAAAATAAAATTAAATTGAATAAAAATTCAAAATAAAACAGAAATCAACCAAAAAATAAAAATATGTTGATTTTGTGGTTGAAATAAATAAACTAATTAATTAATTAATTAATAAATCAATAAATAAATAAATAAATAAATAAATAAATAAATAAATAAATAAATAAATAAATAAATAAATAAATAAATAAATAAATAAATAAATAAATAAATAAATAAATAAATAAATAATCAAATAAATAAATAAATAAATAAATAAATAAATAAATAAATAAATAAATAAATAAATAAATAAATAAATAAATAAATATATAAATAAATAAATAAATAAATAAATAAATAAATAAATAAATAAATAAATAAATAAATAAATAAATAAATAAATAAATAAATAAATAAATAAATAAATAAATAAATAAATAAATAAATAAATAAATAAATAAATAAATAAATAAATAAATAAATAAATAAATAAATAAATAAATAAATAAATAAATAAATAAATAAATAAATAAATAAATAAATAAATAAATAAATAAATAAATAAATAAATAAATAAATAAATAAATAAATAAATAAATAAATAAATAAATAAATAAATAAATAAATAAATAAATAAATAAATAAATAAATAAATAAATAAATAAATAAATAAATAAATAAATAAATAAATAAATAAATAAATAAATAAATAAATAAATAAATAAATAAATAAATAAATAAATAAATAAATAAATAAATAAATAAATAAATAAATAAATAAATAAATAAATAAATAAATAAATAAATAAATAAATAAATAAATAAATAAATAAATAAATAAATAAATAAATAAATAAATAAATAAATAAATAAATAAATAAATAAATAAATAAATAAATAAATAAATAAATAAATAAATAAATAAATAAATAAATAAATAAATAAATAAATAAATAAATAGATAGATAGATAGATAGATAGATAGATAGATAGTTAGATAAAGAATAAATAAATAATAAATAAATAAATATTTAGATAAAAAAATTTGTTTAGAATGACCCATTTAACGCATTTATGGGCCGCCACGCTTTGATTGGGTTGTGTGGGGCTCTACACGACTCCCACAAAACTGGGAGTTTTGAATTTATCATCACCCAAAATAAAATTGATATTAAGCTTGAAGCCTGGTGTTAAGAAAATATTTGAAAGGTTGTGCTATTTATTTATTTTTGTTGGTTCAAATTTTCAGAGGCCAAACATAAGTCCAAAAAAAATTCAAGAATTATTCTTGAGCTCCTCAATTGATTGGAAAAATTGTTTTGAATTTAGAATACCAAAAAAAATTCAGTAGGAAGGCAAAGGAATTGTTTCAAAAATGTGTTGCAAATCTTTTTAAGTTATTTTTATTTTTTAATATTTGGGTGGATTTTTCAAGGCCTTTAAAAGGTCCAAAAATTGCCAAAAATATTTTGAGGGGTTTTAAAAACAAGAAATGATAAATTTGCAACCCCCGGAAACCCAGTCACAACCCAAAATGGGTCGCGTGGCGCAGTTTGCCGCCCATTTGAGTCACAAATGGCCATTCACTACTCAGGTTTGTTGTGAATGGTATTCTGAAACCCATTTTGGGTTGCAAAACGTGCCACCAAACCATTTTTGGGTCGCAAAAGGCTAAAAAATAAAATAAAAATTTGTGAATTTTATTTATTTATATTTTTATTTTTAATTTAATTAATTAATTAATTAATTTTTTATTTTATTTATTTATATTTTTCATTTATTTAGAATTTTAATTTAATTAATGAATTAATTTTTTATTTATTTATTTAATTGTATGTATTTATATATTAGGGAGTATCAAATTTAACCAAACCCCCATTTTTAATGGGGGGTTTCAAGCCAAATCCACAATTTCAAAACTGCCATTAAAAATAAAAAAACACTTATTTCACATCAGACATGTCAGAATTACCCAAAAATATATGGGGTTTTTCAAATAAAGTATTTAAAGGATTTCAACACTTCAACCCATTATTCTACATCATCACCCCTGGTTTCAACCTCCCACCTTATTGGAAAAATTTGACCTCCAACCTCATCCAAAAATATGATTCATTTCTCTCATCACTTCATCACTCTCATCTCTTCTTGCTATCCTCATTGCTTCATCACTCTCATCACTTCATCAATCTCATCAATTTATCACTTTCATCACATCCTAACTTTCATTGCTTTATCACTCTTGTCACTTCCTCACTCTCATCTCTTCATTCCTTCATTAGGGCGTATCAAAGTTGGCAAAACCCCCATTAGAAAAGTGCCATTTTTTTTGACCAAACCTGTCATTTCTAATGGTGGGTTTCTGAAATAAGCATACTCCTAACTGGTGTATTTCAAAATGGCTGATTTCAAAAATAAAACCTGCCATTTATGCACCATCATCCATCCACCATCCATCTCATTCAAAACACCCATCCACACCTCCACCTCACAAAATCCATACTGATCCCATCTCCATTAGATCACACACATCTCATCTCCATTGCTTCACATTGCTATTGCTTCATTTCCACCTCCACCTCACCCATCACCTCCCCTCCTCCTGTAGTTGGCACCCCTGGTAAGCCCCCCCCTACTCCTCATCCTCCTCCTCTTCCTGCCCCTCATTGCTTGCTGATCCTTTGATCATTCAACCTCTAGGCCCCCTCACCTCCTTGCTCAATTTTCCAGGTAAGCTGCTGCCCTCCTCCTCCTCCTCCTCCTCCTTGCCCTTCCCCTTTCTCCCTCACAATCAATTGCAAATCAATTGCAAATCAATTGAGCAATTTATTGCCAATTGATCAAGTAATTGATTGCAAATAAATTGAAAATAAATTGAGAAATTTATTTACAATTGATTGAGAAATCAATTGCTCAATAAATTGCAAATGAATCAAGTTATTGATTGTGAATCAATTGAGCAATTAATGGACAATTGATTAAGCAATAAATTACCAATCAATTGAAATATTTATTGACAATTGATTGAGAAATAAATTTCCAATCAATAGAGAAATTGATTTCCAATTGATTGAGCAATTGATTGCCAATTGATTGAGCAATAGATTTCCAATTGATTGAGAAATTGAGTGCCAATTGATTGAGAAATTGATTGCCAATCAATCAAGCAATCAATTGCCAATCAATCAAGCAATAAATTTCCAATAAATTGAGCAATTGATTGCCAATCAATTGAGCAATCAATTGCCATGAGGTATTGATTCAAGTGTGTGATGAGCAGATGGTGAGCTGGGATGATCATTGGGGTGAGCTGGGATGATCCCTGTGATCAAGGGGAGATTATATGATGAGGCTGGGTGTTTGGAAAGGCACATTGGCCCATCTGGAAATGGCACACTTAGCTTAGTGGTTAAAGCATCACTCATTAATGTTGAGTTCATGGGTTCAAATCCCATAGTGTGCAAATTTTTGGGTTTTAAAACTGCCACTTCCCTCAAAATGTTATAAAACAAATTGAATCCCTTCTTGATCCTTACCCCAAGTAGAGTAGGTGCATGGGAGGGAACAAGATGGGAGTATATGATCTGAAAAACATAAAGGAACGTGGAATTTCCAATCCATTGCCAATTGATCTCTCAATCAATCTCCAATCAATCTCTCAATCACTCATGAATCAATTCAGAAATCAATTTTAAATTTATCACTGGATCAATTTGCAATCAATCAAGCCATCAATTTACATGGGGTATCAATTCAAGTGAATGTTGTAAGATGATCTGAATCCCTTCTTGTTCCTCACCCCAATTGTAGTATGTGGATGGGAGGAGATAATTCAACAAACATACAGAGACAGGGCAAGAATAGGGATTGTAAGCATTGGCTAAAGGGACAATGTTTGGATTGATATTTCTTGAATTGCTGCCAAATATTTTTGGATGAAAGATCTAGCCTACCTTTTGTTTTATTTTTCAGTTCATTGGCCATCAGGAGATAACCATTAACCTTGGAGGATGGATGTTGGCCAACTTGTGTTTTGTTGTCAGATCCAAAGCAAGCGTCATAGTTGGAGAAAATGTTGAGCCAGTTTACCAGGATGATTTGATCAGATCTCTTGAGCTTACTTGAGCCTTTGAAAGCTGAAGGGGGGTGATTGTTTGATTTAGAGTTCCTTGAGGGTATTTGCTTTAGTCCATTGGATTTTTTAGTGGACTTGCAGGGGGAGGTTTTCTGAGGGGCGGTTTGAGAAGAGTAAGAGGGATGAAGCAATGAATTGATGAAGTGATTTGTTGAAAGCAGGAATAAAGTGATGAAAAAATGAAGCAATGAGAGTCAGGATGTGATGAAAGCGGGGATGAAGCCATGAAGTGATGAAAGTGATAATATGTGAGAAAGTGATGAGAGTGATGAAGCAATGAGAGTGATGAAGGGGTGAGGTGAGAAAGTGATGAGAGTGATAAAGTGATGAGGATAGTGATGAAGTGATGAAGAGCGATGAATCAAATTTTTGGATGAGGTTGGAGGTAGAATTTTTCCAATGAGGTCAGAGGTTGAAACCAGGGGTGATGATTTGGAATTATGGGTTGAGGTGGTGAAATCCTTTAAATAATTTATTTGAAAAAACCAATTTATTTTCAGGTAAATTTGACACATCTGATGTGAAACATGTGGGTTTTGTTGATTTTTAATGGCAGTTTTGAAATTGAAAATTGGGGTAGAAACCTGCAATTTTTTCAATGGTGGTTTTGATTCACTTTTATAACTCCTATTGCTCTCATCACGTTATCACTCTCATTAAAATATAACTTTCATCACTTAATTTCTCTCATTGCTTCATCCCTTCATACCTCTTACTCTTTTCAAATGGCCCCTCAGAAAACCTCCCCCTGCAAGTCCACACCAAAATCCAATGGACTAAAGCAAATACCCTCAAGGAACTCTAAATCAAACAATCACCCCGCTTCAGCTTTCAAAGGCTCAAGTAAGCTCAAGAGATCTGATCAAATCATCCTGGTAAACTGGCTCAAAATTCCCTCCAACTATGACGCTTGCTTTTGATCCAAAAACAAAAGACAAGTTGGCCAAACTCCATCCTCTAATTTTAATGGTTATCTCCTGATGGCCAATGAACTGAAGAATGTAACATAAGTTAGGCTGGATCTTTCATCAAAACAGATACGGGAGCAATTCAAGAATTATTGTGCCAAGTACAAAAAGGACCACTCACTGTCAATCTCCACTGGCTTTGGTATCACCAACTCAAATAAAGCCAATGGAATCAACTCAGTTGTTGATAAGTTGGGCTCCATTTTTCCCTTCTATATTCATATCAATGAAATCTTTGGAAAGAAGGCCAACATCACCCCTTTTCTGCTTTTTAGGCCCAAAAATCTGATTCAGTAGATGCCAAGGACTTGGCTGTGGATTCTCAATCTAATGATAATGATCCTGAGGAAACCTATTAGTGGCCCCAATTGGATTTGGAGAAGGATATTCAAACACAGAAAGCCCCAATCTTGTGAAAATCAGCATTGATCAATGATTTAAACTGTTCCTTGGACCCCTCACTTCCTTCATTGGATAACTCTCTTCCTGGGATGGAAGAACTTAACAACTTGGCCAATGAGGAGCAAGTTATTCCACTATCTCCATTATAATCAACATCTGTTCAAGTAAGGGGTCAAGTTCTTTTCTTTTCTGTCTGGTTAATCCTGAATGATTTAGATTATAAAAAAACAGGCTCATTTTTTTCTGAATGTTCAAACACTCAAGCCAATGGGGCCTCCCAAATAACCTTCAAATGAGACAGATGAAGTTCCCACACAAACCTCCTCTTCAAAGCGAAAGCAAAATGCATCCAATTCCATCAACATCAAACCTAAAAGCAATAAAAAGAGGAGATACACTTCCAATTTTTACAGCTTTGAAGATATCATGGAGAAGAAAGATTCAAGTAAGCAAATTTATTGAATCTGCTCACTTTCAAAACAAAGCTCATTCCTACTCCCCTCCAAAAAATAGTGAAATCACAAATTGAATCTGAAAAGATTCAATTTGAAAAGGAGATTTTGGGTTGTCAAATGGCTATCAATTTTCAAAAGGAGAAAGTTGATAGTTTGGCTCATCAAAAGAAATTGGATTCTGAGTGGAAATTGAAACAGGCAGAGCAGGACTTTCAAAAATAGGAAAAGGAGAAGGATCAATAGGAAGAGAGACTGGAAAAGGAGAGGGAACAACTGGCAATGGAAAAAAAGGATAGGTTACCAGTAGCCATGGCATGTATTGGTAGCAGTAGAACTGTGGAAGAAATAAATGAAATTGACCTATTGCTTGGCTTTTAAAACATTTACTTTGAAAAAAAATTTAAAAATAAAAACAAAAAAAATTATTTTCAAATACAACAATTTTTGAGCCTATTTTTAAGAACACCAATAATGTTTTTTTAATTTTTGTTCACATTTTTTGGTCTAGATTATATTTCACTGCTCTTCAGGTCTTTGCAATTGTTCCAAGTAGTCTTTTTAATTTGCATATACATGGCCATCTTAGTATGGGTGGCAGCCTCCACAGCAGCAAAAGTACAGTGCTTGTACTTGTTTTCTGCCCAAGCCATTTTGACAACCCCTTTGTGTTTGAATTCAATGCCAAAACCAAAGTCAGGAAAAACGAATTGGCCATTGAATAATTGATATTGGTCCTTTTTTCAATAATTTGTCCATTCAATTGGTGGTTTTTCCTTATTTTGGTGCTGAATAGTTCAGGTCAAAGAATAACCCTTATTCAAAGTACCTAATGGAGGGTGGTTTCAATGGTTGATGAGGTCATAAAATTGGTTTTTAATTTCCTTTCCATTTTTTATTTATTGGTACACTGATAATCTCTTTTTTTATATCTGGGTAGGACCACAGATGGTTGGGTGGTGATTGAATAAGAAGTAGTGGATGAGTAGTGGGGATGATGGTGATGGGATGAGGTTTGTGCAATGAGTGATTATGTGAGATGGATCAGTGGTGGATACAACCTGGGTAGGGCAGAGAGGCCCTCCTTAAATAGAAAAATCCTACCCCCAGGGGTGCTCAGGGCTGCCCCAGAGGTTCTGCCTGTCCTGGTGGGGAATAGTGGGATAAAGTTACATAAGGCATTTCTGCTGGTTGGAAAAATCTAATGCAGTTACATGAGGCATATATGCTGGTTGGAAAAATGTTTGTACAGGGTTTTCATGCATGCACAGTCCTGCCAAAATTGCTGTGTAGTGCAGATACAATATATTCCTGTGCAGTACTGGTGATTTTCTTGGTGCTACTTGATTCTACCCACATTTATTGCTGTGCACAGTTGGTGGTTTGTTTGGTGCTAAATGGTCTTGAATGCATGCATATATTTGCTGGGTAGTATGTAGTGGGCTTGTACTGTTGGGCTGTTTTATGTCACATGCTTCTGACTGCATAAAGTGCTTTGTGGTGCTGGGTTTTTTTTGTATGGCTGCCTGCATAGATTTCTGGGTAGCTGATCTTGGCTGCCTGCATAAATTTCTGTGCAGCTGAATTTGTTTAGTATTGCCTTATCTTGGCTGCCTGCATAAATTGTTGTGTGTTAGATGGTTTTTTTTGGCACTAAAAGATCCTGGCTGCCTGCATAAATTGCTGTGTAGCTGATCTTGGCTGCCTGCATAAATTGCTGTGCAGCCGGGGTTTTTTTTTACTACATTATCTTGGCTGCCTGCATAAATTTCTGTGTGGTAGCTGGGGTTGTTTGGTACTACAAGAACCTGCTTATGGTTCTGAGTATACAGTTGAGGTGATTTTTTGTATGTTTGGTTGAGGTTTTGTGGTGAGATGTTACTGTTATGTGTTTAGGGATTCCAAGTATACCCATATGGCCTTTCACTGGTTTGTGATACCTGAGTGTGATATGAGCTTTCCACAATTGATTTTGGCTGTATCTTCTAAACCATGAGAGATAGAGGGGTAGTTTTTCTGGGTGAATATGGGTTATTTTTGATGTAGAATCCATTTCTGAGGTTAAATTTATGGTTGGGATTATATTCATATTATAAAATTGATTCTTATGGCTGCAGATGAGTTTTGGTCTACCACATCCTCTCCCAACTTAATGCTGTCCACAGCATTCCTTATCTGTATATATCAGACTCCCCATCCTATCCTTCTTATGTTTGAATAATAGACAGAATACATTATATAATAACAGTAAACCACCAAGATCCAAGGAATACCAAGTGTTCCATTTGGTCCTGTTGCAATCTTGATGATCTATCTTCACACCTTCCCTTCTTCATTCCTTCTTGAGTGCATCCATGTAACAGGTAAAAGTATAATTAATCCTTTCCATTCTTCTTGGTTGTTTAGTTCTAGTAGATTTCTTCTGGTTAAAGACAGGTTTTTTCATTTTTCTTTCTTTTAAATTCAAATCTTCTTTTCCCTTCTCCACATACTATGGTCCTTCTTGGCTAAAGACAGATTATTTTCCTCATTTCCCTTCATATTTTTTTCCACTAAGTCTTCCTTTAGTTTCGAACCTTGACATCCTGTTTGCATCTATTCAAACCTGATAGATAAATTTCCCTTTGACATCTGCTATAATGCCTTCAATCAGACAGTTCTAGCTGAAACTTAATTGATCCCTTTTCCCTTGATACCTTGACACATCTTGAAATTATGAATTGGGTCCAGTATGGATTTAAATCAGTCCTAATTTCTTCAGTTCCTCCTTTTTTTCCAGTATCCTATGTTCCTGTGGTTGAAGAGCTTTTTTTTTATGTATTCAGCAGTTCAGGCTCTTGCTTAGGAAACTTGTTTTTAATATAACCTCTCTTTTTTTACATTTACATTTAATTTTGATTTTGATTTATTATTCTATGGGTTCACAGTTTAAATTTTTGCTTAGGAGTTTTTTTTTCAATGATAGATTTAGCAGTTTAGGCTCTTGCTTAGGAGCCTCTGTTTTATCATTTTCTATTATTCCTTTTATTTATTTCAAAGGAAGTTCCAGCACTTTAAAATCTTGTCCCCTTATTTTTTTCTCCTTGTTATTTTATTTTATATTTAGAGTACACCAAGGCCCCAAAGAATCCTAGTATTCCAGTTTGTCTTGTTGAATTTCTTTGTGATTTATATTTTAAGATGTTCTCTTCTTCCTTTCTTCCCAGTGTTTCATTTCCCCTTGGTTTTTGAGATCAAATTTTGATAGAAATAGTAGTTGGGGACCCAAGTATGTACTTCTACATCTACTTCTTTTACCCTTCTAATTGAGTGCTTGTTGTGATTTGTCTTCTTGGTTTGTTGTTTAGATGAGTCAATTTTTTTCATTTGTTGTTCCTTCATTCCTCATGATTTGTTTATATTGTTGTTATTATTTTATAATTTTTAAGCTGGGAAGTTTTAAGTCTTGCCAAGAATTATTGAAAAAAAAATTGTTTGTTTGTTTTGTTATTCTTTACTCTTTATTTAATTGTGTATTTATTTATTATACCTCCTTTGATGTTAATCTCCTTCCTAATTTTTAATCTTCTTTTTTTTTACTAAAATACAATTTCGTTCTGTAGTTTGAGGTCTTACAGGGGACCAAGGGTGTTTGCTATTGGGGGCGCCTTCTATGCGCAACTTGGTCGCCAATCCACTCGTTGCAAGCGGTTGTTGCGCACCAGCTGCCGTAAGGAGAGGAGCTTTGCGCTTTGGTCGAGAGGGTGCCGCCCAATTAGAAGAGGTTCCCCGGGCGCGGGAGGCTGTGTGCGGAGGCAACAGGTGGTAGTTGTTGAAAGAGAAGTTTGCCCAGTAGTTTTCAACAAGGAGAGGGGCACTACTGCGCATGGTAGTCAATTTCACGGCCTAGACTAGACCCTTGATCCCCGCCACCAGATCAATTGCAACCATCACGGCGGTTTTCAAACAATACTACCCAAGGCATTTCCATGGCAGGTATGCCACACACATTTCTTTTTTCCATTTCTTCTTTCTTTCTTTTGTTTTTAATTCCATAACTCCTTGTTTATTTTCTCCTTCCTAACTCTGTATGTGATTACCATATATCAAGTGTGTTTTGATCTGATTCCTGTCAGCCGCAGACCCGGATTCCTTTTCCAAAAATTTATTTTTCTATCATTCTAAAACTTGTTTTCCCTTTCAGACCAATTTTTGTTTCCGCCCTATTCATCTTGTTGCATTTCTTCAGATCCATTTTCAGTATTTTTCCATTACAGTTTTAACTACAGAAAGGGGCTTATTCTATTTACCCCTGAACTACCGACCCACAATCCTTGTACTTAATTATTTCCTAGGGGTTCTCGACGCGTCGTCCCCTTCTTCGACGCGTCCTCTTGCCTATAAAAAAGAATCCAACCGGACAAATTTTGTACGACTCTTTTCTTTCCCTAGGAGAATTCTTCTGTTATTTTTCTCACCCATTTCGGAAATATACCTGCCAAATCCTTTCCTGTTTTACCTGAAAGACATCCCTGCCAAAACCTCCCTGACACCACCTGAAAAACACCACCCAAAGCCTGCCCTAGCCCGAATCCTCGCAAATTCATTACACTTGGGGATAGCGAGGACATTGCGCTGTACTGTAGGTCAATCTAAGTAATTTTTTTTTCTATTCATTTCCTTTTTCCATACTAACTCCCGCTCTCATGCCACATCTTCTCCTTCCAGTATTTGCCCCCTATCTTAATGTTGATGGCCCAATCTGAATGCACCCTCCCCATCCCAAGTGTCAGCAATATTAATGTTGTGTTTGACACCAGCGGTGTAAGTGTGTTTAGTTTAAATTTTTTCCTGCAATCAAGGGTTATTTTTATTTATTTATATTTATTTACATTATTTTTTTCATTGCGATCTGATTTTTTTCATTTTAGCGGTGTGATAGGGGGTGTTGCGCGCAAGGTTGTTGTAAGAAGGTGGGCAGCTGCCGCGCCCGGTAGTTGTTCTGCACCCCAAACCAATTTTCGATTTTGCGGCTCAAAATGAACTTGATCCTTGCAGGGGCCGCTCTCCAGACGCGGGCGGAGAAGGATACAGTCATATCTGGCTTTTAATTGGTAAGCCCCTATATTTCTTCTTCTTTCTTCTTCTTAAACCTGTAAGCCCCTATTCCTTTGTTCTACCTCTAATCCGTACCAGCTCCGCGCTAACGCCAATCTTCCTTTTGGCTTAATTCATCACAGACAACCCATCCGACCTTGAAAATCGCAAGTTTATTTGGTCGGATTTGATGCTGGAGTCTTTGTGGGTCAATCCAAATAAGTGTTTTTCTTTATCTATATATATATATATTTATGCTAATTGCGGTTGTGTTTGTTAGTGAAGCGATCTGATCCTAAGCAAACAAACTGGGGCCCAGAGTCATTGCAGGTGGTGCAAAAAAGTTGTGGTAGGTGATGTCAGATTTTTCAAATTGATTGATCAATTGATTTTTTTTAGTCATTTTTTTTTGCGCTAATATTGTTTTATTACTTCCAATCAATGTAGGCTGTGCAGAGGCCAGATTGCGCCCATTGGTGTTGTTTTCCGGTAGCAGAAGTGGTAGGTGATTATCCAATTGGCGATTCCTAGGTTGGTTGTGAGCGGTGTTTTATTCTAGTGAGCTGACTGGGTTTGTCACCATAGTGATTTGAGTCCGCTGCATGTAGCTTGTCTGTACAGCTTAAGGGTCATGTGCAGGACCAATGTAAACAGATTCCTGATTTCTCTGCCCAGCCTCACCATTTCCAAAGGTATGTACTTGGCTTCTTCCAATTGCTGGAAGTGTTTGGTTCCTTCCAATCCTGGGCTCACCGTCACTCATGTTTGACGTGATCATCAAGCCCCCCAATTGGCAATCCTTGCCGCTCCCTCCTTGCATGGCTCAGTTTGTTCAAACTGAAGGGTAGGTTAAGCAAGCACCCCCCTCTTCTTTGATTTTCTATATAAGGCCATTGAGCTGGAGTTCTTTCCTCGCTTGTCCATTCCAGCCATTGCAGTGTTTTGTGCTAATGCCCCAACTAGGAAAATCCTTTCCTCAGCAACATCTTGCCATTTTCCACCGTCCAAGCTGATTCTTCATCTCTGGACCTTATTTTTTTTTTCTTATTTGAAATTTTTGGTTACTCCCTTGGCCTGATTGATTGGAGTCACTGGTATGTTGTGTCTTGACTTTCATATTGTAATCAACTGTTGGTCTAGCTGTATTTTCAAGCGGGGCATGGCTTAGGGTGATTGTCTGTGCTGATGTTTTTGGGCCTCTACCCAACCCATTTATCAACAGGTGGCATTTTTTTTGTATCAATGATTGATTTGAGTACTTTCCTCCCCATCCTATGGTGTTTATGCTTGTTGGTGTATTTATTCTATTGCCCGGGTTGCGCTCATCACCTTTCACTTTCCAATCAACATTGCCGGTAAATGGTCTAACAACTCTGATTATTGCCTAATTTTAAGTACTTGATTTCATTTTTTCCGTCTTCTTCACTACTTTCCCCCCACTTTGTATTTATTAACCTTTTTTATTTTTATATGGAGCTTCCCAAACTGGCTGCTTTTATATTGATGGTCAAAAAACTTTAGGGGAGACTGTAGTGGTGAGCTTTTTTTTGTGAAAGAGACTTGTATGAAAATCAATAATTACTGATAACTCCTCTTTTTTTTGCTTTTTCATAGTATAAATTTTTTTTTTTTGTATATTATTATTATTTTTTACAATGTAGATATGAAAGCATGTTTATTTATTTATTCATGGTAATGATAAGAAATGGAATCATAGTGTCCACCCTTACCCTCAGCTCACCAAAGGAAACTGGATGGCCTACTTCTGCATCAAAATAGTGAAATGAGATTTTATTCCTCCAAGTACCCTGACCACCTAACATGGTCTGATATTACTTGGTCCATCATTACCATATGGCTTATCCAGGACTTGGCCCAATCTTCCCCATAATATAAAAAATACCTAACAATCCATGGAACTCTCCCATGATGAGATGGCCATTTTCAATGAACTAAAAGGGTATTTCCAGTGTAGATGTTGAGTAATTCCATAAAATCTGAGTTTTCCAATCCTGCTCCAGGTAATTCTTCCCATTTGGTTCCTTCCATTTCTTCAGGGTTGGTCCAAAACCATCCAAAGATTTTTTGAAATAATTCCAAGGTTTTTTCAGCCCTCTTGTTTTTCCAAAACCTCCTTCCATCCTCTTTCTGCTGGTACTTCAGGAGTGATGATGTTGTTTTCCCAGGGGTCTGGTAAGCCTTCAAGGTCTATTAATGGTATATTATTTCCACTTATCCAAGCCTCTTCTTGGTCTAGGTTTGCTGTGATGCTGTTCATGCCCATTGGTCTTCTTGGTGGTGTAACCTTCCATCCTGATTTTTTTGGTGAACAAATTGGAATGCATAGCCTTTCCCCTTCTGATATTTCATAGCTTAAGACTTCACCTTTATGCTTGGATAGTTCCAGCCTGAACTTATGATCCACCAAAAATGGTCTTCCAAGCACTGTATGAATTTATCCATTGGCCATGAAGAATTGGGCAGATTTTGGTTCCCCAGGTGTTATTTTAAATACTTTTCTTTCAGCTAATCCAATTAGTGGAGTAGAATTGCCTCCAATTCCTGTAACCTTCATTAACAATTATCTGGAAAGCAAGCTATTCTGAATTGCTAAATGTTATGGTATGACATTTAATTCAGCACCAGTATCCACCAGAGCCTTGATCTTCTTTCCTTTGATCCAAATGTCAATGAATCCCAATGGAAAGGCATAGGTGATTTTGTTGCCTATGGAGCATGGGTATTCATCATCTGAATAGTCTTCAAAGTGGTTTTGAAATCCATTGATCCTCCTATTGCTCTTGATGGTTGATCTTTAGGTGCTTTCTTTAATTCCAAGGTTCCTTCAGGATTGATATCTTTTAACAACTGGAAAAAAATTGGTTCAACTGAAAGGAGCTCTTCCAAGGTAAGGTTAAAGTTTTGTTTTAATATTTCTTTCTTCAAACTTTCTTCCATCTTGGTTCCTTCCTAAGTGTCCAATGGTTCTGAATTTCCTTGGTTCTTCTTCACAGGTTCAGTTACAGGTTCCTTTACAGGTTCTTTGGGGGGCTCCTCTTCTTCTTCAGAATCTTGGTCCACTTCCACCCATGCTCCAGGATAGCTTTTTTTCCTCTTAATTGGTTCTGGGGCTGATTTTTAGTTGGTGCTGAAGTTCCCTGGTCTACCACTGGTTTCTCTGGAGTGTTTTCCTCCTCTGGCGGATTCCCAGCCAGCCTTTGTGATATTCTCATCCCCCATTGCACTTAAGATTCCTTCATATTTACCTCTGGTGGTGTCCAAGCTTCCCAATTTCTAGTCTTCAAGAATGATGAAACATTAGTTGGTTCTTACTTCTTCTGAGGTTCTTCTAGCTTTGTTGTTTTTTGAGCCTCTGAGAATTTCCTGAATTGATATCTGAAACTTTCCTGGTTGCTATAAGGTATGTGTTCTCTGTTTGGGAAGTAAAAGTTTGGTCCTTGCTTTAAAACCCTCCTGGCCTTGATATCTTCTGTCAATTCTGGATAGTTGACTTGGGTATAGAGTTCATCCTTGCAATAGTAACATCTGATTGGCCATCTAGGTCCTGCATTGGGAGCTGTGGGTCTGAAGGTTGGTGCCATGCCTTGGTTGGGCCTATCAAAATGGGGTGGTGCTTGCTTCTGATTTAAGGCTATGGTGAGTTTTTCTATTTCTTCATTCATTTTAAGGAGCTCATCTATTCCTAATTGCTGAAGCTTTACTTCTTTCTTGGTTTCAACTGAACTATTGATAATAGTTTTTGGGGTTTCTTCTTCATCCACGCCAAGGTCATTTCCACAAATTCCTTCAAGGTGTCTAAATCTGGGGGAAGGTATCTTCCATCTCTTTCAATCTTCATCCTGCCTGCATTTTCCAATTCTCTGTTCACTTCCCTCCTAAGATCAGTGGAAAATGCTTTCCAGAGATTTTCTCCACTTTCCCAGTTTTTTTTGTCATACCCCATTCTGATGAAGTAAAGGACCATTTCTTCATAACTCCCAATGAACTTCTTAAATTCATGCTTTGTCTTGATGACCCCTTTCTCCTGAGTATATCTAAGCAGCATTTCCATGGATTCCTCATTGAACCTTCTATGGGGGGTAGCTGTGCCCCATTTCCTTTTTAATTCCTTCTTTAAAAGATACCAGTCTCCATATTCATGTCCTTGCTTATCTTCAATAGACTCCCTGATTTTCTTGTCTTGAACTAGAAAGAGTAATTGTAGGGCTATATCTATTACTCCTGCCTTCTGAATTCTTGCCAGTTTCTCTACTCTTTTAATAAAAATTTCCACTTCTGTTCAATCAAATTCAATGCTCACTTTCTTTCCATCTAATAATACTCCATTTTGTTCATTATTATTGATCATTGAGTTATCCTGGGCTGGTCTCCTGGTTGGGATTCTTTCAGTATTTTGGTTCCTAGTAGCTCCTCTTCCTTCTTCTCTAGATTGGGAGAATATATTTATTCCTGGGCTCATGGAGGGTTTTGTTGATTATTCAGTGATTTCTGCTGGAATCGTTCCAAATGCTGATCTTGGAGTTGAGGTCTGAAATCTGGTTCCTTGTTGGATGTATGGGGTTTCTGGGACTCCCTGTGCTTTTTTTTCTTCAAGAATTTGGTTTAGAGTTTCAGAAATGCTGGGAAGGTTCCCCATTGCTTCTACTGAAAGCCCTGGATGATTATGACTTATTTCCTGGTACTCCTTTAGTTTCTCTTGGGATCCACTGGTTATTTTGGTTTTGTCTTGAAGTTCTTTCTACATCTTCATTATTAAATATAGGGCTTCTTGTTTATTATCTTCAATCCATCTGGGTTGGTCCTTGGGGTATTCAATTATTTAGTATGGGTTTCTTGTTTGTGCCCTCTGATTTTTGAGTTAGTTTTTGAGGCTCATCTTTCACCAATGTTTTTTATGTTTTAATAACTAATCAAATCTAAAAGAAACTGGATCCACTGTTGGGACACCAATTGTAGAGACTCCTTTTGGATTATATAAATAATTTAGGAGATAGCTTTCTGGCAGTCCTTGAAGGGGAATTCAGTATTACCTCTACTCCTTTAGAGTATTAGCAAAAACTATGTTAGTTTTGAATTGCCTGCCCTTCTAGTACTATAGTAATTCTGCACAATAATTTTTTAAATAAATAGCTGGTTTCTTTGAGACTTAAAATAGGTCTCAGATCAGAAATAGATTAGTTATTATTTTTTATTGGTAGGTTTGTTGAAGAATGGACCAGATTTATTAGGTTATTGGTTAGTGGCTGATCAGATATGTGTGATCTTAACCAAAACCCCAATTTCTTAAGGGGTCAAGGGTTTTTTCAAAGGGGTGATCCAGGAGAGGACCCAGGGATGAGTTTGACCACAGGTGGATGGGTAGAGGGAAAAAATTTGGTAGTCCCTTTTTTTTGGCTCTCTTTCTTTTTAAGGGTTAATCATTGAGTGATGGGTGGTTTCTCCTTAATTTGGTGCTGAATAGCTCAGGTCACAGAAGAACCCTTATTCAAAGCACCTAATGGGGGTTGGTTTCAATGGTTGATGAGGTTATATTTTTTTTTTTTTTTTGATTTCCTTTCCTTTTTTTATTTATTGGTACACTGATAATCTCTTTTTTTATATCTGGTTAGGACCACAGATGGTTGGGTGGTGATTGGATAATGATTAGTAGATGAGTAGTGGGGGATGATGGTGATGGGATGAGGTTTGTGAAATGATTGATGGTGTGGGATGGATCAGTGGGGGATATAACCTGGATAGGGCAGAGAGGCCAACCTTAAATAGAAAAATTCTTCCCCCAGGGGTGCTCAGGGCTGCCCCTGATGTTCTACCTGTACTGGTGGGGAATAGTGGGATATAGTTACATGAGGCATTTCTGTTGGTTGGAAAAATCTAATACAGTTAGATGAGGCATATCTTCTGGTTGGAAAAATGGTTTTACATGGTTTTCATGCATGCACAGTCCTGCCAAAATTGCTGCATAGTGCAGATACAATACATTCCTGTGCAGTACTGGTGATTGGCTTGGTGCTCCTTGATTCTACCCACATTTATCTCTGTGCACATTTGGGGGTTTTTTTGGTTCTAAATGTTCTTTACTGCATGCATATATTTTCTGGGTAGTCTGTAGTGGGCTTGTACTGGTGGTCTGTTTGGTGTCACATGCTTCTGACTGCATAAATTGCTGTGTGGTGCTGGGGTTGTTTTTGTATGGCTTCCCGCATAGATTTCTGGGTAGCTGATCTTGTCTGCCTGCATAAATTGCTGTGCAGAAGGGTTTTTTTGGTGCTACCTTATCTCTGCTGCCTGAATAAATTGCTGTGTGGTAGCTGGGGTTGTTTGGTACTACAAGATCCTGGCTGCCTGCATAAATTGCTGTGTGGTAGCTGGGGTTATTTGGTACTACAAGGACCTGCCTATGGTTCTGAGTATACAGGTGAGGTGATTGGTTTTATGTTTGGTTGAGGTGTTGTTGTGAGATGTTAGGGGTATGTGTTTAGAGATTCAAAGTATACCAATATGGCCTATCACTGGTTTGTGATACCTGGGTGTTATATGAGCTGTCCACAATTGACTTTGGCTGTATCTTCTAAACCATGAGAGATAGAGGGGTAGTTTTGCTGGGTGACTATGGGTTGTTTTGGTGTAGAATCCATTTCTGAGGCCAATTTTATGCTTTGTACTATATTTATACTTGAAAATTGAGTCTGATGGCTACAGATAAGATTTGGTCTACCACACCTCATCCAATTGAAAACATATGAATTGTGACAAGAACCTAGAAGGCCAGCATTGAGGGATTTGAGCTTATTTCTTTTATCACAAACATGTTTTACTGCAACAGAGTATCTATACAAACAGATAAATCATATTTGGTCAGTGTGTTATCAAAGGTGTTATCAAATTCTTTTCAAAAGTCAATTTTGATGGGACATGTTGAGAAAGATGGTGATGTGATGTGGGGTGATGAGATGATGATGGGGTGTGTGTGTGAAGAAATGGAGATGCAAGTCAATGGAGATGTGAATCAATGGAGATGAGGTATTTGAAGCAAAAGAGGTGGTATTGGTATGGATTTGCTGAGGTGGAGGTGTAGATGGGTGTTTTGCATGCAATGGATGTTGGGTAGATGATGATGAATAAATGGCAGATTTTATTTTTGAAATTTTTCATTTCCATGAAACACACCATTTTTAAATACACCAGTTGGGGTGTATTTCTATTTCAGAAAACTGCCATTGAAAATGGCGGGTTTGGTCAAAAGAATGGCAGGTTTCTCATGGTGGGTTTGCTAACTCTGATAAGCCCTATTAAAGTTTCATGAAACCTTACCTCATTTAAATCTTATAAGATTACAAGACAAAATATGGTGGAACATGATTGATTTATTGGGCTTTAGTTTGATTTATATTTCAACATCTTGAGAATATCAAAGTGTTTTCCTCATAATATTTGTATTTAACCAACTGAAATCAAGCATATCCTCATTTTGAATAGGTTAGGATAGCTCACAACCTTGTAAATTTTTAAATTAACAACTTTTCAATTTTTTTTTAAAAAAAATAGGAAATGGTTTTGATTTGTTAAAAAATATGCAGATTCAAAAAAAATGGGCAGAAATGATGTATTATTTGATGAATTCACACCTTTGGGTGTGTTTTAAAACCCACAGAAAGAATAAAAATCTTGATTTTAACAAGAAGTCTCACACCTCACAACTTTCAATGAAATTCAATATTTCCTACCCAGGAAAAGGCATCAAAACTGAATTGATCACAAGTTTCAGTTTCAATTCAATGTTGAGATCTTTTTACTTACTATTCTCAATTCAATTGGACCTTTCCAAACCAGTAAAAGATATTAAACATCTATCATTCATGATACTTTCACAATTTTTTTTGGTGGAAAATCAATGGGCACCCCTTGTTGAAAGCCCTGAAAAGAGTGTTTTATGGGAATTGTTTGCAAAAAACTTTGAGGAAGAGGGAGGAGCCTTCAAAATTCTAAAGTCAACACAAATTAAATTGAATATTAAAAAAAAGAATCTTATTTGAAGCAGCTTCAAATCATTCAAAAAATATAGATGAAAACATTGATTTAAATATTCTTGAAAGAAGCTTTGAATCAGGATAAAAAAAATATATATTTAACTTTATCAATATTTATGAAATATTAATGAAATTCCAATTTAAGAATAATTCACAAATCTTTAAATTTAATTGAAAAAAAATTGATCCAAAAACAAATCAAAGAAAAAATTCAAAATTAACAGAATTTTACTGAATTAGCACTTCAAGGAAGCTTTGGAGCACAAGAAAGGTTGATTGAAAAATTAAGGATGAATTTAAATTTTGGATGGTTTCAAGAAGCTTCAAAAACAATTTGAAGGAGAATGAATGGAATGAAAAAACAATTGAACTTGAATTGAAGCTTCTTCAAAGAACATTGAATCATAAGGAGAAATTCTTGATGATATGTCAGTTGATAAATTGTTAAGCCTTGAGTTTAAATCTGGTTTATATCCTTTTATATTATAATTTTGAATTATTCTTCCAAAGGTGATTCTGAGAATCTGAAGTATACATTTACATTAATGCCCTATCATCTTTTGATTGGTTTATTTTTTTGTTTCTTTATCTTATCACATTAGGGAGTATCACAGTTAGAAAACCTGCCATTAGAAACCCGCCATTTTTAATGGGGGGTTTCTGAAATACACATACCCCCTAACTGGTGTATTTCAAAATGGTGGGTTTCATGAAAATGGCGGATTTCAAACATTGAACCCGTCATTAAACCCGCCGTTTATGAATCATCATCCATCCACCATCCATCACATCCAAAAAACCCATCCATGTCAGCAAATCCATACCAATCCCATCTCCATTACATCACACACATCTCATCTCCATCACTTAAAATCTCCATCTTTACACAAACCCCATCATCATCTCATCAACCCACATCAAATTACCATCTTTCTCAACATTTCCCATCAAAATTCCCAGCAGAAAGTTGAAAATGCCAAAAAGCTGACTGAACTTTTGTTAGTATTTGACTGCCATTCAGACTCCAATTCAGACTCCAATTTGGAATCAACTTGGTTGGCTTTTAATTCTCTATTAAAAAAGAAATACATGGTTCCAAGAAGACAAACCATCCACAACCCTCTGTATTAAAGGCAAAAGCTTCATCTCCTCCTTGAATTAACCTTCTAGAAACTGTTCCAAACTCTATTGCCTTCATTCATAAAACGTTTGGAGACAATTGAAGACCACCACATCTTTGAGAAAAATTCTTGGAATCCTCAATGCAATCCAGCTATCCAAATGGCTGTTGCTCATTTTAGATTGGGATCAAATGGAAATGGGGCAGCAATTCATCAATTAGAAAATCTATCCTCAGTGGGTTATGGAACCATTGACTCATACACCAAAAGAGTCATGATTGCTATCCTATCTTTCTATCTCTCAGTCATTTCTTGGCCAACCAAAGAAGAATTCAAGGAGATATCTCAAGTAATTCATCAACTGGATTATCAATTGTGTAATCATTCACAATCTTTTGGCCAACATCAAAGATGAATGGGCCAAAATATTTGAAAATGATATTCCTTATCCACCTCAAGTAATCCCTGTCTCATCTTGTCCCTCATCTTCTCCTATGAGAGAAAATATTCTTCCTCTCACACTTGCTTACTTTGATTATTAATGTTTGATTTTGAATTAGGTTAAAAATCCCTTCACCAAATTTTTTTGGTTTTGGTTGTTCACCCAAGATTCCTAGGCTGAGTCCTTTTCTTTTTTGTCATTTGGTGGGGTGGACCTAGACAAAACAGACTAAAAAATTCCAAAACCCCCACCTCACCCCAACAAACCACCAGTCAAACCACCCACATCACCCCACCAAACCACCAGTTGGTCCACTCCTTCCTCCTCCTCACCAACCACCTCCACCTCACCCACCACCTCTCCTCCTCCTTTGGTTGGCACCCCTGGTAAGCTTCCCCCTCCTCATCCTCCCCATCATCCAATACTCATCCTTTGATTCATCCACCTCCATCCCCCTTCAGGCCTCCCCCCACCCCCTTGGTTGATTCCCCAGGTAAGCTCCCCCCTCCCTCCTCCTCATTCCCCTTTTCCCTCCCTCTCACCCCCTCTCACTCCCTCACACTCACTCACCAACACCCCCCTCTCCCCCCTCCCTTGGTCTCCCTCAGCTTTCCAGCCTCTCCCCCCCTCCCATCTTGCTTGGCTTGATGGCCCTGCCCCCCCTTGCCATTTTTGGCCCCCCCCCTTGCTCGGCTTGCTGGCCCCGCCCACCCCTTGCTCCAGTCCTCCCCCCCCTCTTTTCTTGGCTTGCCGGCCCCGCAACCCCCTTTCCATTGTTGGCCCCCCCATCCTTGCTTGGCTTTCCAGCCCCGTCCAACCCTTGGTCTCCCTTGGCTTGCCAGCCCCACCCCCCCTTGCTCTCCCTTGGCTCACTGGCCCCGCCCTCCCTTGGTCTCCCTTGGCTTGCTGGCCCCACCCCCCCTTGGTCTCCCTTGGCTTGCCGGCCCTTCCCCCCCCCCCTCCTCACTTGGCTTGCCAGCTCTGCCCCCCCCCCCTTGGTCTCCCTTGGCTTGCTGTCCCAGCCCCCCGCCTTGCTCTCATCCACCCCCCCCCCCCTTGATCCCCTGCAAGCCACCCCCCTCCCTTGCCTTGCTGCTGGGCTCCATCCCCCCTGGCCCACCTATCCCAACCCAAGGCCCAACCCAAAGCCCAACCCAATTTGCTTGCAACCAGGTAATTTTTGTGTGCTTTTTTTTTGGTAATAAGCCTGGCCCAATTAGTTCATGCCCACACACAGAAATTTTTTTTTTTGGTGATCACGTGACTGACATTTCTTTTTTCTTTTTTTTTTTTTGGAAACCCTTTTTTGACGCTTTTCCTTCAATTCCATCCCTTATCCCACCATACTCACAATGTTATACGCTAAATTGAATCCCTTCTTGATCCTCACCCCAAGCAGAGCATTTGCCTGTGAGGGAAAAAGATAGAAGGAGATGAGGTACCAAACATAAAGAGAGGTGGCAAGCAGAGGGCTTTAAAGCAAAAGAGGGATCACATGAGGGCATTTGAAATCTCTTTGTAACTTGCAGAGGAGGGAATCAATGAAAAGGTTGTATTGTCTGAATGGAAACTACAACCTTTGGATCTGTATCCTGCCATCCACAATTTGGCCAGACTTCCCTTTGAATAAAACCGTGAAATAATGAAGGCCAATGGCATCCCCTCCTTCTAATCACTCAAATTTGGTTCTTGGCCTACTACCTTTGACTTCTCTCCGCATTTCACTTTCACATCCAACTCTTTTTACAACTTACCTCACATTGACACAGGTGACATCTCTGAGTATTCCTTTTTACTTGCAGTTCCAACCAAGAAATCAAATGGACCACTTATTGAAACTATTGATTAATATGAAGTATCAGATGGCCAATTTTTTTTTCCTGACCATGGCTTTGGAATTGATTTCAATAAAAAAGGTATGGTGAAAATGGTTTGGGCAGCCAATAAGTACAAGCACTGTACTTTTCCTGCTGTGGAGACTGCCACTCATACAAGAATGGCAATGAAAATGCAAATCAAAAAAAAACAACTCAAAAAACTTTCAGGGAATTGGGGATTGGGAAAATATACTCCAGGAAACAAAATAAATAAAAAGAATTTCTTTTTTTTATTGGTGGGGTTAAAAATAGTCTTAAGCATTGTTGTAATCAAAACTGTTTTTTTTTTCTTTTTAAATTTTTCATCAAAGCAAATATATTTACAAGCCCAGTATTTGATTAATCTGCTTTAATTTATCTACTGTTCTACTGCTCCCAATTTATGCCGCAGCCATTGACCACTTATCCTTTTTGTCTGTTTCCAGTTGTTCCCTATCCATTTCCAGTTGTGCTTGCTGTAAATCCTTCTCCTTTTCCTCTTTTTTAAATTCTAGCTCAGCCTGTTTCAACTGCCACTCAGAATCCCATTTTTGTTGATGAGCCAAACTCTTGGATTTCTGCTTTTGAAAATCAATAGCCAGTTTAAAATCCCACTTCTCCTTTTCAAACTGAAGTTTTTCAGATTCTATTTTAAATTTCAATGTTTTTCAGAGGGCAATAGGAATGAGCTTGATTTTGAAAGCAAGGAGAATCCAATGCACTTACTTGAATCCCCCTTCTCCATGATCTCCTCAAAGCCCAAAAAATTTGAAGTGTTTCTCCAATTTTGAATGCTATTGGGATTGATTTTAATGGAATTAGAGGCCTTTTGCTTTGCCTTTGCAGAGGAGGCTTGTGTGGTAAAATCATTGCTCTCATTTGAAGGGGATGTGGGAGGCCCCATTGGCTTGAGTTTTCAGCCATTCAGGAATAGATGAGCCTGTTTCTTTCAAATTTAAATCAGTCAGGATTAACCAGACAGAAGATAAAAGAACTTGGTTCCTTACTTGAGCAGATGTTGATGTAAATGGTGATATGGGAATGACATCCTCCTCATTGGCCAAGTTCTCCGGTTTTTCCACCCCAGGAAGAGAGCAATCAAAAGAAGTAAGCAAGGGGTCCAAGGTTGGGTTTGAATCATCAATCAATGCAGAAGTAAAAGTGATTAGAGCTGATTGTGCTTGAATATCCTCCTTGGCATTGGATGGGGACCACTCAAAGGCAAAGGTTTCATCAAGGTCCTCATTGCTACCCTGAGCCTCCCCAGCTAAGTCCTTGGCATCAACTGAATCAGATTGTTGGGTTTCAAAAGCAGCTAAAGGGGTGATGTTGGCATCCTTTCCAAAGATTTCATCCATTTGAATATAAAAATTACAAATGGAGTCCAACTTATCAACCACCAAGTTTATTCCCTTGGCTTTGTTGGAGTTGGTGATACCAAAGCCGGTGGAGATTGACATGGAGTGGGCCTTTTTGTACTTGGCTCAATAATTCTTTAATCCCTCCCTCATCTTTTTGGATGACAGATCCAGCCTACCTTTTGTTTTATTCTTGAGTTCATGGGCCATCAGGAGATAACCATTGACCTCTGAGGATGGAGGTTGGCCAACACATGTTTCATTGTTGGATCCAAAGCAAGCATCTTATTTGGACGGAATTTTGGGCCAGTTTACCAGGACAATGTGATTAGCTCTCTTGAGCTGACTTGAGCCTTTGGAAGCTGATGGGGGAGGATTGTTGGATGATGATTTCCTGGGGGATGTTTGCTTTGGTCCATTGGATTTTTTAGTGGACTTGCAGGGGGGGTTTGCTGAAGGGCCATTATGAGAGTGATGAAGCAAAGAGGATAGGAAGAGATGAGATTGATGAAGTGACAAGAGGGATAAAGCAATGAGAGTTAGGATGTGAGAAAAGCAATAAAGCAATGAGGCTGAGGGAGTGATGAGGATAGTGATGCAATGAGAGTTAGCTGGATGTGATGAAAGTGATAAAGGGATGAGATTGATGAAGTGATGAGGATAGTTGTGCAATGAGATTTAGCTGGATTTGATGAAAGCAATAAGTTGATGAGATTGATGAAGTGATGAGGATAGTGATGAAGAGATTAAGATTGATGTAAGACTCCAAATGGTGCTGAGACGGGGGAAGTTCTGTGGAGGGGAAAGGTGCTGTCTAGGCTGCCCTCCTAAGAGTGACAAAAATATTTAAATGTAACCAGAATCAAGTTCCAGAACCTTATGAATGAAGAATCAATGGAAGGGATTAGTTTGGAAGTATTTGGTAGAAATTGAAGACAACACTATCTGAGGCAAGATGGTGCAGGAAAAAACTTGAATAAATAAGTTTAGCATTTTTTCAGAGTTCAATAGAACAAGCAAGTTGTAAGTAACAACGCCCACAAGCTGATAACTCTGGTTGTCAGCAGAAGATCAGGAAAGATCAACTCAATCCCAACCAACCTCCAGGTTCTCAATAAACCTGCCCAACTCTCCACAATCAAGCACTTGAAGGGTACCAGATAACTGTGGGTGGCTGTAAAAAACAAAGAAATTTGTCCTGTGAAGCTCTAGAAGCAAAGAAGGAAACAAATTTAAACAAGAATGACCCAACACTTCTCAAGTGACTCAAGAATAGCATGGCAAAATTCAACTTTAAGGGAATAAAGGGAGTTTTAACACTCCAGGTTTCAAGCTTAAAGAAACCTCTCAGCAAAACATGACTGGTTCCCAAAAGACAATCAACTGAATGATCAGGACCAAAGTGGTTGGAGAAAGGGATCAACAGAGTGGCTTAACACACTCGCAAATTCAACCCAATTAATTCTTCTTCAACCAGAAAGTCTATTGGTTAGTGATAAGGATCAGTTCACAGTGGATGGATCAAAGCATTGAGTATGGAGGCTCAAAGGATCAAGGGGAAATCAAAAGATATAACCAGGATAAGGATTCTCAGACAAGGGGAAGGGCCCAAAAATTGATTACTAGATGATGAAAATAGGATGGATTATTCAATTATAGCTTGTCATGATCCCTAAACAGGTAGGGGAGAGCCCCTCCTTTTATATACAAGAGATGACTACAAATGAAAGCAATTTATTATTATTATTATTTTTTTTAGATTTTGAAATGATGCGGAACAGGTGAATCATGATGAAAGGAAAGAACAGCCCGCATCACTGATGGTAGTGGGCAGCAGATGGACACCTGCACATCAAAAGATGAGTGGTAGCAGGCGGAGGATTAACTTCTGCAACAGCAGTCAGGGGTGAGTGATAGAGACCGTGGTTGCATGATTGGGTGGAGCAGGATGAGAGTGGGATGGTTGATCAAGCGCTTGCAACAACTCCATCGGCCACAAGCAACAGCTTGCGGTCTGTTGGATGAGGAGATTGATAGATGTATGGCAGCTTGCAATTGACCCAAGCAGCCACTTGTGGGCCTGTCAAATGTTGACAATGCAACGGGTAGCCGCAAGTGATTGGACATTGTTGGAGATTGGGAGCAGAGGATGATGGCAACTTGCAGCAGCTCCAAAGGACGCGGGTGATGAGCGCGGATGGGCGGGTAGGAGGATCTGATGGAGGATCAGTCTTCCAAGGGTTGCAAGAATGGTTGGGGGTTTGATGGATGGAGGTGAGATTGGTTGCATTGAGTGAGAATGCTTGCACGGTTCTTTGGCCAGAAATGGTCAAAGGACTTTCAAGCATGAGAAAGGGGGGAAATTGAACACAGATCCTAGGGGAATCAAAGCCAATGGGCCTGCCCTAGACCGCTGGGACAGGGAGGAGAGGGGAGGAACAAAAGAGGAAGAGGTACTCATAGAAACAGATTTTTTTTGAATTTTTGAATTTTTCAATTTTGCCACCTTTTCTTGAGGTGCACCAAATTGGTCACAACAGCAATGAATCAAATTTTTTTCCAATGAGCTTGTAGGTATAATTTTTCCAAGGTCAGAGGTGGAAAACCAGGGGTGTATGAAGTGGACAGGTGGTGGAAGCCTTTATATACCTTAGTTGAAAAAACCCACTTATTTCCAGGTAACTCTTACACGTCTGATGTGAAATAAGTGATTTTTTTTGATTTTTAATGGCGGGTTTGAAATGGCGGATTTGGTCTGAAACCCGCCATTAAAAAATGGTAGGTTTGCATAAGTCTGATACGCCCTATTATTTGTTTCTTATCTTTCTATTTTCTTTGAAAAAGATTTGCCTCAAATTTTGCTTGATTCTTTTTTTATTTTTATTTTATCTGAGGACAAAAATCTTTTTTATTGTTAAAATTTTCTTTGAAGCTTCCCTGAATTGAATTTTGATCATTTTCATTTTTTTTATGATTTTTTATTGATACTTGTTAAATTTTCTTCTTCTTTGTTTGAATGTTTTGTAAATGAAATTGGCTTAAAAACATTCACTTTGTTATTTATCATTTTTTTCTTCTCAACTTAAGCTTCCTCAGGTTTGATTATGGTTTTATTTTTTATTCATGTTTTTCATCTTGGATTTCTTCATCTTTGTAGTGCCTTTTAAAAAATTGTGATTTTCCTTTTTTCTCTTAATTCTATATTTTTATTCCATATAGCTTTGAAGCAGCCTCAAATAGGTTATTTATTAATTTTTAAATAAATTTCTATCATTTCCTTCCACAAATCTCTTTTTTCAAAAAAAAAAAAAACATTAGAACATTCTCAAAAGAAGCTTGATTCAAATTGTGATTATTTTTTTTATTTCTACCATTTCTTTTTTATAAAATTTTCAATTAGGGTGTATCAAAGTTAGCAAAACCGCCATTAGAAACCTGCCATTTTTTTGACCAAACCCTCCATTTTTAATGATTGGTTTCTGAAATGCACATACCCCCTAACTGGTGTATTTCATAATGGCGGGTTTCAAACATCAAACCTGCCATTATCATCCATCTACCATCCTTTGCATTCAAAACAGCCCTCCACACCTCCACTGTTGAATATTTTGAACCCTTTATTGTTCTTTCTAAGCTCATTGTCTACTTCATCTCTTTTCTCTTTTTATGCTTCTCATATTTTCTTTTTAAGTCATACATTTTCTTTCTACGCTTTCCTCTTTTTCTTTCCTTTTCTTTTCTCACGCTTCTTTTTCCTTTTCTCCTCCTATATTCTGTCACTCAACTATCACTCACACGCGCGCGCTACAGAATGTCCCTATTGTCACGGCACGCGCGCACTCTCTACACTCGGTTCAACTCTTTCTCAAGTGAAACTCAACATCAACCAGATCAATTGACGACCACTCACCAATACTGACAAACATACGATCAACACTCAAACCAACATATTCAAATCACCAATCAGTTCAATCACCTCAAACTTCTTTTCTTAGTTATCAAGTCTCTTTCTTTTCAATCTTCTTTCTTGTTTATTCTCTTTATCTCTTTATTAAAATCAACCTCAAGCCTAATTGTCTCAAATCTCACCAACGGCTTTCTTTCTTCTTCTCGAGTATGTCTGTTACGGCTGGATTTTTACTAGCTCTTCATTTCTCAACCTAACTTTCAATTTCTCTTTTCTTAGCTCATCCAACCCTCAACCTTTAACTCCAGTAACATCTCTTTTCCACAACCACTGATATGATCTTTTCTTGCTGTCCTTAAGCCTACCCGCTTGATGTTGGTTCCTTTCTTGTTTGCTTTTCTTCTGCTGTCTCACATTCTCTTGTTCTTATTCTCTTTACTGATGTCTTGCTCCGTGCAGCCCTCTTTAAGAATATTATTTCTATCAATTTAAATCCAGAAATTTATCACGGTTAAAAACCAAAGACCAGCCTGACTAAACTCACCAAAATCATGGAGGGATCAAGCAGTGGCGATGGATTTCGACAAATAATTCTTAAAGCAGCGCTTGAGGCAGTACCAATTCTAACTGACAAAAACTATTCCATTTGGAAGGACAAGATGACTATTCTCCTGGAACTGAAGGGTGTCAAGGAAGCTCTCAAGGACGACTCAAAAACTCTCAAAGCTACCGATGATATGGAAATTAGGGTCATCTTACTCTCCTGAATCGACTTGATTACTCACAACAATGTCATCAATCCTACCAACATAACATCCGCAAAGCTCCTCTGGCAAACTATCAAGGAAAGGTTTGCATCCTCTCAAACTTCCAACCAAGCAAGAGTTTTCAATGAATTCTTGTACCATCAATTCAAATCAGACTCAATTAATCTCTTTATCACCAAAACCAAAATCTCTATGAAGAAAATGATTGACGTAGGGATTGATCTTCCGGACGACATTCTGGCTTATCTTATTCTTTTCAAATTCCCTTCCACTCTTCAATCCCTTTGTCAACAAATTATGCACTCTGACAAAAGTGTATTGGTTGACCTTGTTCTAAATCATCTCACCCAACTTGATAACAAAACTTGATCTAAAGCAAAAGATTTCAAGACTCTCAACACTGCCCTAATTACCTCTCGAACCATCAAAAAGCCCATACCTCAAGAACTCTGCTGTAGAAGAGGGTATCATAACCCCCAGTCACCCAATCATACTGAAGATAAGTGCTGGCACAAGCACAAACACCTTGCGCCAGATTGGTGGAAAGAAGCCCAAGCCGATTGGAGAGCGCAATTTAATGCCAACTCCAAGGGTAAGGAAGTAGCTCACTATCATGCCCTTCTCACCACTTGGATCAACGACATAAACTCAAACAATCAAATAATCCTTGACTCTGGAGCCTCCTGTCACATGTTCAATTCGGCTAAATTCTTCTGTAAACTTGACAAATGCTCAGGTGACGAATCTATTAGTACTGGAAAGGAAGGAGCAAAACTGCCTATCAAAGGAAAAGGCACTGTTCAGCTCATCTGGAAGAACACTATGGTTACGCTCTCTAATGCATTCTTTGTACCTGATCTTGTAGTTAACCTCATCAGTCCTGGAGCTCTCATTCTTTCCAAGAAATGCTCCCTGTCCACCAACGGTAACCAATTTCAACTCTTTTCTGACTCCCAACCGGTTTTCTTGGGATATATTTGAGGCAACCTCTTTGTTTTGAACAATCCCTCCAAAATCAGACTCCACCAAAAATTCTGCTATATCTCTCAAAACAAATCAAACCCTGATAAGCTCAAAAACCTTCACCTCTCTTTTGGCCACACCAGTCCTCATCGACTTAAAAATCGTTTTCCGAATCTCTCTCCCTGTCTTATATCTAATTTTCAATGCAAAGATTGTCTTTTTGCTAAAATTACTAAATCCTCATTCAAAAACATCGCTACCACTGCCACCCGATCTTTCGAAAAACTTCACGTGAACCTTGTTGGACCTATTACTCCTCCTTCAAGAAATGGCATGAATTACATCATGACTATTATTGACAATCACTCTGGATATATCTCTGCTATCCCTCTTCAACAGAAGTCCGACGCCGGTCCTCAACTCAAAACAATCTTAAATTTTGAAAAACTTAAACAAAACTCCTTTCCCGCTACTATCTGCTCTGACGGAGGAGGAGAGTTCATCTCCTCTGATCTGAAAGAATTTTTCCAATCGAATTCCATACAACACTTAATTACTGAACCCTATCACCACAAACATAATGGGAAAATCAAACAAGCCAAGAGAACACTCACTGAATCCATTTGAGCCATTCTCCGCAGCTCCAAGCTTCCCCTTAACCTCTGGGCCAAAGTCTCCAAAAGTGCCAGTCTCGTTCTTAATCAAATCCCCAAAATGCCTAACTCACCATCACCCTATCAACTGTTTGTCAATAAAATTCTTCCGCTCAATTACTTTCACCCTATTGGTTCCAAGGTGGTCTATCTCAACAAAAAGGTTGCTTGGGGGAAAAAATTCAAGGATCGCGGCCTCTCCGGTATCCTTGTGGGCTATAACCCTCATTTTCTCTCCTATTGTATTCTTTGTCCTGACAATTCCATTATTTCTTCTAAGCATGTAAAGATACTCAAAACATTTTCTTCCTCCCAGATTTCATCTTCCTCCAATTTCAAAACCAATCCTCCTCCATTTCTCAATTTGGACATTGATCTCCCCATCTCTGTCTCTTCTCCTGATTCTTTCACTTCTGTCCTCTCTTCTAATGATCCTGTTGAAGCCAAAAAAAACAATCTTTCTCCCAAGTCTTTAGACAAGCCTCTTTCAGACTCTTCATCCAAATCCTCCGATGATGTTGCTATTCAACTTAATCCCAGCTATTCTCTACAAAACCAATCATCTATTAACCCTCCACAACAATACGGCTACCATCATTATTTTGTTCCAAAAACTTACAAGCAAGCCAAGAAATGCTCCAACGCTCACAATTGGGATGCTTCCATGGACGTGGAACT
Organism: Puccinia polysora; assembly: GCA_025617555.3. Taxonomy (NCBI): domain Eukaryota; kingdom Fungi; phylum Basidiomycota; class Pucciniomycetes; order Pucciniales; family Pucciniaceae; genus Puccinia; species Puccinia polysora. The sequence continues at coordinate 21,887,026 of CM062618.1, read as the reverse complement.
TGACGGCATTGAAGAGCTCAAAGTCTAGGACGACTATGACGGGCCCAAACCAGCAAATCCACTCAATACAACTTGGGTCTATCGTCTCAAGGACAACTGTCACAGGGACCCTCTTGTTTATAAGAGCCGACTCTGCGTTCAGGGATTCCACCAAATCTACGGTATCAACTATCTTGACACTTTTTCACCTACAGGAAAGGCAGCTTCCCTCCGCATTGCTCTTCTCTTTGGCCTCTAACATTCACTTCCTATCACGCAACTTGATGTAAAGAGCGCTTTTCTTCATGTTCCACTGTCCGACACTGTTATCATAAAACAACCTAAAGGATCTAAACAAACCTCAAAGTATCTTATTCTCAATAAATCTTTATACGGACTCAAACAGGCCCCTGTCAACTGGTTCAACACACTCACTGCGTGGATTTGCAAACAAGGTTTCCATGAGTCTGTTTCCGACCCGTGTCTTTACATTCATCCATCGACCAATTCTGTGCTTTTCTTTCACGTTGACAATCTCATTCTCGTTGGCTCCGGTGACAATTTTCTATCCAATTTTCTCAAACAATTCTCAAATTCTAGTCATCACGAACCCAATACAGTCCTCGGCATGAAATTTGAAAGAACCAATGATTCAATTCTGTTATCTCAACCTAAACACATAGAACATGGACTCGAGGAATTGAAGATGACGGATTGCAAACCTTCTTCTGTCCCTCTCACTTCTAATATCAATCTTTCACCAGCCTCCGACGAAGAACACCAGGAGTTTCTTTCTCTTAACATCAATTACAGATCTGCTCTTTTCCTTTTGAACTACATTGCTTGTCTAACCCGTCCGGACTTAAGCTTTGCAGTGTCAAGTCTTGCAAGGTTCTGCAAGAAACCCGGCATCCATCACTGGCGAGAAGTCAAATGTTGTTGGAAGTACCTGAATTCTACTAAACATCTTAAACTCTCAATCTCTGCGCGTAATTCCGATACACAAATTCAATGTTTCAGTGAAGCAACCTGGGGCAATGATTTGGAAACCAGGAGATCGCAATTGGGTCATCTATCCTTGCTGTTTGGGTCTCTCATTTCCTTGAGAAGCTATTTTCAAAGAAATGTCACTCACTCAACCACCAAAGCTGAACTTAATCCGCTTGTGGAATCATTTTTGGAAGCAATTTGGATGAAAAATTTAGTGTCCGAACTCTGGAAGAAGAAGAATTTAGAACCTAGTAAACACTTCATGGATAATAAGGGTCTCATAGAAAAACTCAAAAAGTTTGGATGCAACTCTAAAACTCGGCATATCAACATTAAAACAAAGGCAATCCAAGAAGAATTGAAGCAAGGAAGTCTATTCATTGATCTTGTTCCTTCAGAGAATATGAATGCTGATGGACTCACAAAAGCATTGTCTCCTGTTCTCCTTGCTAATCTCATCTCTCTAATAAACCCAAAATTCTCTTTTGTCTCCAGCCCTACCAGACACGGGGGGTGTTAAATATTTTGAACCCTTTATTGTTCTTTCTAAGCTCATTGTCTACTTCATCTCTTTTCTCTTTTTATGCTTCTCATATTTTCTTTTTAAGTCATACATTTTCTTTCTACGCTTTCCTCTTTTTCTTTCCTTTTCTTTTCTCACGCTTCTTTTTCCTTTTCTCCTCCTATATTCTGTCACTCAACTATCACTCACATGCGCGCGCTACAGACTGTCACTATTGTCACGGCACGCGCGCACTCTCTACACTCGGTTCAACTCTTTCTCAAGGGAAACTCGACATCAACCAGATCAATCAACAACCACTCACCAATACTGACAAACATACGATCAACACTCAAACCAACATCTTTGAATCACAAATCAGTTCAATCACCTCAAACTTCTTTTCTTAGTTATCAAGTCTCTTTCTTTTCAATCTTCTTTCTTGTTTATTCTCTTTATCTCTTTATTAAAATCAACCTCAAGCCTAATTGTCTCGAATCTCACCAACGGCTTTCTTTCTTCTTCTTGAGTATGTCTGTTATGGCTGGATTTTTACTAGCTCTTCATTTCTCAACCTAACTTTCAATTTCTCTTTTCTTAGCTCATCCAACCCTCAACCTTTAACTCCAGTAACATCTCTTTTCCACAACCGCTGATATGATCTTTTCTTGCTGTCCTTAAGCCTACCCGCTTGATGTTGGTTCCTTTCTTGTTTGCTTTTCTTCTGCTGTCTCACATTCTCTTGTTCTTATTCTCTTTACTGATGTCTTGCTCCGTGCAGCCCTCTTTAAGAATATTATTTCTATCAATTTAAATCCAGAAATTTATCATCCACCTCAGCATATCCATACCAATCACATCTATGTCACATCAAAAACATCTCATCTACATTTCTTCACATCCCCATCACATCACGCACATCCCATTGCATGCAAAACACCCATCCACACCTTCACCTCAGTAAATCCATACGGGTCCCATCTCCATTGCATCACACAAATCCCATCTCCATAACTTCACACCTCCATTTCTTCAAATCTCCATTGCTTTACACAAATTCCATCATCATCTTTCTCAATATGTCCAATCAAACTTCCCGGCATCAAGTTGAGAAAGCAAAAAAGCTGACTGAACTTTTTTTTATTATTTGAATCTGATTCAGACTCCAATTTGGAATCAACTTGGTTAGCTTTGAATTCTCTATTGGAAAATCAATACATAGTTTCACAAAGGCACACTCTCCACAACCCTATGTATGAAAGGCAAAAGCTTCATCTACTCCCCAACTTAAGCTTCCAGCAATTGTTCCAAAATTTATTGCCTTCATTCATGAAATTTTTGGAGATTATTGAGGACCACCACATCTTCCAGAACAATTCTCAGAATTCTCAATGCAATCTAGCTATCCAACTGGCCTTTTTTTTTACATTGGTATCAAATTGAAATGGAGCAGCAATTCATCAATGAGAAAATCTATTCTTAGTCAGTTACAGAACCATTGAATTATACACCAGAAGAGTCATTATTGCTATCCTATGTTTCCATTGCTCATTCCTTTGTTTGACAAACAAAGAAGAATGGAAGGATATATTTCAAGTAATGGAGAACAAAGGTTTTCCTGGTTTCATTGGCTTTGTTGATGCAACCACTATCCCCTTGAGTCAAAAACCCAAGCTAGATGGGAACCACTATTTTGATTGGAAAAAAAGGCAATTGATTCATTTATTTTCCAAAGCCTTTGATAAAACCTTTGATAACACACTGAAAAAATATTTTTTATTGTTTTTTATAGATACCCTGTTTCACTAAAACTTTTTTGTGATAAAAACAAGAATTTCATATCCCTCCATGCTGGCCTTCCAGGTTCTTTTCACAATTCATATGTTTTCAATTTGATGTGTATTGCCCAACAATCAGATAAATACTTTGAGCAAGATCAATAACTTTTTTCTGATTCAGCTTATGCTAGTGGGAAATATGTGGTTCCAGCATAACGCAATGTTTTATCCAATGATCAAGCCAAAACTGATTTCAAACATTATCTTGCCCAATCACATGTTTGGATTGAGCATGCCATAGGAATCCTGAAAAGAAGATGGGAAAGCTTATGGCAGATGCAAAACCAGCTAAAAAATTCCAAAAACATCAAGTTCCTAATCAACTGGATTATCACTTGTTTAATCCTTCACAACCCTCTTTCCAACATCAAAGATGAATGGGAAGAAATATTTGAAGAAGATATTCCCAATCCTCCTCAAGGCATCCCAGTCTCATTTTTTACCTCATCTTCTGCATTGAGAGAGCTGATTCTAATGCTCACACTGGCTCACTGTGATTAGTAGCATTCAACTGTTAAATAGTTGAAATATCACATCACTGAATTTTTTTGGTTTTGGTTGTTCAAATCCTAGGCTGACTTGGTTTTTTTTTTTTTTTTTTGGTGGACTTATAGAAAAACCAGAACTATAACTTCCAAACCACCCACCTCACCCCACCAAAACACTGCTCCAGTCCTTCCTCCTCCTCACAAAACCACCTCACCCCACCTAACCACTGCTCCACACCTCCCTCCTCCTCACCAAACCACCTCACCATGCACCTCCACCTACCTCCATGTTCACCCGGTCATCCTCCTCCTTATTGTTCTTTTCTCAGCTCTTCAGGTAAGCCCCCCCCCCTCCTCCTCCTCCTCAATTCATTGGAGCTGGCCTCCCCCCTCCTCCTCCTCCTTTTAGAACCGTTAATCCTTCATTCCTTGCCACCTCTGGTAAGCACCCACCCTTCTCCTCCTTCCCTTCATCCTGCTCCTCCTGCTCCCCTTCATCCTGCTCCTCTCCCTCCCCTTCATCCCCTGCCTCCTTGTTGTCAATCAATTGGCAAGAAAACAATTAATCAATTGATTGAACTTCAAACAAACAAGATTGACCAAACCACAAAAAAAAAATTGATTTACCAAACTGCAAGCAAATGGGTGATTGATTGATGAGGAGGAGGAGGTGGATGATTTCCCCCCCCCCCCCCCTTCACCTCCTCCTCCTCCTCTGGATCAAATGGCAAGAAAAGAATTTTTTGCTTGCTGTTGCCATTCAATTGACAAGGAGGATGGGGGGGAATGATGTCCTGCCCCCCCCCCTTCACCTCCTCCTCCCTGATGATTAGAAATGGGCTGACAATTTTTTTTTCTTTTTTTTTTGTAAGAGAATTCACTGTATTTTTTTTATTTTATATGTTTTTTGATCATCTATGTTGATTATACTGGACTAATGGATTTTTTTTTGATTCCATGCAATGCAACACACATTTCCACTGCTTTTTTGGCAAATTCTTCTCCCACTAAACTCAAAATTCTAAAAAAAAAAAATTGAATCCTTTCTTGATCCTCACCCCAATTGAAGTATTTGGATAGGAGGGAAAAAGATGGGAGGAGTGATTCAAAAAGGATACAGAGAGGTGGGAAGAATCAGGCTTGTCAGCAAAAGAGGGCCCAATACCAAGATTCTGAAATCTCTTGGAAGATCCAAGAGGAAGGGATCAATGAACAGTTTGTGTGGTTAGAGCAAAAACTATGGCCTTTGGAACTGTATCCTGCCATCACTGCCAACAAAACAAAAAACCATTGAAAAACCTCCCCTGAAGAGTTTTGACAGGCCAAACAGACAATCAAACACTTCCATTTCTTCTCCTGTGGAAAAGTCTTTTTTCATGATCAATCCAATCATGAGGCTCTGGTTGCAATAATCAAATCTATACCTTTGAATCAACTCTTTGAGCAAGATAAGAAGGACATAAAATTTTTGAAAACTCTCCTTCAACAATTGAAAAAATTTTTAACACTGTTGGTCCCTCAAGATCTTGGGGTTAAAAAATGTGGGAAATTGGATGGGATAAATTGATGCACCCCTCTGAATTATTCGGACAATATTTGTAGAAATATGCCATTCAATCTTCCCCTCAAGAGTATACTTTTCTCAACCTTAGTTTTGACAAAGCATCTCAAATCCTAAGCCAAATGTTCAGAAAATTAGCCAAACTGGCACACAATTCCAACCAAGAAACCATGCTGGACAACAATATACCCTCTTTCTCTTCATTAAAATTTGGATCTGGCCTCACTCCTTTTGACTTCTCCCCTCACATCACCTTCACCTCATACTCCTTCTAAAACTCTCCCCATATTGACAAAGGTGATTTCTCCTCCTATTCCTCTTTACTGGTGGTCCCAACCAAAAAATTGAATGGACAAATTATTGACAACAAGGACAAATATCAAGTATCCAATGGCCAATTTGTTTTTCCTGACTTGGTATTTGGAATTTATTTCAAAGAAAAAGGTATTGTAAAAATGGTTTAGGCAGCAAACCAGTACAATCACTGTACATTTCCTGCCATGGATACTGCCACCCATACTAGGATGGCTATGTTTTTTCAGATTAACAAAACCACTCTAAACACATGCAAAGACTTAAAAAGCAGTCAAATATATTCTTGAAAAAAAAATGTAAATAAAAATAAAAAATACATTGGTGCGGTTAAAAATAGGCTCCAACAGTGTTGTATTTGAAAATAATTTTTTTTGTTTTTATTTTTGAAATTTTTATCAGAGTAAATATTTTACAAGCCAGGCAATTGAGTCATTTCCTTTATTTCATCAACAGTTCTACTGCTACCAATACATGCCATGGCTAACAATAACCTATCTTTTTTTTCCATGGCTAGCCTTTCCCTCTCCTTTTCAAGTTGGTCTTCCTCTCAATCCTTCTCCTTTTTGTCTTTTTTAAACTCCAGCTCAGCCTGTTTCAGCTGCCACTCAGCATCCAACTTTTGTCAATGTGTCAAACTCTCAGCTTTCTGCCTTTGAAAATCCATAGCCAGTTGACAATCCTACTTCTCCTTTTCAAATTGAATTTTTTCAGATTCAATTTTTGATTTGACTGTTTTTTGAAGGGGAATAGGAATGAGCTTGATTTTGAAAGGAAGTAGAATCAATTGATTTCCTTACTTGAATCTTTCTTCTCCATAATATCCTCAAATCCTGGAAAATTTGAAGTGTTTCTCCTCTTTTGAAGGCAATTGAGGTTGAGGTTGATGCAATTGGAGGCCTTTGGCTTTCCCTTCACAGAGGAGGTTTGTGTGTGAACATCATAACTCTCATTTGAAGGGAATGTTGGAGGCCCCATTGGCTTGAGTATTTGGCCATTCAGGAATGGATGAGCCTGTTTTTTTACAATCTAAATCAGTCAGGATTAAATAGACAGAATATAAAAGAACTTGGTTCCTTACTTGAGCAGATTCTGATGGTATTGGAAATACAGGAATAACTTTCTCCTCATTGGCCAAGTTGTTAAGTTCTTCCACCCCAGGAAGAGATCAATCCAAAGAAGGAAGTGAGGGGTTCAAGGAAGGGTTTGAATTGTTGATCAATGCTGATTTAGATGTTATTTGAGCTGGTTCTGTTGGAATATCCTCCTCCACATCAGATTGGGGCCACTCATAGGTTTCATTGGGATCATCATTGCTAGGCTGAGCATCCACAGACAGGTCCTCAGCATCAACTGAATCTGATTGTTGGGAATCAAAAGCAGCTAAAGGGGTGATATTGGCCTTCTTTCCAAAGATTTCATCTATTTGAATAGGGTAATGTTAAATTCACAACTCATTGAGCGGTGCACATGGTTTGAAATGAGCCATGTGGCACCAAACATGGTCCAATTCAAGCCGTGTACAGCCCCCAATGGCTCACAGAGTTGTGCATCCCACCCAACCTGGTTAGCCGCTGTGTGTACTTCCACACAACTACATTCAAGCCGCGTGGAGTTTTACACAGCTCAAATGTAGTTTTGTGGCATTCCACATGGCACTGGACTGTGGTGAGAAAATAAATAAATAAAAAAAGGAAAAGGAATGAAAGGGTACTAACACAACCCATAAACTAAATAAACCTTTGAAAAAAAACAGAAATCAACCAAAAAATCAAAGAATGTTCATTTTTTGGTTAAAAAAAATAAAAAAATAAGTAAATAAATCAAAATCAAAAAAAACTGGTACTATCCAATGGACTAGCCCTAAAGTAAAAAGACCCAAAAAAACACAAGTAACTGTACTAGCCCTAAAGTAAAAACACCAAAAAAAAGACAAGTAACTTGACAAGCCTTAAAGTAAAAACACAAAAAAAATACAACTAACTTGACAAGCCCTAAAGTAATTTCAAATAGAGTAGCCCTAAAGTAATTTCAAATTGAATAGCCCTAAAGTAAAAGGTCCCAAAAATTAAGGAAGTCTTATGACCAGCCCTAAAGTAAAAGTGCCCAAACAAATACAAGTCTTTTTACCAGCCCTGACGTAAAAGTGCCTAAAAAAATACAAGTCTTTTGACCAGCCCTAAAGTAAAAGCACCAAAAAAAACAAGTTCAACTTGTGTTAAGCTGATCACATCCCAAGCTTAACATAAGTTAAGCTTGTGATGGAATCAGCCCAACACAAGTTGAACTGACTTACCATTGAAATCTCATTCAAAACACTCAATATAATGGTGTTAACTCAAAACACTCAACATAATGATGTTCAAAATGTGATATATTAATGGAACTTGTTAGCTGCATTAGAATTAAAATTTATATGAAAACCAATGATGAAATGAAGTCAAAGTATATTACAATCTAGAATACATTGGCAGTTGATCTTTGAGATGATCAACCCAACCAGAGGCTTTTTTAGAAATCAAGGAACATGGTTTTGCTACAATGGGCGGGATTGGAACCATTTCTCCCTCAAGTACTAATAGAACCCAGTGGTTATTGTTTAAAAAGGAAATGAACATTGTATCTGATTGATCAGTAACATCATTTTTCATTGGAGTATAATTATCACATGACTCCAATGAAATGAAAAATATAGGTTTGGAATATGTGTCTGCTATAATTTTACCCATGTCCAATTTAGCCAGCCATTTTGAGGAGGGAATCTTTTCATTGATGTCTTCAACATCAATTATTTGTTTAATCTTTTAAACCTCCTTTGAACCACCAAGCATCTTAATGTAGCATGCTTTATTTTTCTCTAATGTTTCAATCCTTTCCTTCCTAACTTTAAGCCAACCATGTTCTTCATAACCAAGAGATTTAGCAATGACTCTAAATCTGCAATTCCCATCTCCAATTGGATCCCAAACCTCACCCAAGAAATTATGGAATTTCTTGAGTATTTGATTGAGGTATTTCACTTTGGTTCCTATCATTAAAACTAACTTAGTATTCATTTCTTTAATTTGATCAATGAAATGAAAACTCACCAAAGATGAGGTTCTGGTTGAGCTTTGCTGCATGTTCTCTTCCTCTGAAGAGGATTTTGATTCCAAATTAAGTGATCCTGATTTGTTTTCAGTCTCTTCCTCTGAACTATGAAATTTTGATTCAGATTCTGCCTACTTTTATTAACAATTCATCATTAGTTAGTAACTAAGTTCATCAAACCAAAAAAATGAACATATCTCAAAAGAAAAGAATTACAATCTTTTGTCTTTTCTTGTTTGGAGCCCTTCTAGTTCTTTTTTCCCCCTTGAGTTTTTTTTCAACAAGCTCAAACCAAGATGGTTCTTCCTGCGTATCTGTAAATTTTGGCCTGCCCCTACTTGATTGTAAGACTTTAGGTTCAAGTCTTGGCTTGGATTGATATTTTTTAATCTTCTGAATAATATGCTTCAATAGTCTGCTTTGCTCATGATCTGGAGATTCCAAGATCATTGCATTGACTTTTTCACATAACTGAGTAATGCTTAGCATTTCATCAACATTGCACTGGAAACATTCAAAAGGATCAACCATTAGTGAATTATTTAATCAAAAATCATTAATCACATAGTGATTTGAACAATCCAACTTGAACAATCCAACTTGAACAATCCAACTTAAGCCAACTTACAGAACTAGAACTGCAAGGGTCATAGTCCAACCTCCACTGAGGATGATCATCTTCAGGTACCACAGATCCTCTGAATGCTAGATGGTCACCTATCTGGTGGAAACAGGGCAAACCCATAGTCTTGAAATATGAATTGTTGCAGACTTTGCCATCACAATCACTTTTGAACTTCTTGAATTTTTTACTAACAAGATGGATTTCCTCTAAAGATAATTTGTAACCCAATGGTAATGGTTCAGGGGGAAGAACTGTCCCTAACTTAATTTGAGAGTTATAAAGTGATGCATGAACTGATTTAATTTGATTAAAAACTTTTCCGTCAAGGCTTTTCCAAACATCCAACAGTTTTCTCAAAGATTTTGCAAGGAATTGTTTGAGAGTTTCATGGGCCCCTTCAACCCAAGATGTTGTTTTGTTGCCAAAATCTTGGTTTATACAAGTCCACGCTGTTACAAACATCTCTTTGATAGGGAAAATTTTATTTTTCATATACTCAAGTATATCCTCATAGTCTTTCAAGAAACACTATACAAGTCAAAAGGTCAGAACCCAAAACTAGGAAGAATAAGAAGCAGTAATTTGGACCTACTCTGAGTTCTGCATCATTGACCTCCGCCTCCTCCTTGGTCTTTGAGGCCCCATACTTTGCCCACAGATTCATAAAGCTTTTCTATCCTTCAACATCATTAACAAAGCGCACTTTACAGTTTTCTTGTATTTTTTTAGACAAGTGCCAAGTGCAAAATTGTCTTTATGACTCTGGGAAACTAGTTTCAATTGCACAAATCAGAGCTTTTTCACGATCTGTCACAAAGACTTTTGGAAGTCTCTCAAAATCATAAGCCAACTCCTTTAATGCATTTACAGACCAACTGTAGAACCCAAACATTTCTTTTGTTAGAAAAAAAAGAGCTTTTGTGAAAGTTTTCTGATTGGCTGTCATTCCTAAAACGTGCAATAGTGGGGTTTTTTACTTATTTGTTTTATAAGTACAATCCAACATAGCAATATGATGGGATGTTTTGAAAGCTTTACTGGCTCTGGATGTGCTAAGTACAGGGCCTCCAAGTGACCTTCTCCACTGAACTTTGACCGGTGAATCCAACTTATTTCTTCAAGCTGTTCATATAGTACCCCCATAACAATTTCTCCCTTTAGTTCTGCAAGTGTGACCTTCTGCTTAGTGTTATAGATTGTTTGTTTATCAACATAATCCGGCCCATCAATCTTGCTCAATTTTCTCTTCAGTTGTAACGTATTGAGCCCATCATTCATGCTTTCTAATAGATTTTCTAAGGCCACCCCCAAGATTCTCCTTGTTTGAGGATTCACAGAGGGATGTTCAGATGGTTGATGGTTATGTTGGGTTTCTTTGTAGGAGAGGCGCCACAAGGTTTCTGCCTTTGTGCAACTTGCATGGTATAAAAACTTGCACCCAACCTTCCTTGTGTGATTTTGTCTAGACCTTTTGGCAAGAAGACTTCCTGAATAGGAACCATGTCTATCACAGGCTAAATCCACATATTGGTCACACTTTGAGTTGAAAACTGTTAAAGCGTAACCATGCTTCCTTTCCCATTTTTGACAATAGTTTTTTGCCTCTTCCCTAGTAGGAAAAGCTCTCAAGAGAGGTGGGTCAAGTGGATCTAGTAAACATTCATTGGTTAAGTCATAGTTTCATATTTGCATGAACCCATCAGTTTCAATCAAATTAAATACGGCAAAGACCAGTAACATAAAATGTTACTCACCACCAGTGTTCATGTCCGTTTGTGAATCATTTTGTTCCTCAATTGTCACCCTTGATGAGGATGCAATTGGGGCTTCCAATTTTTCATTACCCAAATCCTTTTTTTCTTTTTCCAAAGCTTTGTTGATGGCACTATCAATGTAGAGCTTCCATGCAGCCATTTCAGAAGAAGGAGGGCTTGCCACTTTTCCCATTCAAAAATTGCAATTGTATACTTCAGTATTCAATCCAACTTTCAATTGATCAAACAAAGTTTGCTCACTTTCAAGTTGAGAAATAATGGTTTGCAGATTTTTATATTATTTATGATTATTCACTTTAATTTCACTTGGGTTTTGCTTTATTGTTGCTTTGGAATTGCTAGGTGTAAAACAACAGTCCCACAAAGTATGCAATAATCAAAAATTTGGGTTGACAGAACCCAAGTGTGGTCAAGGGGGTGCCCAAAATTCTGGAATGGCTTCTGGGGGGTTGTGCACCCCCAAACACAGCCAATTTGAGCCGTTTACAGGGGTTACATGGCTCCTACACAACTCCCCGGGGGTTGTGCATGTTTGAAACAGCCCTTTGTAGTCATCTTTGGGACCCCATGGTTCATTTGAGCTGTGTAGGGCCCTACACGACTACCACATGGTTGGAGCCATGAATTTAACATCACCCATTTGAATATAAAAAGGAAAAATGAAGTCCAACGTCTGAACTACCAAGTTGATTCCCTTTGCTTTATTTGAGTTGGTGATACCAAAGCAAGTGGAGATTGAAATTGAGTGGGCTTTTTTGTACTAGGTTCAATAGTTCTTGAATTGATCCCGCATCTGTTTGGATGAAAGATTCAGCCTACCTTTGGTTTTATTCTTCAGTTAATTTGCCATCAGGAGATAACCATTAACCTTAGAGGATGGAGTTTAGCCAACTCCTGTTTGATTGTTGGATCCAAAGCAAGTGTCATAGTTGGAAGGGATTTATAGCCAGTTTACCAGGATAATGCGATCAGCTCTCTTGAGCTGAAGTGAGCCTTTGGAAGCTGATGGGGAAGGATTGTTGGATTTTTAGTTCCTGGGGGATGTTTTCTGTGGACCATTGGATTTTTTTGTGGACTTGCGGGGGAAGATTTTCTGAGGGGCCATTTAAAAAGAGTAAGAGGGATGGAGGGATGAAGCAATGAATTGATGAAGTGATGAAGGGATGTATTTCAAGCAGGTATGAAGTCATGAAGCAATGATAGTTAGTATGTGATGAAAGCGGGGATGAAGCAATGAAGTGATTAGAGGATGGATTTGATGAAAGAAATAATGTGATGAGGGTGAGGAAGAAATGAGAGCATTAAAGTGGTTAGATTGATGAAGCAAAGAGAATAGGAAGAGATGAGATTTATGAAGCAATGAGATTGATGAAGTGATGAGGATAGCTATGAAGAGATGAAGAGTGATGAATCAAATTTTTTGGATTAGGTTGGAGGTAGAATTTTTCCAATGAGGTTGGAGGTAAAAACCAGGGGTGATGATGTGGAATGATGGTTTGAGATGGTGAAAGACTTTAAATACTCTATTTGAAAAAACACATTTATTTTCAGGTAACTCTGACACTTTTGATGTGAAATAAGTGGGTTTTTCTTATTTTAAATGGCGGATTTGAAATGGTGGATTTTGGTTGAAACCAACCATTAAAAAATGGCTGGTTTTCTTAAGTTTGATACACCCTAATTCTAAAATCAATATATTATTTGTATTTCAATTCATTTATTTCATGGGATCAATTCAATTGTGTTTTGTATCCATAATCAAAGCTTCTTTGAAGCACCATTGGTTTTTTTTGATAATTCTTTAATACTTTCAAAATATTCTTTAAATCTACCTTCAAGGTATGAATTAGTGAAAATTCATTTATTTTTTATCAATTTTACCATAGCTTTTTTTCATTCATGTTTGAACGTTGTTCAATGTTTGAACCTTGCTCAAAGAACCTTCAAGTCAAATTTTGATAAATCTTGAATCATTTATCTTATTAATCTTTTTTTATACATTTTTTTCTGGATCAGAGATTTTTTAATTCTTAAATATGAAAGCAGTAAATTCATCTTGGTTCATCCCAAGTTTATCAATTTTTCTTGGTATTTGTTCAATCCATGATCTCGCCTATGTACTATCTCAACACATTATGTTTTAATGCTACTTAAATACATCTTTCCTCACAAAATGCCTTATTTAAATTTTAATATATTTACATTCTTGTTTAAATACAACCTGAGAACCCATTTTTACATTCATTAAATATTATTTTACATGCTTAAACTAGTCTCCTATAATTCTAAGAATCCATATCAAATTATTTTTCAACTTGATTTAAATCATTTACAGGACTTGATGAAAACATATGTTTCATAATTATTGATGTTCTAAACCAAATTTCCATCTCACCAATTCAGGTTGTGGTTCAAATTTATCAAAGTATGTTATTGTTCATTCAATCTCATGACTATTAATTCATTTTGATCTCTTTGTGATAACTACTCATACAGATAATAATTTAATTGAATGAATGGATTTCAAATTTATTCAATTTCCAAAATCCTGTGTGAAATGGTATTTACTCTAATTCCTACGGGCTTATCCATCATTTCTGCCTACCTAGAAAATTTATTATTTATTTCTTCAATAATGAAATTAATTTTAATGAATTATCAACCCCTCATTACATTGATTCAAGAATCCCCTATCTATTGAAATCCTTTTAGAACATCAAAATTTTCAACTTCCATTAACTGATGACTATCCCAAGTCAATGACTTTTTTTTTGGAAATTCACATGAGCATCAGATTTTTATTTATGCTTCCTCACATTTTTTTTTGTTCAACAAGAAAACAAGCATTGAAAAAATTAATAAAAACATTTTTTTTAGAGAGAGAGACAGAGCTACAAAAAAAAACATGTACATACAATAGAGAGATTTGGATCCACACAAGAATCAAAATGAGTTTTTCAGGAAGGATGTATTGGATGGATCAAATAAAGATCATATTCTAAAGCACCCATCACCCAAAACAGTCAGGTCTTGTTGGATTTATGATGAACCTGATCAGGAACTTCTTAGCTTTAATTTTTTTTTTTCTTCAAATCATAATTAAACTCTGAACCTCATCACTGATTATTACTTAGATTTTTTTTTCTTCCCATAGATTACTAGAGTCTTGAAGAATTCACTGCTCAAAAATTTATCCAATTTGATCTAGAAAACCATGGGATTCTTTTCCTTTTTCTTTTTTTCTTTTTTTGAATAATTTTGAATTTTAAATCTTCTGATTCAAATTTTAAATCAAAATCTCACAATTTCAAACCATCATGCATACTTCAAAAAATCATTCCTCAACTCTTCCCCCCTCTTCCCCCACCCCACCCCACACAGCCCCTAGTTTTTTTCTTTGTTTTTCCTTTCTCATCTTTATTGGATCTCAGACATACCTTCATCATCCAATCTTGAAATTTTGAATCCTTGCATGATCTCAGTCAATCCAAAACTTTTTTTTAATATTCTCTCTATGTTTTTTTATTTTTTTATTTTATCTTATAACCAAAAAAAGAAAAGAAAAGAAAAAATTCATTAAATTTCTGCCGCCTTCTTCCATTCAACTCCTCAAACAAAGCTCCAAATAATAATAATAATAATAATAATAATAATAATACTAATAATAATAATACTAATAATAATAATACTACTAATAATAATAATAATAATAATAATAATAATAATAATAATAATAATAATAATAATAATAATAATAATAATAATAATAATAATAATAATAATAATAATAATAATAATAATAATAATAATAATAATAATAATAATAATAATAATAATAATAATAATAATAATAATAATAATAATAATAATAATAATAATAATAATAATAATAATAATAATAATAATAATAATAATAATAATAATAATAATAATAATAATAATAATAATAATAATAATAATAATAATAATAATAATAATAATAATAATAATAATAATAATAATAATAATAATAATAATAATAATAATAATAATAATAATAATAATAATAATAATAATAATAATAATAATAATAATAATAATAATAATAATAATAATAATAATAATAATAATAATAATAATAATAATAATAATAATAATAATAATAATAATAATAATAATAATAATAATAATAATAATAATAATAATAATAATAATAATAATAATAATAATAATAATAATAATAATAATAATAATAATAATAATAATAATAATAATAATAATAATAATAATAATAATAATAATAATAATAATAATAATAATAATAATAATAATAATAATAATAATAATAATAATAATAATAATAATAATAATAATAATAATAATAATAATAATAATAATAATAATAATAATAATAATAATAATAATAATAATAATAATAATAATAATAATAATAATAATAATAATAATAATAATAATAATAATAATAATAATAATAATAATAATAATAATAATAATAATAATAATAATAATAATAATAATAATAATAATAATAATAATAATAATAATAATAATAATAATAATAATAATAATAATAATAATAATAAATAATACATTCACTGGTTTTGTTCTTTTTTTTTTTAAAAAAAAAAAACCTCCTGGTTGGCTCATGGGTAGGATTCCTAAATCCAACCATAAAAATAAAAAATCATCAGTTAACTATTAGTGAGAAGACCTTTCATATTCCATACATCATTGTGTTGGATGGTAGGCACAAAATTCCAAGCCAATGATATCTCTTCTAGAATTTTTTAGGTATTCAATATGAATCTTGCACATTTATATCCTATATTTTAGGTTCATCCATCATGGCTTGGCAGAGATGTTGATTCAAAACCTACCATGCATCCATTCACCCACATTTCTAAAAGGATCATGGATAACCAATCTAACTGTGGTTTTCTCCCAAATGTGAATCCTTACTAGGATCCAGAACCATGTGGAGGTGGATATTTTTATTTCTTTTTTGATTAGAGTAAGTTCATGGGGTATAACTTATGCACAGGGGGGGGGGCCAAAGTTTTTTCACTGTTTCAAAATGAGCCTGAGTGATTAAACTCCCAAATTTGAATTGAGGTCCTGGCAACCTTTCTCAGCACCCAACCTCAATCTTGGTTCAATCTTTAGCTTCATGAACATTTTTAATTTCATCTACCCAATAAAGTAAGTTTCATTTTCCTCTCATTTCAAATTATTTTTTGAAACTATTATTGATCATTCATTTGTGTTATCCATATGAATTTTGAATTTATTATCCAATTCCAAATTCCTGATAGACTCATGTTGAACAAGTTAAAAATAAATAAATATTGGATGAATTCAAGGCATGGATTGTGGGGATGTAAAAGGGTGGAATGTTGGGTAAAAAGATCAGTAAGAAAATTGCACTCAACCAATACACAATCTATAGCCTTCTAAAAAAAGAAAATGTGAAAGGGACTGTTGAAAACCAAGATTGACTGGTTCATCCATCAAAAATGATGCATTGGTATGTTTGGAAGCTTGGTTGTGTCTTGAGAGGCAAAATAAGGTCAAACTTGAATGAACTGGTTGATTCAATCGTGACTAAATTCTTAACCAGGACAATACACAAACATGCCCATCAGCTGGGCTATCACTATCATTTTTCTGCAAGAAAACATTCTTGAATGGCTCCCACAAGACTTGTTAAATTTCTTTTTCTTGGGAACATCTCCATTCAAAAATTGATGATTGGATGAAGGTCATCTGGACCAATGAATCCTCATTTGAAGTTGGTTAGAATACCCAGAAATTTGATGTGGGGCAACTCCCATATGAGAAGTATTGATCAACCTGCCTTTCCCCCACATTCAAGAGTGGTGAAAAAATAATGATGATATTGGGTGATTTGATGGGTGAAAGAAAATCTCCAATGGGTTTCATGCCTCCAAAAAGAATTTTTTCCAAATATTTCATTGAAATTGTTTATGATGGTTCTTTAGGGCCATGTCTTTTGACCATCAACCATCAAGATGTATTCTTGATGGAAGAAAATTCTGCTGTTCAAAAGGCCAAAATTTGAAAACAGTGGCAAAAAAAAGAAATGCCTCAAAAAACTAGAATGTCCATCTCAATTGCCAGACCTCAACCCCATAAAGAATGTTTGGCATACCATGAAGATCAACATAAATAAATTATTATATCAAACAAAGTCCCTGTATGAGATGGAGGAGCCCCTCATGAGTGCCTGGAATAATTTTCCAAAGGAGAAACTCATCCATCTCATTGAAAGCATGCCCAAAAAAATGAATGCAGTTTTTAAAGCTCATGGTGGTTCTACTCAATGGTAGAACTGCATTTTTTTTTAATTTTTCATTTCATTTTCCTTTCGATCATTATCCCCTATCAATCCTTATCCAGTATCAAAAATTTTGATCACTCAATTTTTTCCAAATTTTTTTTTTTGGATTCCATATACATGAAACCATGATCCAATTTTGGCTTATTATTTTTTTTTTTGATTTGAAAAAAAAAATAAATAAAAAAAAACACTTGATCTTTGGTTTAAAATAAAAAACAATTCCTTTATATTTAAATAACAGACACAAAATAACATAATTAATCCATTTTGTATTTTTTTTAAAAGAAAAGAACCAAAACCAGTACAAGAAAACAGTGAAAAAAACAATCAGTGGGGAAACGTTTGCCCCCCCCCCTGTATGAATGGTGTGTCCACTGAGTTTGGTTGGGTTTTCAACTCAGTGTTTTTTGTTAAACCACAGTTTACAGGTGCTCAAAGCTGTTTGGAGGTTATTCAACCACCACTTGTCAGGTGGTTAACCAATGGGGGTGTGCCGTCAACTTGGGTGTGGTGGCTTTCAACTGAAGCTGCCAAGAGTTTGGCATTTACTGGAGGCCACCCTGTTGGCTTTAATGGTCATGAGGAGCACAGCAGCAGCAAAAAAACACTTCTTTTTTCCCTGGGTTTATCAGCAACCAAGCCAGGTTGATGACCCAATAAGATTGGTCCCCCTTGGCTATTGCCCCATCAACCCATTTGTTCCAACCATCAACCATGGTTTGTCACATGACTAGCGGGAGTTGGACACCCAGCCAAACTCACTGGATTCACTATATGTACAGTGGTTAGAAAAAATTCATGGGACTGCTTGTCAAAGCAACCACACCCGGGTACTTCAAACTATTTAGATCAAGCCTGGGGTGTCTTGATCTCAATTTTGACCATCCCATCTTTGGGATCCCACTCCAGTTGGCTGATTGCAACATTGCCACCAACTTGATTTTTTAATTTTGATGTCTGAATGCTTGATTGATTCAAAAAGCAAAGAGGGTAAATGTTGGATGTTTCAGAAGATCAAGATGGTCCAACAATTGGAAGAGGGTACAATTGCAATGTTTGGAATCATTTTCAGATAGATTCAAATCAGCACAACCCAAAATTAACCTCAGATTGATAAAAACTCAAGGAGCTCAAGGCACCTCAAAGCTGAAAGAGAGTAGAATAATTTTAAAATATGAACATCAGATGATCACAGAGCTTGAATAAGCATTTCCAAGTGGTTTCCAAGACTTCCAACCAACCTATCTCAAAATTACCATCACCATCTTACCAAGCCACTAAAAATTTAACATTGATCAAAACTGGTTTTAAATCTTGTTAGGAACTCTCAATCTTAATTATTTTTTCATGTAAATCATTCATTTTGATCCTCTCTAAAACCCCTATAAAGGAGGGGAAAAAAATCTTGATGGTACAGAATTTTTTAATTTTATGTTTCCCTCTGGCATCTTTTTTGAGGGTTTTGTGCTTGCTATGATTTTTTTTTTCTTTTTATTTTTTTTCTTTTTATTTTTTTTTTTTTTTAAAAAAAAAAAAAAAAATTAAATAAAACTTGATAATTTTTGAAATTTTGGTTGTTTCATAATTAAATTACAGATGCTGAAATATATAACCTCATGAAGAAATGTAAATACATGACTTTTTTTTGTGATAGATTTAGCTTCAAAAAAAATGGTTGAAAATAAAATGATGGTTTTAGTTCAGTCAGTCCCATTATTTCTGTCTACCCACTGTACATTCATGGGACTGTTTTTCAAATTTACCACACCCACCCACTCCAAACAAACCAACATCCTTGTTTGAATTCAATTTTTGAGGGACCTCAATAATCTTCCTCTTGACCATCTCAATCAAATCATTGCCATCCCCTCTTTCCACCTCTTCCATCACCATCCTCATTATCTCAACGGTATGACCGTAGTAATTCCTTTTGTTTCCTCTCATTTTTTTTTTTTTTGAATATATTTCTGATTTCCTTGCTTTTTATTTTGATTACTTGCCTCTCTATTTAAAGCCTAGATTAAAAAAAACAAAATTACCAGATGATACAAAGGCCAGGATTGTTGGCATGTATGAAGCAGGGGCATTTGGAAACGTGATTGCGGTCAAATTGAAGATACCATGGACAACTGTTTACAAGGTTCTCCAGTGGTACAGGAAAAGAGGGTCCATTCAAACTGCAAAACAACCTGGAAGACCTTGAAAATTGACCAATCAAGATCTTTGGGAGCTTGGGCGCATCATTAAGAATTTGCACAAGATGAAGGCTCCAGAAATTTGCAATCTGATGTTGAAAGAGGTTTCAACAAGGAAGATCCAACAAAAAGCCCATGAAATTGTTTTTTTTTTTTTCAAGGGTGGATTCCAAGAAACCTTTTATTAATGAAGATCAAAGAAAACAATGACTTACCTTTTCCTGTGATCATCAAAATTGGAAAATCAAAGATTGGGAGAATTTTATCTGGACTGGTGAGTCAAGCTTTAAAATTGGCAAGAAATCCCAGCAAGTAAAGTTCTGGAGAACCACTCAAGAAAAACTCAAATCTGACTGCTTGGCCCCCACATTGAAGAGTGGGAGGTCCTCTATCATGGTGTGGGGTGCTTTCACTGGCAAGAGAACCTTCCCTCTTTTTTTATCATGCCGCCAAAGCAACACATGTAAAAGGACGCCCCATTTGACAAGTCAAAGATTAGCAAGGACTGACAACACTCCAACAACTTTGAGAAAATTGTTTGGCCAGCCTGGTCCCTGGACCTCAACCCAATCAAGAATTTATGGATTTTTTTTTTTAAAAATAATAATAATAATAATAATAATAATAATATCCAGAAGATCTACCAACCAAAGTCAATCCCAGAGATGGCAAAGGCACTCCAAATTTCCTGGGAGGACTTTCATTTTCTAACTCTCAAGAACTTGATCACATCAATGCCTGATTGCTTGCAGGCAGTCATCAAGGCCAATGGAGGATCTACCCAATCGTAGAATCAATTCTGTCTCTTTCTCTCTTTTTTTTTCCTCTCTCTCTCACTCCTTACCATGTTATTTCTCTTTTGTGTAACTCCCATCATTTTTCAATGGTACATAATTTTTTTTTTGATGATTTTTTATTTTTTTACTCCATCATCAATCCTGAGTCAATTTTTTTTTTAACCCATTTCCTGATTTGAATCTTTGGTTTAGTTTTTAATTATTTATTTCTATTTTATTTTTTCAAATTTTGAAACTCGTTGTCCAATAAGATTAGGATGCTGTATATTACTGAAATTCAAAAAAAAAAAAACCTTTCTTCCTGTTTATCTATGTGAGAAAAAATAACATGAACAAAAAAAAAAAAAAAAAAAAAAAAAACATGGGTCAAACAAAAATAAGGGCATCCGTCCCATTATTTTTGTCTACCCACTGTACATAAGTACGTACAGGCTGGGTGTGCGAGTCTTGGAGTGGATCTTAGAGTCCTCCGGTCATCAACGATTCCAATGGGGGGCCCAAGTTGGGTGTGTGTGCTTGGTCTTTGGAAACCTGAATAGGCTCACATGAATCACTCAATCAATCAGCTTTCCTATTTTTTTTTTTTTTTGCCATCATGTAAATAAATAAATAAATGTGCATACAAAAAAAAAAAAAAAAGGTATGATTTTTTTTTGTTTATTTTTGTGATTGAGATCTACACCGTCGTACACTCTAGTTTGTAAATATGTATGGTATGACTATTGGCGTTGTGGATCAAGGCAAGAGTTAGAATCCTGCACTTGTTGGTCCGGCTTCATCCGTACGGATCGGATCCTAACTAGCTCACTGTATTCTTTGATCGGTTAGGTTAGCTGGTGGATGGGCCTGTAAGTATAAGCAAAGATACCAATTGGAAGACTGCCCCAATCCATCCGTCAGACTAGATTAGCCGGTAGTGATCTCTTCCAAGTGACAGTATGCACATACATACTTACATACTTACATCACAGCTTCAATCGATTTTTTGATATTTAACCTCGATTGATGTTTGGGTAGGTAGGAATCTGAACCGAGTCGTGAAACCTTCTACTCAATCATCCTTCCGCTCAGTCATTCGACTGCTTCTAGTCTCCCCACCAGGGCTGCCTCAACTCAATCCGATTGCGGGCCCACTGTGCCGAAGACCGACCAGAGACCGGCGTCTTGTTTGGTAGGTAGCCATCATGATTATCCTAGTGGCTTCAAGCTGCTCTCACATGTGATCATTCAGCAAGCTGAGCATGGGCTTGGACTAGTCGGCTCTAGGCCGCCGTCTCGGCTCTGGGTACGCATGCATGTACTATTGTACACCCATAGAGATGTGATATATTTACATACATGGAGGTACATACGCACATATGTACAAACACAAGTATATCAATACCAATATCATTCACATCCGCTTGGAAACCAGCGTGGGGGGGTTCATGAATGGTGTGCAACACTAGAGGCAAGCATCACACTAGCTAGCAAAACAACCAACACCAACAACAACGATGGTTAGCGACCCGAGTCTCCAGGGTTTGGGGGGTGGGGGTATCCTGGGAGATCCAGGAGGGGGCTTGTCGTAGGTCTTGAGTGCCTCATTGCTCCATCGATGCTACGTATTGTACTGTATGTCTGTGCAGATTTATGTTGGGATGGCTACAGCATGCTCAAGTTGATGTTGAAGCAGTCGAGTAGGAAGCCAAGCCCTGGGAGGGGTCGGAAGACCGTAGGAGCCAGAGTCTAGATATGATGGAGGATAAACCTTGTGGGTCGGAGGGAGAGCCAGCTGAGGATAATAATCATGATCGACAGAATCGATCGAAACGTTAACCGTTGAGTGATGTTTTTTTTTTTTTTCCAATTTGACTGAATGACGGCTTACGAGTAGACAAATGCATGTGTATTGTGTATGTACTTGAGATTTCCATCCGACAACCGTCGCTTTGTCGAGTCACATACTTATGCATTTATGTCACATTCTCGCTTTGATCTAATCATCTTGGCTTGACACCTTTGGTGGTCGCTGCTATTTGGGTGTCATGGAGGGCGGCTAGAGCCTAGAGGGCTCAACTGGAAGTGAAGTTTGAACCCAGGCTTGAAACAATCAAACAGCGAGACCTATGATCAAATATTCAGGCACATACACATAAATACACCACGGGCCCAATTTGTCGTCGAGCCGCCAGCTCGCGCAACGCTGGTTTGACGGCACGCCCTTAGTGGGCGGAAGCCGTCAGAATAACGTTGGCAAGCAAAAACGTTGAGGCTGGTCGAGAGCCTGCCAACATTTCGACGCGAATTCAACCCTCGGCGCCGCAGAAACGCCGTTGATTTGCTGTCGGAGTCGATTTGACAGTCCTTCGACTCAATGGTCAGAAGGTCAAATATTGGTTGAAATGTTGTCGACCTCAACGAGGCTTTGACCTTTTTTTTTTTATTCCTTTGGTGGCTTGCTTTTTCGAGCAAATAAATTAATTTATTACTTTATTTTCATTGTTGATTTTTTGTAAGGCATAATAAATACTACATAATTTATCTTTTTTTGACAAGGGAAAAGCTATAATTGTTTATTACAATCATTTTTTAACAATGAAAAAGATAGAAAATGATAGCAATTGAAAAAAAAAACAAATTGTTTTGATTTCTTGAGAGTTCATTCCAATCCGAGGATTTTGGCCTCCATTGGCATGACTAATGACTCAGTTGTAAGATCATTTGCCATGGTATTACCATCAAACAAGTCCTCATCCTTTTTCAAGACCGCTTTGGCCCAGCTGTGATGAATTGTTGACAACAATTCAAGATTAATATCAAATAATGCAAACAAAAAGGAAAAAAAAAATGCTTACGCTGTGATAGTAGACAACGGCTGTTGTTTTAATTCTTGCAATTCTCGATTGATAGTCTTCCAGTCTACAGCATCACCACGTATAGGACTGGCAAGATGAATTGAGATTCTGAGTCGTAAGAAAGCAAATCTGACCTTTGCTTGGAGAGGGGTTTTGCAGATAAAACTGTTTGCCAGGTTGTGTTTGTTTTTGGGTCCAAATGCCTGGTAAATCTGTAATGAAGTCATTAATCAGTTCAATTGAAAGTGATTCCCAACTTGCTTTGGTAAAAGAAAATCACAGACCTTAACTAATAGATTGGACAACTTTGGAATGGGTCCGTTCCTTGTGTGGGTACTCGTATCTGTAATGTTATAGAGCAGCTTGGAACCATTATGACCATAAGATAGTTAGTAAGATACAAATTGAATCTTTGGAATCAAAAATCAAACTTACAATGTTTCTTAAACTGGGTTTTTTGTATTTTACCAGTTTGCCAACAAACAATGCAACATCTTTTTGTGCAGTTGGGTTGTTTGTGTCATAACCAGGGGGCAGGTATTTTTTTTTTGACATGGCCTGATTGTCTCTCCAAGAAATCCTGACTGACCGATTTCAATTGATCTGAATATTCAATTTTTTTTAAAAAAGGAGGAAAACTTACGATTGTTGACAGTAGTAGTGAGCCTTTGATTGGCTCACCAAGCAAATTGTTTGTCTCTCCATAGTTCTCAATGTTGAATTGGAGGATCTTGGCTCAAATCTCCTCTCAAACCATCAACTGTTTTCATATGCTTGACATAAGTACTTCATTTTGATGATATGAGACAGAAAGAGCTTACCCGTATGTAGTCACTGGATTGATAACATTTAATATTTTTCAATTGTTGTAATTGCGTGTCCAAGTTGGTGGCTGTGTTGGATGGTTCTGAGACAGAAGAGGTTGTCTGGTGGCCTTGATGGTAGAGGCTCAGGTTCATATGGATGAGAACCATCATGAGTTGATGGTCAGTCATCTCAATATGCAAGATTGAAATTAGAGACCAATGGAGATAAGAACAAAAGGAAGTTTGAGTTGGTGATGGTAACATTGGATTAAGCCAATTAACAAAAGCAAGAAACTTACATCATTATATTGGTCCAAGAGTTCTTTGAGCTCATTCAACAGTGGAAACATGTTGATCATTTTGCTTTGAAACAAATCGGCTGACACATCCTCCAGTGGGCTAGTTGATTGGTGGAGAGATTGATCATCTGAATCTGGGGTGGTATGACGGGATTCAACGTGTAAGCTGGGAGGGCTGGGGGAATCAGGATCATCATCCTCAGAATCATCAAAATGTCTTTGCTTGGAAGGATTAAGGTTGGAAGAGTGAAGGGCAGTGGGTTGGGCCAAACAAGGTTGGTTTTGGAAAGGGTTACGGAATGAAGGGGGAATTTTGAGATTGGTTTTGGTTGGGGGGTGAGAAGGGAGTGATGTATGAAATAACAATGGGGAGGGAGGTAATGACAACAGAGTTTGAAATTGAATTTGAAAGGGGAAAACGACGATTGGTCAATCTTGAAAATCCTGTATCAGACAAGGTTCTCAGGTAATAGTGGGACGGATGGAAAGGGAATTAGGTTACTCAACGGTCATTGGGTCCACAACGGTTGTCACTTGATGACGTCATAGGTTTTTTTTGCTGGTGGGGCCACTGGTTCTTGCATGTGACTAAGTTCTCTGGTCTATCCAATCATCCAGCGCAAAACAACTGCTCCTTCTCAAATCAACTGAATACTAAGCAAGTCAAAATGGATGAGGGTCAGTTTTAGATCTTACTCATTTGCAGGAGGGAATTGATCGTGGACGTTGGTTTTTTTTTTGAAAGAAGGGTTTGAGGTGATTCCTACGCCAAATGGATTCAAATATCAATGCAAAATATGCCAAGGGAGGCTGATGAATAGCCAACATTGGCAAAGACATGTGAAAACTCCCACTCATCAAATGAAACTTAGCAATGTTGCAAAAGGGACTCACCAAGAGCCTACGGAAATGGATTCAAACAATGACTTTGGGAATGTTGAATTAAATGATGACTTGTGGATCAATTTTTATCAAGTCAAATCACCAGTTGATATGGATGAAATCAGTTAAAACTTTCAGATCAATCCTTTGGGGATGTGGTTGGATTTGAGCAACAATGGTGATTCAATGGAAAATCAAGATGGATGGCAAGATTTTGTCCATGCAGAGTTGAATTGAATCCTTAGCAATCCTTCAACTCTTGGGAATTTTGAACTTTATGATGAACAGTCGGAGCTATCACGGCAGGGGAGAGATGATTGATGGTTTCCTTTTACAAATAAGGAGGTCAGTAAAATTTTGAGATAAGAAACCAAATACTGAGTAAGAAAAAAATGATTGAGGAAAACTGACCTTGGATAACGGTTTTTTGGTAGGAGTTAGTCAGATCAATGCTTGTGGGTTATACTCACCACATGGTCTCACAATCTCTCTATGGACAGATTTGGGGGATTTTGGGCCAATGCAGGGTGAAATTTCCATTGTGGAATTCAATCCGGCGCACACGCACCCGTATCCGCAAATTTTTAGACTTTTCCACACAATCACAAATGTCTGTGTTGGGGATCCCATGCTTCTCCCTCAAGTTGAAGGGGATCATATCCCGTGTAGGCTATTTTGGAGAAGTTTCAACTTTTTAAATAATTTGGAATTTAATTGTTACTAATTTTTTTTTTTCAATGGTTTTTTTTGGTTTTCTTTGAACATTCCAGGAGCTGTCCAATCCGTATGTGGCCCCTTTTTTGGAATTTTATCCAGAAGAAGCCCGTGGATTGGATCATTCCAAGCTATCTCGATCCAAGAAATGGCAGGAACTTCTGTCATCCAACCTAAGAAACCAAATGTTTATTCAGAACTCCCAACATTTTTATATATTTAAACCTGTGCAATTGATTTCTCAAGAATTTGTGGTTCCTCTTTTTATTTACTGTTTTGAATCAAAAATATACACCAAATTTGCCCCACTGGAATGTTTCATGCTCAATTACACCACAGTGAAGATCGCCATTCATGCTCAAGAGAATTTCATGGATGCAAATTTGATAGACATTTGTAGTGATCAATTTCTGAAGGAGTACACCAAAATAGAACAAGATGGAGTCTTCTTATCAGACATCTGTGGCAAAAAATTGTATGGTGAGTTGATTGATGAAAATAAAATGATCATGAGGATTTAATTCTCACATTTTGTTTGATTATATTATGCCATTTTATTACAAAGAAATTGATGAAGAAAGGGAAAATATCATCAGTCTCCCTAATCCATGGCGTGTTAAGGCTCAGGGAAAGATTATTAGACATTTACCCATAACATTATATTCAGATGATACTTCAGGAAATATATCAAAGCAATTTAACAAACACCAATCATTCTACTTGACACTATCTGGTCTTCCTCCTCATTTATCCAATCAAGAATAAAATTGTCATTTTTTGTCAACATCCAACAGAGCTGGAGTACTTGAAATGGCAGATCAAATAGTTGAAGAGATTAAGTAAGTCCCAAAATTAATCATCCATTGAGAAGATATTGAAATTTTGAATTTGAAAACAGTCAACTGGCCACTCAAGGATTTTCTGCTTTTGATATCACCATTTCTGAACCAGTTTTAGTGATCACCACAGTCTTATGTTTCTTGGCAGATTCCCCAATGCATGAAGAAGTTAACAACACTCCAGTTCCTGGAATATCACTCAACCCATGTTGGATTTGCAAATTATCTGTCCCCAAGAGGCAAAATAAGCAAACAATTTCTTATCTTCAAAATTTCCTTCAACTTGATAGGAATGGCTTTGAGGTGAATTGTTTAATTCTTGAAATCAAATTGATCATCATTGTTAAAATGTTTTGTATATTTCTAGGCTCCTAATCCCACCAGACTTTGGAGTGAAACCATTGAAAAGACCCATCATCTCTATGAAATTTCCAAAATAAACCAAAAATCTTTTCAAATAATGTCTTCATCCTATGGTCTTGTAGATTCAATCAACAAGAAATTTATTGAACAAAAGAGAGAACCATCAATCCTTCAAAAAACTCAGGAACTAGAACAAACAGACTACTCCAAACTATTCAATCCATTTTTGAAGCTTGAAGTTGTTTTCCTCATTAAATTAATGAATTTTTTATGATAATCAGACATTGATATTTTTTTAATTTTAATTTTTTTTTTTTAAAAAAAAAATTTAACAGGATTTGATGGCTGCCTTGAAACTCCAGTTGAAATTCTCCATGTGGTTCTCCTTTGTATTGTCAAATACTTGGTCAGAGATTTTATTCAATCATTGAAGAAATCTGAATTCTCATTACTGAGTGGATACATCCAGTCTTTCAACACCAATTCACTCAACATACCCTCTCTTCAGCCAAACTATTTAATCAAACATTCACTGAGCCTGGTTGAAAAAGATTTCAAAGTATTACTTCAAGCTGCACCTTTCACCTTTTTTCACTTTATGAATGCTGAACAAAAAATTCTGTGGACCTCCCTTTTTCAACTTTTCACCTTCATATTTCAGACTCACATCAAAGACATGAATGAATACCAAACTCAACTGAAGGCTCAAATAAAACACTTCTTATATCATTTGATCAAGATGTCTGGCCAATGGATCAACAAACCCAAGGTTCACATGCTTCTTCACCTCCCAGGCTCAATTTTGCATCTTGGGCCAGCTAGTCTGTTTTCAACTGAATAATTTGAAAGTTACAATGAAATTTTACGCCAAGCATCAATTCATTCAAACAAGATCAGTCCAGGATGTGATTTGGCCATCAGCTTCAGTAATTATCAGTCTCTACGTTTTCTTCTCTCTGCTGGTGTGGTATACAATCCAGAGAATCAAACAACATTTCAAAGCAGTTCAACAATTACCAGTATATTTGAAGATAATCCAGTCATTCAATATTCCATGGTTTATAATAGCAAGATTTATCATCCCCTCAACCAATATCCCTTTGCTAAACAAAAATCTGTTCTCAATGCAGAAAGAGTGCAAGTTCCTCAGATACTCAGAGACAAATTCCCTTCAAATGTTGAACAAATTAACCAAATTCAATTAAACAAACATGATCTCATCCAAAAGAATCACCATATCTTGGCAAGTTTTTGGCTTTACTTGAAGAGAACAAATTCAAAACATTTACCTTTTTTTTCTTTCTTTTTTTTTTTGGCATCAGATTGAATCTCCCAACTCAGTGGATTTTTTTGGCAAGATCACTTCAATATGGCAGACTCATGGAATTAGAACTACCAAATATTTTTTCCAAGTAAACAAGCTTGAAACCATGGGAATCAATCCATTCTACAACATGAGGGAATTTGTTGAAACAATCTCTGAATGTACAGTGAATTATCAGGTTAGCAATTTCTTCCTTTCAATTTCAGATTCCACAGATTCTTGCTTAAAAAAAATTGATTTGAATTGAATACAGGCCATCAAAGGCTGTTTGAACTTGCAGCACAATTGCCATGATGGTAGTTGCCAGCTTTGAAAAACCCACATTTCCCAAGTTGAGCGTCAAGATACCTCTCAAAGAACCATGGAAGTTATCCATTCAAGCTTCAATCGTTGGATTCTTAACTCGGGTGCATTGCATGCAGCTGAGGAGCACAGGTCATTAGCCAGGTTGATCACTCCAGCCATTGAACCTGGCCAATGGGTTGAGTGTATGAGCTCAGCCATGGCCAGGTGGGGTGAGCCAAGACAAGGACATCCCTTGACTCTTGAGGCCAGCACTTCACAAGTAATGCTTTGAATTTTTTGTAATTTAAAAATGACATCCCTTGAAATTAGATCCATTAAAAAAAATCAACCAAATAATCATTAAAATCAACTGGAGTGTAAAATTAAAAATTTTTCAAATAAAATGGTTTCAAAACTATACACTTTCTCAAAGAATGATTTTTTTTTTTTTTTAAAAAAAAAAAAAAAAATTGTTTGGAAATTATAAATTGATGAATTTAAATTTTCTCAGTCCTGAATTTTGTTCTGTATTCATCTTTTTAAAAACCCATCGACCGTGGACTGTATTGGTTGTTGGAGGTTGGTGATAAGGAAGGATGAGAGGTTTGAGGGAGAAGCGGCAAGATGGGAGCTGGCAGTAGTCGCTAGCCGCGCGACTACCGGAGTGGCCTCGATCAGGCGAGCCCGCCCCGCTGATGATTCGACGGCGGGGTCGAGGTGACGTTGCCACGACACTGACGGCGGGTCATCGGCCATCCAGCTGTCGATTCGACAAATGGGTCGGTCGACCGTCGTTCGTCGGTCAATTAACCGTCGACCGACCCAGCCGTCGATTTGACAGTCGGTCAACGCGGGCGACGTCGAACAGGCGCCTGGCGTCGGATTCGCGGCACCCAACGGTCCAAAGTGGACGCGTGGTGTACATACGTCAGCGTGCCCATCAACCCATGCCTTACCGCATAGTATGATGGGATTGCATCGAGAATGGCTCCTGGTGACGGTTTCCCTGCCACGATCCTAGGGGTTTTGACCATTGTTTCCGATTCATGTTGCAGACTGCACCGTTTTGATTTCACTGGGTCGTTTAGTCATCTTCGTTCATTTCGTCTTAGATTCGTTTGAAGCGCTTGACCCGGGACTGCATGGATACCCAGCCAGCCAGCGATCGACTGCACACTGGGCTCACACTCTCTCCGGAGGACCCTAACTGATGATAAGGTTGGATCTCAAGAAGTATCTACCCTCTCCACTGCGACCCAGCCCACGCTCTCGCTCTTGGGGTGTGGTATACGTACTACTAGGTGAGTAGATATTTACATGTCAGCCCTTTACATCTTTATTATCATCTTCTGGAGTGTGCATGCATGGTGGCTGAATGAATGGTGATGAAGTCGGAGGTAGTCAGTCACCTGTATTCCTACCACACTTTCAATCCCATTCCTCCGGTTCATGAGTTGTGATTAGGCCATGATCAGACGGCCAAGCCCTCTGTTGAGTGATCATCGATGATGTGTTGACCATGAGAGAGAGTAGAATGACTGTCTCTTGAGCTCAGCTATCCAAGCAGATTGAAGTCCTCTCTCTGACTGGACTGGACTGGATGTATGTACAGAATCACTCCTCTCTGATTGATTGATGGTGGGTGTGTAAGGTGTGCTTGAGTATGTTGACGGTTACTGTAACATCATATGTACTGTCTTGGCTGATGATCATCATGATGAGCACCTCCTACCTATTGATTTAGTCAACCCACTCTCAACTGTCCCACCCACCCAGTCTCAGCCTGAGTCTCTCCCCAAGTTTCATCCTCTGCCCTCCTGAGTCACACTCCAGACCACACTCCCTCTGTCAAACCCTCTCCCTCCCTCCCTCCCTCCCTCCCTCCCTCCCTCCCTCCCTCCCTCCCTCCCTCTCTCCCTCCCTCCCTCCCTCCCCCTCCACTCTCTCCCTCTCCCTCTCTCCCTCTCCCTCTCCTCCTCTCCTTCCCTCTCTCTCCCTCTCTCTCCCTCCTCCTCCTTTCACCTTCACTATCCCTCACCCTCCTCTTCTCCTCCTCATTCCTCATTCCTCCCTCTCCCTCCCTCCCTCCCTCCCCTGCCCTTCGCCCCTTCTCCAGTCGAGCCTCTCCGCCCGTCGATCTTGGTCTCGAATGATTATGTCAACTCGCCCAGCACTCCCATCCTCCTCCCTGTCCCTCTCCTCATCCTCATCTCATCATCAGCCACTCCCCGACGTCGGCACTCGTGAATATACTATCCTCAAGGAAGTCGGCGATGGCTCCTTCGGCACGGTTTGGTTGGCCGATTGGCACTCACCCCTCAATCTACCTCCGGGCACCCAACCTCCCGGTCCAAGTTCAAGACCCGAGTACAAGGGAAAACAACTCGTGGCCGTCAAGAAGATGAAAAAAACCTTCGAAGGCGGCTGGGGAGAATGTATGAAACTCAAGGAATTGAAGGTCAGTCCAGCGTCCCCCAACCTACTGTACCCCCTCCCAGTCCTCCATCCCATCCCACCATCTCTCTCCGTCCTCCTCGATCCTCTCTCAAGTTCATATAAAAAAGACAAAAACATCATCCATCCCCACTCAATCATCATCACCTTTCGATCCAACTCACAACTCCTAATCATGACTACAATCGATCCCCAACTCATCTGAATGCCTGACTCCAACCAATCTCATCCATCTTACTCGAATCCCTCACTCCATCCCTACCAGCTCTACCTAAACACTTCTTCTCTCTCATCCTGGGATCTCGATATGACTTGATGATGTGAAGCTCATTCCGCCCCCGCCCCTCCCTTTGTTTCTTTTTCTTGATCTCCTCATCGATCCTCTCGAACTCCTATCTCATCCTCATCTCTCACAGTCTTTACGCACCATCCCGATGCATCCATTCACCATCCCACTCTACGATGCATTTCTTCATCCGACTACCAAGGAACTCTATTTCGTATTCGAATGCATGGAAGGCAACCTATACCAACTCACCAAATCTCGTAAAGGCCGTCCCTTAGCCGGTGGCCTGATCGCTTGCATCTTTGAACAAACCCTCCTTGGCTTGCATCATGTTCACTCCTGTGGTTTCTTCCATCGGGATATGAAACCCGAAAACCTGTTGATCACCACGACCGGCCTCTACGATTATCCTCACGGAAGCCCGTATGCTTTACCTTCTGCGGCTCCCGAGAGGGATGTCGCCGTGATCCTCAAGATTGCCGATTTCGGTCTGGCCCGCGAAACTAACAGTCGTCCTCCTTATACCGAGTATGTCTCCACTCGTTGGTATCGTGCACCTGAAGTACTCCTTCGGGCCAGAGATTATAGCAATCCGGTCGATATGTGGGCCTTGGGTGCTATCCTGGTCGAAACCGTGACCTTGAAACCCCTCTTCCCCGGTAATGGCGAGATGGACCAAGTTCACAAGATTTGTGAAATCATGGGCGACCCTCAAAATCCTTATGGGCTCGACGATAAAGGTCGTCTTCGTGGTGGCGGGCAGTGGCTAGGAGGCGTTGCCCTCGGTAAGGCGGTCGGATTTTCCTTCCCCGATGTAAGCATCTTTCCCCTGCACTTGTTATCCTTTTTCTTCAATAGCTATTCCATCAGGTCCAACCAAAAAAAAAAAAAAAAAACAAGTCACATCATTCGGGCAAGATTTGATTGAGATCCTGATTTTTTTTTTTTTTTTTTTTTTTTTTGCATTGTAGAAAGTCCCTATAGACTTCGTTCAGTTATTTGACACTTCCAACGTTCCTATTCAATTGATCGACTGTTTGCATGAGCTCTTGCGTTATGAGCCTAGTGCTCGATTGACTACTGCCCAATGCCTTTCACATTCTTATTTCACCGAAGTCGCCCCACGATTGATCCCACCCTCGCTCTCAGGTCTTGCCATGTTGAATTCATCTCAAGCTAATGGATTACCTTCTCCTCGTCCTAATAATCACTATCATCCCTCTTCTCAGCAACTTGGTACTCACCAGCAGCAATACATGCCCATCGATCTACCCTCGATCTCACCTCAGATCGTTCCTGTATCTCACAATCAAGCTAGTTTCCCCAACGCACGACCCACCCACGTCCTCACTCCCTCTAATAGTACTCATGCCATGGACTCGGTCATGACCGATGGTGAGGCGTATGGAGATCATCATCCCAATGGCCAGTCTTATCCTCAACGTGGTCCGGTTTCACCTTTCGTCCCTTCTCCCGAATTCCATCGCCGGGGCTCGCAACCTTACGAACCTTCCTACTCTCCCCATGGATATGAATACTCCGCTCCGATGATCTCTCAGGACCCTTCCTACTTATCGCTCGCTCCTTCTTTACAATCACAATCATCGGTCGATACTGGCCCAGCACCTCGTCATCAACCTACTAGCAATCAACTCAAAGCTCGTACCAGGACCCTTGCCTCCGTTTTTTCGGGATCCCAGTCACTCAAGCGAACCCCATCCGAGAGAGCTTACCC
Organism: Puccinia polysora; assembly: GCA_025617555.3. Lineage (NCBI taxonomy): Eukaryota > Fungi > Basidiomycota > Pucciniomycetes > Pucciniales > Pucciniaceae > Puccinia > Puccinia polysora. Next base: position 21,853,692 of record CM062618.1, on the reverse strand, counting down.
TGATGTTGGTCCGACTGACTCTTCCATCACACTCTTGCTTGATCCCAAGAAAGCTAAGAAAGAGGCTGAGAAGGCCGCTAAGGAGGAAGCCAAGTTGGAAGCTCAGGCAAAGCGTGAAGCTGCCCGTCGATCAGCTCAAGAGCGTTCCCGGGCTGTATTGCAAAAGCAGAGGCTTGCACAAGGTTCTGATCTCTTGATTCATGTCAATCCGGAATTTGCCGCTCCAGTCGGGGCACCCAGGAAGCCAGTTGATAAGGGCAAATGTCGCGTTACACTCCATCCCCCCATGCCTCAAATCGTCGAAGATTGTTCTCGAACCCGTAATGGACATCCTCAAAACTCCAACCCATCAGGCGGTACCTCATCCTTTCAAAGCCAGCCGGATCAATCGATATATTATGATAGCGAACGCCCAGTGCGCCCAGAATATCCAACTGAAGAACGTAGGTACTCCTTCAATTCATCCAACACGATGGACAGTGATCCCGGACCTAGATCGCAACACGTCAACGTCATTCGCAGCCCCTCGCATGGGTCTGGGTATACTAGGTTATCCGTCGCCTCGTCACCCAATCTGGCCAGTCTTTACAGAGCCTCGACTCCTGCTTCCACCACTTCCTCGTTGGACCATCAGTTGATTGCTAACATGGCTTGTTTGAGTGCCAATGAGCGAGAAGGGTCCGGTCAACTTCAGGACCCCAGCCGTCAATCCATTCACCATTGGCCAAACCCTCCGTCGAATGGAAACCCAGCACCGGATGAATCTCTAGCACTCTCTCAAACTCGATCTAGGAGCCCCAGTGATCCTAGGTTCATCCCGTACCCAGTACCACCCATGCGGACCAGCCTACCGAGTATTTCGAATTTTGATTTCCCTAGTGGGCCTCCTCCTCAACCACCCCTCCCATCACCTGCTCATCCACATGCCGCAGAGCGTCATTTGTCAATTAGTTCAGGAGCCCCATCGGTCCAGTCGCATAATTCCTATCCCATCGGACCCCGAAGTCCTTATTCGACCACCTCACCCAATCACTACCATCAGCCACAACACTCATCCTCCAATCCAACGGTGGGAGCTCACCAGTGTAGTAGTCCCAATGCGATGTTTGATATATCCGCATCGATCGTCACTAACCAGGACTTGCACTACCAACAACAGCAAAAACATTCTCATCATACCAGTTATAGCCCCACCGAACCCATATCTTCAGTTCTTGTTTCACTTCACAATGGTTCTACCTCCCCTTCACTATCTTCCTCTTCCCATCAATCATCTAGACGACCCGCGGGGTTAAGCAAAAACCTTGGAACTGGAGACTCAGACTTGATGAATTCCGATGGATCTCAACCTACACATCCTCATTCTCATTCTTCTTATTCCCACTCTCATTCCCAATCGCATCACCACCAACATTCCCATCATCCGCACTCCCACTCCCATCGACAACTCGAAGGATTTGATGACCTTTATAATAATGATCATTCGGAGCTCGACACCGATCAACATATGGACAGTTAATAAAAAAAACCAAAAACCTTGAGAGTTTTCCGCTTTGTTCCCCTCCCTCGCCACTTCAGTTTTATTTATTACAAATTCTTTTCATTTTTTTCCATATATATTTAACATTTATATATATAAATATACAACGAAGAAGTATCTCGAACTTGAAGTTATAGATAAGAACTCACTCCGCCACTCGCTCAACTGTTGACAAGAAAAAAGAAGAAGAAAAAGGCATGTGAAATATGTTTGCGATTGTGGATTTGACAGGCCTGGGTGAGGGGGGGGGGGGGGCAGCAGCAGAAGGAGAGAGAGGGGGGGAGAGAACGAGCAAGAGAGAGAGAAAAAATAGGCAAATCCATCGCACTTTCTTTCTTCTTCTTTTCTTCATCTGTTTCACTAAGCTCTAGTATCATTGTTGTTAAGCTCTGCTTCCCTTGAGTTGATTCACGAGTTCCCCCTCCCCCTCCCCCCCTCTTTGATTGGTTCAGTTTTTGATGATGATGATTTTTTTTTCTTTTATCCTGGGGTCCAAACTGTGATTTTTTTTTTTTTGAAATTTGTGATTTATGTTTTTTGATTGTTTGGTCAGAATGTTTTTCTTCTTCTTTGATCATGATAATTGTTTGCTTGATTTGATTGTTGCAGGGGTTGAAGAGAGGGAGAGAGAGAGAGAGTGTGTGTGTGTGGTTTTTTGATTTCTACATTGTTTCTGTACCTTCACTTGTCTTAAAATGATGATGATGATGATGATGATGATGGTCTTACTAGTAGCAGTTTGAGGAAGAACTTTGAAGAAGAACAAAGAGAAAGAAAAAAAAAAAAAAGTTGAAAGTTGATGGAGTCAAGACAGAATCAAGAGTGTGTCCTGTTCCCCCACCAACTCTGACCATACATGGATAAGAAAAAAAAAAAAGAAGAAACAAATCACAATCACAATTGGTTTGGTAAAGGTTGGAAGGTCTGGGTGTTGTTTCAGGCTGAGTGGCTCCATTCCTGATATCATACTCCAACCTAGAAGGTCTAGGTAGCTTTTGGGGTGTACCTTCTCTTAAGTCAGGGCATTCTTTTCTTTTATTTTATTTTATTTTATTTTATTTTATTTTATTTTATTTTATTTTATTTTATTTTATTTTATTTTATTTTTGTTTGTTTGTTTGTTTGTTTGTTTGTTTGTTTGTTTGTTTGTTTGTTTGTTTGTTTGTTTGTTTGTTTGTTTGTTTGTTTGTTTGTTTGTTTGTTTGTTTGTTTGTTTGTTTGTTTGTTTGTTTGTTTGTTTGTTTGTTTGTTTGTTTGTTTGTTTGTTTGTTGATCTTGGTTGGAGTGTCTCTTGACAGGGTGGCTTGGGGGGGGGATCAGGTTTGATAGGATGGAGAAGTGAGTGATTGAGATGCTCAGATTGAAAGTAAAGTAAAGTAAAGTAAAGTAAAAAAAAAAAAAAAAAAAAAAAAATTGAGAAGATGAAAGTGAAAGAAGAACTAAGAATATATAGACGTATAAGGTTTGGATTGAAATCATCCAAAGATTTGTTGAGAGTGAGAGTTTGGGATGGATGCTTCAAATCTCTCAAGTCCACAAGTCCAAAAGTTTCTATTTGATGTTCTATAGTTTTTTTCCCCCCCCCCCTTGTTTTTGGGAGGATATCATCCCTGGAACTGACTCTCTCTATCACAGGGATCCAGAGTTGAGCTCAAGGACAGGTTTGATCAGCCCAAGAGAGCAGCTAGAAATGAGCTTTATGAGCCTGTTGAACTCAACCAGGCAGGCAAATCCTTCCAACAACCTGACCATCCCTCCCTCCACTCTGGCTCTGGCCCACTACAGCCTTGTGCAACCTACCTCACTTCAGAACCTTTGAAGCACCCTCATCAGTCCATCCAATCCTGGTTGAGTTCAACACTTCTCCAACTCTCTCAGATCTTCATTGGGACTTCATGTCTCTAGCTGGGGGAAGTTATGAAGGATCAATCCATGAACATCTTGCACTCAGTCATTACTTTACATCCCTTCTGATCTTTTCCATCTCTAACCCAAAGAGGTTAATCAAGCTGATTGGGTAGAGTCTGATGATGATGAAGACCCTGAAGAGTTTCAAACTGGCTTGGTGAAAGTTCTGGCTGATTAGGATTCAAGTTAAGATTTTTTATTTATTTCAAACTTTTGAGTAGACCAAATCCCTCTACACCATGCTTAGGACCACCAGATCAGACTTGAAGCTTGCACACCACTAGTTGGGCTGGTCTACTTGTTATCTCAGGGTGAAAAGGTTTTAAATCCTACAAGCCTACATACACCACAGAAATCAGAGGAAGGGTTCATCCAAACCAGGACTTCAAGAACTGGTGAGCATTTCCTTCTTCTTCTTCGTCTTTTTTTTTTTTTTTTTTTTTTTTTTTTTTTTTTTTTTTTTTTTCAAGAAAATGGATGGAAGTTTATGATGATCTGTTGATGATCACAAGATTGAAACTTTTAGATGGAAGAATGCATGAATCAATCCCTCAAATGAGTTTCTTGATCAATGAAATCTTAACATCCTACCCTATCCAACCAAAGATCAATCTCAGAGGAACTTAGAACCTTATTTGAATTTTGAGTAAGTTGATGGAAAACATTTCTGCCTTCAGATCTCAACTTGAGAGCTTTGACTATCTGGTTATGCCTTTTGGTCTGACCAATACTCCTTCTGCTTCCCAAAATCTTGTCAATACCATCTTCTCTGACTTGATCACACTTTGTGTGGTAGTCTACCTTGATGATACCCTGATCTCTTTCAATTAACAACAGGAACACATCCATCAACATGAAAAGGAAGTACTAACCAAAATCAGGAAGTGCGGCCTTTTTTGAAAAAGCCTCTCAAGTTCAATCTTCATTCCTCCTCTGTTTTTTAACTTGAATTTTAAATGCTCTCAGGAGATGGGATCTTCCTTGAACAAATCTCAAGTGGGAAAAAAAAAAATCCTTAGTTGGCCCATTCCTTGAAGAAAAATGAAAGCCTTTGTAATCTTTCCTTGCTTTTTTTTTTTGGCTAGCCTACCCCACTGGTTCATCCAAAAAAAAAACTAAGATAAGGGGAGGTCCCATTTTCTTCCTTCTCACCTCAGTTTACAGCAAGGATTCATCATTTCTCCTCATGACTGAAGCAATTCACCCATTCAAAACCTCCAAATCAAGCTTCACCAAAGCCCCAATCCTCTGCCATTTTTATCAATCTATTTTGAAAATTTTTGAGAACTGATGCCAGTGAATATGACTTGGGTGATGTACTTCACCAGGTAAACAATGATAAACAAAAACCAGAAAATTGATTTTTACAGTAGGAAAATCTCTAGCACTTAAATCAACTATGAGATTCATGATAAAGAACTGCTTGTGATAATTTTATTTTCTCTAAAAAAAAGTTGTGCTCAAATATTAAGAATTACTGACACCTCTGAAGTTCTAACCAATCAATCTTCCTTAAAATGTTTCAAGTCTTCCAAGTTTCTCAGAAGAGAACAAGCTTTTTGAGCAGAGTTTCTCTCTAAATTTATTTTCAACATCACTCATAGGTCTGGGAATTTCTCTAATATACCAGATAGAATTTCACATTTTGACAAAATGATTTATCCAGTGGGGGGAAAACCCTACTATTAAATTAATCCTGATAAATGTTGTTAAAAATCCTCTGAAGTAAGATGAAGTTCAAACTTGCAAATTTTTTACCCTCTCTGTTGAAATCCTGGATGGTCAAAGGAGAGACTTGTACACCATTCAAAAATCTGACAATTTTATCCAAGGTATTATTGAAAGATTTAATAAATGAGAGGAATTAAATGAATATTCTCTAGATTCTAGAAGTGGCTTATTCCTGTTTGAGGGTAAAGTGGTTAAACCCAAAACAGTTAACCCCAACATAAGTTAGAAATACTTTTACAACATCATGATTCTGTAGGACATCCAGGTCAACAGAAAAACCTTGAACCAGTAAAAAGGGAATTTTCTTGAAAAGATGATATCAAGAGATGTAAACAACCATGTCTGTTCATGATAACTCTGTACCAGGAATCACAACAGGGGGAAAACAATAATTTAGGTCTACTCAAACCAGTTCCAATCCCTTATGGCCCCTGGACTTCAACCTTTATGAATTCAATCTCTAGACTTCCTCTCTCAAATCCATATGATTCAATCCTATTCTTCATAAACTATTTCTCTAAAATGGCCTGGTTCATCAAAAAAAAAACCAGTACACTGAATTCAGTGGGATTGGCTGACCTTTTCATCAAGCATGTCTTCTGCAGGAGTTCTTTCATACTGACATCACAAGTGACCATTATTCATTTCTTCCTTCTGGAAGGCACTTTGTGAAAAAATATTAAAGATACAAAGGAATCTCCCCACAGATTAAAATCCAGAAAATAATGGTAAGATTGAAAGAGAAAATCAGGTACTGGCAAGATATATTAGCATGTAAACCAATTAGAACCAAGAAAATTGGGATACTGGTTCTACTGGGAAGAATTCTCTTGCAAAAAGTGTCAAATCCTAAAACCAATAATCTTCTTTCTTTTACAATATGGACAAAATCCCAGTTTTGAATTCCTTAATGTTTCAGAAAAACAACCTTCCAGTTACTACTTTTACCAAATTTGGAAGAATAAGATTCAAATCAAGGAATAATTAAAATAGTCGATTGATTGGTACATGCACCATTCTGATCTTGAAATAAAATTAATTCCATAAAAAATTAATCTTCTGAATAAAATTTGGTTAAATTGAAAGAATATGACTACTAACAGGCATTAAAAGAAGCTCTCAAATTTTTGTTTGCACCCTTTTATTTTTAATTGAAAAAGATGTCCTCATGATTTCAAAATAAAAATACCAAATCAATGGTTATCCACCCAACCAGTTTTCCATGACTCCCTCCTCAAACCTTACGCGCAGAAAAAAAAAAAAATTCTTCCCACCATCAATCAAAAGCAGTACCAGTGGAAATAGGATTCCATGAAGAATGTAGAAGTTTCACAAATAAAAGATTCAAAGATTCAACTTGTAAAGCTACTCTATCTGATCAAATGGAAAGGTTTTCAAGATGAACCTGAAGGAATCTCCTGGGGACCAGAATACAGTATCACCAAGTGAAATTTCATTCTCCATGAATTTAATTGAACCTATCCTCCAAAAACAAACATACTAATCCCCCTATCTCAGTCCAAAACCAATCATCATTGCATGTAAATATCAATTTCATCCAAAATCCATCAAAGAAATATTTTCATAAAGATTCCCTCATCATATCAATTCAGCTTCTCCATTTAATCCTATCCAAACAAAAAGAAAATCCAAGATTAAAATTAATGATAAAATGATTTGATTACATTGAAAAGCCTTTCTGAACAATGGATACCATTCCAGCTATCTTAGTCACCCACATGCTAATCAAAATGATTTTCATATTTTCATATTCCTCCCTATACTTTTCAGAAGAAACTATATAATAATCCACTCCTTTCAAAGTCAAAAAAAAAAAAAAATCTTCAAATACATCCATCATCTCTTTCCTTTCCTCTTATCTTCTTTCCTCCCTTTTCTCATTATTTTCAAATCTATCCATCCCCCTTCCACACAACATGATCTCCTTAGTCTCTTCAAAAAATAAATAAATAAATAAATAAATTAAAAATTAAAAATGAGCCTGGATATTCTTCATCTCATCTTATGGTGCTTTGAGACATTTTTAAATTGGAAAAATCATCCTCAAGTTATCATAATTTGAGAATAACATACCATCCAAATTCTCTGAACACATTTTTAAATACTCCACAGAAATTCCTCCTGTTTCTAGAGGGTTAGCCAACATTTTTCCCAAAAAATCATGAAATCCAAAATTTAAATCTTCTCCTTCATCCACTTACTTTACTTCAACTTTATCCTCCTTACCAACCTCCACAAAATGCTACCACTTCTCCTTGCATACCTTTTATTACACCACTTCCCTTTATTCTACTTTTGATTCTTCCTCAAAGTCTATAAACTCTTCCATTTTCATTGGGGTATCCTTTTTTTCACTTCAAACCATGGGAATTTTCTTTGAAAAAACCTCTTAAAACAACAGAAAACTTACTTGGAAGACTTTTGATTCTTCAAACAGCCTTTGAAATTTAAAATTTGAAGTTTGGATTCACTCCAATGCTTCAAACCATCTTTGAATTTGCTTTGATGCTTTGAAACCTTTCTGAAGTGGCTTAAAGCTTGACTAAATGGATTTTTTCAAAAAAATTTTAATCCCCATCAAACCATCTATCCTCCCAGGAAAAGACTAGGGATTCACCATAAAATCTCACAACATTCTCCCTGCAACAACTTTGACACCAGAGTTTTGTAAAAACCTTCCAAAGCCAGATTTCCCTTTTTATTGAACTCTTACAACTACTGTTGCACCATTTGAAACTTTTTTGAAAACTCCCTCACTATCAACAGATCAGAGAAACACAAAATGAGCCTTGAATCCTCAAAAAAACCTTACCAAAAAATCTAATACTCACTATCCTCCAGAACAAACCTGATAGAAGTAGCTAAGGAAACACTGCTATCATATGGCACCTCCTTCACTTCATATCATACGTCCAGAATTTTCCTTCAACCACAACCTTGGTCCCAATAACTTCCTTCCAGGCTCTTCAGTGCCCAAACATGGCCTCTTGTACCTTCTGAATTACTCAAACTTTCTTGACTTGGGGTGATTGTGGTCTTGAAAATCTTGCAAGTTTTTATGCAACTAGTGCAAGATGGGTGATATGCCTCAATTGGGTGATAGAAATTAATTTATTCTATGGTAAATCATGGGGAATGTGATCTGTTGAATGATGACAGGGATGATGAAAGGGGAAGAGAGCATGGAGAGGGATAAGGAGAGGGGAATGAAAGTTTAGAAATGGCTGAAGAATTCAAATATAAACCTCAGAATCTCTCTTTATGGGCATCACAAGGTGCATGGGGGGGGGACTTCCATACCACAAGTGGAAACTCCAGCATCAGTACAACTCAATATCTCAAGAACTCTGAAAACCCTGGTCTCAAACTATTTAAAATCCTGGCTATATCTCCTGTGCATCCCCACTGCATAAATAAAGGATTCACTCCCCTCTCCCAAGCTGCCCCTCTCTCTGCATGTGTTGTTATTATGTGACTCTCTTCTTCCATGTACAGTTAAATGTGCATGATCCAAGTTTCCCAAAAATTCCAAAAAAGTAAACATCAGTATCCATGGGAAAGCCCACTACTCCTGGAACTCAAATCCATTCTCAGGCCCACTGGAAATGCATGAAAACTCACTGGGAAATCTCCTCTCCTACCTGGTTCAACCACCCCTCAAGGCTTCCTCACCAATCCTCACATAAACTGGTCTCTCCCCCTATCTTGGACTAATTCCACCCAAGGAATTATTATAATAATTCTAACTGGTTAATCCATTTCAATTATGGATAATCTCAGCTCAAATAAAACAATAAAACAGAATTCTATACTCATCTAACCTTTCCCCTTTTGGTGTGACTCTTATAGGATTTAAAACACATCTTCCTCAGAGCTTTACTCCTGTAATTCTATTCTCCTTCTCCATTATCATCTCCTATAATTTCTCAATCAAAATCCTTAAAATCTCAAAATTCTCATCCTGAGTTCTTGGAGCAGTATTTCCTGTGCCAACTTTCATTTAAAATTAAGTAGAACTTGTGACACATAATTCTACATAATGTAAAAATAACCCCTGGGGAATTAAAAAATTAGGATTTTATGGAGGAATGAGAACCTTCAGCGCTTGAACTAGTTGTATTTCCCATACGCAAGTGGTTGCAAATCCACATGGATACAGAATGTTTCAAATGCTTCATCCAAATTTTTCTAATGTACTGTGGAAACTCCAGGTAAATTTTGATGAGTGACCCCAATCTTGAAAAATTAGCCTCATAATCCTTAATTGCTCTTGAACCAATAAAATGTGTTTCAACAATAGATATAGGAATCCAGGAGTTCCTCAGATATATATATATCTTTTTTATGAATCTGGCTCATACTTTCTTGTTAATCTTCAAAGTGCAAATTAGGTGGAAAAGGTTTGATGATGAAAGTTTTCTATGCCATTTTTCACCCTTTCAAAATCCCTTGAATAAAATTCAATTTCTTTTTGGAACTCATGATCAAACTGATCCTAAATTTCATTCATTGGAAACAAATCCCTGTCTTTTAAAAAGACTTTGGAGATATCTTTTACAGCCTAAATTAATCTGAGCTGTTAAAAATCCCAAGAATTTAATTATTGGGTTTCATGGATAATTGGGGTGAATGCAGTTGAAAAGTTTTGGCCTGTTGCAGCCATTCCAAAAAATTTCAAAAAACTGAAATCTATAGAAGTTTTTCCCTTATGTGCAATCCATTATGCACACTTGCTCAAATTTTCTAGCCAAAAGAACTGATGAAGGGTGAGAGAAGGACTGGAATCTCAAATTGAAATCTGATGGGTTCATCACTAAAGCTATCCAGCTTTAAGATGAGGAAATCATCAGATTCAGGCCATATGAAAGGTATTATCTACAAACAAGCAGTTCATTCCCTGTTTTATGTTTTTCTAAGGCTAAGTTTACACCATCTATATTACTAAAGGCAAAACCTCCTTCAAATAAAGGTTTGAAAAGGTTAATTTTTTTTAATGAATTCATTCCTTCTGGTGTGTTTTGCCACTCCAGAGGGCATGTAAAACTTAAAAGGTTGAACCAATACAAAAAAAAGGCATGAATACAGACCTTGAGGGTTTGGAAAACCTTCTTAAGGTTTGAAGGGATTTCCTGAGATGGGGAAACAAGCCCATTGAGAGGTTTTGCAAGCCTTCAAAGGTTCCAATGCCTTTTGAGTTTTAAAAATTCACTTGGGATGCAAAAAATGCCTTTTGAAGATGTTTTGGGCCTATGGAGGCCTTTAAAAATTAACTGAGGAATTTTGGAAATAAACTAAGTCCCCCAAACCCCCTCTAAGAGGTCTTTCTGGGGTAGTTCTTCCTGGGAGGGTTAAATCAAGGACATTACTTGATTTAATGCAAGATTTAAAAATACAATGAATATCAGATTTTCGGAAGGAATTAAAATCTGAGGTCAAATTTAAAAAGAAAATTGATTAATTATGAGAAAAGAAAATTGATCAATTTTTATTTTCTTTAAACAAGATGAAATATCATGTGTAATATGATTACCTTTGTACCAAAAAAAAAAAAACATAAAAACATAAAAATGCAACATATTCCGGTTTTATAGGGGTAATCCACCTCTATTGATATATTCCCAAAACCATTTGATCAAGTACAAAAATAATGATATAATATCTGAAGAATAGATCTTTTTGAAGAAAATCCAAGATTTTGGATGAAGTTTACAAATACCTTTGTACCAAACAGGATACAAAATAAAAAATGAATAAACTTACCTGTTTTATGATTGGAATGAAAATATTTTAAAATATTTTGACAAGAAATTTATCAGGTAAAAAAAAATGAATATCAAAACATCATTTTATTGAATCAGAATCAATATTTCCAGTACACTTTGAATAAAGTTTTACCAAACACAAGAAAAAATAGGAGAATGCCACATTTGAAAAATTTATGAATGGAATTCAAATATGGTGAAATATTTCAAAAGAGAGTTCATTGAATAAAATAGGCAAATGTTGAATTTGCAACCTCAGGGTTGCAAATGGGCGTGGATTTATGTTCACAACCCATACAGGTTGCAAATGGCAATTAACAGCCCAACAAGGAGCAAGCCAAGTTGCTTGAAACTTGCACATCCCTGGGGGGGTTGAAAATCCCTGTTTACAACCCATTTCGAGTCAAAATCAAGGTTTCAAAACCCCCTGGGGGATGCACAAGTTGCAAGCTGGGGTTGCGCATGCTTTCCTGGCCAATTTGGGCTACCCCCCCAAATGGGCCATTTGAGGGGGGATTTGGGGTACCTAGGCACCCCTGGACCACAAGTGAGTGCTGTAAACCCAACTTTGGGGATCTGGCATACTATGTGGGACTATTGGACCATAAATGGAAACTTGGAAATCAAACATTCTGCCTATTGGCAAAAACTCTTGACACAAACCATGTACACACACAACACACCCCTGTCACATAAATTAATTTTTCTCAACCCAAAAGTGAGAAAAATTTTGGAGTCTTTGGATTGAAAATTTCATTGAATAATGAATTTCCATTGCATTTTTTTGGTTTGTAGGAGCAGTGGCAAGCCCAAGCCCTCCCAGGTAAAACAAGGCTATGTTAAAGGACTTGATTAAAAGCGTACTTAACAAAGTTTTGGTGGAATCTAGGGATTTGGGTAGGGAGTTGGAAAAGAAAAAATTGGGAGCCCCAATTGCATCCTCATCTAGATTTACAATTGAGGAACAAGATGTTTCTTCACAACTGGAATAAGATGTTACCTCACAACTTGAATTGACTAAAGTTGTTGGGTCACATTTCATGTCTTTGGACTGAGAAAGATTTGGCTTGACAAACACTGATGTAAATATGGGGTGCCAGACCTGCTTTAACCTCCTCCTGTGAGAGCCCTTGCTAGTAGGAAAGAAGCCCAGATTTATTTTCAGAAATTGGCAGCCATGCATGGCTATGCATTTACAACTTTCAAGTCAAGGAAAGACAAATAAGTGGATCTGGTGTGTGACAGATTTGGTGTTTATGAAGGGCCATGCCTCACCAAACATCAAAGGCAAACTCACAGTAGGAAGATTGGGTGTCAATTAATGATCAATGCAAGTAGGAAAGTAGAAGCTCCCACATGGAATCTCTCAATTAGAAATGGCCTACACAATCATCAACCCTCTGAAAGTCCTTCAGTGCATCCTCAACTGAGGAGAATCTCTGTTCAAGCATTAGATTTAATTAGGGAAGTCATGAAAGATGGGCTCAATATGGTGAAAATTAAAAGCAAATTGAGAAAGATTGATGGTGGAGAATGCATTGAAAATAGAACAATCTATAACACTAAGCAAAAGGTAAAGCTTGCAGAACTGGATGGGAAAAGTGTTACGGATGTTCTATTGGAAATGCTCCAAGAATATCAGTGGGTGTCCAGGTCCAAATTTGGTGGAGAGGGTCACTTAGAGGCACTTTTCTTGGCTCATCCTGAGTCTATAAAGCTTTTCAAAAAATTCCATCATATTGCATTGTTGGATTGTACCTATAAAACAAATAGGTAAAAAATCCCTCTATTGCATGTTGTAGGAATGACTGCCAACAAAAAGAATTTTACAAAGGATTGTTTTTATGACAAAAGAAAAGTATGAGTTCTACAGTTGGGCTTTGAAAGCATTAAAGGAGTTGGCTTATGATCCCAAGATGCTTCCAAAAGTATTTGTGAAGGACCATCAAAAAGCTCTTATTAGTGCTATCAAACACAGTTTACCTGAGTCATCCAGACAGTTGTGCTCCTGGTACTTGTCTAAAAACATTCAAGAAAACTGTAAAGTGCTCTTTAGTAATTAAAATGAAGGATTGCAAAGCTTCATGACTCTTTGGGACAATTATGGGGCCTCTAAAATCAAGGGGGAGGCAGAATTAAAGGATGCATAACTCAGAGTATGACAATCTATTGCTTCTTCTATTGATCTCTGCTGGGAGTTCTTACTTTGAAACTTGTATAATGTGTTTCTTGAAAGACCGTGAGGATTTGATTGAGTATATGGAAAAAATAATTTCCCTATCAAAGAGAATTTAGTAATGGCCTTGACTTGTTTCAACCCAGACTTTGGAAATAAAACAACATCTCAGGTAGAAGGGGTCCATTTTACTTTCAAGAAATTACTTGTGGGATCATTGGGGAACATTTTGGATTTGTGGAAAAAACGTTAAGGAACTATTTGAATTCAAATCCAATCAGTACATGCAGCACTTAAAAAATCATGAATAAAGTTGGGAACAGGTCTTCCAACAGAACCATTAAATTTGGGTTTAAAATTGTAAATTTAGGCAATTAAACTAATTGGGGAACAATTCAAGAATTTAAAGCGCAACCATGATGGAAAGGTGTGCTCCAAGTCATATTCAAAAAAAAAAGGGCTTGCCTTGTTCCAACATTTTGGGTGAAATACTAGTATCAAGAGGATCCATTGTGCCTGAGGATGTTCATCCTCACTGGCAGTTAGACTATGAGACTTCCAATGAAGTAAGTGGGGTTTTTTGAAGGGTACAAATTATTGGATGGACAGATTAATTATTGGATTGAAAAATTGATAATTCTTTTGGTTTTTGAAATCTTGAAACAGATCCAGGGCTTAATGAAGAATCTCAAATGTTTAACAAGTGGAATTCCATGTATAAAGAAAAACCTAAAGAAGTTAGGTTGGAGATTCTAAGGTCAATTCTCAAGAATACAGCCACTTTTATTTCCAAGAAAAGGCTTGAGCCAACAGGGTTAAGGTCAAGCCATGTTCAAACAAAATTGAAAGCAACCTGTCATGAGCTTTCAAAATTTGAACATGTTGAAAGAGCAATTAAGAGGGGAAAAACGGTTAAAAGGGGACCAAAAAGACCAAAGAAAGAAAGTCCTTTATTTTGAGTGAGAAATGTTAATTTTTATGGTTAAATGAACTTATGGGAAAATGATTTCTGTAGTGCAACAATGGCCCTTCATCTGAATCTCATAGTTCAGAGGAAAAGACTGAAGAAAAGGTTAAAAGGGTACCAAAAAGACCAAATATAGTAAGTATTTTATTTTGATAAATGTTCATTTTTATGGTTTAATGAACTGATGGGAAAATCATTTCTGTAGTGAAAAAATGGCTCTTCATCTGAATTTCATGGTTTAGTAAAATAGAATGAAGGTTCATTGGGGTTGGTGCTGTTGGAATCAGATTCCTTTTTGAAGGATGAAGCAGAATAAATGGAGGAGTCAAATAGAAGCTCATCTTTGGTGAGTTTTGATTCCTTTAATGAGATTAGGATTGTGGCTAACTAATTCTTGATTTTTGGCTAACTAATTTTTGATTTTAGGAAGTGAATTAACTCAATCAAATACCTGAGAACTTAAATAAGTTCTTGGGGGAGTTTTGGGATCCGGTTGGTGGTGGAAATTGTGGATTTAGAGTAATTTCTAAATCACTTGGGTTTGATGAGCATGGATGGTTTCAAGTAATAAAAGAAATGCTTGAAAAATTGAGGAAAAATTAGACATGCTAAACTAAGATCATTGGTGGCAGTAAAGATGTTGAAAAGATAGAAAAAAGACTTGATGTTCATGACATCAATGAAAAGATTCCATCTTCAAACTGGCTTTCAAAGTTAGATATGGTTCAAATAATAGCAGATAATTATGTAAGACCAATATGTTTCATTTCATTGGATTCATGCTGTACTTAGACCCCTATGAAAATGGGTGTAAAAGAACAATCAGATCCTATGTTAATTTTATTTGTTGAAAATAACCATTGGGTCTAGCTTGCACTTAAGGGAGATGTGATTCTAATCCCTTCCATAGTTTCCAAACCATGTTCCATGATTTCCAAAAAAAGCATCTTGTTGGGTTGATCACCTCAAAGATAAACTTGAGTTGTATTTTAATTCATAGATTTCATTTTAATTTGATCATTTGGGTTTGGGTTCTGATGCTGATCTTGTAATTCTATTAATATGCAGGGTTATCACATTTTGAAAATCATTATGTTGAGTGTTTTGAGTTAACATTGTTATGATGAGTTTTTTGAATGAGATTTTATAGGTAAGTCAGTTCAACTTTTGTTGGGCTGATCCCATCATAAGGATTATTTTTAATTCTTTTGATGAGATCAGCTTAAAACAGGTTGAACTGTTTTTTTTTTGGTGTTTTGACTTTAGGGCTGGTCAAGTTACTTGTCTTTTTTTTTTGTTGTTTTTAATTTAGGGCCTGTCAAGTTGAGCTTGTACTTTTTGGAAATTTTAATTTAGGGCTGCTACATAGACTCATTATTTTTATTTATTTATATTTATATTTATATTTATTTATTTTTATTTATTTATTTTTATTTTATTTTTAATTATTTTTTAATTATTTTTTAATTATTTTTTAATTATTTTTTAATTATTTTTATTTATTTTTGACCTTATTTTTTTCATATTTATTAATTTTTATTTATTTATTTTTTTCAATGTCTCTTCTTCTTTTTTTTCCCAAATGGGTTGTGAACAGCCCTCACAACTCCAAATTGCATTTTGGGTGGCCATTCACAACCCAAAGCGGGTTGCAAGTTGCACCATGCAACCCTGTTTAGGTTGTGAAGGGGGGTTGTGAGGTCTCAAGTGTAACATTGGGAAATAAAATAAGGCACCAATGTTAAATTTGTGACCCTGGGGTCAAAAAAGGGTGCAAAAGGCCATTCACAACCCTCCTGAATCACAAATGGCCGTTTGCAACCCATCTGAGTTGCAAATGGATTTTTCTATATTTTTTGGGTGATGTTAAATTCACGGCTCAAATCAGCGGTGTGGCAAAGCTACACAGCTACACCTGAGCCGTGCAGACGCCACAAGATTTGAGTGTGGTTGGGCTGTACTCCATACAACACCAAACCGCCATGTGGTGGCTGCACAACTACATTTGAGCCGTGTAGAGTAACTCAGAGTATGACAATCTATTGCTTCTTCTATTGATCTCTGCTGGGAGTTCTTACTTTGAAACTTGTATAATGTGTTTCTTGAAAGACAGTGAGGATGTGATTGATTATATGGAAAAAAATAATTTCCCTATCAAAGAGAATTTAGTAATGGCCTCGACTTGTTTCAACCCAGACTTTGGAAATAAAACAACATCTCAGGTAGAAGGGGTCCATTTTACTTTCAAGAAATTACTTGTGGGATCATTGGGGAACATTTTGGATTTGTGGAAAAAACTTTAAGGAACTATTTAAATTCAAATCCAATCAGTACATGCAGCACTTAAAAAATCTTGAATAAAGTTGGGAACAGGTCTTCCAACAGAACCATTAAATTTGGGTTTGAAATTGTAAATTGAGGCAATTAAACTAATTGGGGAACAATTCAAGAATTTAAATTGCAACCATGATGGAAAGGTGTGCTCCAAGTCATATTCAAAAAAAAAAAATGGGCTTGCCTTGTTCCAACATTTTGGGTGAAATACTAGTATCAAGAGGATCCATTGTGCCTGAGGATGTTGATCCTCACTGGCAGTTAGACTATGAGACTTCCAATGAAGTAAGTGAGGTTTTTTGAAGGGTACCAATTATTGGATGGACAGATTAATTATTGAATTGAAAAGTTGATAATTCTTTTGGTTTTTGAAATATTGAAACAGATCCAGGGCTTGATGAAGAATCTCAAATGTTTAACAAGTGGAATTCCATGTATAAAGAAAAACCTAAAGAAGTTAGGTTGGAGATTCTAAGGTCAATTCTCAAGAATACAGCCACTTTTATTTCCAAGAAAAGGCTTGAGCTAACAGGGTTAAGGTCAAGCCATGTTCAACCAAAATTGAAAGCAACCTGTCATGAGCTTTCAAAATTTGAACATGTTGAAAGAGCAATTAAGAGGGGAAAAATGGTTCAAAGGGGACCAAAAAGACCAAAGACAGAAAGTCCTTTATTTTGAGTGAGAAATGATAATTTTTATGGTTAAATGAACTGATGGGAAAATGATTTCTGTAGTGCAACAATGGCCCTTGATCTGAATCTCATAGTTCAGAGGAAAAGACTGAAGAAAGGGTTAAAAGGGTACCAAAAAGACCAAAGATATTAAGTATTTTATTTTGATAAATGTTCATTTTTATGGTTTAATGAACTGATGGGAAAATTATTTCTGTAGTGAAAAAATGGCTCTTCATCTGAATTTCATGGTTCAGTAAAATAGACCAAAGGTTCATTGGGGTTGGTGCTGTTGGAATCAGATTCCTTTTTGAAGGATGAAGCAGAATAATTGGAGGAGTCAAATAGAAGCTCATCTTTGGTGAGTTTTGATTCCTTTAATGAGATTAGGATTGTGGCTAACTAATTCTTGATTTTTGGCTAAGTAATTTTTGATTTTAGGAAGTGAATTAACTCAATCAAATACCTGAGAACTTAAATAAGTTCTTGGGGGAGTTTTGGGATCCGGTTGGTGGTGGAAATTGTGGATTTAGAGTAATTTCCAAATCACTTGGGTTTGATGGGCATGGATGGTTTCAAGTAATAAAAGAAATGCTTGAAAAATTGAGGAAAAATTAGACATGCTATACTAAGATCATTGGTGGCAGTAAAGACGTTGAAAAGATAGAAAAAAGACTTGATGTTCATGACATCAATGAAAAGATTCCATCTTCAAACTGGCTTTCAAAGTTAGATATGGTTCAAATAATAGCAGATAATTATGTAAGACCAATATGTTTCATTTCATTGGATTCATGCTGTACTTAGACCCCTATGAAAATGGGTGTAAAAGAACAATCAGATCCTATGTTAATTTTATTTGTTGAAAATAACCATTGGGTCTAGCTTGCACTTAAGGGAGATGTGATTCTAATCCCTCCCATAGTTTCCAAACCATGTTCCATGATTTCCAAAAAAAGCATCTTGTTGGGTTGATCACCTCAAAGATAAACTTGAGTTGTATTTTAATTCATAGATTTCATTTTAATTTGATCATTTGGGTTTGGGTTCTGATGCTGATCTTGTAATTCTATTAATATAAAGGGTTATCACATTTTGAAAATCATTATGTTGAGTGTTTTGAGTTAACATTGTTATGATGAGTTTTTTGAATGAGATTTTATAGGTAAGTCAGTTCAACTTTTGTTGGACTGATCCCATCATAAGGATTATTTTTAATTCTTTTGATGAGATCAGCTTAAAACAGGTTGAACTGTTTTTTTTTTTGGTGTTTTGACTTTAGGGCTGGTCAAGTTACTTGTCTTTTTTTTTTGTTGTTTTTAATTTAGGGCCTGTCAAGTTGAGCTTGTACTTTTTGGAAATTTTAATTTAGGGCTGCTACATAGACTCATTATTTTTATTTATTTATATTTATATTTATATTTATTTATATTTATTTTATTTTTAATTATTTTTTAATTATTTTTATTTATTTTTGACCTTATTTTTTCATATTTATTAATTTTTATTTATTTATTTTTTTCAATGTCTCTTCTTCTTTTTTTCCCAAATGGGTTGTGAACAGCCCTCACAACTCCAAATTGCATTTTGGGTGGCCATTCACAACCCAAAGCGGGTTGCAAGTTGCACCATGCAACCCTGTTTAGGTTGTGAAGGGGGGTTGTGAGGTCTCAAGTGTAACATTGGGAAATAAAATAAGGCACCAATGTTAAATTTGTGAACCTGGGGTCAAAAAAGGGTGCAAAAGGCCATTCACAACCCTCCTGAATCACAAATGGCCATTTGCAACTCATCTGAGTTGCAAATGGATTTTTCTATATTTTTTGGGTGATGTTAAATTCACGGCTCAAATGAGCGGTGTGGCACAGCTACACAGCTACACCTGAGCCGTGCAGACGCCACAAGATTTGAGTGTTGTTGGGCTGTACTCCACACAACACCAAACCGCCATGTGGTGGCTGCACAACTACATTTGAGCTGTGTAGAGCCCCACACGGCTCAAATGTAGTTGTGTTGCCGTGCCACACGGCCAGCCCAACCACATTCAAGTCGTGTGGGGCCCTACATGGCTCAAATGTAGTTGTGTAGCCATGCCACATGGCTACAAGTCTGGTGGGCAAAAAAAAAAATGAAAATAAAAATAAAAAATAAAGGGTATAAAATAAACCAAAATAAAATAAATAAAAATACAAAAAAAAACAGAAATAAACCAAAAGATCAGAAAAGGTTGATTTTTTGGTTGAAAAAAACAAAAAAATAAGAAATAAAATAAAAATAAATAAATAAAAATAAAAACAATAAAAAATAAAGACAACCAACCAGTTGTCTTCAGATTCAGGTAAAAAATTCAAGTTCAACTTGGCTAGCCCTAAAGTAAAAGGGCCAAAAAATGCAAGAAGTCTTTTGACCAGCCCTAAATTAAAAGTGCCAAAACAATACCAGTCTTTTGACCAGAATAAAAATACAAGAAGTCTTTTGACCAGACCTAAACCAAAAACACAAAAAAAAGGGGTGATGTTAAATTCACAACTCCCAGTTGTGTGGGAGTTGTGTAGGGCCCTAAATGGCCGAATAGATGCATGGGGGCCCATACATGCGTCCAAGATGCGCATGCAGGCAAAGACACGCATCTAGACGCGCCTAAGGGGTTGTCTCAAACACGTGCGCCCCCAGGGGACCGTATACACCCCATAAACAGCGTATTTGAGCCTTCTACCCCCATACATGGTGGTGTGGTGACCAATTTGGTACACCTCAGCAAAAGGGGAATTTTTTTTTTGAAAAAAACAAAATTGTTGCTATGGGCACTCTTCCTCTTTTGTTCCTCCCAACTCCTCCCAGTCCTAGCAGTATAGGAAGGCCTCTCCAGGAAACTCCAATCCCCAGAATCTCTGTTCAAACCCTCCTCTTTGCACTTGTGGCCCAAATTTTTGGCCAGGTGCGCGCATGAACAGCCATCCCACTTCTCATCCTCATTGATCATTGCCATCCAGCTTGCCATCATTGGCATCAACAATGAAGACTGCCCTTGCCAACTTTCAACAGTAATCCTATCTCCTCCATGTCATTGGTCATCACCTCCCATCTGCCAGATTAACTGGCCTTTGTAAACATTTCCTGGGCCACAACAATCTCTGGCGTTGCACCAGCTCTCAGCCAGATCCATAATCCGCACTACCAATCCCTCTCTGATGCCTGCAAGGTGTTGCTTGCAGCATTTGGAACCCTTGCCACTTTAGCACCTCCTCTGAATTGCCCAATCATCATCCGCTCACTTGATCCATGTCCACCACCAACCTGTCCAATCAATCAACAACCCCTATCAATCTCCATCTTTGACTGCCAACATGATCTCCTCCAATTCACTCCCTCTCTCAGTCCCACTGCCGGCCCTTGCTTGCTCATCTCCCTCCTTTGCTTGCATTCATTACTTCCATTAACTGTCAACCCATTGACAGTCATCATACCACCAATAACCAATGGTAATAATCCCCTCCAGCTTCACCCTTGTTTCTCATCCCATTGGTGTTGCCACCCATCATCCACAACCCCTTTTCAGCCCTGCCTCCGCAAAGTCACAGATGTCCATCCACCTGCCACTCATCTGCCAACCCGCAGACGTTCATCCAGCCACAGACGTCTATCCTCTGCCCGCTGTCATCCGTGATGTGGGCTGGTCTCCTTCCTTTCATTTTTTTTTTCACATGTCACAATCATTTTTTATTGTTTGTTGTTTTCATTTCTATTTTGCTGCATCATTTCATTTTCTTTAAAGAAAAAAATCCAATTGATTTCCTGCTCTCATTTTTAGTAATCCTCTTGTAAGTAGTCTACAGGGCCTCTTGCCCATAAAAGGAGGGGCTCTCCCCTGCCTTTTTACCCCATCATCAAACAATCATCTTATCATCCATCATTGTGGTATCAAGCAATAAATCCATTGGCTCTTCCCCCCCTTTTATCTGATAATTTATCATCATCTTATCCAGGGTATATCCATGATTTAACTCTGATTCTTGAGCCTCCATAATCAAACTCCTGATCCGCCCTCCTGTGGCCCTGTTCCTTATCACCAACCAATAGCCTTGCTGGTCAAAGAAGAATTCATTTGGTTGAATTCTTGAGTGTGTTAAACCACTCCTTTGATCCCTTTCTCTGACCAATTTGGTCTTGATCATTCATTTGATTATATTTCTGGAACCATTCAAGTTTGGCTGAGATCTTTCTTTAAGATTGAAACCTGGAGTGTTTAACCTCCCTTTATTGCTTTAAAGTTGAATTCTGCCACGCTATTCTTGATTCCCTTGATAGGTTCTGGGTTATTCTTGTTCAAATTTGTTACTGCTTTCACTCTAGAGCTTCATAAAACAAATTGCTTTGTTTTGTACAGCCACCCACAGGTAGCTGGTACCCTTCAAGTGCTTGATTGCGGAGAGTTGGGTAGGTTCATTAAGAACCTGGAGGCTGGTTGGGATTGAGTTGATCTTTCCTCATCTTCCGATGATAACCAAAGTCATTATCTTGTGGGAGTTTTTACTTACAACTGCCTTGTTCTATTGAACCCTGAACAAAAACTTTGGCTTGTTTGTTCAAGTATTTTCCCGCACCATCTTGTCTCAGATATTGTTGTTTCCATTGCTACCAAATACTATCAAAATTCATCCTTTCCATTGATTCCTTATTTACAAGGTTCTGGATCTTGATTCTGGTTACATTTAAATATTTTTGTAAAACTCAGGAGGGCAGCCCAAACAGCACCTTTTCCCCTCCACAGAACTTCCTGTGGCTCAGCATGGTTTGGAGTCTTACATTCAATCCCCCAGGCTGGGATCAAACCAGAAACCTTGGTATTTACAGTCCCATTACGTTTGAAAACAACTTTAAAATCCAATCATTTTTTTCCTTTTTTTTCTCTGTTTCTCTTTTTCTTGGATTTGATCCATGGAGGCAACTTATCTCAGAAGTAAGTCCTCCCAATTGTGCACTGCTTGGGCAAGATTCTTGTTGTTTGTGAAACCCTACTCTTGCCAGAGCAACTTTGGAAATCTGCTCTTTGGATCCTCTAGGAACTCTGTTATTCAAAATGGAATCTACTGGTACCACCACCTCCTCTGTTTCTTCTAAGATTGTCAAGATCAAACCCTAGAACAAGAACTTGGGTTTCAATGGGAAGAATGTCAAAAAATTCCTGGATTCTTACAAAATGGATGCGGAAGTGGATGGAGTGAGCAAATACAATATGGCCTATCAATTAAAATTCTTTATTTCCTCTGATGAAGTTATGGAAGTAATCAAGTCTTTTCATGAATTAAAATCTCATAACTGGACGCTTCTAAGGGAAGAAATGCTGGTGGATTGGGGAAAGATAGATATAGCTCAATTTACGCTACAGGACTTGGATGATCTTGTCTCTCAGTGGATCTTGAAGGATGGTATTTCTTCAGCCTCTGATTATCAATCTTTTAGGAATTTGTGGGATCCTATCCAATCTTATTTCCTTAGAAATGATCATATTGAAACCATGGACAAAATTTGAGTCTGATTTTTCCAAAATTTTTTGCTAGGAGTCTAGGAGCAAATAAGGGAAAAATTTGTTAATTCTGGATCTATGATCACAATTGGAGATAAATGTTGCAGCTTCCTGCTTTTCTGGTCCTTAGGAGTGCTGTGGATAAATTTGTGAAAGGTCAAACTGTCCTAAATTTTGAAAAAATCTGCACAACTGAACCTTTTCCTGCTTTCTCATTTTCTGAGTCTAACAAAATTATGAGGAAAATGGAGGCCATTTGTTGTCCCAAATCAAATCCTCAGGCTAACAAAGAGACTGAAACTATTGATGAGATCACAAAAATTCTCCAAGATTTTGAAAATAAAATGGATCAAAAGATTTCTGCTCTTGCTTCCCCCAAACCTTCTAATTCCATTCCTAGATCCACTCTGGTCTGCTACTATTGTCATAGGGAAGGTAATGGAACCGGAAAATTCCCAGAACTCCAGAAGGATAAGGAGGAAAATTTGGTGGAACAGAAGGGAAATAATTTTTTTCTTCCTAATAGTTCTCTGATCCCTTTTGATTCATCACACCCTATCTGTCATGTGGTGGCCTCTTTTCAGCCATCTCCTCATAAGAAAGTGTCTTTGGCCTCTTGGGATTTTCAATCTTCCTGTGGTACTCTTCAACCATGGTATCCTCCTGCTATTTCCTCCTCTAGCTTCTATGGAGCTTATCAATCCAATCTGGCTAGGAAACAACATGAGGAACCAAAAATTCACAAATCTCCTCCTATGCCATCCGCTATCCTTTGTAAATTGGTCAAACTTCAATCATCCCCTGAACCTCCTGCCTCTGTGGTGGAAAAAATGGATTTAGAAACAGAACCTCTGATGGAAAAGTTTCAAAACAACACTGATCCTTCTCCTCCACCTGTTGCAACACCCCAACCTGCTGATCCTGTCATAATCCCTGCTTCACCTGAGCATCCTTGCTCCACCCAGCCCAAAGTTTGGTTCAAGAGGGGAATTTCTAAGGACCACCCCAATGCTGTGGAAAGTGTACTAAAAAAATATCTGATCTGAAAATTCCTGGTTTATCTGTTGCTGAGCTCCTGTCAATTTTGCCCTCTGTTGCTGAAGTGATGAAGAAATGGGTCTCTTGTTGACGTGTGGAAATTGGCCCTGAAAAATTGGAGTTTTCCTCTGGAAATTTGTTTGAGGACTCTGGCAGAACTTATCCTTTCTCAGATTCCAACCTGTACTCTTGTCCGCTTGGTTTTCTTCCTTTTTTTCTTTGAAAATTGGATAAAACAGTTTCTCTCCTGGTCAACTCTGGTTCTCAAATTAACCTGATTTTGAATTCTATGGACTGCAATCTCAAGCTCAGTCCTAGAGTTAGCTTCAAATCTGGGGTGTATGGAGTAGGGAATCAGTCTTGTGAGTTAGTTGGTATTGCTGAAGATGTTCCATTTTGAATTGGTCAAAATATCATTGGAACCTGTCATTTTTGGATTGCTTGTTTGGAAGGACCTATGATCTTGGGTCAACAATTCTTAATGGATTTTGGCGCTACCTTGATGTTTTCTCATCAAGTTGGGGAGAGAGTCCTTCTCCCTGATGCTGATGGAAGGAGGATTGAAGTTCCTCTCTGCTCCTTGGGTTCTGGTTGTTGGGAAAGAGATTTCCCTGGTGATCCTCTTAAATAAGTTTTAAAGGGGAAGCAGAGGGAAACTTTTAATTCCTCTCATTTTTTAGCGTAGTAGTTGATTCTACTGATATTTTTAGTTCTTCCCAGCCTCAGACTTCAACTCAAGGATCAACTCTCATCCCAGAGGATTATTTTCCTTTTTTCTCATCATTTTCTTCTGATCTGAAAAGTATTGAAAATCAAAAACATGTCAAAATAAAAAATCCCAAAAATATTCCCTCTCTCTCTGGATCTGTGGTTTCTTCATTTCCTTGTTCTCTTAATCCTGTTCAATCTTCTGTTAGTTCTGGTGGTAATATCCGCAATGAGTATAAACTAGATCCTGATCTTGATCCTCTTCTTGATGGTTTTGGTATGGAGGAATATGGACTTCAGTGGAGGCACTTGGGGGTCAAAGTAAGTCCTCCCAATTATGCACCGCTAGGGCATTCCTCTACCTTCATTTTCAAAACTCTACCTTGTGCCACAACTGTGAGCAACATATTATCCCTTGCTTCTTCTTTTATGGAAAAGGCACCCTTTGAGGACATTTCAGAACATAGGATGTGGAAAATGTTGGAACTTGGTCTCAGTTTTTGTAATCAAGTCTTGCTGGTCAACGCTTGGAGGAAACAGGAGCTTCTATCTTTTGCCACCAATTATAAACCAGTTGAAAAAAATTTCCAACCCATAAATTGGCCCATGCCTCTCAATCTTAATCATCCTCTCATGTGACCTCCCTTATACCGTGATCTTTACTGTGGTTTATCTTGATCTCTTACCAGTTCCTTTGTGCCTTGTGGTTGTGTAACTGAAGAAAATCTGAAAGTGGTCAACTTTGGTCCAATGGATGGCTTCTTCCTGATGAGTTCAATTTGATCAAAAATGTCTTATCTCTGAGGGAAAAGTGTATTGCCTTCTGTGAAGAAGAGAGAGGTATCTTGAAAGAATCCTATGGTCTCCCTTACATTATCCCTGTAGTTGAGCACAATCCTTGGAAAAAGAAAAAGATTCTCATCCCTACTGCTAAAGTCAAAAAATTTATCAAAATTGATCTGGGGATGAGTCCGTACTGGTCTATATGAACAGCCAACTTCCAGTTATTCCAGCCCTGTTTTCTGCGTCCTTAACATTAATGGTAAACTTAGAGTAGTTCACAATCTCCAACCTCTCAAAAAAGTTAAAATTAAAGACTCTGGCCTTCATCCTGCTACTGAAGAATTTTTGGAATCTTTTTCTAGGAGGGCTTGCTATGCTCTGGGTAATATTATGGGTGGCTACAACAAACAATCTCTACATCCTATCTCTTTTCCTCTCACTACTTTTGATACTCCTCTTGGTCAATTCCAGCTTACTTGATTGCCTCAAGGTGCCACCAATTTGGTTGCAGTCTATCAGGCTCAGATGATATGGACCCTCCGGGATGAAATTCTTGATCATGCTGGGATCTTTATTGAAAATGGCGGAATCAAAGGTCCAGTGTCTGATTATGATAACAAGCTCTTATCTTGGCATTTGTGTATTTGTTGATTCATTTTGTAATACACTACTACTTTGGAAAGGATTCTGTTTCAAATCAAGGAATTGGGCATGACTGTTTCTTTATCCAAATTGGCTGCTTGTGTCCCTGCTCTGGAAATTTTTGGCCATGTGTTCTGCAAGGAAGAAAGAAGGATGGCACCATCCAAACTCAACAAGATCATCTCTTGGCCCACTCCAATCAATCCCACTGAAGTTAGAGGATTTCTAGGTGTTGTGCCTTATGTTTGGCTCTTCATTCCATCTTTATCCAAAATATGTGCCCTTTTGCGTCATCTAACCAGGAAAGAAGCTGAATGGATTTGGACCCAGGATTGTAAAAATTTGTTTCAGTTGCTCAAAACCATTGTTGTGAAAGACATAGTGTTGAAGAAGATCCCTTATGGAACGGGATCTGGCAAGATCAAGCTGGCTGTCAATTCTAGTTATCAATCTGTTGTGGCTTTCCTTACTCAGGAAGATGAAAATGGTTGGGACCATCCTGCACTTTATGAATCCTTGTTATTTTCAGATGTGGAATCCAGATACTCTCAAACAAAACTGGAAATCTTCAGCGTGGCTTGAATGTTGAAGAAACTTCAAACAGTCCTTTGGGGTCAACATTTTGAATTAAAAGTGGACACTCAATCCATCATTGAAATGATCAATGCTCCCAGCCTTCCAAATGATCCTATGACTTGTTGGGTGGCTTTTATTCAGTTTTTCTCTTTTGATATTGTTCACAGGCCTGGAAAATCTTTCACCATGCCTTAAATTATCTTGACCTCCTTGTGGAGATAATGAATTTGATGTTGGAGTGGATTTTGACAGGGAGGAACCTATAATTTGACCTGTCTTCTCTTTCTCCTCTCAAGATTATTCTGGCTTTCATCAGGGTTTCTGGTTTAAACTAGAGGATTACCTTTCAACTCTCTAAAGATCCCCTGATCTTTCTGCAAAAAATTTTTATCCCTTAAAAGACAGTCCTCTAATTTGTTTGTACAAAGCTCTAGGCTTATGAAAAGTGGAAATCCTTGTTCTCTCATTGTTTTTACTATCCCTTCTAAGAAATATTCAATCCTTGAAAACCTACATGAGGGTCTTGGTCATTGTGGGGAAACCAAAACTTATTGACGCATATCCAAACAATTCTGGTGACCATCACTGAAGAAATCTATCTCTCAAAGGTGCCAGAGGTAAGAAGTTTGTCAGAAACGTGATCTTAGGCACCCAGCTGAAATTTGTTATCCTACTGGGGAGTCCACTGTCTTTGGAAGGATTGCTATGGATGTGGTTCAGATTAAAGCAGGTGGTGCTAAGTATCTCATTGTTGCTAGAGATTATTTTTCTGGATGGGTTGAAGAAAAATTCCTTAAGAATCTAAGCTCTGAATCAGTGGCAGTGTTCCTTTATGAGAACTGGACAATGCGCTATGGCTTGAATTGATCTTATTCTACTGATGGTGGCTCTGCATTTGGTGGAAAACTTTCTGAAATGATCCAAACAATTCCTGGACAACATCAGGTTACTACTCCTTATTATCCAGAAGGCCAAGGCATGGTGGAAATAGGCCATGCTCCTTTGAAGGCTGCTCTTGTCATACTGGCTGGTGAGAGTGGAAAGAATTGTTGCAAAGTTCTTCCTCTGGTTCTCTTCTCTGATCAAATCTCAGCTAAAAGGACCACTGGCTACTCACCTTACAAAATCATTTTTAGCCAAAGGGCTGTCCTTCCTCTTGATCTTGAAATGGAATCTTTCCTGGGTATCTCATGGGAGCAAGTTTCCTCAACAACTGACCTATTAGTTGCCAGATACAAGCAACTGGAGCAAATTGAAGACATTTTTGACAAAGCTAATCAGAAGATGATGGAATCAAGAGGAAAATTGGTTCAGAATTGGGAAGATAAGCATGCAAATTGAATCAGGGATCTTTTAAATCCTGATGATCTAATTTTGGCTTATAATAAATCCTTTGAGACTCAGTGGGGAAAGCTCTGTTCAAATTGTTGGAATGGTCCTTATTGGGTGGTTTGTCAATTCAGAGGTGGATCCTATGTTTTGGAAGAACTGGATGGTACTCAGTTGGCCATAAGGTTCTCTGCTGATCAAGTCAAGAGGTTTCATTGTCATGGGGGTAATTTGGGGTCAAATTAAGTCCTCCCAATTGTGCACCAACACGGTCATCTACTGCTTTTTTGTTTTGTAAAACTCTGCTTTATGCCACATATGTGAAGACCTGGGATGGCCTCTTTGTTTTGCTCCTGCCACTTCTGGGGCTCTCTTGGATGGATCAAGATATTTTTCAACTTTTCAATCACTCTCAAGCTCAAGAAATGGCCATTCTTCTGTCTCAATTTATTTTTATTCCTCCTTTTTTCAATATCTTCAAATTCAAGATGCAGATTAGGGACATTCTGTAAGTTGGGGAAAGATGCGGTGACCAATTTGGTACACCTCAAGAAAAGGGGCAATTTTTTTTTTAAAAAAAAGAATTTTTGCTATGGCTACTCTTCCTCTTTTGTTCCTCCCAACTCCTCCCTGTCCTAGCGGTCTAGGAATGCTTCTCCAGGAGGCTTACATTTCCAGACTATCTGTTCCAACACTCCTTGTTGCGCTTGCAGCCCAAATTTTTGGCCAGGTGCATGTGTGGATGGCCATCCCACTTCTCATCCTCATTGATCATTGCCATCCAGCTTGCCATCATTGGCATCAACAATGAAGACTGCCCTTTCCAACTGTCAATGGTCATCCTATCTCCTCCATCTCATTGGCCATCACCTCCCATCTGCCAGATTAACTTGCCTTTATCAAAATTTCCTTGGCCACAACAATCTTTGGCGTTGCAACAGCTGTCAGCCAGATCCATCATCCGCACTACCAATCCCTCTCTGATCCCCGCAAGATGTTGCTTGCAGCTGTCAGAACCCTTGCCAATTTGAAACCTCCTCTGACTTGCCTGATCATCATCTGCTCACTCAATCCATGTCCACCACCAACCTGTCCAATCAATCAAAAACCCCTATCACTCTCCATCTTTGACTACCAATGTGATCTCATTGCTGCTGTTACCTGTCAACCCATTAACGGTCATCATCCCACCAACAAACAATGGTAATAATCCCCTCCAGATTCACCCTTGTCACCCATCCTATTGGTGTTGCCACCCATCATCCACAACCCCTTTGTGGCCCTGCCTCTGCAAAGTCGCAGATTTCCATCCACCTGCCACTCATCTGCCCAAACGCAGACATTCATCCAGCTGCAGACGTCTATCCTCTGCCTGCTGTCATCCGTGATGTGGGCTGGTCTCCTTCCTTTCATCTTTTTTTCACATGTCCCAATCATTTTTTGTTGTTTGTTGTTTTCATTTCTATTTTTCTGCATAATTTCATTTTCTTTTTTTTTTTAAAAAAAACTACTTTTTTTCCTGCTCTCATTTGTAGTAATCCTCTTGTAATTATTCTACAGGGCCTCTTGCCCATAAAAGGAGGGGATCTCCCCTTCCTTTTTTCCCATCATCAAACAATCATCTTATTATCCATCATTGTGGTATCAAGCACTAAATCCATTGGCTCTTCCCCCCCTTTTGTCTCAGCATTTATCACCATCTTATCCAGGGTATATCCATGATTTCACTCTGATCCTTGAGCCTCAATACTTAAACTCCTGATCCGCCCTCCTGTGGCCCTTTTCCTTATCACCAAACAATAGCCTTTCTGGTCAAAGAAGAATTCATTTGGTTGAATTCTTGAGTGTGTTAAACCACTCCTTTGATCCCTTTCTCTGACAACTTTGATCTTGATCATTCATTTGATTGTCTTTCTTGAACCCTTCATGTTTGACTACAAGGTTTCTTTAAGCTTGAAAACTGGGGTGTTAAACCTCTCTTTATTTCTTAAAGTTGAATTCTGCCATGCTATTCTTGAGTCCCTTGAGAAGTGTTGGGCTATTCATGTTTGAACTTGTTACTGCATTGCTTCTAGAGCTTCATAAAAAAAATTGCTTTGTTTTTTAGAGAACCCACAGCTATCTGGTACCCTTCAAGCGCTTGATTGCCAAGAGTTGGGCAGGTTCATTAAGAACCTGGAGGTTGTTTGGGATTGAGTTGATCTTTCCTAATCTTCTGCTGAAAACCAGATTTATTAGCTTGTGGGCGTTGTTACTTACAACTGCCTTTTTCTATTGAACCCTGAACAAAACTTTGGCTTGTTTGTTCAAGTAATTTCCTGTACCATCTTGTCTCACATAGTGTTGTTTCCATTGCTACCCACTACTATCAAAATTCATCCTTTCCATTGATTCCTTCTTTACAAGATTCTGGATCTTGATTCCAGTTAAATTTAAATATTTTTGTAACGCTCAGGAAGGCAGCCTAAACAGCACCTCTTCCCCTCCTCAGAACTGCCTGCGGCTCAGAACCATTTGGAGTCTTACAGCAGTTTTGAGCCGTGTTTGGGGGTATGCCTCCCCCCGGGAGTTGTGCCAAACTTTTTGGGTCCCCCTTTGGTTGTCTTCAGTGTTTATTGTTTTTATTTTTATTTATTTATTTTTACTTATTTTTATTATATTTCTTATTTTTTTTGTTTTTTTTTAACCAAAAAAATCAACCTTTTTTGATCTTTTGGTTAATTTCTGCTGTTTTTTTTGTATTTTTTATTTAGTTTATTTTGGTTTATTTTATACATTTTTTTTTCCTTAAGACTTGTAGCCGTGTAGCACAGCTACACGACTACATACAAGCCACGTAGAGCCCCACACAACTCAAATGTGGTTGGGATGGCCATGCGGCACAGCAACATGACTACATTTGAGCCATATGGGGCTCTAGCGGCTCAAATGTTGTTTTGCGGCCACCACATGGCAGTCTAGTTCTGTGTGGAGTACAGTCAAACCACACTCAAATTGTTTGGGGTCTGCAAAGCTCAGGTATAGCCATGAAGCCATGAATTTAACATCACCCAAAAAAAAACAAGTTCAACTTGTGTTAAGCTGATTCCATCACAAGCTTAAAACAAGTTAAGCTTTTGATGGGATCAGCCCAACACAATTTTAACCAACTTAGAATTAAAATCTCATTCAAAACACTCATCATAATAATTTTAATTCAAAATACTCAAAATAATTATGTTCAAAATGTGATAACCCTTTATATTAATAGAATTAAAATATCAGAATGTTAGACCCAACCCAAATTATGGAATTAATCTATAAGTTAGAATACAACTCAGTTTGATCTTTGAGGCAATAAACCCAACAAGCTGCTTTTCTAGAAATCATGGAACATGGTTTTGAAACTATGGGAGGGACTGGAATAACGTCTAAATTAAGTACAAGCTGTACCCAATGGTTATTTTTAATAAAGAAAATGAACATAGGATCTGATTTTTCTTTTACACCCATTTCCATAGGATTAAAAGAACAAAATAATTCAAATGAAATGAAAAATATTTTACTTCCATAAGTGTCAGCTTTTATTTGACCCATTTTAAGCTTTGAAAGCCATTTTGAAGAGGGAATCTTTTCATTGATGTCATTTAAATCAATTCTTTGTTCTATCTTTTCAAAATCTTTACTGTGGCCAAGGATCTTAGAATATCACCCCTTATTTTTCCTCAATGTTTCAAGCATTTCTTTCAAAACTTTAAAAAATCCATCCTTATCATACCCAAGTGATTTAGAAATGAATCTAAAACCACAATTTACATTACCAACTGGGTCCCAAACCTTGCCCAAGAACATTTGTAATTTCTCAGGTATTTGATTGAGGTAATTTACTTCCTAAAATCAAAAAGTAGTCAGCCAAAATTCTAATCTCATTAAAGGAATCACTACTCAACAAAGATGGGATTCTTTTTGACTCCTCAATTGCATCTGCCTCATCCTTTGAAAAGGAATTGGATTCCAATTGCACCAAACCCCATGAACTTTCAATCTCTTCCACTGAGCTATGAAATTCAGATGAAGAGCCTGACTTTGACTATAAACATTTCTCAATTGTTTTATTAAACCAAAAAAATGAACCTTTCACAAAAGAAAAGACTGAAAATCATTTGTCTTTTCTCCTTTGGTGCCCTTCTACTTCTCTTTGCCCTCTTAAGTTCCTTCTCAATTCAAATAAAGAAGGATCTTGCCAGGTATCTGTCAATTTTGGATGGCCTCTGCTTGCTTGCAAGAATTTAGGTTCAAGTCTTGGCTTTGATCAATAATTGGAAATCTCCTTCAATTCAAGTGAAATTAAAGTGTCACTTTAATTTGGCTTTAATTTAACTTGATTTCACTTTAATTTCAATTTAGTGTCACTTTATGATTGCTAGATGTGTAACAACAATCCCACATAGTAAGCATTGATCCCAAATTTGGTTTGATGGAACCCAAATGTGGTCCAGGCGGACCCAAAATTTTGGCACAACCCCTGGGGGCCGCGTACCCCCAAACACAGCTCAAAACCTCCATGTTTGGGGGTACACGGCTCAAATACGCCATGTACAGGGTGTATAAAGCCCCCCGGGGGTCAGGCATGTTTGAGACGACCCCTTGGGCGCGTCTAGACACATTTTTTTGCCCTCAAGCGCGTCTTGGATGCGTGTATGGACCCCCACGCGTCCATTGGGCCATGTATGGCCCTACATGCCTCCCACACGACTGGGAGTTGTGAATTTAACATCACCCTATTTTTTTGAACATTTTTTTTAACATTTTTTTGACATATTTCTTTTTTTTATTTTAATAAAAAAATAAATAAATTAAATAAATAAATAAATAATAAATAAAAAATGGATTAATTAATTAAATTAAAAATATAAATATAAATAAAATATAAATAAATAAATTTAAATAAAATCAAATGAATCAAAAAACAAATAAATATATCAAAAATAAATAAATATATCAACAATAAATAAATATATAAAAAATAAATTAATTAAATTAAATTAAGAAAGAAAAATATATAAATAAAATGAAATAAATAATTAAATTATTTTTTTTTGCCATTGACTACCCAAAATGGGTTGCGTGGCGCGGTTTGCTAACCATCCTTGGAAATTCACAACCCACCTGAGTTGTGGATGGCCATTCACAACTCAAATGGGTTTCAATTGGCTGTTTGCAACCCAAAATGGGTGGCAAATTGTGCCACGCAACCCGTTTTGGGTAGTGAACAGGGGTTTCAAGGTTGCAAATTTAACATTGGCCATAAAATAATAATAATAAAATCAAAAATTGATTTATTTGAATGAATTTTTGTCTTTCTACTAGGATGTAGATAACTCTTTAAAGAATGTATAGAGAAATTCAAAAAATATGCTACATGTATTCATCTTATCAGATCAATTGCAACATGCGGAAATATCTCAACAAAAAAACTCATTGCTCACAGAAATAAGAATAACACACATCCAAGACTGATTTATTTGATTAAAAATAAATCAAATTATCTTGTTTTTCTCATAATTCATTAATTTATCATTGGAATTTTTAACAATGATTCAAATTTATCTTTGGAAAAAGGTACTATAAGTTTTGAGAAAACTATCTGGAGTTTTTTTGAACATTTCTGGACAACCAAGAATGTCAAAATGGCCAGACAGCCTGGGGAAAAACCTAGACATGTGAGGGAAAATCTTTTTTCCCATGTGACAGGTCACCTTTATCAGGTTTCCGGTCTGGTTTTTTCTCAAAACATACAGGAGACTGCAGGCTTTCACAACAAACCCCTCACCTTTGACATTGACCCCAACATCAGTCTTCACCATCATTGCGGTAAGTGTTTAATATTTTCCTTTCTCCTCAAATTTATTCAGCCAACTATCCAATTTTATTAATTAATTCATTAATTAATTACAATTATTTTCTCTTCATATTTTGGGTTGATTTGCATCAGCATAGAAATGGATGAAAAAATTCAGAATAATGGAATTCTCCAGGGTCATGAAGATGAAGCTTGGAAATATCAAGAAGAAATTCAGACCCATTACCCAGATATCCAAGAAGCTCATTAACACCTTACCTTCAAACTAAATCTATCAAAGACTTTCAAAAAAATGCAAAAGAACAAAGAAAATCAGAAGAAATCAAAATCCAAAATCAGTCAGGCAAGAAAACTGCATCAACCAACCAGTGGCAAGATCAAGAACCTGGTTGAAAAGCAAGTCCTCAACAAAAGCAAATCTCAAGTGGAGGTTTCAAACATGTTTGGCATCTCTGAGTTTCAATTTTGAAGAATTATAGCTGAGGCCTGAGATGGAAATGAGGATTGATTGAGATCCACACAAGG
This sequence comes from Puccinia polysora, assembly GCA_025617555.3. Classification (NCBI taxonomy): domain Eukaryota; kingdom Fungi; phylum Basidiomycota; class Pucciniomycetes; order Pucciniales; family Pucciniaceae; genus Puccinia; species Puccinia polysora. Next base: position 21,819,612 of record CM062618.1, on the reverse strand, counting down.
TCCAAATTCAAAGATTTACAATGAAATCATTGCATTAAATTTGATGCATCTTGAAGATAATTGGCCTTGTTTTTGAAGGACCTTGCTGGCCACATCATGGATGAGTTTGATGTTTCTATCTTTATCCCCTTGATCCAGAAGGTTCTGCAAAGTCTTGACAACACCTGGAAGATGGTGACACCAATGCCTCATAAATGGAAAAAGGCTTCCTTCCTACAACAGCAACACAATTTTTTTCTCAATTTTGTCACTGATGTAAGAAGGAACCTCATCTTTATGGATTATTCCTTTTTCAACTATCAGACTCAGCCTACTCATGGTTTCTCACTTTCCAGTAAGTCATTTCTCTTTTATAAATCCTTATTTACTTAATTGATTCTTTTTTATCTTGATCAATGCTAATTGCTTCTTTTTTTGGTTTCTTTTGGTTTTATTGAGGTCAGTCAGCTTCCCTTGAAACTAATTCCAGGGGAAGAATGATCCATCTTGTTGGGGCTCTGGAAAATTTGGGCATGATCTATCAAAAATGTGTGATGATAAATTCACAACTCCAGTTGTTTGGGAGTTGTTTAGGGCCCCACACAACCTGTGGGTGTTGTTTAGGGCCCCTCAAAGCGTGGGGGCCCATAAACTACTACTCCAAAGGGTTGTTCTAAACACGCGCAACCCCTGGGGGTGAATATACCCCCCATAATGTTAATTTTTGATTTTTTTACCCCTGTACACAACCACATTATTTATTATTTATCATTTATCATTAATTATTTATTATTTAGTGGAGGCTACACAGATTGATTTTAGTTTTTTAGCATGCCACACAACTCAAAGGGGACGTGTAGCATTCCACAGGGCCCATTCGAGTTGTGTAGCATGCAACAAAGCACATTTGAGTTTTTTAGGGTGCCACACGGCCCATTGAGTTGTCTAAACAACTCAAGGAGTCATGTACACAACTCAAAGAGTTGTGAATTTAACATTACCCATTAAAAATTGCTGAACAGGGACTGTAAAAAATTGGGTTAAAGTTTCCTTTGGAATTTCCAAATTTCTTCTCCAACTACATGAACAATGACCACAAAAATCCCTCATTATCATGGACAATACACAAATTAATTTTGGTGAAGATTTCAATCAAGTTGTTCATATAATGAAGTATTTAACCAAATAAACTGGAATCAAATTTCTTCCCCAATACTCTCCCATGTTTAACCCAATTGAGCATGTTTTGAGCATAGTCAAAATCAAAGTCAAGCATCAATAATTTTGAAGCCAGAAAGATCTTTTATAAGCAATCCATCTGGCTATTGAACAGGAAATCCTTCCAGAAGTTGCACAAAAGTGCTTCACTCATTGCCAAAAGTTTTACAAATCATGTGGTGATATGCAACCTATAAATGGGAATATTATCAACCATCTTAGCCCTTATCTTCAAATTCCTTAATCCCTTTTTTTTTGCAAGTTTTTTTTTTGGTTTGCTTTTACTTTCTCATGCAATATTTAACTATTTTCTGGTAATTTAAGCAAGATAAAATTCCATTGTGTTTCAAATGACAAAGACTCTATTTTTAATATATTAGGGCGTATCAGAGTTAAGAAAACCTGCCATTTTTAATGGCAGGTTTCAAACCAAATCTGCCATTTTTTAATGGCGGGTTTCAAACCAAATCCGCCATTTTTTAATGGCAGGTTTCAAACCAAATCAGCCATTTCAAATCCGCCATTAAAAATCAAAAAACCCACTTATTTCACATCAGACGTGTCAGAGCTATCTGGAAATAAGTGGTTCTTTTCAAATAAAGTATTTAAAGGATTCCACCAACTTTCCATGTCATCCACCCCTGGCTTCCCACCTCCTTCTAACTCTGACCTCATTGGAAAAAAATTTGATTCATTGCTCTTCATCTCTTCATCACTATCCTCATCACTTTATCGCTTTCACCAGCTAACTCTCATTGGATCACTATCCTGATCAGTTCATAACTCTCATCTGTTTATTGCTTTCATCACATCCAGCTAACCCTCATTGGATCACTATCCTTATCACTTCATTGCTCTCATCCGTTTATTGCTTTCATCACATCCAGCTAAATCTCATTGGATCACTATCCTTATCACTTCATTTCTCTCATCACTTTATCGCTTTCATCACATCCAGGTAACTCTCATTGGATCACTATCCTTATGAATTCATCACTCTCATCCCTTTATTGCTTTCATCAAATCCAGCTAAATCTCATTGGATCACTATCCTTATCACTTCATCACTCTCATCCCTTTATTGCTTTCATCACATCCAGCTAACTCTCATTGGATCACTATCCTTATCACTTCATCGCTCTCATCCCTTTATTGCTTTCATCACATCAAGCTAACTCTCATTGGATCACTATCCTCATCAATTCATCACTCTCATCACTTTATTGCTCTCATCTCTTCATCAATCTTGTCACATGATCACTCTTGTCACTTTATTTCTCTCATCTCTTCATTGCTATCCTATATCTGTAAGAACTGACTCTCCAATACTCCACTTTTGTTAAACGGACAAAAGGCTAGTCATGAAGCAGTAGATCAGGAAAAGGACTCAACGTACATCTCCATCTCCTGCACTTCCTTGTTGGTCATGTCAGTGACTAGGATGGGTAAATTGACAAATGGTGGTTGCCGAGTAGAGTTGATGGGATAGGGTAAAGAGTTGATGGATCAAAGGGATGGATGGAAGGGGCTAACAAAGAGAGTATCACTAGTAGAGGTGTAGCAATTGATCAAAGAGGGTTTACCTTGGTGAGGATGAGATCAAAAGATGAGGTGAGACTTGTCAAACTTCCAACCTCTCCAATCTCTGGGAGGTTTGTGAAGGAATGAGAGTTTGATTGGCCTAGGGTTCAAACAATGATTGTTTGAGCTACTGGTGGGATGGTGGGATGAGGTAGGGATTGTCAAATTGGGTATGATGGAACGTTTGGAAAACTGTAGGAGACCTTTTGCGGATGTGGTCCAAGCAAGATGGACTAAAGGTTTTTGGGAAGAAGTTGCGGATGAAGAGGGGGATGGTTGGACAGTCAAGCCCTTACAAAGGTTTGAAAGCTTTTTTTTGGATGGGCAGGAGAAGGTGGGATTGAGTTTGAGAGCATCTTGGAAGATTTGAGAGTTTGGACTAGAGGAGGTGGTGGAGGAGGAGGAGGATCCGTAAGGTAACAAGGGTTCATTGGTCTCAGCCCAAGTGGAGTGATTCCTCTTGGGTGAGAAGGTGAAGGTTTGATGAGACCTATGACCATGATCACTACTGTATTGAGTAGGTTTGTGAGATCAAAAGAGAGCGTTAACTGGACCGGGTGATATGGCGGTTTGTTTGGAGGATGAAGGATGGATGGGATGATTGAGTTGGGAGGTAGATCCCCCCCTTCCCCCATCCAACAGTCTACGCAGACTGGATCTCAAGGAATAACAGACCAACGCGTACCCATCCCACTCCTTTTCGCGAATCACTGAATACAAACAATGGTTTCCTCGGTTGGTTTGATCTCTACCTACCTCTGCCTTCTTGCATCAGGATCCTTGAAGGTCATCCCCCAGGCGACTTTGTGTACCTTGTATGCCAACGGAAATACAGTTAATGCTAGTTAAGTCATGGAAACACTCACCAACCTGAAGTCTTGTGATCTATGTGCTGTTGGAATCCCAGACCGCGCAACTCGACACACGGCACCCGGACCAACCAGACGCCAAGCAGACCTGAAGGGGACATCCAATGGGGGTTAACCTAACCATATCTGTCCAAACTTTGTCCATCTCTTAGTTAGGTTACATAGAGCCTGTACATAAAAACATTGTTGTACTCGAATCTCTTTCCTCTCCTCATCGGTTGTTTCCCTTTTCACTCATCACTGTACCTTGTTCAGGTACTGTCTGCCATCTCTTTTGCGCCTCCTTGGTCCCATCATCTGTGTCCCACTCGTCCCTCACTCGCTGGTCCTTTTCTTCAGGTCTGCATTAATTTCTATCTTTTCTTCTTTCCTTCCTCTCCTTTTGTCTCCTCTCTCGAGTCTAGTTTCCTTCTTTATGCTTGCATACTGAAATAAATATCCTCATCGGTTGTTTCCCTTTTAACTCATCACTGTACCTTGTTCAGGTACTGTCTGCCATCTCTTTCGCGCCTCCTTGGTCCCATCATCTGTGTCCCACTCGTCCCTCACTTGCTGGTCCTTTTCTTCAGGTACTGTCTGCCATCTCTTTCGCGCCTCCTTGGTCCCATCATCTGTGTCCCACTCGTCCCTCACTTGCTGGTCCTTTTCTTCAGGTTATGAGCCCAGTTGAATACCAGCCGTGCGACCAGTAGGACAAGGAACAAAGAAACAGATATCAGAACTTACCACCGTGGCTCAGCCTTCTTCGTCTCCTTTCTCTCTCTCCTCATCCACCGACTCGCCACCTCCCACTTCGTCAAGTGGTCCTCCCTCTTCCCCTACCTACTCCACTGCCTTCTCTGGCAACACCGTTCAAAATCACCTCTTGGGATCTGACTCAAGAATCAACTCTCATTCTAGTCCTGCCACCATGACCGACACCCACGACTCCCAAGGTATTCTGTGTGAAAAATTGTCTGGACCCGGAAACTTTTCTAGCTGGCGAAACAATGTGCTGACTGCACTCGGGTATAGGGATCTGGACACGGTTGTCCTAGAACAACTTGAAGAAGCCACTCCCAAGGTCAGACTAAAGAAGAAGCAAGCCACCACTTTCATCCGACTCCATCTGGATCAACAGAACTTTACCCGTTTTGTCAAGGATCCCACGAAATATGAACCAAAGGATCTCTGGGACTCCATTTGCGACCATTATGCCACCAAGTTGCTTGAGAATGTGGTTAATCTTATGGATTGGTTATACGACATCCCTTTTTCCGATGGTAATCTGCAAGACTCAATCAACAAGTTTTTCAAGACCTTTCGATTACTGCTGGAAGTCTCTTTTGACAACCTCGATACCTCCACCTTAGAGACGCTCTGGGCCATCATCATCCTCAAACAACTTCCTCCTTCCTTTGCTGTTATGCGATCATTGCAGTTTGCCCAATACAAAGGAAAACAAGCGAAAATTCCTATGGACACTTTCCTTTCCAATCTTGAGCTCGAAATTCAGCGGCAATCCGACTCAATCAAAAATTCTCAGGCCTCGGCCTTAAACGTTTCTCGTCACTCACCCTTGAATGTCACTCAAAAAAAAAACCAAAAACAAAGAAATGTGTGCGAAAATGGAATCCACAACCCCAACACCTTGCATTCAGCCAATCAATGCCACCAACTCCATCCAGAGCTGGCAATAGCCTACCATCAGGCAGCTCTTAACCAAATCCAGAACAAGACCCAACCAGGTAAAGCAAATCTCTGTTCAAACAACGCCAACTCCAGCTCCGACTTAGTCATCCTCAACAGCGGGGCTTCTGGTCACTATCTCAAACATCAAGAATACTTCGTCTCCCTCAAACCATCCAACTCCACTCTGTTCACAGCAAACGGAACCCCACTAAAAATCGTGGGTCATGGCAAAGCCATTATTCCTCTTGCATCAGGTGTTCTTGAAATACCTCACGCGGAGCTAGTTCCCGACCTCTCCAACTCCTTAATTTCCATGACTCCCTATCTCCGTTCGGGTTACTCCATCAGACCAACCAACAACGGTTTTGAATGCTGCAAAGATGGACAGCAACTCATGACTGGTAACTTCTACGACAACATTCTTACCCTTAATCTCACTCAATCAAGAGCTCTTTTGGCTCAATCTCCTCTTGATCTTCATTGTTCCCTTGGTCACCCTAATGACCAATATCTTCAAAAACTATTCCCTCATCTTCCCAATGCTCCCATTGAATGCTTGGAATGCCTGACTTCCAAGATGACTCGAACTCCCTTCTCCAGTCACTTTCCTACACCTTTGTCTTGTCTTCAATGCATCCACATGGACCTTTGTGGCCCCATCTCTCCCATGTCCAAGGGAGGAAATCGCTATTTCCTGAAAATAGTGGATGGATACAGCCGCTATGACTTTATCTACCCCATGAGGAGTAAGTCAGACACATACGACCATTTTCTCTCTTTTCTAAACGAAGCTGAATGCTTCTCCGGTCAAAAAGTTCTCTTGGTAGTCTCAGACAATGGAGGGGAATTCGTCAACCATAAGTTTGACTCATTCTTCAAGGACAAAGGCATCCGACATATCACCACTGCTCCCTATACACCTCAGCAAAATCCCTTTTCCAAACGAGGAAATTGAACTACCATTGAAAAGGCTCGGGCTCTGCTTCTCACCAGTGGGGCTCCATTGACTCTCTGGGGCGATGCTGTCATGACAGCTGTGTTCCTTGAGAATCGAACACCTCATTCGGCCTTAGACTTCTTAACTCCATTTGAAAAATGGACTGGTAAACCTCCTTCTCTGAATCACCTTGCTCCTTTTGGAAGTAAGGCTATTGTCTACACTGAAAAGAAATGGCGGAAGTCAAAATTTGATCCTTCTGGAGAAGAAGGCATTCTCTTAGGTTTTAACTCCCATCATTGCTCTTACAAAGTATGGATACCTACGTCGGATAAAATTCTCTGGTCCCACCATGTCAAGCTCTGCCGCGATGAGTTCCCTCTTAAAGATCTCCCTAAAAGCCTGGAACATCCCAGTCTCCTCATTTGCCCAATGGACCAACTCCCTTCGCCTCCTACTCGTGTCTCCGACGCCATCTCTCTCAGCCCCCCGGAAAGCGAACCAGTCATCACCTCCCTTGCTGTAACTGATCCATCCTTTTCTTCTCTCTCTGCCAACTCTAATTCTACCTCTAGTGACTGTCCTTCCCCAAAAACCTCCTCTACCAAACATCACTCATATGTCCCCTGGTACGACATTGCTCCCAAAGAAGTTGGCTTGGATATCTCTGAAGATCGCATCCTTCCTACCAGAAGACGCAATCAAGCAAATGCCATCATCACCAAGCCTTCCTCCCATCAGGACCCAAGAACCGTGGCTGAAGCTAGGAGATCCCCAAACTGGTCAGGCTGGAAAGCAGCTATTGATGTAGAGAAGGATAATTGTGTTCGTCACGGAGTATGGGAGGTGGTTCCCAAACCAGCCCACATCAAAGAACTGGACACTACGTGGGTCCTTAAAACAAAATTTGACGCTGATGGTCTCTTTGTGAAACAGAAGGCCAGACTATGTGCAAGGGGTTTTTGTCAGGTCAAAGGGATTGACTACAATGAGACTTTTGCTCCTACAGGCCGCCTATCCTCGCTTCGCATCCTGCTCAGCCTTGTTGCTTCCTTCGATCTCAAACTTCATCAGATGGACGTTAAATGTGCCTTTCTAAATGGCAAACCAGAGGAGGAGATTTTTATCAAAACCCCCGAGGAAGTGGACATCTTCATTCCCCCTGGTCATGGCCTCAGGCTTGTCAAGTCCCTCTATGGCCTCAAGCAAAGTCCGCGATGTTGGTACTCTGCCTTAACCACCTTCTTTACCTCCATAAATTTCAAGTCCTCTGAAGTAGACCCCTGTCTCTTCATTCACTCCGACCCCGCTAAACTGTGCCTTGTTTACGTTCACGTAGACGATCTCATCATTGGAGGAAGAAAACACGATGTGATGGAGTTCAAGGAGAACATGAAAACAAAATTTGAGATGGAGGATTTAGGAGAGTGCGAGTGGGTGCTGGGTATGAGGGTCACCAGAGATTGTAAGAATCGGACGATTCAACTTCATCAAGACCGGTACATAGAAAACATGCTATCGGAGTTTGGCATGTCCGACTGTAAACCAGCCTCCACTCCTCTTCCTCAGCAACGCTCAAAAGTACCAGTATCCGACAAACCTGTGGATCCTTCTTTCGGCTATCATCGAGGGGTTGGACTCCTCAACTACTTAGTTCAGTGCACCAGGCCGGACCTTGCGTTCGCCTGGAGCTATCTTTCTCAGTTTCTAAATAATCACACCATCACTCATCAACGTCAGTTTCTCCATGTTCTCCGCTACCTCAAGCGTACCAAGTCTTTTGGTATCACCTTGGGCGGTGATATATCAACTTCCTTCAAGTTGGATGCCTACTGTGATGCCAATCATGCATCAAGCAATGATCGTCGGTCTTTCACCGGCTGCTCTATCTTTCTTAATGGGCCAATTATCTGGCGCTGCTCAAAACAGTCCGTCATAGCGCTATCCACCACTGAAGCTGAACATCGGTCCTGTTCAGAATCTGGCCAAGATCTTCTGTGGGCCTCTCAACTTCTATCCGTCCTGTCTAAAGTCTTTCACTCTCTGTTCAGTACCCCTACCCTATTTTGCGACAACCAGGGGGCAATCACTCTCCTGGAAAACCCTGTCTACCAACATTGTACGCGGCATATTGATGTCCGCCTTCAATGGATCAGACACCACATTGCCAACAATGACTTCGACTTATGCTACACGCCAACCACCGACAACCTTGCCAATGGCATGACCAAGATACTATCCCCTCATCAACATGCCAAATTCATGAAGGACTCTGCAATCTTACCGCTTCAAGGGGATTAGCAAGCAAGGGGGGGTGTTGGAATCCCAGACCGCGCGACTCGACACACGGCACCCGGACCAACCAGACGCCGAGCAGACCTGAAGGGGACGTCCAATGGGGGTTAACCTAACCATATCTGTCCAAACTTTGTCCATCTCTTAGTTAGGTTACATAGAGCCTGTACATAAAAACATTGTTGTACTCGAATCTCTTTCCTCTCCTCATCGGTTGTTTCCCTTTTCACTCATCACTGTACCTTGTTCAGGTACTGTCTGCCATCTCTTTTGCGCCTCCTTGGTCCCATCATCTGTGTCCCACTCGTCCCTCACTCGCTGGTCCTTTTCTTCAGGTCTGCATTAATTTCTATCTTTTCTTCTTTCCTTCCTCTCCTTTTGTCTCCTCTCTCGAGTCTAGTTTCCTTCTTTATGCTTGCATACTGAAATAAATATCCTCATCGGTTGTTTCCCTTTTCACTCATCACTGTACCTCGTTCAGGTACTGTCTGCCATCTCTTTCGCGCCTCCTTGGTCCCATCATCTGTGTCCCACTCGTCCCTCACTCGCTGGTCCTTTTCTTCAGGTACTGTCTGCCATCTCTTTCGCGCCTCCTTGGTCCCATCATCTGTGTCCCACTCGTCCCTCACTCGCTGGTCCTTTTCTTCATGTGCAATCACTCAAGACGTGGCAGCCAGTTAAATTGAAACACTTTCTCTGATGTGCAGCTTGCGGGCGTTCAGTATGCCCATATGGCTGCTCATGGCCTTTCTTCAGTAAGTATATGGCTTCCTGATCGGCTTCGAGCCAACCACGCGACTCTTGGGCCGTTTTCAAAGCTCAAACGCTAACGTATTTTCGACTGCAGCTGTTGACAATTGCGTACCTTGGGGCACAAACGGTTTGGGTAATACAACGACTCTAATATGCCACATTGGTTTCTGGAAAGAAAGTAATACGTGGTCTGGTCAGTCAAACGCTTGCTGTTTTGATCACCAGCTTGTTTGGTCTTCTCACCGACCAAAAATTATCCCGAATAGGTTGTGTGACAAAATTCGGCTCGTACCAATGTAGCGGTACCACCTCTGGCTGGACTAGAGTCAAGTTGGGAGTGCAAGTGATCGGAACTTGAGTTGGGCTGAGTGGAAGTGGGACAACAATCTGAGAAGTTCATTTTTTTGGATGATAGGTCTGATGAATGACGGATAGGATTGGATGGAATGGGGAGCCTTTGAGGGGTTGATTGATGAGGTGAGAGGGGTTTAGATTTGAAGGGTTGGTACGAGTGACCGGATGAGCTGGATCAAAAGTGAGTAGAATGAGCTCAAGAGGAGATTGAAGGAGTCTGGAGTGATTTGGTTGATTCGTTATCGGAGTGATGAAGGTTGTGAGGCCATCGATGAGGTTTGGGAGTCCAGAGGGGTGAGTGATTGGATTTGTTGAGTTGTTGTCAATTATGATGATGATGATCAAGGATATTATCCTTGTTATCCTCCTCCTCTTCCTCCTCATGATTTAGGGATTGGGATAGAACTGATCCCTCCTTGGTGGTCATTGTTGTGGTGGAGGATGATGAATGTAATGAAGGATTGTTTGTTTGGATGGAAAGTAGATCTGGTAAGGATTTAGGAGGCATCAAGGACTTATAACAGTTTGAGTCTTATTCATACAACTCCTCAATCAGAACCTGACTCAATCCAACCTGCCTGCAGATCTGGGGTCAGAGTCTTGCGTACTTGTGGTATTCATCCCTAGGTCCCTTAACCAGTAACTCGGATTGTTCTAACCTACTAGATACCATTGCAATCAAGCTGTTTTTTATTTTTTGTGGAGATAAAGGACAAGATTAACCATTGGATCCACTACTCTTTCTCGTCAAACTAGCATGGATCTGGGTAGGAAGGCTAGTCATGAAAGAGTAGATCAGGAAAAGGACTCAACGTACATTTCCATCTCCTGCACTCCCTCGTTGGTCATGTCGGTGACTAGGATGGGTAAATTGACCAATGGTGGTTGCCAAGTAGAGTTGATGGGATAGGGTAAAGAGTTGATGGATCGAAGGGATGGATGGAAGGATTGATTTGACGGTCTTTGACCAACTGGTTGGAGTGTTGAGCACTCAATTGGTAGAGTTGAATCAAGATCTTGATTGCGGTTCAAGAGATGAGATGGACTGGGTTGAGTAAGTTTTGGAGAGTGATGGATTTGAGTCAAGAAATGAAGGATGATGATCCATATTCTTACCACCTCTATGTGTTTGTCAAATCATCTCCTCCCATCTTGTTCCCTCCAAATCATATACTTAGATTGGGATGAGGATCAAGAAGGGATTCAAATCTTTGTATAACATTGGAGGGTTGTGGAAGAAGAATTGGCAGTCCAGGAAAAGGGGACAAGGTGTGTGTGAAGCAATGGGGATGGGATTGGGATGGATTGGCTGATGTGGAGGTGTGGATGGGTGTTTTGCATGCCATCATGGTGGATGGATGATGATGCATAAATGGCGGGTTTAATGGCGGGTTTGATGTTTGAAATCCGCCATTTTCATGAAACCTGCAATTTTGAAATACACCAGTTAAGGGGTATGTGTATTTCAGAAAAATGCCATTAAAAATGGCAGGTTTTGTCAAAAAAATGGCGGGTTTCTAATGGCGGGTTTGCTAACTCTGATACGCCCTATTTTTTATACTCAATTCTACCAAAAAAAATCTTGTCTGCCAAAATTTACAGGCAGACAGAAATCCTCAAAATTCACAAAAAAAAATTATAAGACTGAAAAGCCCTTTTTTAAGGCAAGACCATGGGTTTTTAATTGCAGTACATAAATAGTAAAGATTAGGAAATAAAAATATAATATAGGACAATAACTTGAAACAATATGACAAATAAAATAAAATGGAGGACAAAAACTCTGAAAATTTGGACAAGAATTATAAAAAAACAGGAAAGTTTTCTTGAAACTGATAGTATATGTAGCATTTTTTAATCATTTTTTTTTGAATTTGGTAAAACTTTGTCTACATTCAATCAGAAATGTTTCATGTCATTCAAAGAACTGATTTTTTTAAAAATATTCAATATATTATTTGTGTCCTTGAAGAATTTTTTGTTGAAATATTGTTGAAAATTTGAATTATTCTCATGAAATAGGTGTATGGAAAATCATCATATGTTTTTATATGTATTTTTATGTTTGTGAGAAGTGTTTAAATTCCCCTAGAAATATCAGTTTTTATTCAAGGAAATCAATCTTTGATCTTTATTTGATAATTCTTGAACTCAATTTGGTTTATTTTTCAATTTATCATGATTTCTTTATGCCTCCCATTGAACAGGTGTATGTGCATTTGATTATTTTGTTTCATGCTTGGTAAAATATTCTTCAGATTCCATTACAATTCTTTTTTATTATTGGTTAAAATAACACCTTCAAAATGACATAAATGACAGGGGGTGTTTTATTTTTTTTTCTAAATTAAAGCCTTTGGTGTCATTTCATTTATTTATTTATTTTACTAGAATGATGCATTCTTTATTTCTTTCCTTTGAAAGGAAGGCATTTAAACCTTGGAAAGTAGTGCCAATAAAACAAAGGAGTCCACATAGAAAATGAAGGTTTTGAAAACCTTTGAAAGGTTTAAAGGAGTTATTTGTGTGTGAGGACTCACCTTTTGAGGATTCTTTAGGCCCCCCAAGGCCTTTAAACATTAATTGAGGCCCTGGGGAGATAATATAAGGCCTCCATAACCCCTGTGGGGTCTGCCTGGAGTAGAAAAGTTTGGAAAATTCAAACTTTGGAACCAATTGAGAAAATAAATTATTTAAAAATTAAACAGATACAAATTTCTTCCAATGAATTCAAATCTGAGGTCAGGTTTGGAAAAAAACTTGATGAAGTATGACAAAAATCAGAAAAAAATGATGAGAATTTTTTTTTTACAGGAAATGGAATGTTCCCAGTGGTATTTAAATACCTTTGTACCAAAACATAAAAAAGCATAAAAGAAATTCAAAGTATAACTATTAGATTCTGGTGATTCAAACCTTATGAAAAAATTTCAAACAAAAAAATCATTGGTTAAATGAATAATTATGAAAAATATGAAAAAAATATCTCTTTGAAGAAATTTCAAGATTTCTGATGGAATGTAACTACCTTAGACCAAACATTATAAAAAATAAAAATAAAATGAATATATATATTTCATGCAAAAAATTAAGTTATGTTCAAATATTCCAACAAAAGCTTTGGATTTCATTGAATAAAGACTGATATTTCTCATGTAATGTAAACATCATTTTTTTAAAAAAAAAATAATATATAAAAAAAGGCATAAAACATGAATAAGAAACCTATCAAATGAGAGGATTTAAAATGAAATCCAAAATTGAAATTGATACTGAATCAAGTTGAAGAATAATCAAAGGAATATCAGAGCAGGATCCTTTTAAGCCTTTTTTTATTATATATATTTCTTTCATTATTATTTTGGAATTGATGGAGTTTATGTTGCAATCTTCAATCATTTTTGAGTGCCTCTCATCAAACAGATCTATGAGTCATTTTTTTCAATTTTCTTTCTTTCAGAAAGATATATAAAATCAATCATGATGATTATTTATTTTCATTCAAAGAACTCAAGCTTTGATTGAATCATGATCATGATCTTAATTACCCAATAAATCACCTTTTGAAATTTTTTAGAATGTTTGAATCCTCCTCATAAAGTAGTATTATCTTGAACTTTCATATTTATTTTTATGTACATCTTTTTCTTTTTCTTTTTTAGAAGGTCTTTACATCCCACTGGAAAAATCTCTCTTCTTATCTTAAGAATGCTTCTTTATATTGAATATTCTTTTTCTTATAATTCATTAAGCTTTTGTTGGATTATTTTATGATAATCTCATCTTTGTCATGAAATGGATATAAATAGTTAGCATCAAATAGGTATACATATTGTTTTTGTAATTTTTTTTGGATGTTTGGGTACAAAGGTATTTGAGTACAACTAAAGAACATTCTATTCCTTGTAGAAATGATAATCATAATCATTAATGCTTACCATTCTTCTCATTTTTATCACACTTCATGAATTTTTTTTTTCCAAAGCAAAAAACAAGAAAAACTTGACCTCAGATTTCAAATTCCTTGCAAGGGAAAAATTGCTCTTTATATTGCAATTTTTCATCAATCCTATCTACTTGATCAGTTCCCAGATTTGAGTTCTACAAAAAAATAAAAGAGGTCTACCCCAGGAAAAGCCCCACAGGGGAGTGTGGGACATTATCTCTTCAGGCTCTTGATGAGTGTTTGGAGAGGCCTTGGAGGGGGCGGGGGGTGCTACAACATTAAGGTTGGCGGCGCAACAATTTTGGCATGCCAGGAATGTCTCAAAACTCCCCATGGCGCGCCAAATTTGTACATAAATAAGTGTGGGGGGTTTTATCAAGGAGGAATAGACCAGGAGGTCAATTGAGATGTAGAAACAAGTGTGGGGGTGCGTACCAAGTCAGACTGGAGAAGTAAAAGGTTGTCAGTTTGAATGACCAGGTGGGGAAGCAACCCCAACTGTTGCAAGTGTTTGTTTATTGAATTTTGGGGTTGGGGTAGGAGTTGAACTTGAGCAAGGAAAGTAACAATGGACTGGGAATGGCCAGGACACTGGCCATCTGCTTTGCCAAGCTACCCCAGCTTTGACAGTGAGCACTTGCCCACCAGCTTCAAGGCCGTGCCAGCCAATCATACCTCTCAGGCAAGCATCACAAAATGGCTCAAGCCCTCCAAAAGACATGGGGCTTTCTGCTCCCCTTTTCTATGCCATAGAGAAAAATAATCACTTAAAAAAATGGTGCGCCATTTGCCACCTGCAAATGGCGCAACAGGGCAGAGGGAAAATGATTCCATTTGGAACACCATTTTCTCCAACCTGTTGCTTCCAACCCTACTCCAGACACCCTTTCTCAGACCTATATATATACTTACTTGCACTCTGAGAACCCACTCCTGCCTCAGGCTCAACATTAGGGTTGGCTGCAAAAACAGGTTGCACAAGATTGGGCCATCCCCCCCCCACCCGCCCTGGTGCGCCATTCGCAGGTGGCAGAAGGGGCACGCTAATTTTTTTTTTCAAGTGAAAATTTATCAACAATGGTTGTGGATGCTTGCTCCATAGGTTTGCTGGGTTTTCCATAAAGTGATGCAAATTTTTAGCAAGCTTGCTAGCTCCCCCCCCCCCTCAACATCTCTTGCATATCCTACTAGAGTATTTCCCCCAAATGTTGAGACTGATTGGAACTTGATAATTTGGATGGAATGTAGGTTGATTGTAAAAATGTGAAAAAATAAAAACATTCTTGAATTTTCCATTAAATAATGTTTAAGCTATTTTCAATTTATTTATTTAAGCAGTTAGTCAACCAAAATATACATTTCAAACACATCAGTTTCTGGGATTGAATTTAGGGAATGATTGGGCTTAAATGATATTTGGGCACTGATTGGGAGAAAGTTCTTTTATTTGCAAATTAAATCATGATTGAGTTAAAAAAATTCATGCCATTTTTAATTTTCAATAAAATTAGCCTTGCAATAAAAAAGAAATGGCAATTTCTTGATGTAGGAGTAACTCAAACACAATACAAATTTCCAATTAATTGGTTTCTGGGATGTATAGCATTTAAAACCTCATTTTAAACAATTTTATCAGTTTCAAATGAGATTTGGTTGTCAGCTCTATGTGTGACCACTACTCTTGTTGATTGGCTGGACCTGCTCCTTGACAATGCTAAATATAACTGACCATGGCCAAACACTGGATGTTGCAGATAAAGACCAACATGGGAAACTTTCTGGCCTTGAGGTTTGTTTATTTTCAATGAGAAAGACAAATTTACTGGAAACTGTTTGCAAATCAGCTTGAAAGGGAGGCCATTTTCATCAAGTTTGGTAACCAAGGGGATGCATGAAATTGCAACTAGCCTTCCTATTGAATCACCAGTTGCAAGCTTTGCAACTATAACATTCCTTGCCAATCTGACAAAAATCAAGTAAGTTACATTGCAAATGCCTAATTTTAAGGTCTATGTTTCTCAAAAAAATTATAGTGGCATCCACTTTCAGATTTAAGCTATGAGGATGAAAGTTGGGAAGAAATAATTTGTTGAGGAACTCTTGTTGGTATAGATTTTGGATATCATCTTAAACAACATCATGGGTGTAATAAGTCTTCATAGTTTGTTTTTCTTCATTTCCAGGGAGAGAATCCAATAGCAATTTATTTATGCTGTAAACTGCTGTATTCTTTTTGACACAAAATATCATGGTAAATGAGATAACAATCTTCAAGTTAGTGATGGTGCAAGTTTGGAAAAACATTGTTGATTAATCTACCAAAAGCTTCATCTTCACTATAACCATGAATAACCATGTGATGAGGAAGCAAAATTTTTTTTGAACCCTGGGTATTATTCAGACCATCTCCAACATTGAGTAAGAAATCCTGGTAATCAGGATCCCCTGCAACAAGCATATTTGAAGTAAGGTGTAAAACCTGGAATTTTCTCCAGGAAGAAGAATTGACCAAACTTGCATCAAAAATTTGGGGAAATTTACCTTTTTGAACCACAGGTAAAATCTGCCTAAATTCACCACCAAGAACCATTACTTTTCCTCCAAAAGGTAGGTTAGAATCCATGAGGTCTTGAATTAGCCTGTCAATCAACTCCAGAGCATGACTAAGGCTCATAGGTGCTTCATCCCATATTATCAAAGAATCCTTTTTGAGAGCTTCACCCTTCTGAGAGTTCTTTGATACTTTTGATACAGAGGATTGATTTAAACTCAAGAGGATTCCAAAAGTGAGATGAGCTGTTTTCCATTTGGTAGATTTATGGCAGATATTCCACTACCAGCACATGCCATAGCTATTCTTCCAGATGATCTGATAGAGGCCAGCAAGAATTTATATATTAAGGTTTTTTCAAACCCACAGGGTCCATCAATAAACTAGTAAGAGGGATGAGAGGAATTGCATGAATGCATTATCTGAGCAGATATTTTCTTCTTTCTATGATTCAGAAAAGAAATGTTTTGCAAGTCTGATTTTTTTTTTTTTGCAGAATTTTGTTCTTCCTCAAGGATCCAGTTCCTGTTTTTCATTTGTTCCTCCACCAATCAATCAATCCTTGGAAGATCAGGAAAAGATTCTTCAACACTTGTTCCACAAATTTGAAATACAATAGGGGTTATGGATTTCAAATTTAATTTGTGAGAACTCTTTGATCTGTGATTCCAGAAGGAATTAAATCATCAACCATCAAATAAAAAGAAAAATTCCATAAGCCTTGTGTGTTTTCATGCTGAAAAAGTGCTAAAAGCATTCCAAGCAACCTCATTAGCTCAAAAGGTCCAAGAGATTCAGCAGCTTCATCCATTGTTGTTTCCAAATGGTGATTATCCTCAAGCAGACCCTTTGCCAAGGCAGACTCTCTGAAAGTTTTATAAGAGATTCCATTTACCTGCTTGAGATGATTGAAAGAAGTTGCACCAAAAAAATTATTCAACAACAATCTCAGATACCATTTCGTAGCATCAGCAGGATAAACATTATAAATCCTTCAAATTGAAAGACCTCTCTTTCTTGGCCCCATTCTTTCCTCTGGGGATGCCATGTGAAATTTTGTGGAAAATCAGAATATTTGATGGTCCTTGCCAAAGGTTTAATCAAATTTCTTTTGAAATATTTTTTCAGCATAGTTTTAGAAGGGTTTTATCTTTGAACCAATTAATCCAGGGATTCATCAGGTTCAAAAAAATGCATCAGCTTGTTGGTCAGGCAGGTGAATGTCCAGTTGTATAACAGCAGGTGAGACAGAAGACAATTTAAAGGAAAAAATTATCCAGCATGCCTCAGGTGCAGCAACCCATCTTGAATCTTTAAAAAAAATTGATTTCATCCAAGTTTAGACCAACCTCCAAAGTAACACAGTCATAGCCCTTATAGACATAGTTGTACAGATATTTGAAAGCTGAGATACCTGCAAATACTTCTACATTGATGTGGCATTGATACTTTACCAAGAGATATGGATTGTAAGGGACAACCCAGGAATTATCAATGAGAGACCTTCCTGGTTGTGGGAGAGAGATATTTTAACTCCATCTTGGTGTTGATAGACAGGATAGGAATCTTCACCCATGATGGTTTCAGGGCAGAAGGCTTTGCAGTATCTCTTCCTGCATGTACCATTATCCATGTAAGGTTATTAAAGGTTCAAAATACCACATGGTCCATGTATCATATGTCTCTTTACTTTTTGAAAAAGATGAGGCTGCGGGATTTGATTAGGAATCTCTGCAGAAAAAATCATGTCAATGTGTCCAGATGTTCTGGGATTGTGGTTATGATGCAGTATCACCAAGATGTGAGCATGTGGAATTTCTCTCTTCTGGAATTCTATGACATGAGTTCATCCAATTGTGGTTCCAAAGATTCCATTCTTGAATATTTCATCACAGATCCTTTTCAATTTTGAGTTGAAAACACATTTTACAATATCTGGCATGTCCTGTGCTGTTTGAACTGGAAAATATTATTTAGAATTTCTGGCCATGCTGGGTTACATGTGACTGTTATAAAAAGATCAGGCTTTCCCATATTCTGAACCATTGCCATAGCATATTGATATTGAGCATTCATGTTCCTTGGGCCACCTATAAATGATTGAGGAAGTATAAAACAACAATGAGCTAAGAATAACAAAATATCAAGCTATATGCATGATTATTGGTAGAAGATAGCCATAAATCTCACATGAAAAATTGCAGAGAAACCAACTTACCTGTTCCCTGACCCAACTCAACCCCATGTTTTATTAGATCTAAAACACCATAGAACTTCTCAAACCTTAGATTATTTTGATGATGTCAAATATGGTGGAGCAGCAAAGTGTTGTAGAATTACCAACACAGCAGAGATGAAATGTATAACTTGCTGGTTCAGAATTAATTTCATGGTTACCTGCAATAAATTTAACTAGCTGGTCTTAAGTGTTTCCTGGGGTGCTTGATGAATTTGAACAGCATAAATTGTTTCAATAATTGTTTTGGAAAGCCAAACATTAGAAGAATAAAGCCATATTGCTGGTGCCACTGTGTGAATGAATGTTGACAAAACACGTTTTTGTTGATAAATCCTAAAATATACAGAATTATAAAATTATGACTAAATATTTCTTGTGAGAACTACATATGAAAATTCATGTGAAACACTAAATTGGCCAAAAAGGGGCAATGGTTGAGCCACAAATTTTGGTTCATTATTATCAGGTGGATTTAGATAATTAAGGAGTGGGTTTTCAAAGGTGGGGCTGCTGAGTGACCCTGCCTAATATTGGGTGGGAAGTTGAAATATTTAAGAATATTGGGGATTTTCCTACCCCTTGATTTTTCTCTTTATTCATTGTGTTATTTTTGTTATTTTGGGTACTTTGTCACCTTTCTGAAATTGTGTGGGTCAGCCCAACCCATGAACACCCTGACTCCAACCTAGCTTGGCCTTGTTCTTCTCAACTTTCAATTAACTAATTCAGATTTCTTCTGCTAGTGTCACAGTGGTGCTAAAGTGTGTTTGTATCATTTCTAGGGTGTCATTGCTCAAACTAATCACTTCCCTCAACTCATCCATCCATCCGTTCAACCACAAGATTTGAAAACAGACTGAAATTCTAAAAAATAAACTTTGATCACCCTCAACTGAAAAACTGTCATTAAACTAGATTTTTTGTCTCAAAATTTTCCTCATTCATCTCACTTCATTAAAATCCTCCTTTGTACCATTCCTACTCTTAGCTCCACCCCTTGAACCCCTGTGCCAAGTTCATTGTCAAACCCAGGAGACATATATTAAGACCATTGGAAAACTAAAGAAAATCATCAGCATTGATTGATTGGATTTCAGTCAAATCATAATCCTTACCTATTATTTGGTATCTCATCCATCTCCTGTAGGATGACCTTTCTAATTTACCCAGGCTGGGGGGGGGACTCCCTAAAAACTATCCCAAGAGTTGGAGGTGATCAAATCAAACTTCTGAAACCCAAATATGATTGGAACCTTACACAGGAATCAATGCCTATTCACCATCCTCAATCAAATCCTTACCTTCATCCTCACCCACACCAAAAACAATTAGATCAGAAAAAACCTTTCCTTAGGCTTAATCCTCCTTAACACCCCACTCTCAGTTGGCTTACAAGACCAATTCAACAAACAAAAAACATCCAGATCAAATTCAAATAAAAATTGCCCAATAAATCTCATCAAATCAACTCAAAAAATTTTGGTCAAATGAAAAGCTACTTCTTCAAACCCACCAACACACCCAGGGACAGAACCATAAGCTTCAAAGTTTTGAATTAGACCCTTGGTGGCTGACTGATCCTCAGATTTACCCACTCACTCATTCAATTCTTATCACTTTTCTACCAAATCAAACACCTCTTTCCTCAAAAATCCATCTGCCCAATTATTTCTCTACATCAAAATCAACCATCACTATCCTTTATAGCCCCCAACCAACACATGATCTTCCCAAACCCCAAAACAACAAAAAGGGGAAAAAAAACCTAATGATTGGGCTAAGGGGATAGTCCCTATGGGCCATAAGGAAAAAATTCTAGGCTTGAAATTATGCCGGAATTCCCTTTTCTCTTAGAAAAAAAAATAATCTGGTTTTTGAACCTATTTAGCATGAAAAAAGAAAAAGAAAAGAAAACTTCTGCACCAACTGATAGGTGTTGCACCAAGCCAAGAGTTGTGGGTAAGGGTGCTTATCAGGCTGAGCATCCCATGGGCTAGCCTGTACCCAACAGGTTGCAGGTCAGGTTTGGGCTTACCCCTGAGACAAAAATTTTATTTTGGGGAAGCCTGGCGGGATTCTCAGGTTGGGCTTGGTCAGGAGATGGGGATTTGGACTGCTTTTCAGGAACCCAATTAGATGTAGGAGGAGCTTCAAGGCAGTTTTTGAAAAATAAAGGGAGGGAAATCTGACTGCATGGTGTCACATAAGTATGTTGGGAGGGGATTAGTATTCTGGATTCTTCCAAATGGATGAAAACAAGGCTTCAAAGATGTGAAATGAGGGAATGATGTTATTGTCAGGAGTATTAGATAGACCAGGGAATTTATGAGGTATTAAGGGGTTCACAGAGCATTCTAGTAAACAATATCCAACTTCCAACCTATATTTACTTACTCTGAAGGAAATAGAATACCCTCTGGAATTTTAATCTCAATAATCTGGAAAATATCATATTACCTCAATAGTCCAGTCCAAGATTAATTAATTTTGCAAGTACTTTTCCATTATGGATGAATTTTAGCTATTGAAAATTTTTTTAATCCCCACTAAAAGTTCAAATACATAGAATATAAAATTTCAAGGAATATGAATATTGAATCAGTTCATAATTACCTACAAGAAATAAGCAGAAAAGTCTATTTGTTTCTTGAGTCTTATTCTCCAAGATAATCAATAAAAAAATTACTTCTAGTGAAACTGTTGAAAAATTGTATAGAAAGTCAAAATCAGATGGGTTCCACCAGTTTTCTTAAAGGAAACAAATAATCTCTATCAAGCACTCTTTTTGCTGAATTGGATACACAATTTTGAGAAACTTTGATTCATATACTGGAAATTAATTCAGAATTCAGCTTATTCAACTGGTTCAAAGTAAATTCATGCCAATTTCTCACATTAGCTTGTTTATCAAAGACAATGTTAATGGTTTCAATGACCTCTATTTCATCAGAATCAGTAAGACTCATCTTCTTTTTTTATTAAAATTTGTGTGATAATTAATTCATTATTACTTTTACTCTTTTAGGCCTTCTTTCGCACTTTTTGTGTTTTTTAAGAACAAAACTAGCGCAGAGGCCCTCAAAGTCCTGCTTTTTACTCAAAATTGGATGAAAAATTGAATACTGTTTCTTTAGCTTTTCTTTCTATTAATATTCTTTTTTGCCTCATGAATCCATATTTTCATGATCTCAAATGTTTTCCCTTTTT
The DNA here is from genome assembly GCA_025617555.3 of Puccinia polysora. Classification (NCBI taxonomy): domain Eukaryota; kingdom Fungi; phylum Basidiomycota; class Pucciniomycetes; order Pucciniales; family Pucciniaceae; genus Puccinia; species Puccinia polysora. Next base: position 21,798,012 of record CM062618.1, on the reverse strand, counting down.
TCCAAAATTTCATCAACCTGTTTGAAAGCACATTAAACTGCTTTCAATTAAAAAAGAAATGGGGGCCTGTCAAATAGCCAAAACCTGCAAAAATCCCAGAAACTTGGGCTTGAGTTGGGTTTGAGCCTCAAAAAACTTGGATTATACCCAGCCTGCTAAAGCCTGCTTATAGCTGGGCCAATTTTTCACTAACCAAAAAGGAGTGGGCCCAACGCAATAAGAACCCTGAGTTGTGGGTAGAGGTTCTTGGTAGATACAGATTAAAGCTTAAAAAAATAGCTATTATTATTGGTAATATTCTCATTTATATGGAGAATTAATTTTCTCATGCACCCAATTGTTTATGTCATGGAATTTGATGTCCATGTGCCATTGCATGCCTCTGCTGCTACGCGGACAAATGCTTTATTTCACAGTCATTTCAGAAATCCATTTTTTTGGAATTCTGAAACCGCAATACCCAAGCTGGGGTAAATAAAACCTGAAAATAAATTATTGGTAATTTTGGAGGCAATAGAACCCCTCCAGAAATGTAATCAAACAATCAAAAAAAATCCCCAAAAACCAATTTTTCAATGGTTTTTTGGATCCTTATTTGGGCTATTTTGATTAATTTTTTTTGGTTAAAAAAGATCAACCAAAATTCAAAGATATTAAAAATATTTCTTTTAGATTTTTTGGATGTATCCTTTTACCTTAATTAAAGATTCCTTCAGAAAACCAAAAAAATCAGAGAAATCAAATTTCTCATTGGACATTTGCATCCTTTTATTTTCCTTTTGATTTCATTTTTTTTTGGTGATTGAAGCTATAAAAAATTTAGGAAAAAATTCAAAGAGAATAAAAATTTTATTTCCAGAATTTTTGGATTTATCATTTTACCTTAAAATATTCCTTCAAAAAACCAAAAAATTCAACAAATTCAATTTTCTCATTAGACTTCTGGATCCTTTTGCTTGCATTTTTGATTTTTTTTCTGGTTATTCAAGCTTCAATAAATTTAAAAAAACTATAAAGGAGCCTTGGGAAAAAAAATTAGTTTTTTTTTAGGTCATCCTTTACTTTAAAAAATTCCTTCAAAAAATCAAATAAAATCAAAAAAATTAAATTTTCTCATTGTTTTTTGGATCCTTTTGTTTGCATGGTAAAATATTATTATTTTTTTGTAGATTCAATCTTTCAGAAATTTAAAAAAAGAGAAAAATAGCTTCTTTTCCTTTTTACATATCCTTTGGATGTATGAATACACCTTAAAACCTTCATTCAAAAATCGAAAATAAAGAACAAATATGGATATAAATATTAAATTTGATTCAAATATGATTGTTTTTATGTTTCTAATTGACTTTCCTGGAGGTAAAAAAAACCTTATTACCAAGCTAAATAATTTTTGGAAAGCTTCATATTATCCCTTTAAATCTGAAGCTTCAAACATTTCAGATCATCATTGTTTTTTTAAGGAAAAAAAAATCAAAAAATGATAATTAAAGAGAGACCACCACTTCATTTTGAATTATGTTCATTTTCATTTATAATTTGAGGGGTAAAAAATGTGAAAAGCAGTTGTAAAGATTTTTATTTTAGTCTTTGGATTCTATTCTGCATTTATTTTGAAATAATATTGTGGAAATTTTGATTCCAGATGCACAAAAAACAAAACATTGCAATATATGTGTTGATTTCAAGTGCTTTTACATTGGATTCAGTTTTTGGAGTCCCAGGATACATCCAAAAATTTTGTAAAAAATATCAAAACTTTCTTTAATAGTTGTGCTAAATTTGGAAGATATTTAATCACCAAAATAAAATAAACAAAAAGGCAAACAAAAGGATCCCAAAGTCTAATGAGAATATCTAATTTGTTTAATTCTTTGGTTTTTTGAATGAATATTTTAAGGTAAAATGATACATCCAAAAATTCTGGAAATGAAATTTTAATTCTCTTTAAGCTTTTTTCCAAATTTTTTATAGCTTCAATTTTAAAAAAAAATGAAATCAAAAGGAAAATTAAAGGATGCAAATGTCCAATGAGAAATTTGATTTCTCTGATTTTTTTGGTTTTTTGATGGGATTTTTGAAGGTAAAAGGATACATCAAAACAATTCATGTGAAATATTTGAAATATCTTTGAAAGTTGTTTGAATTTCCTTATGGCTGAAATAACCAAAAATTATAATTAAAATAGCCAAAATAAAAATCCAAAAAACCATTGAAAAATTGGTTTTTGCGGATTTTTTGAATTTTTTGATTACGTCTTTGGAGGGGTTCTATGGCCTCCAAAATGACCTTAAATTTTATTGAAGAGTTCATTAACCCCAGCTACGGTATTGCAGCTTCAGAATTCCAAAAAAATGAATTCTTGAACTGACCATGGAATAAAGTATTTGTCTGTGCAGCAGGAGAGGCGTGCAACAGCACATGGAAGTAAAATTCTGTGAAATAAAGGATTGGAGGCGTGAGGAAATTAATTCCTTTGATATAATTGTTTTTTTTTATGGAATAAATATTTTGACATAAGTTTGAACATTTTAATTTTCCAAAGCATCTTTGATATGCACTCTTTTTTTGTATGATTCTTTTTTTTGGTGAATACCATGCACCCCCCGCTGGTCCCCTTGGGAGTTAATTGTCAAATTGAGCTAGCTCAAGCATATTATGAAACCCCTCCCCCTCTCCCAAAAAATAAAAAACAAAAACAAAAAGTGTAAATGGGATTAATTTTGGATTGTGAATTTTTTGAATTAATTAGGTATTAATTTATAAAGGAAATCAGTATTTTGAATGATTAGAGAAATTTATTTCAATTTGATTAATGATTATTATTAAATTATCTGATTTTCAATTGGAGTTTGAAGAGAAAAATTGAATGAAAAAATTAATCTTTTATCCTCCTGATTTGATTGGGCAACATCAAGACTTTTTCATACAAAAAATCTGTTTTTAATTTTATCTTTCATTCTTGGATTCTTCAAAGCTTGAATCTAGATAATTTGAGTGCATTAAAATTAAAATCCTCTTCAGAAAACTAGTCCTAATCATCATCATTTTATCTGATTATGAAAGACATTGATTCTATTTTAACCATAGAATTCACAACTTTTCACTTTCTTTCTTTATTTTTTGTTTTAATTAGATTTTTTTGTATTTGATAGTTTCTTCATTTAAAAGTGGTCATAAAGCTGTTTTGGGGGACATGAGATGGCTTCCCAGGAGGCTCAAAAAATAATTATTTATCTAAAAAAACATTCCAAAAACATATTCTCCAAAAAAGAAAAAAATCTGATTCACCTAAAGATCAAGGTCAATGTTAAATTTGAAATCTCATAACCCCCATTCACAACCTAAAAAGGGTTGTGTGGCGCAATTTTTGACCCATTTTTGTTTTTGAATGGCCGTTTGCGACCCATTTTGAGTTGTGAATGGCAGTTTGCAAACCCCGCCACACAACCCATTTTGGGTTGTGAATTGCAAAAAAAAAAAATATAAACAAATAAAAATTTGTAAAATATTTTTATTTCATATATATATATTATATCTTTATTTTTAATTTAATTAATTCATTTATTTTTTATATATTCATTTATTTTTTTATTTATTTTATTTCATTTTAATTTATTTATTGATATTTTTTTTATATTTATATTTTTAATTTAATTAATTAATTTATTTTTTACTTATTTATTCATTCATTTATTTCATTTTATTTATTTATATTTTTTATTTATATTTTTTGGTTATGTTTATAATTTAATTGATTAATTTAATTTTAATCATTTTTTTATTTTTTTATGAAAATCAAAGAAAGAAGTAATAGATAAAAAAAGTTTAAAAAAGTTTAAAAAAAGGTATATATATATCTAGGGTGATGATAAATTCACAACTCCAGTCATGTGGAAGTTTTTTAGGGCTCCTCAACGCGTGGGGGCCCATACACTACTCCAAAGGGTTGTTCTAAGAACGGGAAACCCTTGGGGGGCGATATACCCCCCATAATGGGAATTTTTGATTTTGTACCCCTGTACACAACCATATTATTTATTATTTATTATTTATTATTTATTATTTATTATTTATTATTTATTATTTATTATTTATTATTTATTATTTATTATTTATTATTTATTATTTATTATTTATTATTTATTATTTATTATTTATTATTTATTATTTATTATCTATTATTTATTATTTATTATTTATTATTTATTATTTATTATTTATTATTTATTATTTATTATTTATTATTTATTATTTATTATTTATTATTTATTATTTATTATTTATTATTTATTATTTATTATTTATTATTTATTATTTATTATTTATTATTTATTATTTATTATTTATTATTTATTATTTATTATTTATTATTTATTATTTATTATTTATTATTTATTATTTATTATTTATTATTTATTATTTATTATTTATTATTTATTATTTATTGTTTATTATTTATTATTTATTATTTATTATTTATTATTTATTATTTATGATTTATTATTTATTATTTATTATTTATTATTTATTATTTATTATTTATTATTTATTATTTATTATTTATTATTTATTATTTATTATTTATTATTTATTATTTATTATTTATTATTTATTATTTATTATTTATTATTTATTATTTATTATTTATTATTTATTATTTATTATTTATTATTTATTATTTATTATTTATTATTTATTATTTATTATTTATTATTTATTATTTATTATTTATTATTTATTATTTATTATTTATTATTTATTATTTATTATTTATTATTTATTATTTATTATTTATTATTTATTATTTATTATTTATTATTTATTATTTATTATTTATTATTTATTATTTATTATTTATTATTTATTATTTATTATTTATTATTCATTATTTATTATTTATTATTTATTATTTATTATTTATGATTTATGATTTATTATTTATTATTTATTATTTATCATTTATCATTTATTATTTATTATTTATTATTTATTATTTATTATTTATTATTTGTTATTTATTATTTATTATTTATTATTTATTATTTATTATTTATTATTTATTATTTATTATTTATTATTTATTATTTATTTTATTATATATAATTTGTTATTTATTATTTATAATTCATAATTTGTTATTTATTACTTATTATTTATTATTTAGTGGAGGATACACAACTCAAAGATTTGTGACTTTAACATTACCCATATATATAATATAACCTTCTGTGACTCAGATTGGTTGCAAATTTAACATTTCCCAAAATTTAATTGCATAAAAAATAAAAATAAAAATCAGAATACAAAAAAACCCAAGTTTCACATCTTTTACTCAAAAACTTGAGAAAAATCCTCAAAATATTTGAATTAATGGGTTCCAACTGCTATACCTTTCCAGAAGGTTTAGCCACTCTTTTTCTTACATGGTGATTGTGACTAAATCACTAGATGCATTAATTCATCCACTCATTTCAAAAAATGTGATCTCTGATACTTATCAATCCTAATCTCTTTTATATTAAATTTTTCCTTTAGAAAGTTACCAAATGAAGCAATTTGAAACTTGAAATAAGACCCATCACACCAAATTATGACTCTCCCTAATTTTTATCTACCAATTTCAATTTCCCATACTTTCTTCAATAACCATTGAGAAGGATGACAACCTTTTTTATGCAAAGAGATTGAAAATTTTTATGGGATGGGTGGATGGTAAGCATTTGATTAATTAAGTAAAATTAGAATCTTTTCAGATCTAAGTAATTTTGTATTCTTACATAGAGATCCGGATGAACTCAATAGATGTTCTGAAATCTCATCAAGTTGAAAATCAGTTTTAATATTTTAGGAAAACTATAGATAATTAAGTTTAGGATCTGTTTGGAACAAAGGACTTGTTTTGATCCCATTATCTTCCCCATACCATGGGCTACTCAAGGAATCGGATTATAAACATAATTTTTGAGATATTAGAAGCCCAATTACTGTAAAACACCCACCCCATTTACTGAAGGGTCAAAGATGAGGGGTATTTGGCACTAATTGAAATGGCCAATTTCATGTAAAATCTCAAAGTTAGGAAGACTATACTTCAAATTTCAAGTTTAATGTTTGAACTCAAGTGAAAGGTGGAAGGGAAATGCATTGAAGAATAACCTGAGGCAAAGATTAATGTCAAGATTTACTCTCAGCAAGAACATATGAAATTAACTAAATGAGGAAACAATCTGAAGGAGAAGTTATTTGAATTTTAATTTAATTTAAATTGTGCTGAAAATGACTAGATACAACCTGATAGACATCCTCTCTAGCTAGGAATTGCAAGGCTGGAATCAATTTACGGAAATGAAAGGCTGGATGAAATCATGTTTTGATGGTAAAAGCAGAAAGCAAGCAATGAAAAATGCAAATGCAAGGGGATAATGAGGAAACAATTAAATGCAAGTGGAAGACTAAAAAAAATAGTTAGGATTAAAAAAGAGGAATTGTTCCTGGGAATAGGAAGGCTTGGAAATGTTAGAAATTAATTAGATGATTGGCTGTACATGCAAGGTGAAAAATGATTTTCAAAATTTGGCCTGAAATGGATGGGAAAGTTAGCTAGTTTTGTTAAAATTCCATAGATAGACAGAGATAGAAGTTCAAATGTGAAGAATATTCAATCATAAGTATTTTCAGATGTTACTTCAAACTGTCCATGAAATTTAAAGTGGTGACTGAGTTTCTGTAGATCAAAGGTCCCATGTGGTTAACACCAAGAGTAGTAAGCAGAATTGATTTTTTTTTTTAGATTTATTTTTTTCATGCTTTTAGACTGAGGTAGAAAATACTGAAGAGAGGGGATACATCAAAATGATGGTAAAAAATAACCCTAGAGTTCAAATTTTGACACTTACACTCACCTGATTCAAAAAAATCAATTTTGAACATCTTCTCCCACCTACAACCCAAAATGCCTGGAAAATTTAATGGACCTGAAGAACTTCTTGTATGGCACTTGCCAATTATCTTAATCTTTGTGGTTTGGTTTTCAAATTAAACCCATAAAACATTTTATATCCACTGGCCACAATTTTCTTGTTTTTTTTTTTAAAAAAAAAAACAGTCTACAAAAAATTCTAGAAAACTAAAACTCTCTTGAAATCACTGATCCTCACTGATAAAATCAGCCTACTAAAAATTCACCTCAAGGATAGCTCTACCTTATCACTGCAATAAGTTCCAAGATTCCAAGATTTTTTGGATGTTTTTTTTTGGATAAAAATTAAACACCTTGAACTCACTAAAAGGCTAAAAAAATCTTTTGATTTAATGAAAGTTTATAGTCAAAGAGAAATTCAAATCATTGTTTCACTAGGATCCTATTACTGAGCTTGTTGATTAGTTCTTTCTTGATTCAGCTCAATGAACTAATTTTCTCATCTGATTTTTTTGGAATTCAGATTTGAATGTATGCAGACCTGACTGGGTGATTCCAACCACTCCACACCCAGATCCTCTACTATCCTCAATGGCTTCTAATTTTTTTTGTGTGTGTGTCTGTTGGTAAGCGGGTGTGGATAAAGAAATTAGGGAAAACCATGGAAAATGGATGATTTAGTTCTGAGTTTGTATCCTTGGTGATTTTTCTTGAATTTACCCATTTAATTCAATATCCTATTCTCTGAAAGTTGTGGATAAAATATTTTATTCATTTCTATTTAGATGATCTTGGGAATACCGTGTATAAATTCTGCTATCTGTTCAAATTTTTTACTGGTTGAAGGTGAGATATATAAACCAAAATTTATTTTTTTTATTTTGATTTTTTGTCTTGATCACATGATGCACATCATCAAAAAATTAAGTCCTGTTTGGTAAAGATTCATCAAAATTTAGCAGAATTCATTAAAAAATAGATTGGGACCAAGCAAGCAAGTGGTTTTTTCTTCTTTCTTCAAAAAAAAACACAAAAAACATTCATCCAGCAGCTAATTTTGTAAAGAAGTCTTGGTTTATTTCAAACTTATCTAAATCATGTCACACAAGATTTTAATTAGATTAATTTTTCTTTTAACTCCTTCTAAATGCCACAATTTTTTTACTAAAAAGTAAAAAAATTATGGTTTCCCAGTACCCTTTTTCATTTCATTTTTAACAGGCTAGACTCTGACCTTGTGAATTACCAAAAAAATTCTTTTTCTTTCAAGAAAAGCACAAAATTAGCTTTTCTTTCTTTTTTCAGCTAAAATCATCCCTTTCAGAATTTTTTACCATAAAAATAAATTGCCCAAGGAATTGATTTATTGTTAATATATTAATATTCATTTATATCTTATTGAATTAATGCCTTCATGTATGTTTTTCCCATTTTAGGAGGCATGTAACCTTCATCTTAGGCTTTAATCACATTCCCTGGTATGGTAAATGTTTCCACCTCCCCCTCCCCACCCCCCTTTAAAAGGACATAAGGGGGGGATGGCCCTTTTGAAGCAATGTTGCAGGGCTGAAGCCACTTTTACCTCTTTGCTAACATCAAAACAACTGCAGCCCTGCAGCTCTAACTGCTTTGAATGTGGCTAGTCTGGAGTGAAACTTGGAACAGCAGGCCCACAGATTGTTCAACAGTAGCAATGTTGTGAAAATTTAAGTGGTCCTGAATTTTTGAAGGCCTCAATGGTCACACTAGGTGCAGTCATCAACTTCACTACCAATTTTTAATTTAATTTAATTTATTGCTTTTACTTTTGATTTTGTTTTTTTTTGGTTTTATATTTATGTTATTTTTATTTTTTATTTGATCATTGTGGCTGACAAAATTGGCCTAAATGTTTTTCTTATTATTATTATCATTATTATTTTTGTAATTTTTTAATTTTTTAATTTGGTAATTTTTTTATTTTTGTAATTTTTTATTTTTTATTTTGGGAAATGTTAAATTTGTGAACCTACAAAACCTGTTCACAACTAAAGATGGGTTTCAACCCATCTGGTTTGTGAACAGCTTTTCACAGCCCATCTGAGGTGTGAATGGCCGTTGAAAACCAGGCCATGCAACCCATTTTGAGTTGTGAAAAGGTTGTGTAGGGTTGCAAATTTCACATTTATTTATTTATTTTTTATTTATATTTTGTATTTATTTATTATTTATTTATTTATTTATTGATTTTTTTATTGATTGATTGATTGATGGATTAATTTATTAATTGATTGATTGATTGATTGATTGATTGATTGATTGATTGATTGATTGATTGATTGATTGATTGATTGATTGATTGATTGATTGATTGATTGATTGATTGATTGATTGATTGATTGATTGATTGATTGATTGATTGATTGATTGATTGATTGATTGATTGATTGATTGATTGATTGATTGATTGATTGATTGATTGATTGATTGATTGATTGATTGATTGATTGATTGATTGATTGATTGATTGATTGATTGATTGATTGATTGATTGATTGATTGATTGATTGATTGATTGATTGATTGATTGATTGATTGATTGATTGATTGATTGATTGATTGATTGATTGATTGATTGATTGATTGATTGATTGATTGATTGATTGATTGATTGATTGATTGATTGATTGATTGATTGATTGATTGATTGATTGATTGATTGATTGATTGATTGATTGATTGATTGATTGATTGATTGATTGATTGATTGATTGATTGATTGATTGATTGATTGATTTTTAATTTACTTATTTGTTATTTTATTTATTTATTTGTGTTTGCAACTTGTTGAGCTGTGAACCTCTGTTCACAACTCATATGGGTTATGAATGGCTTTTCATGCCCGTTTGCAACCCCTGGGTTGCAAATTTGACTTTTCCCTTTATTTTTTTGATTTTTCTCTAAAACTTTTTTTTAATTTGTAAAAATTTTATCATTTTTTTTTTGATTTATTCTATTTTCACAAGTATTTATCTGTTTTAATCAGCCTTACACATAGATCCTAATGTTTTACTTTTTTTTATTTATTAATTGAATAATTCATTTATCTATTGAAAAATAAAAGATGATATATAATTGACAATCAATTAGAAACAATGAGTAGTAATAAGTAAAAATAATAAATAATAGGGCGTATCAAAGTTAGCCAACCCGCCATTTTTTTTACCAAATCTGCCATTTTTAATGGTGGGTTTATGAAATACACATACCCCCTAACTGGTGTATTTTGAAATGAAGGTTTTCATGAAAATGGCGGATTTCAAACATCAAACCTGCCATTAAACCCGCCATTTATGCATCATCATCCATCCACCATCCATCACATCTAAAACACCCATCCACATCAGCAAACCCATACCAGTCACATCTCCATTGCATCACACACATCTCATCTCCATTTCTTCACATCTCTATTGATTTTCACATCTCCATCTTCACACAAATCCCATCATCTCATAACCCCACATCACATCACCATCTTTCTCAAAATTTCCAATCAAACTTCCTGCCAGCAATTTGAAAACGCAAACAAGCTGACTGAGTTTTTGCTACTGTTTGACTCCTATTCAGACTCTGATTCAGACTCCAATTTGGAATCAACTTGGTTGGCTTTGAATTCTCTGTTGGAAAAGAAATGCATGGTTCCAACAATACACACCCTCCACAACCCTATTTATGAAAGGCAAAAGCTTCATCTCATCCCCAACTCAAGCTTCCAGCAACTATTCCAAACTCTATTGCCTTCATTCATGAAACTTTTGGAGATGATTGAAGACCACCACATCTTCCAGAACCATTCTTGGAATCCTCAATGCAATCCAGCCATCCAAATTGCTGTTGCTCTTTGTAGATAGGAATCAAATGGAAATGGAGCAGCAATCCATCAATTGTAAAATCTATTCTCAGTCAGTTATGGAAGCATTGACTTATACACCAAAAGAGTCATGATTTCTATCCTATCCTTCCGTTTCTCAGTCCTTTCTTGGCCAACCAAAGAAGAACGCAAGGAGATATCTCAAGCAATGGAGACGAAAGGCTTTCCTGGTTGCATTGGGTTTGTTGATGGAACCACCATCCCCTTGAGTCAAAAACCCAAGCTAGATGGCAACCACTATTTTGATTGCAAAAAAGGTAACTGATTCATTTCTTTTTCAATGACTTTGATAACACCTTTGATCACACCACTGAACAAATATGTTTAATTTTTTTTTAGATACTCCATGGCCCTACAACGTTTTTGTGATAACAACAAGAAGTTCATATCCCTCCATGCTGGCCTTCCAGGTTCTTTTCATGATTCATACGTGTTCAATCGGATGCAGATTGCCCAACAACCAGAGAACTACTTTGACCACAATCAATACCTTCTGGCTGATTCAGCTTATGCTAGTGGGAAATATGTGGTTCCAGCATACCAGAACATTTCATCTAACAATCAAGGAAAAACCAATTTTGACTATCATCTTTCCCAATCATGTGTTTGGATTGAGCATGCAATAGGAGTCCTGAAAGGAAGATGGGCCAGCTTAAGGGAAATGCAAAACCAGCTTCAAAACCCCAAAGACATGAAGATCTCCATCAACTGGATTATCACTTGTGTAATCCTTCACAATCTTTTCGCCGACTTCAAAGATGAATGCAACAAAATATTTGAAGATGATATTCCTGACCCGCCTCAAGTCATCCCTGTCTCATCTTGTCCCTCATCTTTTTCTATGAGAGAGCGGATTCTTCCTCTCAACCTTGCTTGCTTTTATGAGTAATGTTTGATTTTTAAATAGGTGAAAAATAACTTCACAGGAAGTTTTTTTTTTTTCTTCACCCAAGTTTCCAGGCTGAGTCAGTTTTTTTTTTTCTTAGTGGACTTAGACAAAATCAAAAAACACCTCCACCTCATACCCCACCACTTGCCAGCCCATCCACCTTTCCCCTCCACCTCACCGCTCCAACACTTCCACCTCACCCCACTCACACACTGGTCACCTTCCTTCCTCCTCCTCATCAAACAACCTCCTTCACCTCAGCAACCTAACAAACCTCACCAGCCTCATCAAACTCACCAAGATTGCCAAAACATCCACCATCCAACTCACCAACAGACTCAGTGAGTCCCCTTCCCTCTTTCTTTCCACTCACTATTGCTTACCTCTTCTTTGAACTCCCCCCAGGTCTTCTCTTGCATCCCCCTCCTCATCTGGTAAGCCCCTCCCTTCTCTTTCTCCCCCCTTCCTCCTCCTGCTCCTGCCTTGCTCAACCAACCCCCACTGATCAATTTGGTTTTAATCCACCAATTGAATCCTGATTGATTTATCAATAAATTGCTTGATCAATTTGCAATCAATCAAGCAATTGATTTGCTTTCAATAGCTCAATTGAATTTCAATCAATTTTTTGATTGTTTCGCAATTGATCAAGCAATTTTTTTGCAATTGATTGCTAATATCTCATCCACCATTTTTTGGAGTTTTCTTTGGTGCTGACCTCCCCTGGTTTTTTTTTTTTTTTATTTTTAGGTGTCTCTGGACTGCGCCCAAAGCCAACAGGGTCTTTTTTGATTGATTTGGGTTTTCTTTGCCATGGAAGGTATGTTTTTCTTTTAAATTTTTTTTGATGACTTTGCTTGTTGGTTTGTTGCATGGGTCACCCATGCCAATTTTTTTGGGGGGGATTCAGCTTCCGGTGTCCCTGGGTTCAAGTCCAGGTTTGGTTTCTTTTTTTTATTCAATCATGTTTCACCAACTATGTCTATTGGACTGACATTGTTTTTTTTTTTTTTTGTTTTTTTTTTTTTGGAAAACATTTGACCACTTTTGGGGAGCATCCTATTCTTCTCCCACCCCCTCAAAATGTTACACAAACATTTGAATCTATTCTTGTTCCTCACCCTAATCTAAGTATAGGATAGGGAGGGAACAAGATGGAAGGAGATGGCTTGAAAAAAATACAGAGAGGTGGGAAGAGTAGGGCTGCTCACCAAAAGAGGAATCAAATGAGAGATTCCAAAATATCTTTGGAGGTTTCCGAGGAAGGTATTAATGAAAAGGTGGTCTGGTCTGGTTGGAAACCATGTCCTTTGGATCTGTACCCTTCAATTGTTGCTAAAAAGAAAAAGAATATTCAAAAACCAACCCAGGAAGAGTTTGATCAAGCAAAACAAACAATCAAACGGTTCCATTACTTCCACTGTGGAAAAGTAATTGTCCTCAATCAATCTGATCATCAAGCCCTGGTTGCAATAATCAAATTTGTCCCATTGGAGAAACTTTCTGACCAAGAAAAGAAGGACATCAACTTTGTGACAACTTTCCTTCACCAGTCAAAAAAATTTGTCAACCCAGTTGGTCCTTCAAGATCTTGGGGTGGAAAAATGTGGGCAGTTGGATGGCAAAAATTAATGCACCCTTCAGAGTTCTTTGGACGTTATGTGAAGAAATCATCTATTAGATCTTCTACTCAAGAGTATGCTTTCCTCAACCTTAAGGCCAACAAGGTATCCCAAATTTTAGGACAAATGTTTTGCAATTTGGACAAAATTTTTTTTGAAGAAAACCATGATGCCATGAAGGACAACAACATCCCCTCTTTCTCTTTGTTGGAATTTTGTTCCAAGCCTACACCTTTTGATTGCTCCCCACACATCACTTTCACCTCCAATTCTTTTTACAACTCTCCTCATATTAAAAAAGGCAACATCTCTGGCTACTCCTTTTTACTCGTGGTTCCAACCAAGAAATCAAACAACTTATTGAAAATACAGAAAAATATCAAGTATTGGATGGCCAATTTGTTTTTCCTGACCTTGGCTTTGGAATTGATTTCAAGAAAAAAGGTATAGTCAAAATGTTTTGGGAAGCTAATAAGTGCAAGCAATGTACCTTTCCTGCTGTGGACACAGCAACCCATACCAGAATGGCCATGTCACTTCAAATTAATAAAACAACTAGAAACACTTGTAGGGACTTGAATAATGGCCAAATTTAATCTAGAAAAAAAAATATAAATAAAAACAAAAAAGATTTGTATGTTGGTGGGTTTAAGAATACTCTCAAATGTTGCAATCAAAAATAATTTTTTGTTTTTCTTTCACCCATGCAAATATATTTAAAAGCCCAGCATTTGAGTTATCTGCTGTATCTCATCTACTTTTCTACTGCTACCAATGCAAGCCAAGGCTACTGATACCTTATCCTTTTGTTTGGTTGCAAGTTGTTTGCTCTCCTTTTCCAGTTGTGCTTGCTGTCAATCCTTCTACTTTTCCTATTTTTGAAACTCTAGCTCAGCCTGTTTCAACTTCCACTCAGCATCCCATTTTTTTTGATGAGCCAAACTCTTGGCTTTCTGATTTTGAACATCCATGGCCAGTTGACAACCCCACTTTTTCTTTTCAAACTCAAGTTTTCCAGATTCAATTTGTGATTTGAATTTTTTTTCAGGGGAAAAGCAATGAGCATGGTTTTGAAAGCAAGGATATTCAACCAATGGACTTACATGAATCTTGCTTCTCCATTATTTCTTCAAAGCCTGAAAAACCGGAAGTTTTTCTCCTCTTTTGATGAATTTTGGAGTTGATATTGATGGAATTGGAGGCCTTTTGCTTACCCTTGGCAGAGGAGGTTTGAGTCTGAAAGTCATCACTGGTGTTCAAAGGCGATGTGGGAGGCCCCATTGGCTTGAGCTTTTGGCCATTCTGGAATAGATGAGCCTGTTTCTTTACAATCTAAATCAGTCAGTATTAACAAGACAGAAGAGAAAAGAGCTTGGTTCCTTACTTGAACAGATGTTGAGGGTAATGGAGACTGAGGAGTATCTTGTTCCGCATCAGCAAGGTTGATGAGATCTGCTAGCCTAGGAAGAGAGAAATCCAAAGAAGGAGGGGAGGGGTCCAAGGTATGGTTTGACATATCAATCAATGCGGAAGTAGAAGTGATTGGAGCTGATTGCAATTGAATATCCTCCTTGGCATCAGATGGGGGCCACTCCAAGAAAAAGTTTTCTTCAGGATCACCATTGCTAGGCTGAGCATCCCCAGCCAAGTCCTCAGCGTGGACTGAATCAGATTTTTGGGCATCAAAAGGGGCTAAAGGGGTGATCTTGGGCTTCTTTCCAAAGATTTCATCCATTTGAATGTAAAAAGGACAATTGGAGTCCAACTTATCAACCACTGAGTTGACTCCCTTGGCTTTGTCAGAGTTGGTGATACCAAAGCCAGTGAAGATTGAGATGGAGTGGGCCTTTTTGTACTTGGCTTGATAATTCTTGAATCACTCCCTCATCTTTTTGGACGACAGATCCAGCCTACCTTTTGTTTTGTTCTTGAGTTCATTGGCCATGAGGAGATAACCATTGAACTTAGAGGATGGAGGTTGGCCAACATGTGTTTCATTGTTGGATCCAAAGCAGGCATCATAGTTGGAGGGAGTTTTGAGCCAGTTGACCAGGATGATGTTATCAGCTCTCTTGAGCTGACTTGAGCCCTTGGAAGCTGATGGGGGAGGATTGTTTGAGCTCTTGGAAGCTGATGGGGGAGGATTGTTTGTTGTGGAGTTCCTTGGCAATGTTTGCTTTGGTGTGTTGGACTTTTGTGTGGACTTGCGGGGGGAGGTTTGCTGAGGGGGCATTTGGAAAGAGTAAGGGCAATAAGGTGATGAGAGGGATAAAGTGAAAATCAAGATAAAGTTATGAGAGATATGAAGTGATAAGAGCAATAAAGTGACAAGAGCAATAAAAAAATGATTGGATTCTTTGGATGAGGTTGGAGGTAGAGTGATGAGAGCAATGAAGCAATGAGAGAAATGAAGCAATGAGAGTGACAAAGCAATGAGAGCAATGAAGCAATGAGAGAAACAAAGCAATGAGAGCAATGAAGCAATGAGAGAAATGAAGCAATGAGAGCAATAAAGTGGTGAGTGATCAAGTGATGAGGGTGATAAATTGATGAGAGTGATGATGAGAGTGATAAATTCATGAGAGTGGTGAATCTTTTTATGATGAGGCTGGAGGTAAAAAAATTTGCAAGGAGGTTGGAGGTAGAAGGAGGTGGGAAGCCAGGGATGGATGACGTGGACAGGTGGCCAAAGCCTTTAAATACTTTATTTGAAAAAACCCACTTATTTCATGTTAACTTTGACACGTCTGATGTGAAATAAGTGGGTTTTGTTGATTTTTAATGGCGGATTTGGTTTGAAACCCGCCATTAAAAAATGGCCGATTTGGTTAACTTTGATATGCCCTAATGAAAATCAAATCTCTGAAAGTTTTTTAATTAAAAATAAGAGATCATAAAAGTAAAATTTCTGAATTTTTCAATCAAATAAAATTCTTCCAGTTTTATGTATTGTAAAAATGTGAAAAACATAAACAAATTCTAAAAGTTGTCATTTTTGAAGAGGGATCCAAATATAAGGGCTCAAGCAGAAAATATCCATGTTCTAAATAATTTAAAAAAAATTAAATTTGTCTGCACAAGATGAATTAATTCAGATCAAAAAAAATGGAAAAAATCTGATAAGAATGACTTATATAAAATAAAATTCAACAAAAACAAAATTCTACTTTTATAGAACAAAAACAAAACAAATGACAAGAATTCTTCCAAAAAAAACTTATTTAAATAATACAAAAGAAAAAAATAATTCTACTTCAATTCAATAGCACCAGGTTTATTTTTGTTTCAGGAGATTCAAGCACTTTCTATATTCTGTTTCAGAATGATTAACATCCCCCTGAAACTATATTAGTTCCACATCTTATCAACAGTTGTAATTGGAATTTCATGCTTCAAAAAAGCTCCTCCTTTACCCATTTTTAAGGCTTCCAAGTTAAATTCACCAACAGAAGCAACAAGAACAGGGTGATTTGAACCTTAAGCACAATCAAAGGGTAAAAAGTTTGATTATTGTGGAGTAGAGATCCAGACCATTGGTAATTCATCAACATTAGATAGGAAAGTACCCATATGTGGTAGCCTCATTCAATTTTTTGTGGAAGCCTTCACACCATCACCATCAAAGCTTTGTAGAAATTGATCAGGTGCCCAAGTATCATCAAAATTCTTCCAAATAACTTGATAAAATGACCACATTATTTCCAATTCTGATTTGACTTTATTCCTGAAATCCAGAAAGGTCCTCCCTATCTGATGAGCAACAGCACAATGAACACGATTGTCATATGACGGTGGATCATACAAAAATTAAGCACAATCGGAAAAATCACTTGGAAGGTGAGAAGCAAAGTTACTCCTCTTTGGCCTCATAGACATAGAATAATTTGAAGATTATTGAGCTGTGTGCATGGCTTCATTCAATTAAGCCTGTATTTTCCTGGCAGGAGAACTCTAATCATCTTTATTTTTCCAAATATTGCTACAATAATATGAACAAGTACAAAGTATTTAAGAATAATTCAATAATGAATAAAATAAATGATTAAAAAAATGGAATTAAAATAAAATAAATGAAATCAAAATAAAATAAATGAAATCAAAATAAAATAGAATAAATGAAATCAAAATAAAATAAATGAAATCAAAATGAAATTAATAATTCAAAAAGCAAAATAAGTGAGAATAAAGAATCAACAAATATATCAAAGTGAGTTTGTTTCGATATCCGCAACGGTCACAGTCACCCATGCGGTTGAAAATGCTTGCAGCAGAGGTTTTGAACATATGTAAATGCTCAACTGATGAGAAATCAAATCGAAAATGATCAACAAACGTCGACTATCTAAGCAATTCTTACCCAGTAAATATATCAAAATGTACAAATTTAGCAGGCGAAGAAAAAAAAAATAGCTAGTGCCGTTGGTCCGATCGACCTGGTCACTGCAGCGAAAGCGCCCCGTCCCTCCTCCCTCGTCCCGCTGTCGATAAAAAGGCTGGATGATTGCTATGCCAAATGGACCTTACTTGGTTCGATCTATCTTTTACCTTCGAATCCTGTTGCTCAATCTTTTCCCAGAATCGATCAGCGAACAAGTTTCAGAATTCCCAAAGTTCAGATTTGAGCCCACCCACGCAAGTTCTTCTGCCTTGTTAAGTCAAGCAAGATGAATGGATTGGACCAGGTGGTAGCCAAGGACCATAACCGGATAGTGATCGGGTCTTCTTTTGATCAAAAGAAGAAACCAAATGACTGTTCTTTCAAAGACAATTCGCAACGCACAAATCGTGTATGTGATTTGCTTGGTCGTGTTGACTTAATACCATCAACGAAGGGAGGTATCAGGGAAGGCAAGGAGGTTGTGAATTCAAATTACCCGATACTCGTCGGTTATAGTATTCGATCCATCTCAACGATGAGGTCAGGGGTATGACGCACATTCGGACCCCAAGTTGGTCCTAAATGATCATCCAAAGCGCCACTGTAACAGGGTCATAAGACAAATTCCAACTGATCTCGATTCGAAAATCAAAACTAAAACGAAGATCATAGCAGGCAAGACAACAGTTCGACGAGAGAGATCGACAGATGAAAGCCAAAGAACCAAACGAAACCGTACAGAACGGCGGGAGAAAAGACACTAAAGACGAATAGGTGATGTGAGAAATGAGTACTCAAGATGCAAATCATCAACAGCTTGAAACTGAAATAGATCGATCGAAATAGGATTCTGGAGCTCAAACCGTCAGAGTGAGTCGGTCGATCGACCTTGGGCGGTAATGAAGATGATGAGAGGATCAAGCAATTCATTCCGATCAGAATCGGACCCGAGAAATTCGAAGCAAACGTCAAAAGCGTGACGATCGGTAATGAGAAAGACTTCAATCCGTTGTAACTGTTCGATAGATCCACCCTGGAATATAGAACAAGGTCAAAAGGAAATCCATAGATTAAGTTACCCGTGATCCCATCGTTGAAACCTGATAAAGAGTCCTGAGTCAAGGATCAGGCTCACGTTGCTAAAGAATTCGAGCCACCTAACGCGAAGAAAGTACATTTCGAAAAGACTAATTCCATCCATGTGCACACGATCGGACACTCTGGAGCATGACCACCCTTCAGGCTCTCCGGTTCTTCAGTCGTCTCATCCATGGGTTCGCGAAGCGTATGGCACAGATCACTAGCCGCCCAGCAAACCCAGAGAACTAAATAATTTTCTGATTTGGTTAACGACCTCAAGAATATAAATATGCTTATCCTCAACGCTCTCAGAAAGCTTTGTTTTCTTTGACTGAGCAAGCAGAAACCCAAGCCTGAGACTAGGGTAATGTACAACCACCGCGGGCGTGATTCGCGGTCTTGAAAGAATGGACGATCTTGAGGCAAGTACAGGAATGGTCGATCGACAGGTGTCAAACTTAATATCCCAGCCACCAGAAAGCAGATCATAGAAAGCGACCCAAGAAATGGGTCTTTAAAGTTTTGGCGAGACCTCGGAATCAAGTAGTAAACTCCAAAGGGATCCATCAAATGACAAAGCCAAGGCTTTCTGTCCAGAAAGAAGGAAACGCTTGCATTCGGTCCAGCTTTTTGTCCTGAAAAGGTATGGATATAAGCGCGGGACAAGGACCGTTAAGCTTCCAAGTATCAAAACAGTATACGGTAGAGCAAGTCTTACCATTTTGGGACCAAGCGCGCAAGACCCGGATGAGCAAACAAGCGAAGAGATATTGAAATTTTCGATTAGCTGAAGTTACAAGTGCCAGGATGAGAAACGACGATCCGCCTAAGAAAAACCATGCTTCATGTTCCTCTTCAATGAAACTAGTAGACCCAAAGCTTGCTATCTGGACAGCCGCTAGAATCATGACCATAATCTCTTGGTTGGTAGCAGTGCCACGTTTCTGAATGCCTTGGAGAAGAAAGCAAGCAGTCGCGATGGACATAATTATCAAGCCGCAGAACATAATCGATGAATGATAACCCGAAAAGTGAGTTAAAAGATATTGCTGAGACCGTTTTAAAATCTGGTCTCAACGTTACATTTGTACAAAAGCTATTAATTTTAATTCAGTGCTCTTATATATCAACCAGGCATAATACTAACAGCTTGAAGATTCTTAACGTCGAGCCGATTAAGAATGGTTTCCAGGTCGTCCGTTTCACTGCTAGAGTGGAGATTCAACAACGCTCTCGCTGCGTGAAACCCTCCCAAGACTTTTTGGAGCAAAGCGATCATTTGCTTTGCATGATTTCTAAGGGCCATCTCGATTCGATACGGATCTGGCTCCTGCGTGCCAGGCTGAAGGAAAGACAGATTCAGAGCTGATTGGATAGCAACTCCGATGCTCGCAGATGGGATTCCAGTTCCAAGCAAGATTGCAAGAGTTGGTACGATGTCTACTTGCTGAATCTTTTCGGGTTTGATCTTCTGATCTAAAGCCCAGCCATCGTGATTGAAGGAGGGCGAAGCGAGTAACAATGCCTATCATGGAACATAGTACACAAACATGATTTCGAATTAGTTTGCCTCCTAGACGAAGCAAATGAGCCAAGCTGACGGTGGACAATTCATCCTCGGATGATCCCCCGTGGTTTCCACCATCGGTCATACCGTGATCACCCGCGACGAGAAGAAGGGTTTTTTCTTTTGCGGTCAACTCGTGATTAGAAATGCTTTCAAATATCCGTTTAATGACTAGGTCGAGTTGCTCTTGTTTAGGTCCCATCAAGGGACTATGGAAGGGCCGCAGAAATAATGAAGCAAATCATTTTAAGTACGGTGGACAATCAATCAGCGTCAAGTTGAATGAGAAAAGCTGACGATTTTGAGCCACCGAGGTGACCGACATGGTCGAGGCCAAGATAATGAAGGATGACGAGATCCCAATCCTGGGGATGTTCCTCGGATAAAAATTGATCTAGATGCCGAGTCACATTGTGGTCAACTGTCTCGGTGTCCTGATTTCTTTGGGAGGGATAGAAGGGGAATGTTATGTTAGATCGGATACGAGAGCACGTTGCAAAGGCCGTTGGATTAACAACCAACCGGGGCCTCCGTTGGAAGTCAGTTTGAACCAACCATGAGAGGATAACAGCAGGGGGGATTACAGACCGTTACATAGAAACTGGATACGCCGTCTACATCTGCAAACCACCGGGATGGGAATAGGCGCAGCCAAGTGTCATCACCGTAAAACAGAACCTTTTTCTTCAAAGGAAGCGAAGCTGTTTGTGATACCTCGTGGGAAGAAAACAGCAGCTGACGCAGCCATGAATCACTCCGCTCCAAGATGGCTTCTTGATCAGCGGAATCAGCGATATTCAAGACTGCATCGAGGAATTGAGGATTGGTACCTGCAATGTGAAGTGGGATCGATTAGGTGATGGATTGTAGTAAGATTATAGTGATTAGAAAAGCTGATGAAACAACGAAGCAAACCGGTCGTCATGGCCTTGAGTCTGGGTAGAGTAACGGTAGGAGCTTGGGCGAAGGCCGTATAGGGCAGTGCCTTTCCTGCTCGAACCAATCTTCAAGAATCCCACGAATGACGAACAACTGGTTTAACGTGCCTGGAATCCATGAGGGAGCTAAGGGTTGTGGTTTGAAGGAGAAAACTCACGATTGAGTAAAATTCATCCTGGAATCGGCCCCGAACATAAAATCACTATCCTCAAGCCAGTCAAAAAAAAAAAAGGAAGGAAAAAACAATTAAAAAAACAATAGTCAGAATCGCGCCCGCCCACGAGGTGATCAAAAGTTTCAAAGGGGTCATGATGCGACTTACCTGCGTAGGGCATCGATCAACACGAACACCAGCCTTTCAAATGGAGGTTTCGTCAAGTTCCGATGGTCCAACGGCGGCGGTGGGGCCCCATAGCCGGTCGATGGTTTGCTCGCTGGAAAGAACCCCTTGGCAAACAAACTTGCGCCGATCAACTGGAGGATGAATGTGAGAGTGATCTTGATTCTATCCGAATTTCCATGTCGAGCCTGTGGGGTCATGGTGCTCGGGGTAGGCAGCCGTGGAAGTCTGGTGGTGCTGGGTGGATGGAAAAACTGACTGACGGGCGGCTGGCTGCACCCAACTCGACCCGACCGGGTGCTGCCTGCCTGGTGGCCGGCCATCGACCAAGCTGACGTCACAGCAACCTGGTCGGCTCAGCGCCCCCCGAACATGGGGACCCGGGGCTTCCGGTGTGACTGGGCCGCACTGTGTCTAAAACTCGGCGTAGCTCGATGCGGTGACTTTTCTGGTGAAAACTGTAATTAGGAGATAGTCCCAAGCAGCTTCAAAAATATAAGCTCTTTGATCATGATACTTTGCCTCGTTAGGGTGTATCAAACTTGACGACAAAACTGGCCATGAAAAATCAAAAGAAACCACTTACTTCACATCTGGCATGTCAAAGTGACCAGCCAAATAAGTGGGTTCTTTCAACCCAAGTATATAAAGGTACTGCTTTTTTAACAAACTCATCTTTCTACTATCCAATCAACTCTATAACCCCATCCAACTTTGATCCTCCTCCAAACGTCCAACAAATTTCATAAACTCCCAAGAAACTCATCCTCCAATCCATTCCAATCCTCCCATAATCCATAATACATCCACCCATCCACCAATTTGACCAACTCAACCACAAGTTGGCATCATTCAAACTGCATTATGGTAGTATTTTATCTTCCACTCCCATCTTATCTTCCAAAAATTGTTTTGATCCCACCACTTATTCTCAACTCCAAGATCAGAAGCAAGTCATCAATGCTCAAGCAGCTTCCATGCATCAAGATCCAGCTTGAGCCAGTCAACAGAGTTCAAATCCATGCACATTGATCAAATCTTACTCAGCTATCCTCACAACAAAACCACTCCCCATCCTTCCAGAATCCAAGCTCTAAACTCTTCAATAAAATTAACTCTCATTAATCTTCCAATCTTTTTGCTATGTCTCTCATCTCATTCAACCTGCCTCAACCACACTCCACCAGTTTCTACCAACATCCCACATTCTTACTGAAGCACATGTGGTCCTGGTGGTTGAATATTGGGACCCTTGAAAACTGCTAGTGTATCTTCCTCCAAAGTTCCGCTCATTTATCACACTCAGATGGTCTACAGAACTACCCTCAAACCACCAGGATTGGCTAACTCATCCAATAATCTTGGTAACAGTTAAGAAGGTAAACAATGCTTGGGCACACTTGATCAGATGGATATTGTTGAAAAGAATTGAAATCACCTACTCCTTTTTTTCACATCATTGATGGGAAATGTGGTTTTTTCTGGTTCTCAATTATCCTCCTCAATCCCAATACAATCCATCAATTTTCTTCTTCTTCCTCCCCCCCTCCTCTTTTAAACTTCATCATATACTATTTTTTGGGGTTAAGGGGATCACCACTTGGTTTTAAGCTTGAAGATTCAAGCATAGGATCTTGTTTTTTTAGTTCAAGATGGTTGAAAAAGCCATAAATTCAAAAAGGTGGAATAAATCATCTGAATCCTTCCTCTCAATACTGCACTCTACTCATTCATTCACAGCCTTAGTTCTTGTCTGCAAAAAAAAAAAACAATTGGCTACAATCTAATCAAACCTTTCATTAGATCTCAGCAAAACTAAATCCACATACCTTCCTCTAAAGATTACCATTGCAAGACAAAACTCTTTGTTCTTCAATTTTTTCCATCATGTGCCCCTGTGCCAGAGAGATTCAGGAAAAATCAGTAAGCCCATGCTCTTAAAACTTCATCCTTCTGATAATCCAAAAATTTCCATTGAACCTACAACCTTCTAATAACTTCAAAATCCTGGCTTGCCTCACCATCAACAGCCACTTCCACTTCAGAGCCATTTGTTCAGAGTTTAGACAAAAACCTGAATCAAATAGCGCACCAATTCCATTCCCCTGCTTCTAGGAACACTACCAAGTCCTCAGGCTTAGTCAAAATTCAAGCTTTCTGGGTTGGATCTTAGCAATTCTCATGTCTATCTCTTGTGAAATTGGCCAATCCATTTAATTTCAAATCACCATTTTAATGTGATTTCTTCAAGTCATCCATAGCATCTTTTCCTATCCTTTATAATCACATTTTTAATCTGTTGTCCATATTTTGTTTCCCTCTCTTTAGGAAGAAGTATCTTAGTTACCACACAAACTCTAACTCACTCCAGTACCCACACAAGCCTTTGGTGTAGCTGTACCATAAGAGTTAGTCTCCTGATTCTATCTTTAAATTTGAGAAATAATTCCATCAGATCAAGAAACAAGTTGGCCAATGGGTTGAGGATGATTGAACCTGTCTAGGTACCACACACATGCTACCAGTGGTGACCCCAATTGTGGATTTTGGGTTTGGCAGCTGGTTTGGACACATGAAAATTGAGACATATTTTTTCTAGATCCACAATAAAAACTTTCAAGATCCAGCCTAGAATCCTTCTCACCAGAGTAATGGGGGTTCATGAAAATCAGAGAGGCTTGGAATCCATTTCATCAATTGCAGCTTTGGAGTATTTGAAGAAATAATTTAAAACCAATACTAAATTAAGATAAAAAATCAAATCAGCAAACCTTTTAGTTAAATTGATCCTAATTGATGTATTTACTTTTGAAAAACAGTTAAATACAAGGCAAAAATTAAAAATAATATAGCTTAAAAGGAAGAAATGGAAAAAGAAACATGGGGATTGGGAATAAAAAGTATAAATTGGAGCTTATAGCTCAAAGAAAGGACCCAGGCTAAATTAATGCCTTCAAAATTACTAAATCCACACCCTCCTCTGAAGAAGGCATTTTTTTGGCCTTTTTTTAATTTTTTTTTTGCCTTTTTCAAAGAAAGGAATTATTTTAGTATTTATTTTACTAAAACTAGGCCTTCTGGCATGTTTTTCCATGTTTAATGTTTAAGAAAAAACAAATACAGAAAATTCATGAGTTCAGAAAATTAAGGTTTGGTTAAAATCTTTAAGATTTTAAAGAGTGACTGGGGTGGGAGAACACAACCTTTGAAGAAGGTATGGGCAAAAAAGGCCTTTGGAAATTAATTGAGGCTTTGGGGGGCCCATATAAGGCCTCCATACCACCTATGGTGTCTTTCTGGGGTAGAGCATTTTGGAGAATCTAATGATGGAAATCACTTATGTTAATTTGACATTTGAAAAAAAAAATCAATATCATTTTTGTGCAAGTAATTTAAGTCTGAGTTCAGATATGAAAAAAAAACTTTATACAATATTATAAAGATAAGAAAAATGATAATAATTCATTTTATTTACATAAAATGAAATATTTTGAGTGGAATATCAATAAATTTGTACCAAAAATGAAAAAAATAGGAAAATGCCACATAGATGTATTTGATGAAGGGAATTCAAAAGTGTTAAAATCCAAGATAATTGAATGCTCAAATTATGAATAAATTTTGGATGAGAAATATCTCAAAATTAGATAGCTAGGTCCTAAAGGGACAAGGGTATCTGAATTAATAAAATAAAAGGCTTAAATGAGATGAGTATAATGGTGGCAAGAGCCATACTAAGCTGATAAATAGAAGCAGGACCTGTTAAAAGTAAAGCAACAAAAATGGCCAGAAAAGGCCTGATAGAGCAGTTTCTAGAAAATAATAGTTTGGAGTCAATTGCTAAAAAACAGATGAAAGAGCCAGATTGGATGAAAATACCTGCTGCAAATGAAAATCCACAAGTGAAAGAGCGCCAGGATCAGTTGACCCAGCAGAAGTGAGAGTAAGAAAGTATGGTGAATTTCAGTTTGAAAACACTGGGATGGGGTATTCTCAATACAAGAAAGTTCAAAAATTGGTTGGAGACCAAGAAGTAAAGTGAAGAATGAATCAGAGAAGATTTAAGTCATGAGGCTATCACACAATGGATGCAGAGTAGTAATCTATGTGCAAGTTAAGGGAATAAAAGCAGACCTCAATTTTGAGGTATGTCACATCTTGAGGAAAAAATTCTAACACACCCACCTGCCCAATAATTGGAGAAAAATGAGGATTTGAGAATGGGGAAACCAATAAGCCATGGAAATATTTCAGGGAAAGTATGAAAAGTATCTTACAGTGAGATTTCTAATCAGTAGATGCACCAGGTTTCATTTCCTATGTGTCTCTATCAACAAGATTGAGGGATTTTGAAAAAATTGGATTATTTTTTTGAAATTATAAGTTTCTATTGGAAATATTGAAGGAGTTTGATCAAATTGGTTTAGTTGCTTTTTAGAATGGGGAAATGGTAAAACCAAATTGAATCAGTGGATGTTTGATAGATGGAAAAGAAAAATCAGTTTAAGTTTTCTGGATTTTAGTGTAGCAAAATACAACAACATGATAAATTCAAAAATAAAGTTTATTTGTAGAAAAAATGGTATTTTTAGATTTTGTAGATATTGAGGGGATCAACTTTTAAGTGATTGATAAGAAGCTAAAGAAATGAGCTTCTAAATCTTTTGTGTTATATTCTGGTTTAGTTCAAAATTCAGCATTTTTTTTGTAAAAATTTGAGGATAGTTAGTACTGGAGGAGCAGAAGGAGAATTTTTAGATTTTTTTAGATTGAGAAGAATGGGAGTAGAGATTAGAGTTGATTTGGTTTGACTTAATGGGAGGATTTTTTTTGGAAGGCAACATCCTTCATGTTGAATTTCTTGTGGTCAAATTCAATATGGTACATTATTAATATATTTCCTTGAAAAAATCATGGAAATGATTTGGTTGAAGGATTAAAAATTGCTAGGGAGCTTTCTCAATATCATGAAAATTCTGGTCTCTTCATCGAGTTTGGAGCCTGAGGTGCTCATTCATTGGTTTGAGGATTACATTTTAGATATGAATGCTTTTCCAATAGTAAACTGGACTCAATTTAAGGCACCAAAGGCTTGCACTTAATAAAAAAGCTCTGCAGAAGAGTGTCAATCTTTGAGGCGATGACAGATTTTTCAGCCATTAAATTAATTTGAAAATGAAAAAATTGTTTGCAACGTAAGATATATTGGAAATATCAAGGTTTTGAATTATTAGATTGTAAGATTTTCTATTAAGAAGGGCATTTAATTCTCTAGTTTCATTTTCACTGGCACCCAACAATTTTTTTAGAAATATTTCAAGAGCATCAATTTTATCTAGTTTTGATTTGATAAGGGCAGCCCAATTGAAGTAGTGGGAACCATCAATTAAGACTTTAGATTTAATATTTAGTACACATCATAAGATTGAGAGTAGAGTATTCAGGAAGCAGAAGTAATAGCAAGTAGGTTTTTTGGTGGAGCCTTTTGGCTTTTAACTTGGTTAAAATTAAATATGATTTATTTCTCAAATGATGGAAAACTGATGAATAATCAGTAGCTCAACAGTTGATAGCTGGGTTCTAGAGGCAATAGTGTGCTATATTAATAAAAGAAGTATATTTATAACAGAAAAGGCTTAAATGAGATTAGTTAGAAGTAGCTAGATACTAATAGTTTCAAAGCAATAGCTAGAAAACAGAGGCAAGATCTGCATATAGCAGCAATAGCTGATTCACATGAATATTCACAAGTGCAAGAGCACCAGGATCAGTTGACCCCACAGAAATGAGAGCCAGAAAGGATGGTGGATTTCAGTTTAAAAAAAATGGGATGGAGTATTCTCAATACAAGAAAGGTAAAATGTTGGTTGGAGACCAAGAAGTACAGTGAATAATGAGCCAGAGAAGATTTAAATCATGAGGCTATCACACAATGAAGGCAGAGTGTTAATTTATGTGGAAGGTCAGGTATCCAGGAAGCCCTCAATTTTTGGGAACTTTAGAGCTTGAAGCCAAAATTATAACAAAAGATTTGCAAATATTCTAACAAAAATATGACCAAGTACACAAATAATCATTAAAAATATAAAAAAACACTCCTTTGAAAAAAAAATAATATTTCTGTTGGAATGTAAATACCTTTAACCATGAAAAAAATGAAAAATGCTAAATATATCTAATTCATTAGGGGAATTCAAATATTTTGAAGTATTTCAAAATAATCTTAATCAATTAAAATAATAATAAAATCAAATATGAAAAATTTACATCTTTGAATAAAAATTGATGTTTTTAATGGGATGTAAATATCCTATACTTAACATAAAAAGACATATAAAAATTCTACATAAACTAAAATTATGAGGGGAATTAAAAAATCTTGAAATATTTCAACAAAGAATTGATTGAGGAAAATAAAAATAATAATAAACTAGAAAATTTATTTCTTTGAACAAAAACTAATATTTCTAATGGAATGTAAATATCTTTTTAACATAAAAAAATGGCACATGGAACCTATTTAATGGGAGTAATTCAAATATTACTCAGAATTTCAAAATAGACTCCATCAAGTGCAATAATAATCCAAGAAATGTGAAAAATCAATTTATTTGAATAGAAATTGGCATTTCTAATTGAATTCAAATGATATTTTTACAAAAAAAAGGGAAATAAAAAACTTAGAAAAATTGTAAAAAAAACATATTCAAAGTGAGTAATTCAAATGATTCAACATTTTCCAAAAAACAAATCCATAAAATACCAGAATTAAAAATAAAATATCAAAAAAAAACTTTTCTTTGAAAAAAATTTAAACAGCAAGGGTGAGGAGTGTAGAGCTAAGAGAGTGACACCTCCTCTACAGAGGAGTGGGCAACAGATCATCCTGTGGGTATAGTCACCGCTGTGGACACTTCAGTTAGGATGAAGCACTTCAACCTGTCTCTAGTTGTTCTCCTCTCTTTCATCTTGTTTTGATCTTATTATTTTCATTTGTTTTCCATCTCTCATTCACTCTCATCTCACCATGGTCAAAAGGCATCATTTTGAACTTGTCACCACCAATCACAACCAAGGACCCTCTACCAGTCAACCCATCCTACGTCTAACTGGTAAGATCAACCTATTCCAACCAAAAAACTCAAGGTGGTTCAACTCAAGTCAATGTTTGCTCAATCAGAAACATCATCTTCTGTCCAGACAATAATGCCCCTCTCTCATCCAGTCACTCAACAATAATCAATCCGGGCATCTCAGTTACGGTCTTGCTGGTTTGTCAATAAAGATATTTCTCACAGTTTTAAGGCTAAAAGCCAAAGCCTACCGCGACCAGGAAGACTTAGGACCATGGCATTGGGATTGGGATTTTTTTTGGACTCATTCCATCAAGCTATCCTCAAGACAGCCCTCAAAACTACCCTGCTGCTGACAGAAGAGAACTATGGTATATGGATGGATAAGATGAAGGCTCTACTCAAACTCAGAGGAGTTCTGGACACACTAAAATCAGCCTTGGACCACCTCTCACCTCAAGACAACAATGAAATCCAGCTGCTCCTCATATCAAAGGTCAATTCCATCACTCACAATAACGTTATCAGCGCTGCCAATATCAACTCATCCAAGAACATATGGCTAGCCATCAAGGAACAATTTTCCTCCTCTCAAGCGTCTAATCAAGCCAGAATCTTCAACAACTTCTTGCACCTGAGCTTCAAAGAAGACAAGATCCTGAAGTTTGTCACAGACATCAAAACCGCTATCAAGAAGATGATCAACATAGGTATAGAATTACCAGAAAACATCTTGGCATACCTAACCATGTTCAAATTTCCATCAAATCTCCAGGATCTTAAGCGCCAACTCATGCACTCAGACAAGCAAATCTTGGTTGAATTTTTACGCAACCGCCTTGTTCAATATCACAACAAAGTCAAGGCTGCAATCACTGAGAAAGGTATCCTACAAGGTACAAATGAAACTGCTCTTGCCACAATGAGGAACAAGGTCAAAAATCAACTGTCTAATTGATGTGTCAAAGGATATCACAGCCCAAAACAAGACAAGAATCACTCAGAATTAGAATGCTATCACCTCCATCCTGATAAGGCCCCCAAGTGGTGGAGAGAGAATCAGACTCAATGGAAAGACAAGCAAAAGAAGACTCAGGACTCGGCCCACTTCCACGCTTTTGTGACCAGGTGGATAGAATCAAAGATTTGGGCTGAGAAGAACATCCTAATCAATAGCCGTGCAAACTTGCACATCTTCAATCAGTCAAGATTCTTCACCACACTGGAACCTTACAATGGAGAGAACGTCACTACTGGAAAGGCTGGAGCAGACCTCCCTATCCAAGGGGTGGGAACCGTCAAGCTGGAATGGAAGAATCACACGATTACACTGTCCAACTGCCTGTATGTCCCGGACATTGTTGTCCACCTAGTCAGCCCAGGAAAACTCCTTGATCAAGGATGCACTCTTGAGGCCAAATCTGGACACTTTGAGGTGAAAAAAGACAGTAAAAGAGTCTGTCAAGGCACAACTACTAACAATCTCTTTGTCCTTGACACACCCCGCAAGGTTTGCAGTCAAGAGTTCTACTCAACAAGTGTGGAGGGGCAGAGGACCCTGAAGAATCTCCATCTGTCCTACAGTCACGCCTCACTCAGTCGTCTTTCCAAAATCCAGGGAGTGCAATACACATCAACGGAGAAAGACAAGTTTGAATGCAAAGACTGTCTTCTATGCAAGATAAGCAAATCTCCCTTCAAGTCTGTCTCATCCTCTGCCACAAAACCCTTCAATAGGATACATCTTGACATTGTGGGTACAATCAGTCCAGAATCCCACAGACACAAAAAATATATATTGACAATTGTGGACAATTTTTCTGGGTACATCTCTGGCATTCCACTGACTTGGAAGGATGATACAACTCCCATATTGATAGAGGTTATCAAGAAGCAGAAGAAAATCTGTGGTTACTATCCGTCTATGGTCTTCTCTGATGGTGGAACAGAATTTGTAAACAATAGGTTAGTAACATACTTCAAGGAAAAGTTCATCAATTATCTTGTCACTGAGCCCTACCATCCCAAAAACAACAGCAGAGCCAAAAGGGCCAATCAAGCCATTGTTGAGAGCATGAGATCAACTCTAAGCTCAGCAAAACTTCTGAGAAAATACTGGTTGGAGATCCTCAAGTCCTGCTGTACTGGTCTGAACCAGATTCCCAAAGACAATCTTGAACACTCGTCCTGGGAGCTCATCAAAGGAAGCAAGCTTCCCCTCAACTATCTCCATCCCATTGGCATCACCACCATTGTTCTAAACCAAAGAAAATTGAAGGGAGACAAGTTCCAGCCTAAAGGGAGAGAAGGAAAACTCATTGGCTATAACACCAACCTACTCTCCTACCGGATTCTCATGCCCAATGGGAAAATTGTTCAATCCAAACATGTCAGGTTCCTGAAGAACTTGGTAGATGATCTAGGAATTAGCTTGACCTCAGATCTCAACTTCTGTGTGAACAAATTGGATGAAGAACATCCCTCAATAACCAAGGAGAATCCCATGTCTAGAATGAACTATAGGGATCCACCTGTCAAAGTGGACTCCTTGGATGAAGAAGAACCAGTCTTGGAAGCGGAATCTAATGTAAGTGAACCGGTGGGGAATCCGTCCAAACCTTTCAACCCAAGTGTAGATCAGAGGGTCATGGAGGTGGTTGAAGAACCTGTGAGAAGATCCCTTTGAGATCAATCAACCATCAGACCCCCTCAAGGCTATGGATTTCACCACTACTTTGAGCCCAAGACCTTCAATCAAGCTTGTCAGTGCATGGAAAGCTTCAAGTGGGGGGGGAAATAAAGAAAGAAGTTGATCAATGTGAACTACTTGAAGTCTGGGAAGACTATGAAGGAGACACACCACTGAAACCGCTTGATACGGTATGGGTATTCAAAATCAAAGAGAATGCCCATGATGATGCGGTCATCTACAAGGCTTGGATCTGCGTTAAAGGATTCAACCAAGTCCACGGCCTTGACTTTGATGAAACATTTGCACCAACCGGAAAGATAGCCCTGCTCAGAGAAATCCTTCTGTACGCCTTGAAGAACAAACTGAAAATTTGACAATACAATGTAAAGGCAGCCTTTCTCCACGCGCCCATTGAGGAAGAAGTAATCATCAAGGCACCCCAAGGATGCCAATGCAAATTTCAATACTTAAGACTCAAGAAAAGGCTATATGGACTCAAGCAATCTCCCAAGAATTGGTACGGTACACTCACAAACAGGATCAAATCAGTTGGCTTCAAGGAGTTGGATAGTGATCCCTGTCTTTACAAGTCCAAAGAAAACAACTCAATCCTGTTCTTCCACATTGACAATCTAATCCTCATGGGTGACGGGAACAATTTCAACAAAAAATTCAATTCTTGGTTCAAAGACTCACAAGCTCACAAACAAGACACCATACTTGGAATGAGGTTTGAACAAACACCAACAAGCATTCTTCTGAACCAACCCAAGCACATTGCACACAGCTTGGAAGAACTCAGGCTCCTCAAATCCAGACCCTTCTTGACCCCATTGACTCCACACCTACAACTGTGCAAAGCATCAGATGAAGACTTTGAGGAGTTCAAGAAGCTCAATATAAACTACAAATCTGCAATAGGACTCCTCAACTACATTGCGAGTTGGACCAGACCAGATCTCAGCTACTGCGTCTTGAGCCTAGCCAGGTTCCAAAACAAACCCGGACTGACACACTGGAAGGAGCTCAAACAAACTTGGCAATACCTCAACCACACCAGAGAATGGAAGCTGAATCTCACCTACAACAAATCAAAGGGGCCGCTGGAATGCTACAGCAATGCCTCCTAGGGAGAGGACCCCACTAGTTGCAAGTCACAATCAGGGTACCTCTGTCTGTCCTTTGGCTCCCTCCTCTCCTGGAACAGCTACAAGCAGCGGAATATAACCTCCTCATCCACAGAAGCTGAACTCAATCCACTATTGGACTCCTTTCTAGAAGGAAAATGGCTCTGCCATTTTCTGGAAGAAATATTTCAGAAGGATATCCTTTTGTCCAAGCACTTTGTTGAAAACAAAGGGCTAGACAAAAAACTCAAAAAGTTTGGCTCCAATGCCAAAAACACACACATGGATCTCAAGACAAAAGGACTTCAAGACAAACTCAAAGAAGGATCCTTAACGGTACAACTAATTGATACTTCCCAGATGCTTGCGGACCCACTAACCAAGGCAGTCAATGAGAAGAAACTGACAAAATTTACAGATCTTATTTTTAGAAAATAATAGGCTTGATCTCCAGTTAAGGGGAGTGTAGAGCTAAGAGAGTGACACCTCCTCTACAGAGGAGTGGGCAACGGATCATCCCGCGGGTATAGTCACCACTGCAGACACTTCAGTTAGGATGAAGCTCTACTTCAACCTGTCTCTAGTTGTTCTTGTCTCTTTCATCTTGTTTTTATCTTATTATTTTCATTTGTTTTCCATCTCTCATTCACTCTCATCTCACCACAGTTGAAAGGCATCATTTTGAACTTGTCACCACCAATCATGACCAAGGACCCTCTACCAGTCAACCCATCCTATGTCTAACTGGTAAGATCAACCTATTCCAACCAAAACACTCCAGGCGGTTCAACTCAAGTCGATGTTTGCTCAATCAGAATCATCATCTTCTGTCCAGAAAATAATGCCCCTCTCTCATCCAGTCACTCAACAATAATCAATCCAGGCATCTCAGTTACGGTCTTGCTGGTTTGTCAATAAAGATATTTCTCACAGTTTTTAGGAGGGAAAACCATACCCAGGGGTGGTGGTGGAGTGAGAATTGACCTGAAAGTTTCCAATCAATTTTGGATTTTTTCAAAGTACCTAAAAAATTCTTTCAAGCTTGGAGTTTTACGATTTGGTTGGATTCAAATGAATTTCCTTGGGATTTTGCATCCAATACATTTGGCTTGATATACTTAGTTGAGAATGCTCAATAATTTATTAAATGGAAGAAAATTTGAGAATTTCTATATTGAAGTTGGCCTACCCATTGAATAAAAAAGGGAAAAAAGATCAGAAATCATTCATTGTGTGAAAATAAACAATATGAGGGGAAAAATTAATACCTAGTTTCAATGCATTCCCATCCTAGTTTCAGTAGTTGGTTTTTCTTTCAGGCTTTAGATCCTTTTTAAAACTTTTAACAAAAGAAACCCTGCACTGGTTTGTTTCACATTGATTTTCTTTGCTTGTATTGATTCAATACTTTGCAATCTTTATTAAATTTCCAGTTGGGTGCACAATTATTTTTATTAGAATCTTGAGTGGCTTGTGGTGCATAGGAGGTTTTGAGGTCAAAATCTGCTATCATCTGAAAATGAGGAATGAATTTATGGAACATAAATTGTGTGAGGAGGATTAGTGTTAAATTCATATTTGGGGAGGGGGGGTTCAGTTGGATTGTGATAGAGGGATACAGTGGGAGGGAGGTTGCAGGAGGAATGGATATGGGTGGACATGTGGGGACAGAGAATTATGGGGGGCATGGAAAATATGGGGGACATTAAAATATGATTCATAAAGCTTATTTGGGTGCCTTGAAAATTTCAATTGTCATTTTAAAATTGGGGCTTGTGTAGGTACCCAGAGAAAGTGATTGGGTAGGTTGTTCAGGGATAGACTTTTGGTGCCTCATCAAACTTGCTTTGACCCACATCAAATCTTTTTGCATGCCTTCATTCCTGCTTGCCCCAATCAAGAGCTTATTTAGTTCATTCCCTACCTTTTTTTTCTTTCCAAATTTGATTCTTTGGTACTTTGTTTCATTAACCTCCTGTTCCATAGAGTTTATCTTTATAGATTATTTTTTTGGTTTATTTTGAATTTTCAACTTTAATTTTTCCTCCCTTGTCTCCCATTCCATTTTCTCAATGTTCCAAGCTTAGATTGGTCCCCAATACTGGTTGAAAATTCACCAATATCATTTGAACACAATCCAATTTATGGTTGGGAAGGCACCCAAACCAGTTGGCCAGGTGCCAAAATTGATATTTTTGGAGCCAATTTAGCTTGATGAAGATTAAAGTTTTTGAGGAATACAAATGGTTTTGATATAACATAATTAGATCACAGAATGATATGGTGGATTTGATTTATGGTATGTATTTTGGAGTTGAGGAGGACATTGAAATACTTCCAAGTGTTGGAACTAGCCATCTCCACAATTTTTCATATATTTTTCAATTTTTGACCAAACTTATGCAGCTTAAATTTGACAAATGTCACATTCAGGATAAAATTGGGGGTTGTGATTGGTAATCTGAGCAAAATGAGAAATTTAACCAAAAGAATTGTGGTTGCTCTTAAAAAAAAGGGTACTTGGAGCATCCACAGTTTTTATTGATAAATTTTTGTTAGCTCAGTCCTTGTTAGCTAAAAAAAATATTAAGCAAGGGCTTTAGCAAGTGTGAGACACAATCACACTTGTAAAATCTGTGTTGTAGCTAGATAATGAGACTTGGCCTGCAATTTTTCATCCCTCCACAAAAACTTTAATCAACCTCCACACTTGATTGCACCTTCCACCTTGAATGAAATTGAAATAAAACTATCATCAAACAATCATAAAACTCATAAAAAGATATTTCAAGATGATTTATCCCTTCGATTCCACAGGAGACTTTCAGAATTTTTTAAAAAAAAACTATTGTGAAAAAATGTCTTCCAAGAGCCCAAAGAATCCTTTAAACTATTAAATATAAAAAAACAGAGAAAAAAACAAGAGCTATAATTAACCATAAAAGGGTGCAAGGACACAATGAGATAATGAAGTATTATTTAAATAAGGATTGAATATTCCCTTTAAAAATATATTTGAAAGGAGGTTCAGGATGAGCAAGAGGATTTTTAAGAGGCCAGGAAATGACTTGGGAGTCCATATCCCATATGGAAACAAATATTTGTATGCTTGAGAGATACTAATTTTGATGAAATATAATTCAAACTGATTGATCTTGTTTCTTGATATTTGTTTCTTATTTTTCTTTAATGAATTCTTTGGGTAGATTGGAATATCACCTCAATAAAAAACTAATAGTTTGATCCATCAATTATCCTATGGATTCCTAGCTGATTCTACCAATGAATATTTTTATATTGGTGAAACTGTGGCACTTTCAACCTTGGATATGTTTTCTAATGATATTATGAAGATCTATGAAGAAGAATATCTAAATTTTACAACTAATCCATAGCTCAAATTAATCATGAAGTAGTATGAGGGCCATGGTTTCCCTGGTTTTTGTGGAAGTATTTATGGAATGCACTGGTCTTGGGAAAACTGTACTCAAGATTTTGCTGGTAAATATCAAGGAAAAGAAGGCACTCCTACTATGGTTTTGAAAGCAGTGGCCTCTATAAACTTAGAAATTTGGAACTGTTTCTTTGTCTCTCCTCGGAATTTCAATGAAATCAGTGGTAAAACATAGTCATATATCTGATGAATTTTTCACTTGTATTATTTTCACAACATTTTTAACTTCCTAACATATTTTGAAAATAATTCTTGTTCTGATATTTGATGTTTTTTATTTAATTTTTGGGATGAATCATCAGAATCTGATGTCAGACTTGAATTGAACAAAAACCAATAACCCTAGGGGTATTATTTAGCTGATTGGATGTAGCCCAACTGTTCATTATTTTTCAAATAATTCAGAAATTCTCAACATTATTCCACAAAATACTTCAACTAGCTGAGAGAAGCTGCCAGAAATGATATTTAACAAGAATTTTGAGTTCTTCAGGCAATTTTCTCTACTATCTCTCAACCCAGAAGATTATGGATGAGACAGGATATTGTCAAATTTGTGAAATGCTGTATTATCCTTCACAAAAGTATTGTGGAGGAAATCTCACCCTTTGATCCATTCACTCATTTCAATTCACAAATTTTAACTTCAAACACTACCATAGCCCCCAATATGCATGATCCTCATTTATTCCATACTTTTCAAATTCATAGTCAAAATACTTATTAGGGCGTATCAAAGTTAGCAAACCCGCCATTAGAAACCCGCCATTTTTTTTGACAAAACCCGCCATTTTTAATGGCGGGTTTCTGAAATAAACATACCCCCTAACTGGTGTATTTAAAAATGGCGTGTTTCATGAAAATGGCCGATTTCAATCATCAAACACGCCATTAAACCCGCCATTTATGCATCATCATCCATCCACCATCCATCACATCAAAAACACCCATCCACATCAGCAAATCCATACCGGTCCCATCTCCATTGCATCACACACATCTCTATTGTTTTTCACATACCTTCACATACCCATCTTCACAAAAATCTCATCATCATCTCATCACCCCACATCACTCACCACCTTTCTCAACATGTCCAATCAAACATCCCGCCAGCAAGTTGAAAACGCAAAAAAGCTGACTGAACTTTTGCTACTGTTTGACTCCCATTCAGACTCTGATTCAGACTCCGATTTGGAATCAACTTGGTTAGCTTTTAATTCTCTGTTGGCAAAGCAATACATGGTTCCAAGAATACACACTCTCCATAACCCTATGTATGAAAGGCAAAAGCTTCATCTCATCCCTGACTTAAGCTTCTAGCAACTTTTCCGAACTTTGTTGCCTTCTTTCATGAAACTTTTGGCAATGATTGAAGACCACCACATCTTCCAGAACAATTCTTGCAATCCTCAATGTGATCCAGCCATCCAACTTGCCATTGCTCTTTGTAGATTGGGGTCAAATGGAAATGGAGCAGCAATCCATCAATTGGAAAATCTATTCTCAGTCAGTTACGGAAGCATTGACTTATACACCAAAAGAGTCATGATTGCTATCCTATCTTTCCGTCGCTTGGTCCTTTCATGGCCAACCAAAGAAGAACGCAAGGAGATATCTCAAGTAATGGAGACAGAAGGCTTTCCTGGTTGCATTGGTTTTGTTGATGGAACCACCATCCCCTTGAGTCAAAAACCCAACCTAGATGGCAACCACTATTTTGATTGTAAAAAAAGGCAATTGATTCATTTCTTTTCCAATTGCTATGATAAAACTTTGGATCACACACTGACCAAATATGTTCCATCTCTTTTTTTAGATACTCCGTGGCACTACAGCTTGTTTGCAATAACAACAAGAAGTTCATCTCCCTCCATGCTGGCCTTCCAGGTTCTTGTCATGATTCATATGTTTTCAATTGGATGCGGATTGCCCAACAACCAGAGATCTACTTTGACCAAGATCAATACCTTCTGGCCAATTTGGCTTATGCTAGTGGGAAATATGTAGTTCCAGCATACCAGAATGTTTTGTCCAATGATCAAGGAAAAACCAATTTTAACTATCATCTTGCCCAATCACAAGTTCGGATTGAGCATGCCATAAGAATTCTGAAAGTAAGATGGGCCAGCTTACGGGAGATGCAAAAACAGCTCCAATGTTCCAAAGATATGAGGTTCCTCATCAACTGGATTATCACTTGTGTAATCCTTCACAACCTTTTGGCCGACATCAAAGATGAATGGGACGAAATATTCCAAGATGATATTCCTGATCCGCCTCAAGTCATCCCTGTCTCATCTGGTCCCTCATCTTCTTCTATGAGAGAGCGGATTCTTCCTCTCACCCTAGCTCGCTTTGATGAGTAATTTTTGATTTTGAAATTGGTAAAAATTCCCTTCACCGTATTTTTTTGGTTTTGGTTGTTCACCCAAGATTCATAGGCTGAGTTTTTTTTTATTTTTTTTTAGTGGACTTGAATCCAAAAACACCTCCACCTCAAACCCTGCCACTCACCAAATGCCACCCCCCTCTCCCTCACCACTCAACCCCTTCAACCTCACCCCACTCACTCACCTGTCAAACCCTGCCTCCTCCTCACCAAACCACCTCACTCATCACCACCACCTTACTCACCACCACCACCTCATCTCACCTCACTCACTGAATCCCCTCCTCCTAATCCTGGTAAGCCCCCTCCACCTTCTTCCTCTTCCTTCCCCTCACCAGTTGCTGATAATTTGATCATTCAAACTTTAGTCCCCCCCTGGATCCATTTCTCTATCCATCAAGGTGAGCCCCTCCCCTCCTCCAATTCCTCCTCTCATTGATCGAGCGATCAATTGCCAATGTCGGGGGTATTTTATTGGAATGAGATGGTGACATTATTAAAACCAAGGGGCAAATAAACAAAAGGATTGATGTTTCAGGCATGGCGCGGCCACAGCCCAATCAATCAAATACCATCATTGATTAGAAAGCACTTTGCATGGTTTCCTTAATGGACGCATTCATGCAAGGCATTCAATCTCCGGCATGCTTTGGTTGAAAAACCAAAGCACCTTTTAGGGTGGATGAGGTGGGTGGTGGTGGGTGGTTGTGAAACAAAAGGATTGATGTTTCAGGCATGGCGCGGCCACAGCCCAATCAATCAAATACCATCATCGATTAGAAAGCACTTTGCATGGTTTCCTTAATGGACGCATTCATGCAAGGCATTCAATCTCCGGCATGCTTTGGTTGAAAAACCAAAGCACCTTTTAGGGTGGATGAGGTGGGTGGTGGTGGGTGGTGGTGGGTGGTGGTGGGTGGTGGTTGGTGGTGGTCGGTGTTGGTGTGGTCCAGGTTACTAAATAGCTTCCTAGGTGGGGAGGGGATTGGAAAACCCCCCCACCAAGCCTGTCCCTCCCCCCTTGCTCGCTCACTAGGTGGGGAGCGGATTTGAAATCCCTCCCCCCTTCCCCCCCCCTCAATCTCCCCCCTTGCTCAATCGCTAGGTGGGGATGGAATTTGAAATCCCCCCCAAGGGGATTGGAAAACCCCCCCACCAAGCCTGTCCCTCCCCCCTTGCTTGCTCGCTAGGTGGGGAGCGGATTTGAAATCCCTCCCCCCTTCCCCCCCCCCCTCAATCTCCCCCCTTGCTCAATTGCTAGGTGGGGATGGAATTTGAAATCCCCCCCTCCCTCCCCCTCCCTCCCCCCTTGATCTCCCCCCTCTTTTGCTTGCTAGGTGGGGAGCGGATTTGAAATCCCCCCCCCTGCCTCCCCCCTTGATGTCCCCCTTTCTTGCTTGCTGGGAGGGGAGGTGATGAAGTGCCCCCCACCGCGAGCCCCACCAGCTCCTTCCCCCTCGCTCGCTTGCCGGGCAGGGGGGTGATGCAGTCCCCCCCCACCGCGAGCCGGTGGCTCGCTCCCCCCTTGCTTGGTCGCTGGGCGGGGGGTGATGAAGTCCCCCCCACCGCGAGCCGGTGGCTTGCTCCCCCCTTGCTTGGTCGCTGGGCAGGGGGTGATGAAGTCCCCCCCCACTGCAACCCCCTTCCCCCCCCCCTCGATCTCCCCCCTTGCTCAATCGCTAGGTGGGGATGGAATTTGAAATCCCCCCCTCCCTCCCCCCTCCCTCCCCCTCCCTCCCCCCTTGATCTCCCCCCTCTTTTGCTCGCTAGGTGGGGAGCGGATTTGAAATCCCCCCCCCTCCCTCCCCCCTCAATGTCCCCCTCGCTCGCTTGCTGGGCAGGGGGGTGATGAAGTGCCCCCCACCGCGAGCCCCACCAGCTCCTTCCCCCTCGCTCACTTGCCGGGCGGGGGGGTGATGCAGTCCCCCCCACCGCGAGCCGGTGGCTCGCTCCCCCCTTGCTTGGTCGCTGGGTGGGGGGTGATGAAGTCCCCCCCACCGCAAGCCGGTGGCTTGCTCCCCCCTCGCTTGGTCGC
The DNA here is from genome assembly GCA_025617555.3 of Puccinia polysora. Lineage (NCBI taxonomy): Eukaryota > Fungi > Basidiomycota > Pucciniomycetes > Pucciniales > Pucciniaceae > Puccinia > Puccinia polysora. The sequence continues at coordinate 21,757,592 of CM062618.1, read as the reverse complement.
TGGGCGGGGGGGTGATGAAGTCCCCCCCCACTGCGAGCCCCACCGGCCCCCCCCTTTGCCGCTTGCTTGGTCCGCCCACCGAGCCGGCCCCCCCCACTGCGAGCCCCACTGGCCCCCCCCCCTTCGCCGCTCGCTCGGTCCGCCCACCGAGCCGGCCCCCCCCACTGCAAGCCCCACCGGCCCCCCCCCCTTTTGGCCGCTCGCTTGGTCCGCCCACCAAGCCGGGCCCCCCCACTGCAAGCCCCACCGGCCCCCCCCCTTTGCCGCTCACTCGGTCCGCCCACCAAGTTGGCCCCCCCCTTTACCACTTGCTCGGTTGGGGGGTGATGAAATCCCCCCACCAAGCTGCCCCCCCCTTCCCCGCTCGCTTGGTTGGGGGGTGATGAAATCCCCCCACCGAGCCGGGCCCTCCCTCCCGCCTTGCTCGCTTGCTTGGTTGGGGGGTGATGAAGTCCCCCCAACAAGCTGCCCCCCCCCCCCTTTGCCGCTTGCTTGGTCGGGGGGTGATGAAATCCCCCCACCAAGCCGGGCCCTCCCTCCCGCCTCGCTCGCTTGCTCGGTTGGGGGGTGATGAAGTCCCCCCAACAAGCCAGGCCATGCTTGGTGCATTGACCTCTTCGAAAAAAGCAAAAAAAAATCAAAAAAAAACCAAAAAAAAACCAAAAAAAAAACCAAAAAAAACCAAAAAAAAAAAAAAAACCAAAAAAAAAACCAAAAAAAACCAAAAAAAAAACCAAAAAAAACCAAAAAAAAGCATAAAAAAACCCAAAAAAAACCAAAAAAAAACAAAAAAAAACCAAAAAAAAAACCAAAATTTTCAATGGTTGTCAATGTGAGAGGATTGGCACTCGGTCAGTTGGGCCAAATCGTTTCATTTGCAACCTTGGGTTTGAGTATAACTGTGATCCCTTCGCAGGAAAGTATGATGTTCAAGACCATTGTGTGACAGGGTCTGGTTTGATTTAACGCACAGTGGCACTGCCTTGAGCAAAAAATTGTCTCCTTGACCACATCAGGCTCAAACAACTGGGCAAAAGTGCTTTAGTTGCGAGCTTGATTTCAAGCAAAAAGGTATAGTCAAAATGGTTTGGGCGGCTAACAAGTACAAGCACTGTACCTTTCCAGCTGTGGACACCGCAACCCATACCAGAATGGCCATGTCACTCCAAATTAATAAAAAAAACTCAGAGCACTTGTAGGGACATGAAAAACGGCCAAATTTATTCTAGAGAAAAAAATATCAATAAAAACAAAAAAGATTTGTATATTGGTGGGGTTAATAATGCTCTCAAACGTTGTTGTAGTAAAAAATAATTTGTTTTTCTTTCATCCATGCAAATATCTTTACAAGCCCAGCATTTGATTAATCTGCTGTATTTCTTCTACCAATCTACCACTGCCAATGCAAGCCAAAGCTACTGATACCTTATCCTTTTTTTTGTTTGCCCGTTGTTCCCTCTCCTTTTCCAGTTGCACTTGCTGCCAATCCTTCTCCTTTTCCTATTTTTGAAACTCTAGCTCAGCTTGTTTCAACCTCCACTCGGCATCCAATTTTTGTTGATTAGCCAAAGTCTTGGCTTGCTGCTTTTGACCATCCATGGCCAGTTGGAGATCCCACTTTTGCTTTTCAAACTGAAGTTTATCTGATTCAATTTGTGATTTCACTGTTTTTTGGAGGGGAATGGCAATGAGCATGATTTTGCAAGCAAGGATATTGAATCAATCAACTTACATGAATCTTGCTTCTCCATGATTTCTTCAAAGCCCAAAAAACTGGAAGTGTTTCTCCTCTTTTGATGACTTTTGGGGTTGACATTGATGGAATTGGAGGCCTTTCGCTTACCCTTGGCAGAGGAGGTTTGAGTCTGAAAGTCCTCACTAGTATTTGAAGGCAATGTTGGAGGCCCCATTGGCTTGAGTTTTTGGCCAATAAAAAATGGATGAGCCTGTTTTTTTACAATGTAAATCAGTCCGGAGCAACCAGACAGAATCAAAAACAATTTAGTTCCTTACTTGAGCAGATGTTGATGGCAACTGTGATCCAGGAATAACATCCTCCTCATTGGGCAAGTTCTCCAGTTGTTCTGCCCCAGGAAGAGAGAAATCAAAAGAAGGAAGTGAGGGGTCCAAGGTTGGGATTGACTGATCAATCAATACCAAAGTAGAAGTGATTGTAGCCAATTGTGTTTGAATATCCTCCTTGTCATCAGATGGGGGCCACTCCAAGGCCAAGGTTTCATCAAGGTCCCCGTTGGTAGGCTGAGCATCCCCAGCCAAGTCCTCGGCATCAACGGAATTGGATTGTTGGGCATCAAAAGCAGCTAGGGGGGTGATGTTGGCCTTCTTTCCAAAGATTTCATCCATTTGAATATAAAAAGGACAAATGGAGTCCAACTTATCAACCACTGAGTTGATTCCTTTGGCTTTTTCCAAGTCGGTGATACCAAAGCCAGTGGAGATAGACATGGAGTGGGCCTTTTTGTACTTGGCTCAATAGTTTTTGAACTGCTCCCTCATCTGTTTGGATGACAGATCCAGCCTACCTTTTTTTTTGTTCTTGAGTTCATTGGCCATCAGGAGATAACCATTGACCTTAGAGGATTGAGGTTGGCTAACACATGTTTTGTTTTCAGATCCAAAGCAGGCATTGTAGTTGGAGGGAATTTTCAGCCAGTTTACCAGGATGATGTGATCAGCTCTCTTGAGCTGACTTGAGCCCTTGGAAGCTGATGGGGGAGGATTGTTTGTTTTGGAGTTCCTTGGCGATGTTCTCTTGGGTGTGTTGGACTTGTGGGGGGAGGTTTGCTGAGGGGCCATTTGAAAGAGTTCGGGCTACGCAAGTGATGAGAGCAATAAAGTGATGAGAGTGGTGAAGTTTTGAGAGCGATAAAGTGGATGAGAGTGATCAAGTGATGAGAGAGGTTAAGTGATGAGAGTGATGAAGTTTTGAGAGCGATGAAGTGGATGAGAGTGATCAATTGATGGGAGCGATAAAGTGATGAGAGTGGTCAATCAATTTTATGATGAGGGTGGGGGTAAAACATTTTCCAATGAGGTCGGAGGTAGAAGGAGGTGGGAAGACAGGGGTGTATGACGCGGACAGGTGGTGGAAGCATTTAAATACTTTATTTGAAAAAACCCACTTATTTCAGGTTAACTTTGACATGTCTGATCTGAAATAAGTGGGTTTTTTTGATTTTTAATGGCGGGTTTGAAATGGCGGATTTGGGTTGAAACCCGCCATTAAAAAATGGCGGGTTTGGTTAACTTTGATACCCCCTATTTTATTCATAATTCTAACTTCCATTTTCAGCTTATTGATGATTTAAGTTTATTGCTGGATTATTAGGAGCTCAATTTATTCACCCATTTTTTATTTTCTATTTTTTTTTTCACTCATCAGTGTTTTTTTTTCAACAATTCCTCTTAATTTCACTCACAGGCACTTGTTTTTTTTCACAAATTTCTTGTGAAAAGTATTGAAAATAAAACAGGGTGTCTTTCTAAATTTTTTAGGATTTATTTGATTGTATCAAATCATAGTGGCTCAAACCAAAACTTTTTATTCCATGGGAACAAAAAAATACCAACAAGAACAAAAAAACCCTGGAGAGATTGAATAGTAGCTGAGGAAACATTAAATGGTGCACAAGCCATCTGATAGTCTTGAGGGACCATAATCTCATAGCTCACCTTGATGACAACCTTTTTTTTTCAAAATCCTCAGTATTTCCTTACTATCATCATCTGGGAAACTTGCTTCTTCCAGAAGGATCACCTGTAACTGCCCCATGACTACTTTCACCTTGGTCTTCCTGGCTTCAAGTTGGTAAAAAAAATTTGGCAATTTAGTTTTCAAGTTTGGAAATATTTTTCTTTCACCAAAAAATTTGTTTTCTGGCTGCAAGTAACTCCAAGAAATTTGAAGATTCTTTGCAAGGTTTAGGATATGTATCAGAAAGTATTTGTTTGCATTTAGCAGACTTGACACCTTCAGGGTTTTGAGAAAAAGAATTGGATTGCAAGGGAGAGGACAGAAAGCCAGAACTTGAGGAATTTCAGTTAGAATGTCTCTGGAATTCACTAATTCATTTTGGATGGGTTCAAAGTAACTCCCAAGCACCTTCAAACTTGACAGTTTTCCCCTTGGTCTGCTGCAAACACTATCAGTTGCCAGAAAACTGTCTGCATTTTTCATGAATTTTTTCCTGTTGTTCAGAATGTTTGTCCTATTTATTTTTTTTGTTGTATTTTTTCTTGTTTTTTTCCTCCCTTTTTATTTTTTTGTCCTCAATTTAATTTGAAACAGTCAGTCACTCAAAATGAGCTCCCCTGCTTTTTCTTTCACCTCTTCTATTTTTAATAATAATTTTTCCCCATTTTAATTTTTGCACACAATATTTTTTGAAGCAGAATTTAATGAAAAAATTTCCCCAAAATATTGGTATTTAATTTTTAAAAAATCCAAGTAAGTAAGTACTTAAAAAAAACAAAAATGCGGGGGAAAAAAAGGAAAAAAAAAAACACAAAATTTTCAAAATTTAATTTGAGTTAAGTGAGATAACTACTAGTTTCTTTGATGGTGATTCCTGTCATTGTTTGCGTGTCACCATATGATTCTTAAAATTATTGACAATGAACAAAACATTTTTCGACCACTTCACCAGTTATCTTCTCTTCAATAGCACCATGAATTGCTGTGGAAAGATCCATCCAACTTTGAATATCTTGGTGCTTGACATGAACCTTGGTGATGTTTAAGACAAGCTCAATTGTATTGAACATTGGTGAGTACTTGGGGAGGAATTCAGTTTTGGTTTCTTTGCTTAATTCCTTCATGATTTGGCAGACTCAATCAAAATCTTAACCCCAATGGATGGGTGTGTTTTCCATGATTATGAGTGATTTTGGTGTGCAATGGACATGGAGGTAGAGAATAAAGGTTTAAATTTACAAAGAAATAGTGCCACCTTTATTCTTACCATCTTCATTGAGTAATTTGTAATAGATCATTCTGGAGTTGGCCAGAGCTCCAATCAGATGAATCATGCTCCCCCTGGAATTTGTTTCCAGGGAAGCAGCCTGGCCTAGTAGTAAGTAAGTAGGTAAGTAAGTAAGGATAAAAAAATTAAGTATATTTAAGTAATTAATTAAGTAAGAGTAACTAAAAGAAATTAATACTTAGTAAAAAAAATCTTACCAGAAAGGAAAAAAAAATGAGTGGGCTGAGTCTGAAAATTGAACCTAGACTCATCAATGAAGCTTAAATCCCTTCCTAAATCAGTGACAAAATTGAACACAAAATCATTTTGCTGTTGTAGGAAGGAAGCTTCATTCCACTTGCAAGGGACTGAAATCACCATCTTAAAGGTGATTTGAAGGCTCTTGAGTAGCTTTTGGACAGATGGGATCAAGATGGTGTTGTCAAATTTATTCTGGATATGAATGGCCAGACCCTTCAATCAACAGGAAGGATTCTCTTCAAGATGAATCAAGGTGGATGCAATAAAATCTTAGTCCAGTTTTTATTTTGCACATCTTGAAGCATTTGAGTGATTATTTTTTCCATTCCTTGCTTGATTGATTATCCTTCAAACTTTTCAATCCCATATGCCAAATATCTTTGCAACCTCAACTTGAGTCTTTTTCTGATTCAAGACATGTTGCTCCACAAGATTCTTCACCTTGCCACTAATTGGTTGATGTGGTTTTTGGACTTGGCTGGTTTGGGATTTTGCCTTTTTTTTCTTTTATTTTCTTCCTTTTTTTTTTAGATTTTCAAATTCAACCAAAAGGTGGTGGTTGGAAATAAGTTTCAAATGGGCCTGTTGGATGGCATTTGAATGATCTTTGATCTCTTCCTGGTATTTCCTTTCTTTTTCATCATAGTGGTTTTGGGGGCTACTATTGTTGTTATCCCTGCTGACCTGATCCAAAAACAAAGAAAGAAAAAAAATGCAATAATTACTTATCAGGATGGAAGGACTTACTGAATTAAATTGAGGGTTGAGTGAGTGGAACAACTTACTTAATTACAAGGAATTGAGTTGATGGAGTCAAAGCAATGTGGGTTGGTCAATGAATTCAAAGGAATTGCTTGACCTCTTGACTGGTTTGATAAAAAACCAGACAGGAAGCCTGGTACAGGAAACCTGTCATGGGATATCTTTTGAAATGAATTTTAACCATGCATGTCTGTTTTTTTCCAAGGGCTTTCCACATTTTTCAGCTGCTTGTCCAGCCAGAAATGTGCACCAAAAAATGCAGAAAGTCTTCTGGAAAATGATAGTAGATCTATTTGGCATGTTGAAGCAAGTCTATTGGGCTTAATCCACTGGGTGGGGAACACTCAATACTTTGGTAGATTGCCAAGAACTGTGGCTGCGTTTAAATTTGCCCAACATCTGAACAATAGAGCCAAAAACATGATCTTTGAATGTTTAAAACAATAAAAAGTTGAAAAAAGAAGGGAGGAAAGTATTAAATAGTTCACATGTATTTCCAATCTTAATAAGTTGATTTACTGTGGAGCTTAAAATCCTTCTCAACCCTCTTCAAAAAGCCACTCTGGACTGTTCAGTGGCAAACTCAGGGTCCTTGCTGATGTAAATCCAAGATTACACCAGCTGTTCTTCTTCTTGGGAGTTCCAGTTTGGCGTGTGTGTTTTTTGGCCAAATCTTGAGCCAATTGAAGTTCTGGGGAGGGTTTGGTTTCAAAATTTCCTATGATTTGGAGTAGGGGACCAAACCTATGGATCCTGAAAAGTGGGAGGAACAGACCAATTTTATATTGGGAAGGGGAGGGGAATGGTTAGTCAGGGATGAGGGGAGAGGCTGGGATCAAGGGATATGGGGGAGAGGGCACAAGAAAGGGATATGGGGGAGAGGGCACAAGAAAGGGATATGGAGGGGACAATGAAGGGGATGATGGATGGGATGAAGGGAAATGGGGGGAGGAGACAACAATGAGGAGGTGGTAGGGTGATGGCTATGGCAGAGGGATCTGGTGGATGGATGACTTGATGATGATGACGATGGTATGGTGGAGTTATGGAGGGTTCGGCAACTCCTGCCAAGGGTTGGCGCTAGCGAGCTCCATAAGTTTTCATAACTTTGCTGATTTTTGATCGAACTTATGGAGCTCGCTATACAGCGAAGTCCTATTTAGGACACGATTGGGGTTCGCGCTCGGTAAACCTAGCTAACGAGCGGGTTTACCGAGACGATTGCGGATGCTCTAACCTACTAAACAAAAACCACCACTCACTCGGGGTCGCAACTTTCGGCTTAACCAGAGCTTCGAGCTTAGGGGCTACATTTTTGAGTCATACATTTTTGTATTGCAATAGCAGGTTGGGGGGCAATCGACTACCTTCGGCGGCGCGACTATCTTCAGCGCTTCGAAGCTTGGATTCAGCAGCCTACATACTTTGGATTCGCTAGCTTGGTTGGACTTGATGGAAGTGCTGTTTCCGAATCATGACGGTTCGAAATTCATCATCTTGGATGGTGGGTCGGGCACGACGCTTGCCGACGAATTCGGTTGTCAGCTGGCGAGTCATCTCTGGTCTGCCGAGCTTTTGGTCGATCGGCCGGAAGTGCTCGCTAGCCTTCATCGGGCATGGGAACAAGCCGGCGCTCAGATCATCTCTACCGCTAGGTCAGTACTCTGTTATTTCCGAACCAAATCAAGTCCTTAATGCGCCTCAAGTTCATCGTACGAGTCTATGTCATGACCCCAAAACCCCTTCATCACCAATGATCCTCACCATTCTCGTCATCTTCCCAGGTTTCCTGCTTAAAAGAAGTACTAGGGAGCTTGCTTATTAACGTATGGACTCCTTCTGCGCTCTCTCTCGCTCACTATCACCGGGATCTAAAATCGATCACCTTGAATTTCAACTTTGAAAAATATCGACACCCTGAATCTAAATTGTGAACTGGGGTATCAGTTATCAGGCTACCCTTGAAGGCTTCTCATCTCTCCTATCTCAAAGTGGTCCCGCCGTAAATAGAAATTCGTTGAATGGTCTGCAGTTACTTCGCACTTCGGTCACATTGGCGCGCCACTCATTGACTCGTGAAGATAGTCGTGTTGCTCTTTCTCTCGGACCCTTCGGGGCGACGCTGATTCCCGGACAAGAGTACACCGGTTCTTACCCGGCACCGTACGATACATTCGAGAAACTGGTCGAATTCCACTACGATCGCTTGATGAATTTTGCTGAGGATGAAGTAACTTGGGATAATGTGGACGTTGTCCTTTTCGAAACCGTACCTAACTTGATCGAGGCCCGCGCAATTCGACAAGCCTGGAAAAAATTAGACAGTCATCTGAACCGTTTCCCTCGCGTGGACTCCGCACCATCCAAGAATCCTACCCGAACGGTTAAGCCTTGGGTCATCAGTTTCGTTTTCTCTGGCTTGAACGGTGGAGAATTCCCAACGGGTGAGGCTCCTACCGAGGTCTTGGAGGCGGCGTTGGAGTTTGATAGCGAGCTAGCCGAGCCATCTGGCATTGGCGTCAATTGTACAAAACTTGAGCATTTGACACCCATCCTGAAAGCTTGGACTTCAACTGATCGCGTTAAGCCTTCGACCTGGCTTTGGCTCTACCCTGATGGTGGGCCCACCTACGATCCAATTAACCGTGCTTGGTCTGGGTCTACCCTCACTCATGAACAATGGGCCCAAAGTCTCCTGAAAGTTGCCAACGAGTTTTCAAAATATTGGGCTGGTGTTGTTCTGGGTGGCTGTTGTAAAGCAGGCACGCAGCATATTCATGCTCTCCATCAACTTAGCCTTCCAATCAGCAACCCCGCCAAGACTTCGTAAGGTTCTTGCCAGAATTTGTTCTTTCACCTCGCATATGCTTTCTTGAACCAAAAAAGTCACACAATATTTTCCTCGTTGAAATTTTCTCACCATTACCGAAGAATGTTCGGGTTAATCTGATTGGTACTTACTGAATATTTCAACTCGTCGTTTCATAGAAAAAATGTTTTGTAATCAAATTTTATTTCACTTCGAGCAGCCAATCTCATTAGGACCGTTTGCATCAAGAGACTCTTTGGCCATCTGATGCAAACTTCATAAAGTAAAAAGATAATAAAAAAATATCAAAGATTAATGTCTTTGAATAAAATCATGGCGTATCTGAGTTAAAAAACCTACCATTTGTTTAACGGAAGGTTTCAAGCCAAATATGTCACTTCAGAGCTGCCATTCAAAATGAAAAAACTCAATTTTTCACACCAGTCATGTCAGATTTAACTACAAAATAGGGTGTATCAGAGTTAAAGTTTTGAAAAATTGAAATTGCTTATTTCAGGAAAAATATCAATTTTTTGAAAAAAAAAATATTTTTTATCAAGATAAACAATGAACCAATGGTTTCAACTGATAGAAATAAAATTTTGAAAAAACAAAATGGATGATCCAGAAATCAGCCATTGATTTTTTTGAAAATTTTAACTCTGATACATCCTAATAAGTGGGGTTTTTCAAATCTACCTCTATAAAAATATTGGTTTCTCAAGGGTTGGAAAATATAAACATTGAGTTCCTTCAAAAAACCATTGAGTAGCTGGTGTTTTTCTTCCCAATCTGAGCCAAAAACCAGAGGTGGGCCATGCATCTACTCCACTCAAGCTTTTGCGCTGGGCAAAAAGGCTTCCCTGCCCCAATTTGGGGGAAATATACACTGGTCAAGTATATGAAGGTGCTCACAGCCTCAACCACCACACCATCCATCCCTTTGTTCACAACTTTCTCCACCTCTGAACTCATCAAAGATATCCTCATGCACTCTACACATAAACCAATCCACCATCTTGCACTTGATCCATATCTCTCCAACCTCATCCAGAAATTTTTGAATCACTAGCTCTGAATAAATCATCATTTAATTTAAAGTCACCTTCCTTTGAAGAAAAATTCCTTCTCAGAAAAATAAAAGATCTAATAAATCCAAGCAAAACTCTCTATCAAATTCAAAATCATAAATTCCTTCTTCTTGATCCACTCAAAAATCTTCAATTCAACTGAAGAGAGCAGATCATATCATTCTGGTTGATTGGCCCAAAAAGCCTACTAAAATCAATGCTCAATATGGGATCAAAATAAAGATTGTGTTGTTCAAACACCATCTGCTAAGGTTTTTTTTATTGGCTGATGCCAAATTGGCTAAAGAAAATAGAATAAAATTTAGGCTTGATTTTTCACCAAGGAAGATGAGGAAGTTTTTCAAGAACTATTGGGCAAAGTACAGAAAAGTACACTCCTTGTTCAACTCCACTGGATTTTGCATGATAAAAGGAGGGAAGTCCAAGGGGATCAACATGGTTATTGATATGGTATTTCAAGCTTTTTGGAGAACCCACCCAAATCAGGAAGATTTTTTCTAAAGCCCCTGTGGAACCCTCCCCCCCCCCTCCCCCCCCCCCCCCCCCAATAGCCTGCATGGCACATGGAAAATTTTGTTTGGGTTGGGCCAAAGTTTGTCTTGGCCAACACCCAAGCCAATCAGCCACACCTTCCAAAATTGACAATTGGGGGCAACAGTTTTCCTTTTCTTTTCTTTTCTTCGGCAAAATTCTAAATAAAAAATTTCTAATTAGAAAAAAAATTAGTGGTTGAGGTGAAGAGACAAATAGAGAGGGAGAGAGAAAGTGAGGGGGGGGGGGGTGCCAACAGCTTGGCCTCAGCCAATTTAAACTTGGCTGTGTGCAAAGGTCTGCAGTGCAACCAGATGTGGAAATCAAGCCCTCTGGGCACACTCCAAAGTCTTTTACTTGGGATTATTCCCAGGAAAGATTGAAATATCATAAATTGGAATCAATCTGTCCTTCATATAATCAAAGGGATAATTTTTTTTTTGACAAAATTCAACATCATACCACTTGCTGATTCTGATGCCCAAAGATCCAAGTCAGCCAATCCAAAGGAGATGTTTGCAATTCCTGAAAATATGGATGGTAATAAAAAGAAACCCCAAGAGCTAATTGAATGGAAAGCACCTAATGAAATTGAGGAAATTCCAAATATATTTGCCCCAATCCAATCAAAATAAGCATCTTCAAATCATTCAAATACTTCTTTGGATCCATTTCTTGACTCTTTTGAGCAATCAATTCCAAGCTTGGATCAAGTAAATCAGGTTATCCCCCCAACAAAGGATGATTATAATTTACTATCCCTTTTCAAGATGCCAAAACTTTATATTCAATTTTCATCCACTCAGGTCAGTATGCAATTGCTTATCCAGTTCATTCTTGGTTGATAATTCATGATTTATGGAAATCAAAACTTATTTTTTTAAAAAAAAATACAAAGCTTAAGCCAATGGGACCTCCCAGGTCACCTTCAAATAATGGTGATGATTTTCAGAGATATTTTTCCTGAGTCAATGAAAGGTGGAAGACCTCAAATTCATTTAAAATCATCCCAAAAAAATATTTCCTTAGAAATTGCTTTTGTTAGTAGCAGTTGACCGGTTGAGCAAATTCAACAAATTTCTTGTGTACTTGGATTTTAAATATGTTAATATTTATCTTTTTTAGAAAAAAAAAGAAACAGTAAACATGCTTGATAGAATTTTAAATTATTCAAAGCATTTTCAATTTTTTTTTTTCATACCCACTAATCTTTGAATACTTTGAAATTCCATTAATTTTTTTCTGGACTGCAAGTGCCATATTTTCTTTGAGATTATTTATCTGACAGGATAAGCCTATTGGTGTATACTTTCTGGATGGTGATAATACTCAAGAATTCTGATGAATTAAATACTTGGATTTGAAAAAAGCTAATTTCAAAAAAAAGAAAATCTAGGGAAATCCAAAATAACCTGATAATTCCTAAAGGCAAACTGCCCCTCTATAATAAAAGATTTTTCAACTTCATCTGCGAAACTCTTTGGATTGAGGAGTGGAATACATTTTACCAAACTCCATGAATTAAAATTTACATCTTGATTGGAGAGGTTTTGAAAATCAAACATGGTAATTTTCAAGAATGAAGCAAAAAAAACTCCTGTATCAGAAATGCACATGCACCCATTTCAGAAATGTTGTATTTCACTAGATTTTAAAGACATTAAACTTCTCCTTCTTCAAAACAAAAGTTTGACCACCAACAACATGCTGGCTGAAATCTTCACCAAGGCCCTCACAGTGAAAAAAAAATAATGAGGTGACTCAGGCTCTTAAAATTCATGGGTTTTGAATGAGGGGAGGGGATGGGGGTGAGATTTAAGGGTTCAGCACTTCAAATGAGTGTGGGGTGGGCAGTGATAGTCATATTCTTACCAAACCAACTATTCAGTTGTTTTTTTGTTACTCTTAAATGGTTCTCTAAACCAATTCCATTGGTTCATCATCCAAATTTATATGTTTTTGTCTACTCTATCATTCCTTGGTTGCCACTCAAACTCAGGTCTTGTTGTACTTAAGTTAGAATCTCTTTCTTTTTCATTTAATTCTTTCATTCTTCAACTCATGATTTTTATGATTCATTACTTACCATAGGTTGGCTTCTACAATTGAATCATCTTGTAATCACAAGTACACACAATGAGGCCTTATTCCCTTGGTTAAAAATCCTTGGTGTCCTTTAGATCTTGGGCCCTTTGCATAAAAGTAAAATCTCACTCTATTTTCCAAAGTCTATCAGAAATGAATTCAGCAAGCATTTTTTTTTATAAGTGAGGTGCAGGAGGTCCTATGGTTAGGCCTACATAGTTCATGGAATTGATGTGGACCTCCAAGCCTTTTACAAAAATAGAAAGGCTATTTCTGATTTTAAGCTTAAGAAATTCTTTATTTAATTTTGATTGGTTGTTTGCCAGCAATAATTTGTAGTGATTTACAAGTAATTTCCAAAGGAAATTGGATTTTTGCATGTTTTCATTTGTTAGAAACTGTCAGGGATTTAACCTCTATTGCTATACCTAGCCGTGGTTAAACCTGCAAAAGAATAAAGACAAACCAATATTTAAATTAGTTTTGACTTATATATTCCAAAAAGCAACTTTAAAAGTTTACAGACTCAAATAATACCAAGGTATTATGAGTGAATAGCCACACCTTAAACCTTTATAATAGGTAAGGGGCCTTAGTCTTAAAGGAGTAAGACCAAAAGGAGATTTGCTTATAAATAAGTTCACACCCTTTTAAAGAGTAACACACAGGGGTTACTTATCCAAGTGAGACCTTCCACTCGAAATTGGTGTTTCCAGATAGGTTATTGATTGAATTTAATACCAAAGTTTATAGCCCCAGTCAATCTTCTTCTTGAGATTAAGGTTAATGGGCTTGTTAACTCTTGCTTGTATTCTTGTTCAAATAATAATATATAATGGATGATGAAAGGGCTATAGGGTAAAGACACTGCTCTTTTAAGGTAACAGGAGCCCTCAGGGGACTCTAGTAATCACCAGGGGAGTGTCAGGCTCTCCTTGGGTTCGTCCTCAAAGGCCCAAGACATCATTACATCATTCCCAATGGGTAATAAAGAACTATACCCATTGGGAAGGATTTTCAAGGTAAAGTTTTCATTTTAATTACTAAAAGGTTACTTACTGGGTCTTAGGACTTATACACCACTCAGATGGACGGTATAGAAGCCTTAGAATCCATCATAATGATTATTTATATTTATTTAATGTAGCTTAATACCTTGGCAAATAGTTTAATTTTAATTATAAGTATCTTAACTCATACTATACACATAGAGTATGTATACTCTTTGCAATGTTTATTAAAAGGTTTAAAGCCTACAGATGAACTCTGAGCCCTCTGAGTGGACGCACTCAAGGCTCAGTGAAGTATATTAAAGCATTATTACATCCAAAAGGGGATAGTATTAAATAAGTAATTAATTTATAATTATACTATACCTACAAGGGGTATATACTCTTGGCAGTGCTACTAGAAGGTTCATAGCTTACAATTAAGTTCTAAAGCCTCTGAGTGAACGCTCTCAAGGCTCAGTAAGGTGTATTAAGTGTACAGAGGGAGTATTACTTATAATTACATCCCAAAGAGGGATAAGGTAAAAATTATGCAATTTAATTGTACAGAGTAGAGAGTATGGGTTAATATGATTACCATGGCTCCCAACTAAACCCTGAGCCTTCTGAGTGGACTCACTCAGGGCTCAGATTAGTATATTAAGGTATTAATGTATCCCAAAAGGGATAATATTAAATATTTAATTAATTTATACAGTATAGAGAGTATGGGTTAATATGATTACTGTAACTCCTTCCCAAAGAGAGGAAACACTTTGGGAACTTCTATATCAATAATTGGGACGCATCTGAGTCCTCATAACTTAATTTAAAGTTATATTGGGTCCCCTTCTTGATAATATAAATTATCAAGGTTTTAATTCCATAATCCATACTCATAAAAACATACTTATACAACATTATATAATATTATTAAGATTTAATATATAATTACAAAACTACTCAACATTTTCATTATTTTCTCAATTGTGGTTTGAACCAGTGACCTTGGTATCAGATACTGGGAAGTGAGCCTAGTACTTAGCCACTATACCAGCAGGACATATGAGTTTCCAGACATTTGGACAAGTCTAACTGTCTCGTGGCTGACAGAAATATGTATTAGTTTTCCTACCAAATAGGGTGGAGTATGACACAAACCATCCTTATTTTATTCTCCTCAAATTCTTCTATCTTAATTTCTAAATATTTAATTCAGAAATAGCCCTTTTATTTTTTTCATAGACTTGGATGGCCACATCAAGGCCATGGATAATTCTATAGGCCTAACCATAGGACCTCTTAGCTTGCAATTTTACAAACCATTTATTGCTGAATTCATTGCTCATAACCCATTGGGAAGTAGAGTGAGATTTTCCTTTTATGTAAAGGACCCAAGATCTAATGAACACAGGCTGGCTTGGTGGAAGAGGATACATAACTTTAAAAAAGGAAAACCTATAAAAGTTTAGAAAAGAAATAACAAACAGATTAGAAGGATTGAAGAAAGATGGAAGTCTCTGTTGAAATAGCATGATAGCAGTCAGTTTGATGACATGAAAGTTAAGAAGATCTTGAAATCAATGAGAAAAAGAGAAATAAGCAAATAACTTGGATACTGGAAAATTTAATTTTAGCTCTAATTACATGAGGCTTAGATCAACAAGATTTTAAATCCATCACAATTTCCGCAGGTCTTGTTGCTGCAATGGGAAAACCCATTTTTGATTCATTACCCCCCTCAATCATGAAATTGTTAGGTGTAGATCAGTGATCAAATGTTAGTTTTTTATCCTAGGGAGGGCTTTTGTGAATAATTTGGCTCAAATTAAATGAAACCCAACAGGAAATCATCAATCTACACCAAAAGATTGTTGTGGCTGTACCACATAAATTTCTTGCCAACCCAACCACACATACACATAAACACATACCTTTATAAATACTCCTACAAAAACAGAAATAAATACTATCAGTTTCAAGGAAACTGTCCTGTTTTTATGTAATTCTTTTCCAAATTTTCAGATTTTCTGTCCTTGGTTTTATTTTATTTGTCCTATTGTTTCAAGTTATTGTCCTATGTTAAATTTTTATGTCTGACTTTTTACTATTTATTTCCTGCAATGAAGAAAACCTTCCCTTGCCATAAAAAAATGCTCTCCAGTCTTATAATGTTTTTTTCCTGAATTTTCAGGTTTTTTGTCCGCCTGTTAATTTTGGCGCCCAAGATTTTTTTGTTGGGAAAATGGAGTATAAAAAATATGTTAAAAATGGGTTTTTGTAATTTCAACCAAAATATGATTTTCTCTTGCTTAAATTAAGTAAAGGAAAACTGTTACTTAATTAATTTACATGATCAAGTAAAAGCAAAAAAAAAAAAAAAATGAAAAAAATGAAAAATGAAAGAAAAAAATGAAAGAGAAAAACTTGAGGAAAAAAAAGGAATTAAGTCATTTGAAGATAAGAGCTAGGATTTTTGATAATATTTCCAGTTATAGGTTGCATATCACTACATGATTTTTAAAATTTTTGGCAATGGGTGAAGCAATTTTTTGCAACTTCTGGCATGATTTCCCGTTCAATAGCATGATGGATTGCTTAAGCAAGATCTTTCTGGCTTCAAAAGTTTTGATGTTTGACTTTAATTTTTATTATTTTGAAAACAAGCTTGATTGGGTTAAGCATGGGAGAGGATTTGGGAAGAAATTTGATTTTGGGTTTTTGGGTTGAATCCTTCATTATATGGACAACTCAATCAAAATCTTCTCCATGATGAATTGGTGCATTTTCCATGATAATGAGTGATTTTGGCAGGCATCTTTCATGTAGTCAGAGAAGGAAATTGGCAATGTTGAGGGAGACAGTAACACCTTTTTTTTTACAATCCTTTTTCAGCAATTTGTAATAGATCATTCCTGAATATGCCAGAGCCCCAAAAAGATGGATCATGCTTCCCCTGGAATTGGTTGCAAGGGAAGCTGCCTGAACTGAATAAAAACAAAATAAATAAAAAAATAAAAAATAATAATGAGCATCAGAAACAATTTACCAGAAATTGAGAAACTGTGAGTAGGCTGAGTCTGAGAGTTGAAACCAGACTCATCAATAAAGATGAGGTTCATTCCTACATCTGTGAAAAAATTGAGAACAAAATTGTGTTGCTGCTGTAGGAAGAAAGCCTTTTTCCACTTGCAAGGAACTGGAGTGACCAAATTCCAGGTGATGCCAAGATTGTGAAGAACCTTCTGGATTGAGGGGATTGAGATAGAGAAATCAAACTTTTCCTTGATGTGGCCAGCTAGGTCCTTCAAACATGAGGCCGGATTATCTTCAAGATGCATCAAATTCAATGAAATGATTTCATTGGAAATCTTTGACTTGGGTTGTTGTGTGGCTCTTGATCAATCCTCATTTCCATCTCAAGCCTCACCTATAATTGTTTGAACTTGACGGTCAGAGATGCCAAATGTTTTGGCAAACTCTACTTGGGATTTTCTTTTTTTGAGGAATTGCTGTTCAACCAGATCCTTGATCTTTCCACTGATTGGTTGATGAGGTTTTCTTTCCTGACTGATTTGGGATTTTTCTTTCTTCTGGTTTTCTTTGTTCTTTTTCAGGTTTTTGAAGGACTTCAATAGAGCAAGATTGGAGGTAAGGTGGTGATGGGCTTCTTGGATAGCCAAGGAATGCACTTGAATCTCTTGTTTGTATTTGCAAGCCTAATCTTCATAACCCTGGGGAAACTTGTGGTTGTTGATTGTTTCATCCATTGCTATTATGAAGCAAATTGAACCCAAAAAAGAAAAAAAATAGTAAGTACATTTAAATAATTGATCCAATTGAAGTAAAATAGGAAATAAGAGAGTACTGACTTTCCAAAATGATGTTGGCGGTTGATTTCAAAGTTGAGGGGTGCAGTGTAAAGGCCCCTGCAGTTTCCTGTCCGGTTTGGGCCAAACCCAGACAGAAAACCCAACACAGGTGACCTGTCACTTGAAAATTTTAGCAAAGGTTTTTGCCCTTGTGCTTCCAAGTGTTTCCCCAGGCTTTCCAGCCATTTCAACATTTTGGCCTGCTGGACATGCATGACAAAAACTCCAAAAAGTTTTCTTTCAACTGATTCTACTTCATTTTTCCAGATTCATAAAAAATTCCATGATATCTATCTCTATAAAAAGATTGGTTTTTAAAGGGTTGGAAAATACTAATTTAAACCTTGTTTGAAACCATTGAGTAGCTGGCATTTTTCTCCACAATCTTGGCCGCAAACTGGATCCAGGCCATGCATCTACTTTGCTAGCAGCACCTGCAGAACTGGTGACATGGTTAAGATCATCTACCACCATCTTGATAAGTTGGTGTGCACTAAATAGGGCTCAATAGCTGTCAACTTGAAAAAATCCTTGACAAGGATCTGTAAATTGGATCCTTGTTGAGGCTCAACAAGCAAAATTTTGTCAATCCCCACTCTAATATTTCTTCCCCCCAACCTCCCCCTCCATCACTTCACCCTACCATACCCCCCCCCTCCCTTTGAACTTTATCAGTTCCATCAACAACCCCCCACCCATTTTACATTCTTCTCAATCAATTACATTTTTTTTAAACTCAAAATGGTCCAACAACTGTTTATTTGCCCTGTTTGGTGGCGGTCCCAACCCTTATCAAGCAGGGATTTGCGGAAGCAAACATGGTGGGACCCACTCCCTACTCCTCTAAACTGTTGCGCAGGCCCAATTTATCAAAAAAAGCAAACAAAATTGAGTTTTGACAGTTATAAACCCTTGCATGCCTTGAAAACTTGTCTCAAGGATTTTTCCAAGGTGGTGGTGGATGCTCTAAGGATCTACCACCGTCTCAATAATTTTATGAACCAACAGAGGGTAGAATTGATAATCTCATTACAATGTGGCTTGCTCAACTCCTATTTGAATTATTTACAAGAAAGGCTGGGCGGCAGTAGGGTTGAACAACTACTAGCGTTACCAAGTAAGTAGGCAACTAATCCCCCCCTCACTACAAGGAACCAGCCATTGGAAACCATTCAAGGGCTGCTCAAGGCCAGGACAGCGCCCTTTGCCAAGCCCATCAACTAAGCCATCAGGTGGCAATGTGCCGTGCACTTCAGCGGTTTGGTGAGGATGTCAGCCAGCTTTTCTGCCGCTGGGCACCATACTAATGTCAACCAGCCACAATTTATGGCCTGGTTGGTCACATAGAACTCAATTTTTATGTGCAGGGTCCACTTATTTTTGCTGTTATCATTGGCTATCAGTGTTACGGCTTTGTTGTTGAAGTATAGCTTACCAACAAGGTCTTGCAGTAGGATTTCCCTTGGAAGGTGAAAAATCCAAAGCGTGTGCCGGGTTTCTATCCCCATGGCCATGAATTCAGCCTGAAATGTGGATGCTGCAGCCACTGTCAGCCTGCACAACTGCCAGTAAACCAGGCAGTTGTGGTACTTGATTAGCACACCGTAGGTGGAACGGGAAAACTCACCTCCCCAACCGGCGTCACTCTATGTTTCTATGCCATTTGAGAAATTGGGATAGAGGAAAAGGGGTAAGTTGCTGGTGCATGCAAGGTAGGCCACCAGGTGACAGAGGTCCTTCCAGTGTTCCTCTGATGGATTGGGTGAGAATTGTGCTAGAAGGTTCAATGCATAAGCAATGTCTGGAAGTGTCCCAACAGCAAGATATCCTATTGAGCTGATGAGGGATAAATAGGTACTTCCCTTTGTTGATAGCGGTGGTCCCAGCGTCATACTTGGTATAAAACCTTCAGGCAAGGCGGTGCTCACCTGCCTTTGGTCCCAATTTTTCTGTACCATGGTATTTAGCAGGCCAGGCTGAGACAGGACAAACTCACAGTGGTCACAGCGGACAAAAAACCCAACAACAGTGGTGATCCCTTTGGTCCATTTGATCTCCAATGCACCTTTCAGCTCCTTCTCAAGGCATCCTAGGGTGGTGTCCAAAGACCCGGTGATGATACCATTGTCCATGTGCAGTCACACAAATGTGCAATTTTCTGGGTGGTGGAAAGTGTACACACAAGAATCATAAATGCTTGGGACATACCCTATTTTTTCCAGAACCGCGCTGAAGTGCCTTCACCAGAATCTGGCGGCCTTTTTTATGCCATAGAGTGACTTTTTGAGCAGGCAGGATTTTTCAGGGTTCACAGGTAGCCCTTCTGGTGGAGCCACCCATACCTCACCATTGATACTGGAGTTTAGATAGGCGGCAACTACGTCAAAGCTGAATACCAGCCAGTTGTACACCATCACAATTGTCAAAAGAAGCCTCACCAAGCTGAAAGTGGCAGTGGGAGCAAAAGTTTCTGTGAATTCCTGGCCTTCCACCTGGGCAAAGCCCTTGGAAACATACCTTGACTTAAGGATTATGTTGTTGAGCTGTGTATTTTTGTCAAACACCCACTTGGCAGAGAGCAGCCATTTCCCAGGTGGGATCTTGTGGATCTCAAAGACCCCCTTATGGAGCAGTTTAGAAATCTCTTTCTTTACAGCCTGCTCCCAGTGCGCCCATTCCAGGCTCTTTTGCGCTTGATTGAAGTTTTTGAGGATCTTGCCAGACTCCAGCACCTCTATCCTGAAAATTGAGTCAATAAGTTGCCCCTGTTTTTCAACAGTAGACTCACCTTCAAATAAGCCCAGCTGTAGATGGTTGATGATGTGGCCTATTGAGCCCTTCTTGACCAGTGCCTCTGCAAACAAATTCTGGTTGCCAAAGAATTCCCAGGCCAAGCAAACAATGGAGTTGGTTGATGGGATGTAGAATTCCCACCCCTTGCTGTCATCAAGGTGGCCAAAAACTTAACCCCAGGTTGATTGATCCTGTAGTTTGTTTTGTTTCTTGGGAGGGGTGAGCACAAACGCCAGCAAGCCAAAAACTCACATTAAATTGAGGCAAGGTTGCTTGCCAATGAAAATTTCAAAAGGGGTAACAGGACCACTTAAATTGTTTGGAAGGTGATTCAAAATGTGACAGGCCCATGCCAACACAAAGCCCCAGAAATTTGTTCAAAGAGGGCTGTTCTGCAGGATGGTCCTTTCCATGTATTGGATGGTGCAGTTGAGACGCTCAATAACCCCATTCTGGTGACGCTGGTATGGTAGACTAGGATCAACAACAAATCCTTCATGGGAAAAGTGCTTACTCTGGGCCTTGTTGGTGAACTCTCCCCCGTTATCCAAGCAAAAAAAAAATTTAACCTCTGGGTTGTTTGATGCTCCCACTTGGTCAGGGTCTCAATCAGCAATCTGCAGGCATCAGCTTTTGATTTGATAATGTGTACCCTGCCGTAAAAGGTTCCCACATCCCTTATGGTGAGTGCAAAGCATCCACCACCTATGGAGTTAACTGGCATTGGACCTATCAGGTCCACACAAACAATATCAAGGGGGCCACATGACCAGTGGGTGGATGTAAGGTGGCATCTGCAGTTGCCTTTGCACAAGCTGCGCATAGGGCAGGAGATATAACTTCTGGGGATCTTAGCTGGAAGGCCTTTTCCTCATTTAAGGTGCATGAGTCTGCGGATCTGCTGTAATGGGGTGTGACCAAACAGACAATGCCAGAAAAGCAAAGTCTTCTGATTGTTGGATAGACCTGACTGGTCCCATTAGAAGGCAGGGGACTTCCCATGGTGTTGTCTTGATAATATATTCATTGCAATCACCAGATTCAAAGCTGCCCTGATGGGCCTACTCATTGGGTACAAGTTCCTGAATGGGGTTGGAGCACAACTGGGACATTATTGCGCCTCCGGCATCCAGAAGGTCAATGGATTCAGAGTTACCATTCACACGCAATGTTTAATTTGCCTGTTTGAAGTCCCCAATCAACAGGAGGGTTGGCCTTGCCTGTGGGAAGAAATACACTCCTTTAACTTTGAATATCTTCCCATCCATCCCAGTGAATCACAGATTCCCCTTCCCTGTGATTGCATTCCCCATGTCATTAGTTGCAACCTTTATGGGGATGAGTTAAGTAAGGATCTGGAAGTCATGCAGTGCTTAAAAGTCGCCTGTGAAGTTTTTGGAGGCACTGGAGTCCCATAGCACATCCTGTCCCAGCTGAGTGCTGCGCTTGTCCATGCCAAGCTGTTGAAAAACAGGTATCAAGTTGGCTGGTGGTTGGTTGGTGAAGTCAAAGGACTGGTTGGGACGCTCTGTTTCTAGTGGTTCAGTTGCAAGGGTGGTCTGGTTGGCACAAGGAATTATGGGGTCTTGGTTTCAAGGGGGGAGGCTCTTGTGGAGGTGTTGGTTGTAGAAAGGTTGGTATGACTTGCTGCATTGACCAGGTGCTGGAAAAGGCTGAGACCCCAGGGCACTGTTACTTGACATTGGGGGGTGCATCAAGGTGTAGTTATATGTAACCAAGCATGCTGGGAAGGGTGCTTGCGCACCCATTAGTCCGTATGGTTTCTTTCAATGGCTCACTGGGCAATTTTCCCTTGGGTGACCCAATTTAAAGCAGTAGCTACACTTGAGGAAGGGTTGCGCAGCCTGGAAACATGGGTTGGGTCCCAGCGGTGGAGGCTTCTTGGGGGCATCAAAAGGTCCAAGACCAAAGGCATTTGAATCAACCAGGTTTGGCATTGCTGAGGTTCTGATAGCTTTTTTTTGGCACATGTAGGATTCCAGCAGCTGGGCAGTTTCATCCAAACTAGGGGAGGTGGTCCCCACAGCATCATAGTGGATGTCCATGCGCTGGTAAAATGCTTTGTAGATGGATGTGTTGCTTCAAATATTTTTGTGGAGGATCAAGCTGAGGATTCCCTCCACCAAGAAGTGAATCCCCAAGTCCCATAGCTCTTGGTCCTGGTTGCGCATATGGGCAATTAAGGAGGAGGTGTTTGGGAAGGATGATGGGTCCGTTGATACCAGTTTTTCCCAGGCTGTGACCTGCGCAGATTGGCTGATGGAGCAGAATTGGTCTTCCAGGTATTTGGAGATGTTGTGGGCCTTGCTCAGGTTGCCAGAGGAGGTTTCCCAATATGGATGAGTGGATGATCCCCCAAGCAATTTTCTCATTGGAGGCAGTGAGGGGGTCAGACCAGAGGAATTGTGGGTTAGAGAAAAACTCAGTGCATAGAACATCCAGACATCAGTGCCATTGGAGGTAGTTTTCTCCATTGGGTTTCAGGAAATCCTTGTCACATAGGCGCTTGGAGAATGACTGTACCAAGTTGGTGACACAAAGCTGCTCATTGTGCATGGCTTTCTTCCTGGCCTGGCTCTCTTCTCAATGTTGCACTTCTTTGGTTGAGATCCATTCCCTACACAGTTTGTCATGGAGGAAGCTTGTTGCCTGGAGTACTTGCTTTGATACATTGGTATCTTCATCCAGCAACCTGCTGGGGGATGGGGGGTGTTCCACTTTGGCCTCAGAACCATCTTGATGATTGTTGGGTTTGTGGGGTGGCCTCTCTCTGCTTTGTGTTGTGTAATTTCCCAGGATTAGTGGTGTGGTGAATTTGACATTGGGAGATGGGGCCATTTTGAGGGAAATTATTAGGGAGAGGCAGATGAAATGGAAGAATAAGGATAGGATGGTGGGGAAGTGGGAGCAGAGGCAGTGCAGGTAGCTTGCAGCAGGTCAGCACCCTTGAAGGGCAGGAGGATATCCACCTTGGCGTGCAAGCAGTGATTGCTGGTGTGGAATTCAGGAGAGGACTTCTCCTTTAATGGTTCCCAAGTTTGGAATTTATTGATCCCCTGCGTCTGTAAACCCTGAGTGCAACTGTTCACCCTTTGACTGAGAGAAAGAGAGATGAGAGAAAAGATCCTTCCAAAACTTATGATGATCCAATGATATAATTTCCCCTCCACATCTGGGTTGAGGGTGCGGTTTAAGTAGCCTTCCCCTCAAACCTAACCTAGGTACAACCGCAAGCAAACAAGAATAATGAAATACAACCCCTAATTACAGAACCCTAGCGCAACTCTATCCTTCCAACCCCATCCCATGATCCACATCCCATACCCCATATCCATCTGTATTGCCCGCCTGCCATTATGTTGTAAGACTCCAAACGGCGCAGGGCATTGGCAGTTCTGTGGAGGGGATAGGTGCTTTTTTAGGCTGCCCTCCTGAGTGTTACAAAAATATTTAAATGTAACCAGGATCAAGGTCCAGTAACCTTTGTTCATGAGGAATCAAATGGGATAGGGATAAGTCAATAGCAACAATAGCTGAGGGGGGAAGCAGCACTACCTGAACCAAGATGATGAGGAGAAAGACTTTGAACAAAATAAGTTAAAGTTTTCTCAGATTCCAATAGAAAAAAGCAGTTGTAAGTAACGGCGCCCACACACTAATAACTCTGGTCGTCAGCAGGTGCTTGGGAGAAATCAAATCAAACCCAATCAACCTCCAGGTTCTCAATGAACCTGCCCAACTCTCTGCAATCAAGCGCTTGAAGGGTACCAGATAACGGTGGGTGTCTGCACAAGACAATGCAATATGTTTATGGATCACTGAAACAAACAGTAACAATTTTGCACTAAGAGTAACCCAACACTTCTCAAGGATTCAAGAATAGTGTGGCAGAATGCAACTTGAATAATTAAAGGGAGGTTTAAAACTCCATGTTTAAGATTAATAAAACCTCTTAGTAAAAGGTGACTGGTCCAGAGAGACAATCAAATGAATGATCAAGACCAAGTAATGGTCAGAAAAAGGGATCAAGAGTGGTATAACACACTCAAGAATTCAATTTAATGAATTCTTCTTCAAACAGCAAGGCTATGGTTGGTGATAAGGAACAGGGCCACAGAAGGGCAGATCAGAATTTCAGACTTAAAAAAATTCAAGGGTAAGGGATAAGGATCAAGGGATAATCAAAAGATATATCCGGATAAGTGATCAATTTCACAAAGGAAGGAGCTCTTAGATCAGAAGCTCATAATTCTCATTAGTGGGAAAAATTGATGATGGAAAAAGCAGGGGAGATTCCCTCCTTTTATGGGCTAGAGAGCCCTGTAACTATTTACAATTGGATAACACAAATGAAAGCAGAAAAAGCTTGTGGAGGTCCGGTTCCCTTCTGCCAATCTTCCAGACTGGGGTGAGAGATTCTCACCCCCGCCTGTTGCTTGCAAATGTCCGTGCGGACATTTGCACACCTAGTAACAATGCAACACCCCCTTCCCATCCAAATCTGGAGGGGGGTGAGAAAGAAAGAAATTGTACAATAAAAAAAATAACAAAGCGGTGATGGTGGTGATGATGAGGATGCCATTTTTGATGAATCAATGATGAGAGGGAAGGCGATGATTTGCGCATGGCCAAGCAATGGGGAGGGTCATGATGAACGACGCGATGAGGATGAGGATGAGCAATGCAATGAGGATGAGGAGGAGCAACGCGATGAGGATGAGGATGAGCAATGCAATGAGGATGAGGAGGAGCAACGCGATGAGGATGAGCATGAGCAATGCAATCAGGATGAGGAGGAGCGACGCAATGAGGATGAGGATGAGCAATGCAATGAGGATGAGGATGAGGATGAGCAATGCAATGAGGATGAGGAGGAGCAACGCAATGAGGATGAGGATGAGCAATGCGTTGAGGATGAGGATGAGCAACGCAATGAGGATGAGGATGAGGATGAGTGACGCAATGAGGATGAGGATGAGCAACACAATGAGGATGAGAATGAGCAATAAATGAGGATGAGAATGATGCAAGCGATGAGGATGAGGAGGAGCGACGCAATGAGGATAGTTTTTTTTTTTTTAAATTTTTTTTTTTTGAATTCTTTTCCCAAGGTGTCCCAAATGGTTCAGCACAACGTCCACCCAGTTTGTCCTTCTCATGACGCGCCCAACTCAGAGCCCCCTGCGCATTTCTGCATCCACCCAACGCGCCGTTCCAGATATCCAAGATACATCCACACGTTGCAAGATGCGCAATCTGTCCAATACAATCCAATACGCCCCACATCTCCCAATGCTGAGCCCAATTTGACTGCTGCTGAGCCCACAGCATGGCTTACTGCGGCAAAGCCGCACCCATTGCTGAGCCCGCCACTACTGCTGAGCACGCAGGGCGCAGCCAATTCCAACTTGCTTCTATAAAAGACCACCACACTGGTCACTTTGGAGGTAGCAAACACTTCAATGCACGCTCTTGCGGGATACTATGCCCAGTTGCCAAAGTGGTTGACTGCTCACAGCTACTTTGAGCACGTGCACGGTGCAAGGGTGGGGATAAGGGATGGAGGGGGGAGATGAAAAAGTAGTAAGATATAACAAAGCTGGAGTGGGAGAATGTAGTCTTTTTTAGCAGGAAAGGGAGAGGGAAAACTTTGTTGCTTGTGTATGGCCATAGGGTTCAGCAGATATGGCTCATAACCTGTTACAGCCCAATAGAGGGTAGAATTTGTTAAGAGTGATGGGAGGACACAATTATGTCATAGAACTTTACCCACAAGGTTTCACAGATTTATCACATATCACATACCTTGTAGATATTCTAGTGCCTGACTATCTGCCCTTCCTGGAACCCTTCTCTCTCCTTACCAAGATTTGGATTTGGTATCAGCCCAAACGTGAGGCCGGAGGCTGAAGCGGTGGATGGTCAGGTGAGTTAGAATTCTGAGAGCAATCTAACCAAGATTTGGATTTGTTATTGGCCCAAACATGAGGCCGGAGGCTGAGGTTGTGGATGGTCAGATTGCATCATTGAACAGGTTAAAATAAGGTGAACCAACTAGCACAAACACCCATGGAAAATAGATATCAAAAGAGGAAGGAATATTGGATTAAAAACCAGGCAGAAAAGCAACAGAGCACCACAACCAGAGGAGAAAAAGGGGACAAGGGGACAGCAGACCAAGGATCATTGTCAGCCGGATTTGTATCTAAAGGGGAATTTGAATCAAGATTTGAGTTACAAAAAGCTACACTCACACAACAGTTCCAACAAATGGAGGCAGCCATGTCCAGGTTGGCCACGCCGCAAGAATCATTGGGCCCGCCAATTCCGCCCCACATGACCCTGGCCAGTAACCAAGGAGAAAACCCACTGATCATCAAATTTGTGAAAGACCCCATGTCTTTTCATTGGAATATTAACCCCAAACATCCGGTCCTTGCCTTTGATGGATCAAACTTGAATGTATGGGAAGGGGAAATCAACCGGAACCTACACAAGTCATTCAATTGCAACCCCAGTTTTCTGGAAGACCTGGCAAGCTTTGACACATTAATGAGCACAGAAAATAGAGCCATAGTCAACTTGCTTTGGAATTTGGTCAACAATGAGCTCTATGCCATCATTGAGGCGTCTTGGATAGAGCTAGCTAGATCAATATACAACAACTTGGTGGAGATGTGCAAGCAGTCAGACAGAAGACACAAACTAGCCATTGCAGAGAAGATGATGAAACTATTATCATCCCCCAAAGCGGACATGGCCTGGATAACAGGCTTCCACACAATCATGGCTGATCTCAATAAATTAGAGATCTCACACAATGAGCTGGTTGGCCTGCTTGTCCAATCCGTCAAAATTTCCCCACCAGGAATTGACAGCAAAATTACAACTATTCTGTCTTGCAGCAATCAAACAATGCAAAGATCCTACTGCAGTTCCTAGATGTGGTAAATGTTTTGCAAGGAGCAATAGGGAAACTGAAACCAAAGCTAGCAGCTGGTGTGGATTTGATGGAACTGGAAAGGATAAACGCCATCCAAGGATAATATGTCCCATGGCAACAAAGGAAGCCAATCCCCGGGAACCCCATTGACAAGTCCACAAATAAGCCTCACCTATCCATTGAACAAGCAGTGTATTATGCTGGAAAACGCAAGTCAGATGCCCTCCTAGACACTTACGGCTGCAAATGCTGGTACTGTGGCAAGGAAGGTCACTGGTACGCCAACTGCGGCGCTTTCTGGACGGATTTGCGGATGGGGAGAATCCCCACCCCACCAGACAACCATGCAAATGGTCAGTTGCAATACCTACCACCTCCACGCCCGACTCAGCCCCACCGCTGCAAGGATTGTATTAGGGTTGTGGATATGCCAGAAGTGGATGGTGGGGAAATCTTGCTGGACTCTGGGGCCAGCGCGCATGTGAGTGTCCCCTCCAGATATTTTCATCCTACCTCTAGTCTCAAGACCCCAAAGCGTTTCTTCCTGGCAGCTAACAAGCATCATGTTGATGCTACCGCAACTGGCAGCCTTGTGATTCCAACCAAGATGGGAAAAATGACTATTGAAGGCGTATATTTGTGTCCATCAGTCAGTGGGATTATCCTTTCTACTGGATGGCTGTTAGCGGGTGGATGGGAATTGGCTCACCAAGGCCTGGAAGCAACTCTGAAGGATCCAATGGGGAACTCTTACAAAATGTCCTTGTGGAACTTCTGCTGGGTCATACCTACTTGCAATACACCTAACACTGCAATTAAGATTAGCTTGAGACTGTCTTTTGATCTGTACAAATGGCATGTTTGCCTTGGGCATGCTTCTGAGGCAGTTGTGAGGGTTTTCCTGAGGAAACACTACCCAGATGAAACGCGCAGCCCATGGAAATCATTCTTCTGTGAGCACTGCGCCGTCTCCAAAAGTTTGGATAAACGGACCCCAGGCGCTGAGTCCGGCATAGCAAGGGATCAACCATTGGACCTGTTTGTCACTGATGTGGCAGGTCCGTTTGAGGAAGATCTTATAGGGGCTTGCTTCCTCCTGACGTTCTGAAATCACGCATTGACCTACACTTTTGTGGCAATCCTGAAGTCACAATTGGAAGTTCCAGGGAAGATTTTGTGCTGGCTAGAAAACCTAAAAGTTACCTTGGGTTGATAGACTAAGTTTATCCAAAGCAATAATGTGGTGGAATACACCGGCTCACTCAGGAAGAAGCTAGAGCCAATGGGAATCAGATGGCACCAGTCCCACTGTATCACCCTGAGCAAAATGGTGAGGCAGAGAGGGTGAACAGAACCCTGGGGGACATGGCGTGCACTATGCTGAACAAGAGCAGGATGGACCGGAAGTTTTGGTCTTTTGTGTACCAGGCGGCTATATACATTATCAACCACCTCCCCAACTCCCGGACAGGCAACAAGTCCCCAGTTGAGCTCCTATCTGGTAGCACCCCAAGCCTGGCCCTCCTATACCCCTTTGGGGCAAAGGCAATTGTCCACATCCCGGAGGACTGTAGGGGTAAGTTGGAAGAGCAAGGCAAGCACTGAAGGCTACTTGGCTACCCACCAGGGGGCACTGGTTGGATTTTTTGGTCAGAGCAACAGCGGAGGGTGATCCACTCAACATTGGCTGTTTTTCCATTCTTCCAGAATTTACCGGTCAAAGCGGGGTTGGTCAATGGAGGGTATATTGTCAGCCAGCTCCAGCTAGGTGAGGAGGATACCAACAGCATTGCTGCAGCCAAACAGGCTGCCTTGGATGCCTTACCACAATCAATCAAAAGGGCTGTTCCGCAATCAATGCCTGAGGCCTGGAAGGGTGAATGGGCAAGGGAGTGGCAAGTATTGGGTAAGGCAGAGATCCAACAATTTGACAGCATGGGCATTTGGGAGCCTTTCAGACCACATAAAGGGATAAAAATCCTTGGGGCCAAGTTTGTGCTGGCACACAAATGCAATGCAGAGGGTAACCTAATTCAGCAGAAGTCTTGATATGTTGCAAAGGGTTGTAGTCAGAGGCTAGGAGTAGATGTATATGAAACTTATTCCCCAACCGCTTCCCTCAACAGCTTGTGGCTTGTCCTAGCAATAGCCCATAGTGGCTCCTATCCCATGGCCAGTTTTGATGTGAGTGCTGCCTACCTCTACAAGCCCATTGACAAAGAAGCCTATGTCCAGCCACCAACCTTGTTGTGCCCAGAATGGAAGGGATTTGTTATGAAGCTGAAGAAGTCTATGTATTGGACCCGTCAGGCCGCAAGATACTGGTGGAAGCACTTCAAGGAGGTTGTTGGGCAAGTTGGCTTGGAGGTGAGTGAGCTTGAAGACTTGCTGTATATCTGCAAGGATGGGAACAAATTTGTGGTTGTCTGGATGCACGTGGATGATGGAGTGGTGATGGTGTCCTCAGAGCTGATGATGCAGAGATTTTGGGAAGGCGTTGAACAGAAGTTTAAAATCAAGTGGTCAGAGACGTTAGACAAGATTGTTGGGATGAGGATCAGCCAAAGGAATGAGGAAATGACTCTGGACCAGAAACTATTTGCAGAGGAGATAGTGGCGGACTATCTAAGACGTGTTTTCCAAAGGCATTCACCGTCGGCCAATGGAACAGTTGAGGCAACCGTGGGCAAAGCTGTGGCAGTAACGGAATATCAGTCCATCCTGGGATCTTTGATGTATTTGTCATGCGGGACAAGACTGGACATAACTTATGCCGTCAACCTACTTGCTAGGTTTAGCTCTTGTCCAGGCAAGGAGCACTGGGACAAACTGGATCACCTCATTGGCTACTTACAAGGTACCACAAGCAACTCCCTCCATTATCTACGCGGCAGGACTGGATATCTATCCGTGTGGGTTGACGCAAACTTTGGGGGTGAACATGAACGCTCTACCAGCAGCTTTGTCATCCAATACAAAGGGAACACCATTGCTTGGGGTGCCAAAAGACAAAAAGTGGTGGCCCTGTCAACCTGCGCGGCCAAGTGCGTGGCCTTATCCAAGGCATCCCAGATCCTTGCCCATCTACAGCTGACCTTGGCAGACATAAACTTTGAGATACCATCCATGATCTACTGCAACAATGAGGCTGCCATCTTAGTTGCCACTAATAATGCCTCACGCAAGCACACCTGTTATCTCAGCAGGGTGTTTTACTTTGTAAATGACTTTGTCAGATGGGAAAACATTGTGATCACGTGGACCAGCTCAGCATCATAGCTTGCCAACATCATGACCAAAGCTTTGGGCCCTAACAAACACACAGCTGGAACGGTGGGGATTGGAGTGGTGCACTGACATAATTGTGGGAGGGGATGTTAAGAGTGATGGGAGGACACAATTATGTCATGGAACTTTACACACAAGGTTTCACGAATTTATCACATATCACATACCTTGTAGATAGTCTAGTGCCCGACTATCCGCCCGTCCCAGACTCCTTCTCTCTCCTTACCAAGGTTTGGATTTGGTATCGGCCCAAACGTGAGGCCGGAGGCTGACGCGGTGGATGGTCAGATTGCATCATTGAACAGAATTGATAATCTCATTACAATGTGGCTCACGGGACTCCTATTTAAAGTATTTGCAAGAAAGGCTGGGCCACGGTAGGGTTGAACGACTACTAGCGTCACCAAGGAAGTAGGCAACTACAAATAAGTCTGCTCAATAAGCGGACTTGTTGAGGATTTACCCAATCGGGCCACCATTGTGGGCTTGATAGCGCTCGATAGTTGTCCACTGGACAAAATCCTTGACAAGCAAAATGCTGTCGAGCCGCAGTCTAACTTTTCTCCCCCCGGCCCTCCCCCCCCTCAATAACCCCACCCTACCATACCCCCCCCCTTTCAACTTCATCGCTTCCATTGACAACCCCCACCCATTTGACGTTGCTCGGAATTGTTCTCATTTTTTTTCTTTTTTTTCAAATTAAAATGACGCCGAAGCGATCACTTTTGCCCTGTTCGGGGGCGATCCCGACCCTCATCGAACGGGGATCTGTGGGAGGGACGATGGTGGGACTCGCTCGCCAACTCCTCTCTAACTGTCGTGCGGGCCCGATTTATCGCAACGAGGGTGCGAAATCGGGTTTCGACAGTTATCGACCCTCGCGCACGCCCGATTTATCGCAACGAGGGTGCGAAATCGGGTTTCGACAGT
Organism: Puccinia polysora; assembly: GCA_025617555.3. Taxonomy (NCBI): domain Eukaryota; kingdom Fungi; phylum Basidiomycota; class Pucciniomycetes; order Pucciniales; family Pucciniaceae; genus Puccinia; species Puccinia polysora. Next base: position 21,726,235 of record CM062618.1, on the reverse strand, counting down.
TATCCACCCTCGCGAACTTGTCAAAGTTGTCGAGGATTTTGCCGAGACGAGGGTAGATGCTCTAAAAGCTTGTTGATCTAAACCTAATGTAAGTAGGGGTAAAACAGAATCTTATTCTCTCCCTGTTATTCGCTTCTTTCTTTCTCCTTTTCTCATTCATTTCAACATCTGCTCAACTTCCATGTCATCAACCTAACCGCTATTCTGCTCTCAATGCGAGTTAGCCTTTCGTCGAATCATGTCTCCTCTTCCACCAAGTCACCCTGTGCTCATTACATCTCGGGTCCTTTCCATGAAAGTGTCATCTCACTCTATTCGCCAATAATTTCAACTTGTGGGTGTTGAGGTCCCTCCAACTTGCAAGCTCAAGTCCAGGAGCGTAAAGAAATCCAAATTTTATGGAGGAAGCTTGCAAACTTGACGACCGAAGCTATAAAAGTCACATCGGTTTGGGTTTCCTTTTGGACTCCTTGTGTTCGCTTCGACTGATGAAAACCAGGCGCTAATGAAGGCGGCGATCACATGGGTAGTCTCGGTCAGGTTTGTATCATTGCAAAGCACATGAGGCTGTTTTGGGGGGTCGAAACTGGCTTACCGGGCCTCAGCTGTTGCTAGGCTTCGATGCGGCACTAGTTCTGGCTGCGGCAGGCTGGACGAAGAGCCTATCTGCCGTCGGTCGACCCAAGGCTCCAGCCTGAGTGTTTTGTCTTGATCGCAGCAATCAACCGAGGTACCGAGTAGGAGTTGCTACTCTAACCTGCTGTTTTTTTCACATCCAAATCAGTGAGCTTAACGTCCTAACGGTCTCGGACCCCTTCCTGGAAGGCTATCAGACACCTCGGACTCTAGGGCCGGGTAGTAATGACGCATGTCCTTGCACGCTCGATGTATGCTGCATTACGGGCTTATGTTGCATTTTCAGTGCATAACTCAAATCATTTAAGTAGCGCAGTCAAGTCCTTTCCATGAGCAAGAGCCGGGCTCAAGGGTTCTTTTTCCTTAGAGCCTTTTTTTTGTCGAATAGAAATCTTTTCCGGATTTCTATTCAGAAAAGCCCAGCTTAACTGGGCCATTCCTTCGAATACCCATTCGAAACACTCCAGGCAAGAAGAAAAACTAGCCGGTTAAGTACTTCGTTTGCTCCACTAACCTCTCGTCTGTCGTCATGAGAATTGTAGAGGTTTTAGGTTCGCTCTTGATCACATTACCATCTTTCATAAAGCCTCTGCCCAACTCTGTCTCTCCGAATAACCATTTTGTTAAGCGGCAAACTTCTCCGTTTCCTACTGGGACACCCCCAAAAACTAATCCGGGGCCTACCCCGAATTCTCAGAACAAACCATGGGAAAAACAACCCTTTCAGCCTGCTGACAAGCGGCAGTCAGGCTTGAATAAAGCCAACCTGTCAGACACTTCTCCTACTGGTCAGAAGCCATGGAGCAATGATCCCTTCTCGGGGAAGCCGAACACAAGTTCTCTCCAACTCGGTTCGCCAGCTACCCAAACTCCCGGCTCGCAACCATGGAACAAAAACCCCTTCCAGCCATCTGGCGGGAACGGCACAGGTTTAGGTTCAGATAAAATTGGACAAATCGGACAAAGTATCTCTGGACTAGGCCCGGGCAACTCCACGAGCAACCTTGCAAGCCAAAGTCTTCAATTGTTACAACAGATTTTAAATACCACACTTGCTCGGTTGCCAGGGCTTGAACCACTGGCAGACCAGTTAGAGGCGTTGATGCAGAAGCAGGTCGTGGGTGCGGTGAATACCGCGAATCAGTTCCCAGGTATTCATCAGATGTTTTTCTGAGCTCCTGTTTCTTGTTCACTTCAAAGCGACGTAAATAAGCTGAGTCTGGCCGATTCCTTGACAGACCAACCGGGTAGCACTACAAAAGTTCAAAGTGGCGTGCAAGGTTCGGTGGATGCTGCTTCTCAGAAGAACATCAGCGTTTCTGGTGAGATTGGAATGAAAGGGGTTGATTCTAGTGGGAAAGCTTGTGAAAGTAAGCATTCGTCCGTCCGATGGCTTTATGCATCTAATGTTAAGAGCAATCATTTGACGAGTTCATCTGTTGTGAATCATTCCTTTCCAGCTTATGGCTATGTCACACTCTCTGCTACTACATTGACTACGCTATCGGGTCTTTTCCAAAGCTTGGTAAAGCTAGAAAAGTCGGTTAGTAGCGATGGATCGAAGAAATCACTCACCGTTATCGAACAAGCTCGAGCCCAGGTATCATTTACTATGTTTTCAGTCGTTAAATTGACCGCTACACCAGCCGTCACAGGTTGTAAGGTTCCACCCTTTCAAACCACTTTCAGCAATCAAATCCAGGCAAACATATCGATGTGTGCAGAAGCAATCACCAAAATTGAACAGGATTTGAAGACTGGGAAGACTAATGTCGCCCAAATCAGTGCTCTTGGAGCAGATGCGAGTTTGGCCTCTAATTCTACTACGAATCAAACTATTGGTGCTTTAGGTAATTCATCGGCCAACGCAGCTCAACCAGGTTATGGAAGTCAAAGTCAGAAATTCCCAAAGTTTGGTTCAACGAGCGCGACATCGGCTTTACCATCCCCCCAACCCTCACCCAATCCAAACCAAAATACATCGACCTTCCCCGGTACTATCGGATCACTTGCACAGTCTCCCTACAACGCAACTCAAGGAACGAATACATCGACCTTCCCCCGTACTATCGGATCACTTGCACAGTCTCCCTACAACGCAACTCACGGAACGAATACATCGACCTTCCCCGGTACTATCGGATCACTTGCGCAGTCTCCCTACAACGCAACTCAAGGAACCAATACATCGCTTTTCCCCAGCTCGGGAGCCACTTCTGGCGGGCTATCTAGCGGTTCGGGTGCTAGTGCATCAGTCTCAGTGCTTGCGGAAGTCAAGGTGAATTCATTTCCCATTTCAATTGCCACTTGTAAGGACTACAAGCTCAACTATTATCTATCTTCTGAAAGGCGAACTTTGCCGCCGTAGCGCAGGTGACGACGGGATTGGTGAGCTCCCAGCCTTCACAAGGTAGTGCCGGAATTCATATCGGTGCCACGGCGAGCACTAGTGTCAGTGTCAACATCAAAGCTCGAGTAACGGTCCAAAGCTCAGTGATCAACAACTTTCTGGACCGGGTCAATGGTGGTACTGGCGCCCAAGATCACGGGGCCACACAAAATCCCAATATTCAAGACAAGGATGGAATGGGAATTTTACAAGACGCCATGGGAGACTCAGTCAAGACTTGGCTTTCGGGGATGGTGGGCGGCAGCGGAGGGGGCGCGGGTATAGGCGGAAGCATGGCCGGAGGCATGGGCGGAAGCATGGGCGGTGACATAACCGGTGGTATGGGTGGTAACCTAACTGGTGGCTTGGGCGGCAGCTCAGGTGGTAGTTTGAACGGCAGCTCGGGTGGTGGTCTGGGCGGAAGCATGGGCGGAGGCATGGGCGGAAGCATGGGCGGAAGCATGGGCGGAAGCATAGGCGGAGGCATGGGCGGAAGCATGGGCGGAGGCATGGGCGGAGGCATAGGCGGTAACATAACCGGTGGTATGGGTGGTAACATAACCGGTGGTATGGGTGGTAACCTAACCGGTGGCTTGGGCGGCAGCTCAGGTGGTAGTTTGAACGGCAGCTCGGGTGGTGGTCTGGGCGGAAGCATGGGCGGAGGCATGGGCGGAAGCTTGGGCGGAAGCATAGGCGGAGGCATGGGCGGAAGCACGGGCGGAGGCATGGGCGGAAGCACGGGCGGAGGCATGGGCGGAAGCACGGGCGGAGGCATGGGCGGAAGCACGGGCGGAGGCATGGGCGGAGGCATGGGCGGTAACTCAGCCGGTGGCTTGGGCGGCAGCTCAGGTGGTGGTTCGGGCGGAAGTTTAGGTGGTCTGGGAGGGGAGAGCGGAGGTTCGGGTGGTGGAGGATCTGGATCTAATTACCCAGACCCCACATCCCATGTTGGTGGCTCTCTGGGGGGCGCTGGTGGTACAACCCCAGGACCGAACTCCATGGGAGGTTCTGGTTCAGGCAACGGCTACCCCTCCACAGGTGGCAACTCCACGGGCTTCCCAAACCCGACGGATACCGGAGGCCTCGGCTCAGGAAGCGGTTCGGGTTCAGTTAGCCCCGGGTCAACCTACCCAGGTTCTACTACCCCGGGTGGTGGTTTCGGCAAGTCAGGCGACCCTAGCGTGACCAGTCCAGACTCGAGCGGACCGGGCACCTCAAATGGCTATCCTCGGACCGGAGGTGGCTCTGGCCCGGGAGGCGCATCCTCAAACTGTGTATGTGGGCCAGATTCATCAACTCATCTACGTATACGCAGTCTGGAGGCCCAACTAGAAAATGTTCATAGGATAATGCACAAGAGAGGCTTAAGCGAACTGTGAAAAAGTAAAATGAGAAAACAAGTTTTAAATCAGAACACTGACAAAAGTTTACATATTCACATGCATCAATACATACTACGTGACTGAAATCTCCACCCCACTTTCCTATTTTTGTATCACATTCGAGACATTTTCTGATTTTTGTTACTGTTTTTTCACCGATCACTGAGACAAATTTACTGTATTATCGTAGGGCGCCTGGCCAGAAAATAACTCTACAAAGATTGTATGAATTAGCTGAAAATGTGTGTCGATTGGACTAAACAACCTCATTGACATTCGGAGTCATCTCTTCCAGTGACAGAAATACATATTTGGAAAAAATTGAAAAGCAGATATCCTTTATCAGAAACATAAAACTCGATATGCTCAGCGCAGTGCCAAATCCTTGGGTTTATTTTGGCAACCCCCAGTGGCGAGTAACACCGGTCGCTTATTTCTAGCGGTTGCTGCGGTTGGGCGAACAATCAGCCGCAAGTGGTCTAAAACAACGCTCTCAGGGTGAAACAGCCGACACATCTGTATACGAAAAGATGGAAAAGAAAAAAGCACGATTATCGACAAGAAAAGACATTAAGGGTCGGAAAAAAGTGATGGAAAAGATAAAAAGAATTCCATGGGGTAGGCCTACCATCCCATCGGGTAGCAGGAACTGGGTGAAAAGGTTTGTTGGTTGGTTCCTGGCTGAAACCCATTTAGTCGTCGCCTTACCTTGAAAAGTGCATTATTTGTGATCAAAATTACGCTCGGAATGTCTCTGCCTAGGTGCATTTAAGATCTGCCAATGATTTCCTCTTTGGAAAATTTCTGCCCCTAAGCCTCTCTTTCTCTTACCGGTTTGTCTAAGTGAAGCAAAAGTTATTGATCGTTAAGATAAGAAGGTGAAGATAGATTCAGGAAATCCAGAGAGATTATAAATTTGAATTCAAATTTTTTGCGATAATTCCATCGATAAAATCTTGATTCTTAGCGCAAGAAGGGGAATTCAAGGTGGGAATTAAAATTTTAAATGAAAAAAGTCAACAATCCAAAAATTGATTGAGGAATTTGACAGGAAACAAGCATGGGGAGAAAAAATTAAGCATATAATAAAATGAATTTTCTGTTATCTTAAAAATTGATGAACATCACTCCAAATCAAACTTATAAGATTCCTGGAAGTGAAAAATGACCCAGGATATGTTCAGGTCTCTGTAATTGATTCTCACATCTCCACCCTAGGTACCAAAGGGGTAAGAAATTAGGTAGACATGACACAATATGGGAGAAAACAATTTCTGAAAAAAATTGTGAAGATAAAAAGTTCTTCTTTTCAAATTTGAAAGAATTTTGTCTGAATTAAGGTGCAATCTTGGAGAAAAATGTCCTGGTAAGAAAACTGTTTCAAGCTTGATGTAGCAGTTTTTATGCAGAAAATGCAAGAGGGTATAAAATGAAATAAATTAGGAGAAAATTGACAGGTAAAAGGAATGTGTTTTTGATATAAACTACAATAAATTCTTTGGAAGAGATAAAAACTGAGGAATTTCTTTTCTAGAATGTAAAATGATTCAAATAGGGAATGTACATGCAAATGCAAGGTGTTAATGAGTTCTATCATCAAATTAAATTTTTGACTGTAAGGTAATACATAAAGAGAGTAGGGATGCCTAGAATATTAAATTCAATCCAAATGAAAAGAAAAGAGAAATTATTTCAAGTGATCCAAACAAGAGCAAAAAAAAATTGAATTTAATAAGATATAGATATTATATTATGGGCATGGTTAGATCACAATGATGAATTGGTTGATAATGCATGAAACAAGAAAGGTTCAAACTGATTTTTTGAAGGCAACCAAAATAAATTAAATTAATCCAATATTATGAGAATACTATTGATTGAAAAGTTTTGAAAATGGTCCCTTTATTTTTGAAATTAAAAGTGGTCAACAGAATTCACTAAGTTGAGAGAGTGTTTTTAGGTGTCACAATCTGGGTTCAAAAGTAAATACTGGGGTGACAGAGGTAAACTAATTTTATCAGTAAACCAGTGGGCCTTGTCTGGTTTAATTCTTTAAAGTGTGGTTTAGTCCCTTTTTTCCTTGAAGGGAGGCATGATTCTGTTTAAATAAGATTTTTTTATTTCAATAAAATAATGAATTTTGACCAGCTTGAAAAGATCAGTGGTCAACAGTTTGGCCATAAATTCTTTCATCATATCAATCTTCAATCTACAAAAAATTCTTGAATTCCAATTCAATCTCTTGTGTTTGATTTGTTTCAGTGATTCAAGCCCAGAATTTAGATTATGTTGAAGGAATTCAAGATGAAATAAATAATCTTGCTTCTTATCTGAAGAAAAAAAATTATAAAATCCAGTCTCATGGATAAATTCAAAGCCAATTGAAGAGGCTTCAATACCATTTTTCCAAGCAAACTGAACCTGGCAAAAATCTATATTCAAAATTAAAGATAATTAAAAAAAAGTTCAAGCACTTCATCAAAGATAATATCTTATAGAGGGTTTCAACTTAAAAGGAATTTTCTCAAAAATTTGGTTTATCTGAATCAATTCCATCTTGCCTCATTAATCACAAGGATCAAAGAAATCCATACATTCAACATTACTTAAAGTTCCAGAAGAAACCATAGTTGATGTTCTCTGTGACTTGCTACTATGTTTTTTTTTAAAAAAAAAAAAAAAACGGCAATAAATTTGAAGTAAAGAGCTGCTTGACTTGAAACTGGCCATGTAATACTCTTAGGACCCCAAGCTATTCAAAGAGTACTCAAATACATGGATTAAAAATATTTTTATCAAATTCTACAAAAATAGAATTAATTCTTGACCTTGCAAAGAGGACAGGATTACATCCTTCATCATGCAACTTATGTGAACCAAAAAGTTTCTTTTATTTATGAATCAGGAATCTATCTTCATACCATAATTCTGATGGAAACTCATTTCCTTGTAGGCCTCTTATCAATCAATGGCTACCTTATTTAAACATATTTTTGAACAATTTTATTGAACTTTGAATTATCTCATGTTTATTTACATACATGTGATACAGAATACAGAATTATAAAATATAGTCCCCCAGATCAGTCAGATCACCTTGGCTGTGTTAATTTCTGAAAATGATAAATCTACTATTAAATCTTGAAAAGTGATGCAAAAATGAAACAGGGAATGAATTCAAGGAACCAATCCCAATTTTTTCTCAGATTTAAACCCAAATGCAAAAATTCTTCTCTTTCAATCCTTGGTAATGCACTAATTCAAAAAGGGAGAGGAGTTTAAAATTTTTAAAAAAAAATTGAAGGCTATCAAGGATATTGAGCCTGAGCTTATTACCCAATATCCACCATTTTTATATCCCATTGAGATTGGTTCAACAAATCTCACAAAAATTTTCAAAGGGAATCCCTGAATTCAACAGTCTTGGCTGGTTTAAATTCTATCAATAAATATATTCCTGAACAAAGGAGTTTCAAATGGTTTGTTTATTGTCAAAAATTCAACAGAATTGTTTTGGAGATGCAATCAATTAATTTTCCAATCTTAAAACATCCAGAATTTTTCTTCAAAATGTTTGGGATTTTTTTTGGGATTTTTTTACTGGTTCTCAGTTTTTATACCAGGTTTTCCCAAGAAATTTCCCCTCTTTTTTTTGTATCCAATCAAAGTTGATTTAAAGTACCACAAACAGTTACACCCAGGAATTATAAAATTTGAGGCTATTTTTGGCTCAAAAATCACAGTGGCTGCTTGTTTTTTTCTGTTGACTTACTAATTTTCTTGGCTTGACTTGAGAAACTTTCAAGAGGCCTTCAATCCATTTTTGAAAGGCCTTAACCTGTAGGTTACTGAAATTGAATTAATTGAACAGGGGTCTTGGTTGGTTGTTCTTGATCCTTCTTTGCTTCAAAAATGGGGGTGGATTACTTGTCCACTGAACTTGATTACTGGTGTGGTGTTACAAAACATTTCCTCTAGCCTTCAAAACATTTTTGCTCTTACATTTATATTCAAGATCTCCCTACTAAATTTTTTAGGCATATTATCCAACAATCAAAACACCTTTCAGACATAAGAACCACCCTAGAAAGTACTCTTTTTCAAAATGTGTCCCTAGTTCAAAATTCAGTTCACTTATCATCAACCCTTCAAAACTCAAAACTGAAGGCACATATCACAGAAATATTCAGTAAAAGAACATTAAATACCTATAAAAGCAAAAAATACCTTATTATCAGTACATTTTGTATCAAGAACCATATGAGTAACCAAAAGTGTATTTCTCAAACATTACAACCAATGCTGCAAACAAAACTTTGATAAAATATCCTACACAAAATCAGGCTCCAGAAGAATTCCAAGAAACACCAAACCAATTAATTTGCAACTATTCAACCATAAAAGTAATCCACTCTTAACCACCCAACAGTTTATGCATTTTTAAAGCATGTTTTTTTTTCCAACCAGAAATAATTAAAAAATTATTTTCAAAAGATAAGTCCTCAGAAGAATTCTTAAAAACACACAAAAAAAGAATTTTCCACTAGTCCACTCATAAAAACCATACAGGTCTAGCCACTAAGGAGTGCATGCATTACCCAGCATGTTTCATGTTTTTTCAACCCATGAAGAATAAATTAAGCCTCAGGAAATCCATGCAAAATATTTTGTAAGATACACCCAGAGGAAACCACATTAAATCAATTCAAGCTCATTCCTCATTTTTTCAAAGCTTGTTATCAAACTTTATACTAAAAATGAATATTTTTTCTTCTTGATACTTTTAAAAATGTTTCTCACCAGCATTATTTCCTCATGTGAATGTATCTCCTTGTGTCTTAAAAGTAGAAAGAAAGGCTCAGGACCATGCACAGATGATGCATGAGCATACCCTGAGGAAGAATTTTACCATAAAAGGGAGGTTCTTTACCCCATAGCAAGAAATCATCCATCCATGGAATCTGCCTACCTATGTAGTAACACATTATTTGTGAACCAAATACAATAAAACAGGAAATAAGAAACAATCAAAACTATTGGTATTGATTATTTGAACCATCATTAGGTTTCCTTTTGTAGGGGTTCTTAAAAATATCTATATTATTGAGTACCTAATTTCTTTTAAAGGAAAACTATTATTTCTAATCATTCCCCTTATTCAAAAAGAAGAGAACAAAAAAAAAAAAACACCTAAAAAAATTTACTCAACCCATTTCACTGTTGTTAAAACCATCCTTGGTTCCTCTTCCAATTAAACTCACTCCAAGAAATCCTTTAACAGTTTTTTTGGAATTGGAAAAAAGAATTGAGAAGGGCCAAAAACTGTGATTGAAGGAATTAGTGAGACCCTACTAAAATTCCAATCTGACTGGAAATACCCATTTAAAAAATAAAAATATCTATCAATAATTAATCTAGGCCTGATAACAGACCTGTTTGAATTCTCAAGAAATACAGCCACTAAATACTTTCAAAGTAAAAGAAAGAAACAAGAAAAAAAATTGTGCAGACTTCATCCAGTTCAGAAGGTCAGGAGATTCAAAACCACCTTTTTTTAACTCTATTTTATACAAAGTAGTAGCTACTTCCAGTGAATTCCAGAAATATATTATCTAACTTATTCCCATGATCTGTTTGGAGTCTCTACACTGGGAACAGTAGTATGTCAGAGTTAGCTTCCAAGCACTAGAACTTCAGGTTTGAAGTGTGACAGATGCCCAGATATAAAACCACAAGCTTTCTGAAGTTTTGAAGAGAAATTTACCAATTTTGAATTTAACTCTATCAACAGCATAAAAACCATTTATTTATCTCTAATACCTTTAAAATTTTTTGGAATTTACATCTCTTAATTTTATTGCCTAAACCTTGAGTGCAATCACTATTATCAGCTCTTGATTGACCTTGTCTAGTGTGTACTTTATACTATACAGAGTTATTTATAGCTCTAGTTACGTCTTTATCATTGTTCCTAGTGGCTTTTCTTTATTTTATTTATCATTAGTATTACAGTCTAGTGACATCTTTATATTGTGCTAAGTAGTCAAAATTCTAGTGGGTTCTTTATCTCTAATCCTTCATGTTCTATCTTATCTCAAAAATTTTGAGTTTTCAAGTGAGTGAAATTTTTTTGACACGTTTTTCCATGTGAACCATTTCCTCTTGTAAAAATTGCACCTGTTATTCAAAAATCTTTTATTCAGCATTATTATATTTTTTCACTCATCTTTTCAACCACATTTCAGCCCATTTGTACTTAGTCTATTTAAGCCGCTGGTTCCAGAATACAAGCATAGTAGGAACTAACTATGTTAAATCAAAGGTCACAGATAACCTGTCCTACATCAGACCTGGTAAATTGCTCTCCTGCACAGACAGCCATGACATCACACTTGCACTGATTGCTTCATCCCCACCAACTTGTGCTATTGATGACTGCCTCTATTACTGGTTGTTCTCATTTTGTTATTTAAAGGCCAAGAAACTTCAGACGGTAGCAGTTCACCCATTGCTTCTGACTATTGCTTTGGGGGAATCTGCTACTTTAAGTGTCATTCTATCCAGATCATCTGTTTCATCTTTTGATCTTCTTTCATGGGTACTTATCCTCATCTTTGTTTAACTCTTGACAGATAGGTTAATCATTATTAGAAGCTGTACAATATTAACCTAAAACTAATATTTCTGCCTTCTTATTTGTCATTGTCAACTTTACTGCAATCAATAATTGCTTCTTACTATTGCTCTGGAGGAATATGCTACTATAGGTGCCTCATCATTAGAAGCGGTCTGATCTTAACCTAAAATTAAGATTTCCGCCTTCTCATTTACTTGTTAGTTTTGCCTCATTATTAGAAGCAATCCAATCTTAACACAAAACTAAGATTGCCTCCTTCTTATTTATTTGTTAGTGCCACCCAAAAATTCACATGGTAGCCCAAGTCAACAATCCATTATAAGACTATATCTCCAGTCAGCTGGTCACAAGTTTCCAGCCCTGCTCCAACCTCTGCCCTACCACCTATCATGTCTACAAGTCCATCCAACCAAGCCATTTCATTGGGAGAACACAACTGGTTCCTCTATTCCTGACCCCAAACACACAAAACAAAGACTGCAAGCCAACCAAGAAATAATCAATCTATTATCTAAAATAACTATCTCTAATAAACTTACTGATCACAACTATTTTTTGTGGTCACTAGCTCTGAAAATTTCCCTAAGGTCTATTGAACTTGACAAATACTTACTGTCCAATGCACCCCACTCAGAAATATTCTCCCCACTGTACCACAATTCCATCAAATGCCTTCTTAGCTCTTGGCTCTTTAGTCAACTAGTTTTCAATAATGTTTAGCACCTAAACTTGAAAGACCTATGAACCCCTGGACTAGCTTCTTGCAAAAATCATTCTGCAATCTGGGCTAATCTAAAAGAATTTCATGTCAAATATTCAAGCACAAACCTGTTTGACCTTAACAAACAACTAAACTTGTTAAAGCAAGGCCCCACTATGTCTATAACAGAACACCTTGTTAAATTTGAAATTATCAATTCTCAAATCCGACAGGCCGGTGGACTAATAGATAAAGAATCTGGTCTTGTCTATACTCTCCTTGAATCCATACCCCCAGGTTCAATAGCAAATAACAATCCATATCCAGATTTGTACACCCTCTGACATATGATAGGGTTTTTGAAGAACTCCTTGAAACCCAAAAAACTGCTCCCCTGTTTTTAAGTAATTTTTACACTCCTGAAAAGAAAAATGATACCCAGGCCAAAAAACTAACAAAATGCACAAAAGAACACTGTTATGGTCCACATCCATCTCACCTGTGCCATGCAAAGATCAAGGCTAGTCAAAGATCCTGGATAGAAAAGAAAATTATTCAGGGACTATGGAGAGGAGACCTACCCAACTGGTTAAAACCAAGGCCTATGCCTCAGTCAAATATGGCCACAATTCTATAATTTCCAATTGCCAGTGACCCAATCTGGTACTATGGCCAAACTGGAGACAAGGAATACACAATGATCTTTGATACCAGGGAAACCCAACATATGTTTAACCACATAAAATTCTTTGAATTGGAAACTCTTTGAAGTGACAATATTAGACTTCATCTCAAATTGGCTGGAGGGGGCATCACACTGCTAGTACAAGGTTTTGGACAATTCTCCATTGAAGGCCATAGAAATCATGAAATGGTATTCAAAAATGCTCTCTATGTACCCCAGCTTTCCAAGAATTTAATTTCTGGGTGCATACTCTTACCAGAAAATATCAACATAGTCAAAACAGGAACAACTGTAGAATTGAAAGACAAAGAAAACACAATACTTTCAGGAAATTTCAGCAATAACTTGATGGAATTCAAAATATCACCCAAGGTGAGAAGCATCCATAAATTTCACACCAGTCCCAAACTCAATGCTGAAACAATGCACAACTGGTTTGCCAACATCAATAAGAACTGTCAGAACCAGATGACAAAGGCTGGAGAAATCAAATAATCTCCCGTCAAACCTTCTTACTGTGACACTTGTAAATTAGCTAAAAACCATAGGATCCCACATAATAGAGAAAGGAGACGCAGCACACAACCCTTAGAAAATGTACATCTGGAACTAAGCGGTATCATCCACACAGAATCTATATTCTCAAACCAAGTGCTCTTCACAAAAGACTATGCTTGTTACAGAACAGGATTTCCATCAAATCCAAATTTGATGTTTTAGAGGCAATCAAATCATATTTAGCCACATCAGAGAATAAAATTGCAAACAGCCTTGTTAATTTAACCATAGATGGTCGTATGGAGTTCAAAAATTCTGAGTTCATAAGTTATCTCAACAACCTGGGTATAACCACTCAAGTAAAAGCTCCATATACACCTGAAAAGAATGGTTTAGCCAATAGAAGCAATCAAACAATTGTTGAAAAAGCATGAGCACTAATCATCCATAGCAGCACCCCACCTGAGTTTTTGTGGAACACTGTACATAACACCATTTATTTAACTAACATAAATTTCTCTAACTTCACACCTATTCAAAAATAATCCTGTTTGAACTCTGGTTCAAATACAAGCTGTCTATGAACTACATTTGAGTATTTGGCTTGAAACTCATCTCTTGGTCAGGAAGGCACTCAGATACAAAAAATTCCGTCAAGTATCCATTGAAGGGATAATATTAGGATTCACTGAAAAAAAAGGAACTATATTGTATATGTACCTGAACAAAATACCATAAAAACCTCTTTTAATGTGACATTTGAAGAAAAAAGCTTCCTGTTCAAAGAATTAGATCCTGAAAGCCAACCTGAAGTTGTATTACCTATTTTCCCCACTGATCTAATAGATAAACGCTACTCACACACTCCCAAATCTTCTGAAATTCCACCCAATATTCTGTGTTGTCTAGTTTTGACACTAGGACCACCACCCGCTCTGCCCAATACCCCTCAAGACGTGACCAACCCAAGTACAACAACACCTGAGAACAAAAAGTCATCAAACTCTGGCACCTACCCTACATACACAAGACCCAGAAGCCTTTGTAAACTACCACAAATCAATTATATTAATCTTTTCCAATTATTAAATTATTTCTGTGCCCTGACCAACCTTATTGCCTTCATTGTTTGAACCCCAGACCCAAAATCATATTACAATGCCACCTGCAGGGACAAAACTCCAACTGGTTTAAAGTCTTTGAGAAGGAGATAAAATATATGAAACTTTGTGGCGTATTCACCTTAGTAGACCAACCAACACACAAAGAGGTCATCAAAGGTAAATGGCTGTGTAAATCAAAAAATGACACCAATTGGAAATTTATAAAAAAATAAATTGCAATACGTGCCCAAAGGATGTTCACAGATTGAACAAATAGATTACCACAAAACTTTCTCCCCCACTGGAAGCCAGCATCACTAAGTGTCAGCTTGCTTCTATTGCAGAGCAAGCTGCAAAAGTAACATAAATAACATAAAAATAATAATAATAAAATTAACCTAAGAGGGAGAAGGAAAACCATAAATATTATTGCAAAAATGGATTCTCCACTCAAAATTAGGTAGGGTCACTCACTGGCCCCACCCTTGAAATACAACTCCTTATATTCTTAAATAATTAAGGGAAAGAAAGACCAAAATACCACGGCACCACTATTGAACTTTTTGGCCAATTAAATATTCCGCATTTATTGTCATGTATAGGTTTCACACCTAAAATTCAGTTAGAATTGAGGTGTTGTGTATATTTTAGGAGTTACAGACGGAAATGTGCTCTGTCACAATTCCTCCACGCAGCCACGGAAGCCAATGCACCTGCGCGCGGCTGAGCTACAGCTCTGTCACTCTTTCAAAGCCGTGTACACAGCTCCGGGCCTCTGACAAGTATGCAGCCGTGGGACTACCGGTTGACAAAGTGACAAGCGGCCTGAGAAACCTAGGTGCTGCGTAAACATGCTATGACCTACACAGGAACATTCTACATATGTAATGAATGTTCCTGTGGATAGTAGATAGTCTAAAAATACATAAAATTATATAAAAAAAATAAAATAACATTTATATGTATTTTTTATTAAATATAATTCAAAGTACCAAAAATTTCAAAAATAAGATAATGAATGCTTCTAAAAATATATTAAAATACTTTACTAGACTATTATGAGAATTTCTAGACATCAACATTTTTGTGACATACTAAGAAAACTTATGATGTAAAAACATTACATGAATACCCATGACTTACATTTTTAAGTAATTATTTGAGTAAATCAACTGAATTTTGAAAATAAGGAGTAAAATCAATGTCATGACTTTAATCCAATTATTTAATCCATAATGAGAACTCACCTGACATCAGAATATCCATAGGAATGTCTATTAAAATAATTATTAACTTACTGGGAACATTTACTAAGTATAATTAATTAAATAATAAATAAAAAGGACAGATTAGTGTTATTCACATGTCAAAACATCAATTATAAAGTAGAATAATTCCCATACCCTGTGGAATTAGATGCTACCCGTGTTACAGCACCAAGAACACGTGACAGGCTACCACTGGTTACCCTTCTAGCCGCAGGGTCAGTCCCTTTGAGCCTCTGTACCCCTCAGAAGGACAATATTGGGACTCCAAAAGCTATAAATAAAGAGCTCTTTAGAGGATATTGATACCCCAAGACCCAGTTATATTTACATCCAGACACCGTGCCAAGGTAATCAAATACTTATAAGAGATAATTAAGTGATTTATGGCTTTAGTCTGATTAATAATATCTGTCCTCAACACTCTTTTATCAATTTAAACTGCTGAACAACCTTATAACCCCAGTATACAGGTTTAACCCATCAGTGCATGTCCCAAACAGGTACCCAAAGGATTTAATAATATACAAGTGAGTCTTATTATCCTTTCTCTGTTGTAGAAGCTTGGTTACAAAGCCCTGCCACTCCACCGTGTATTTTATATACATATTATCTTTGGGAAAAATATCCTTTAAACTAAAGGTCCCAAAGTAACCAGGCCTACATGTTTTCATACTGAATTCCCTGAAGAGAGTTGTTGAAGATCCCCAATATAATCGTGGCCCCTCTATAAAAATATTTAATAATCAATTTATCTATATTGATTTATAACAATAAACCATATCCAAACCAATTAACCTTTCAATAAGCTTTATCCAAATATTTTACGGATTTTTGCTTCATTTATTAAATAATATATTTATTATTTATTCTATCACCTCTGGTAGCTAAAGGATAGCAAGTGTCTTGGCATCCAGGAGGCTGACAATTGGGGATCTGGCCGGGAAATATTCCATTTTATTATATTTAATACCTTGGACCAGACATTTCAGGTAAAATTAAATCAAAGATAAATTTATCTGACTTTTTGACTGTGATTCATCATTAAATTCTTTTACAGTGGATTTAAAAGCCAATGCAGAATTCATAATCTAT
The DNA here is from genome assembly GCA_025617555.3 of Puccinia polysora. NCBI lineage: Eukaryota > Fungi > Basidiomycota > Pucciniomycetes > Pucciniales > Pucciniaceae > Puccinia > Puccinia polysora. The sequence continues at coordinate 21,709,845 of CM062618.1, read as the reverse complement.
TATTTAAATCTTTTAAAGATAAGAAAAGAAGAATTTATTAAAAATTCTAAAACTACTGGTTGGGAAGCTTTAACTCAGGCTGAGAAACTTAATATCTCTTCTGCACATAAACACTTAGATAAACTCCTTGAAAAAGAAGATCTTGAGAGGCGTATCAACTTCCAGGCCCTATTAAGAAAACATAAAGCTTGGAAGAAATACGGTATAAATTACTTTTTAAAATATAAAAGTAATTATGAAACTTGTATTACCATATTATTTTTATTAAAATAATATTAATATATTTTATTGACCAATAGAATAGCCTTTTACCATCAGTGAAACCTCCTATACCAGAAACCACCACCACTGAAACTGATTTATGGGATCAAGAAGTCCCAGATATCTCTGGAAGCCCTGAAAATATTGATTGGACAGGTGAAGACCTCCTTGGGACACACCAAGACCCCGTAGGATTACCTATTAAGGACCAATTTAATCCCAATAAAGTCCTGGTACCTTTGAATATCAACTTAAGTGAGTTTTAAATAAAACTTATTTTTACAGATTTTTTTCTGTAGAAAAATACTTATAAAAATTTTATTCAAGATGAATAGACGTAACAAAAGAGCCTCAGGGAGAATTCCCTCCTATAGATCTTTGCCAGGCATCCCCAGTAACCGCAAGACCACCAATAATGACAACCATGAGGGGACTGGAACCCGTGAATAAAATGTTGATGGACAAGGAACAGCCCCAAGTACTTCTGCCCTCCCCCAACCTAGAGCCGGATAAGGTAGTAGAATTAAGCCCCCCTCCATTACATGAAGATTCCCTGCAGCCACCCCAGCAGAATCTGGCCAAGGAAGCCAGGATCAAATACTTAGTCAGAGAGCATGTGAAATATTGGGAAGAGTTCAAAGAAGCCCAAGCCAAAGAGGACATGGTATCTATGAAAAAGATAATCTCCCAGGAAAAAGCTAACCAGGCAGCTCTTCAGAAAATGATTCCAAGGAAAGAGGTAGAATCCTACGTAGAAAAGTGGAATCCTTGGGATCAATTAGCCCAACTGAAAGGCAAAGGATCAGGAAGGAAGATATATTCTTCCCATCCAAAGCCAAAGGGAAAGAAGGATTGGGATCAGATAATATCCTTAGATCAAAAGTGGAAAAAGGTGTACAACAATTAGCCTCTAATTCTGAACCCAGTAACTTGTCTAAACCAACCTCTGATGTAATTACTTCCTTTTCTAATGATATGCGCCATAATTTCAAGATTGTTTGTGGAAATTTGGATAGTTTTTATACCCAGATGGATGATTTAACCTCAGTAGTAGCCAAATTAATTAATAACCAAACAAAAACTGTAGCAATGGAAGATATTAAAGAACATACAGAACAATTATTGGAGACAATTAATCAAGGTAAAATCAGACAGACTCAAACAATTGAGAATATGTTATCAGGTATCCAAGAAGATTTTATTATGTCTTTTCAACCTTTAAAAGAAGAATTGGTAACTAACACTAACAGCTCCATTCTGTCCCTTGGTGAGAAATTAGATCTGCTTAATAATTAAGTGGACCTGCAACTTAATCTGATAAAGAATGATCTTAGAGACTTAAAAGTCCATCTGACCAACCCCTTGGGGAGTACCACAGAGGAACCAAAACCTCCCAGAAGAACAACTACACCTTATGCACCACCCTTACTAGGAATGCATAGGAGTGACACCTTCAGGCCTAGTCCTACTACTGAAATGGAACAAGCCCTCAAACTTTTACCCCCAATTTCTGAATGGCCTAAGTTCTCCAGTGAAGGAGAATACAATCATCTAAATTTCATTAAATTTATTGACTATACTATTAACTCTTATGACTTACCAGAAGCTATAGCTGTAGTCAGGCTTCCCAGACTATTTGAAGGAGTAGCTTTAGACTGGTTTATCAGTAAAAGCGAATAAGTAGGATCCTTACCATGAAATTCTTGGAAACTTCTAATTAAAGAACAATTTGGATCTAGAATGTGGAAAAGAAAAATGATGAAAAATTTTGAAAATTCCTCATTTGATCCCTCCATGGATAAGCCTCACAAATGGTGCTTGTAACAGAAGAGAAGACTTGATTGCTTCTGTCCAGATGCTGATAAAGAGGAATTAAATGAAAGACTCCTCAACTTGTGTCCTGGAAATCTTCACCATAGTGTAAGATGCAGGATGAGTATGGATGCTGACTTACCAACTCTAATCAATGTGTTAGAAGAAGTCATAGACATGAATGGGTTAGACAAGAAGGTTCCTTCTAGACCTAAAGAGAACTTCAACATTAACAAAACCAGAGAACAACCCCCTCTGATAAATACCTCTGATAATAAGAAACCTAATGAGAACAGGGACAAAGAGAGAATGCCTGGAAATTGTTGGAATTGTAACAAGACAGGGCGTATGAGACAAGACTGCTCATTACCAAAAAGAAAGATAGCAGTCTTGGAAGGAGAGCAGGAGGTTTAAGGGAATCAGAACTATGAAGATATAGCTGATACTGAAGGATCCCTTTCTGAATGTGAATTGATCCTGACCAACCCTGTTGATGTTATAGAAGGAGATATAGGCACTTCTATAAAAATCAATAACATCCATAGGGACTCTAGTTTGCCCCAAAAATGGGATCCTAACATAATTCCTAGACATATCACGGATTTTAAACCATTAAAAGTTAAACCTATGAGTGGTAAGAGTTATACTACTGGTAAAACTTGCTATGCAACAGGATTGTATAGAGACAGACCTATAAGCTTATTACTGGATAGTGGAGCTTTCTGCTCATGTGTCTGTAATGAATTCTTAAACAAATGGGATCCCAATTGAAAAGAACACCTTCTTCACGTCCCAAAAGCCAAGTTTAGCTCTTGCAACTCTGCCATGAATGCTATTGGAGTATGGACTGCTCCTATAATATTACCCCATGATAAAGAATCTTTGAGAATACAAATGGAATTTGTGGTATTGCTCAATGGATTATGTGACTACCTGATAATAGGTAATGATGCTTTATGTCTATATGGTATAGATTTGTTCCAGATTAAAGGGAGATACTTTACAGTGGGTGGTAATTGGGACAAGAAGTTTAAGATATGCACTATCCAATCTAACTTCCCCTCTTCCACTTATCAAAAGCATTTAGAAGACTTTAATCAAGAATAATTCTCTCAAGCAGCTCTAAATATGAAAATTTCTGAGGAAAAGAAGAAAGATATATTGACAGTCTGCTTTGAGAACCAAAATGCTTTTTGTACTAAAGATCATCCCATTGATGATATCAAAGGACATGACATGGTATTAAAATTTACTATTAAGCCTCCTTATCCTCCAAACTTAAGAAGACCAGCTTATCCCTCTAGTCCTAAGTTTAGAATAGCTCTTGAGGAGCATATCCAAGAACTGATAGACTTAAAAGTATTAAGGAAAGTAGGGAACAATGAGAAGGTAGATGTGACCACACCTGTAATCATAGCTTGGCATAATGAAAATTCAAGAATTGTAGGAGACTTCAGAATGCTCAATAATTATACTCAGGCATATTATTATCCTATACCCTGGATTGATCATGCTCTACATAACTTGTCCAAGGCCAAATATATCACTACTATGGATATGCTTTAAGTTTTCCACCAGATACCTATAAGCCCTGAAATCAGAATGTTTATGAGAATAATCTGTCATTTGGGAATATATGAATATCTTAGTATGCCCTTTGGTATAAAGAATTCCCCATCACACTTCCAGAGAACAATGGATACAGTTCTAGGTACATACATCAGACAAGGATGGATGATGTTATATATAGATGATTTTATCATATATTCTGATGATTGGGATACTCATTTCAACCAAATAAGATTAGCACTTCAAACTATCTCCAAAGCAGGATTAAAAGTATCCATGAAGAAATGCAACTTTGGATATGGAGAATTGAAAGCCCTAGGGCATATAGTCTCTGGTCTAACTCTAGCTGCTGATCAAAATAAGATAGCTGCTGTCATGAACAGAACCATGCCTCAAAACAAAACAGAGTTACTTTCTTTCATTAGTTTTTTCAGTTACTACAGACAATACATAGCAAAGTTTGCTATGCTAACTAAAATTCTGTATGAAATATGCAACAATAACACTCTCTTTGAAATGACACATGAGAGATTGAAAAACTATGAGGAACTAAAAATAGCTATGACCTCTACTCTTTTACTCATTCGACCAGATTACTCCAAGCCCTTTAAACTGTACATTGATGCCTGTATGGAAGGGTTAGGAGCTGCTCTACATCAAGAAAGAATAGAAGAAGACAAACCAATCTAGACAGATCAAAGATACAGAAAAGAGATATGGAGCCAGTCAGTTGGAATGCTTGGCTCTAGTATGGGCTTTAGAAAAGCTACACTATTACTTAGAAGGCACCACTAGCCCTTTAAACTGTAAATTGAAGCCTGTATGGAAGGGTTAGTAGCTGCTCTACATCAAGAAAGAATAGAAGAAGACAAACCAATCTAGACAGATCAAAGATACAGAAAAGAGATATGGAGCCAGTCAGTTGGAATGCTTGGCTCTAGTATGGGCTTTAGAAAAGCTACACTATTACTTAGAAGGAACCACTTTCCAAGTGATCACAGACTGTAATGGTGTAAGAACTCTCATGAACATGAAAACCCCCAGCAGACATATGCTCAGGTGGCAAATTTCTATACAACAGTATAGAGGTCAGATGACTATAGTGCATAAAGCTGGAGCTAAAAATCAGAATGCTGATAGTCTAAGTAGGAATGCTTTGCCTAATGAATCTAGAAATCCAGCATATGACCCTGAGGATCAAGATATTTTTCCTATCTTTAACATCAATCTTTTTGAATTAAATGCTCCAATCATGGGGATCCACTTATGTGAATTAGATACTGCTTTCTTTGATCTAGTGAGGGACAACTACTCCCCTGAAATCAAGCTGCTGATTACCATTATGGAATGTGAATCCCCAGAAGCAGCTCTGATAAATAGTTTACCTGCTTCATTACTTAAACCCTATAAAGAAGGGAGGTTTACCTTTTGGGAAGGTCTCCTTTACTACAGACACCAACATTCCAGTGTATTAGTACTAAGCAACAAAGAACATATACAACACATAATCCAGGAATTCCATGACAACTGTTCATCAGGGCATCTATCCACTGAAAGAAAATTGGAGAAAGTAAAACAAACTGCTTGGTGGATAGACTGGAAAGAAATCACTATTAAGTATGTTACTAGCTGTGAGACTTGACAAAGATCTAATAAAACTACTGGAAAAATGTTTGGACTCCTACAGAAGATCTTTGAACCCAAAACTAGATGGGAAATCATTAATATGGATTTTTTCATCAGCCTCCCCCCTGGAGGTACTCATTCATATAATTCTGTCCTGGTTATAGTTGACAGATACTCTAAGAAGGCAAAATTCTTACCTAACCACAAAGAAGATAGTGCTATGGATGTAGCTCTACTACTTTGGAATAGGATCATAGCTGATTTTGGTATACCCAAGATTATAATCAGTGAAAGAGACCCCAAATTTACCTCTGAGTTTTTGAGGAATCTACATGATATACTGGGTACTACTCTAGCATTTTCTACAGCATACCATCCCCAAACTGATGGATAAGCTGGAAGAATGATACAGACCCTAGAAGATATGCTAAGGAGGTTCTGTAGATTTGGTCTAGAATACAAAAACTCAGATGGTTATTGCCATGATTGGGTAAGCCTACTCCCAGCCCTAGAAATGGCTTATAACAGCAGTAAACATTCTACTACCAAAGAAGCTCCTTACATACTAGAAAGAGGATGGATTCCAAAACTCCCTAGGAATAACTTAAACTATAAAGTAGCCACTATTCATCCAACATCTCTTGACTTTAAGAAGATGATAGATCTGGAAAATAATCCTGCTCAAAAATGTGTAGAAGAAGCAGTAGAACACAACAAACAAAGATGGGACAAATCACATAGGGAGCCATACTTTAAAATAGGAGATCAGATCTTGATATCCACTACCAACTTCAACAATCTAGCAGGTAACAGAAAGCTGAAAAAAAGCCTTTGTTGGACCATTTGTTATCAAAAAGATGCATGGCAAAAATTCTGTAGAAGTAATCTTATGTGAAGAACTATCAAGAAAACACCCAGTATTTCCTGTTAGCCTAGTAAAACAATTTCAACCAAGAGAAGGTAGCAACCTCCCTCCAGCAATAATCCCAATAGAACCTGACCCTGTGAAAGAAAAAGGGAAATTCAGCAGGATATTGAGAGACAAGAAAGAGAGAGTTCAAGGAAAAGATGTTAGACTATACTTAGTAAGATACAAAGGAGAATCTGCAGACAAAGATGAATGGTTACCAGAGAATAATATACCTGATGGACCAATACATATTAGAAACTACAGAGCCATCAAAAGGAACTGAAACACACATGGAATTAATTTTTTCCCAAGATGCTCCAGATTTTTTTTCAGATATGGCCATATCTTGGAGTGGGGGAATGTCAGCTTGCTACTATTGCAGAGCAAGCTGAAAAAGTAACAGAAATAACATAAAAATAATAATAATAAATTTAACTAAGAAGGAGAATGAAAAAAAATAAATATTATTGCAAAAATGGATTATCCACCCAAAATTAGGTAGGGTCACTCACTGACCCCACCCTTGAAATACAACTCCTTATATTTTTAAATAATTAAGGAAAAGAAAGACCAAAATACCACGGCACCACTATTGAACTTTTTGGAAAATTAAATATTTCACATTTATTGTCTTGTATAGGTTTCACACTTAAAATTCAGTCAGAATTGAGGTGTTGTGTATATTTTAGGAGTTACAGACAGAAATGTGCTCTGTCACGATTCCCGCACGCAGCCGCGGCAGCCAATGCACCTGCGCACGGCTGAGCTACACCTCTTTCACTCTTTCAAAGCTGTGTACGCAGCCCCGGGCCTCTGACAAGTACGCAGCCGCAGGACTATGGGTTGACAAAGTGACAGGCCGCCTGAGAAACTTAGGTACCGCATAAACATGCTACAACCTACACGGGAAAATTCTACATATGTAATAAATGTTCCTGTGGATATTAGATGATCTAAAAATACATAAAATTATATAAAAATATTTAAATAACATTTATATGTATTTTTTATTAAATATAATTCAAAGTACCAAAAATGTCGAAAATAAGATAATGACTACTTCTAAAAATATATTAAAATACTTTAATATACTATTATGAGAATTTCTAGACATCAAAATTTTTGTGAAATACTAAGAAAACTTATGATGTAAAAATATTACATGAATACCCATGACTTACATTTTTAAGTAATTATTTTAGTAAATCAACTGAATTTTGAAAATAAGGAGTAAAATCAATATCATGACTTTACTCCAATTATTTAATAAATAATGAGAACTCACCTGACATCAGAATATCCGTAGGAATGTCTATTAGAATAATTATTAACTTACTGGGAACATTTACTAAGGATAATTAATTAAATAATACATAAAAAGGACAGATTAGTGTTATTCACACGTCCAAACATCAATTATAAAGTAGAATAATTCACATACCCTGTGGAATTAGATGCTACCCGTGTTACAGCACCAAGAACACGTGACAGGCTACCACTGGTTGCCCTGCTAGCCTCAGTTTCTGTCCCTTTGAGCCCCTGTACCCCTCAGAAGGACAATATTGGGACTCCAAAAGCCAAAAATAAAGAGCTCTTTAGAGGATATTGATACCCAGAGACCCAGTTATATTTACATCCAGACACTGTTCCAAGGTAATCAAATAGTTGCAAGAGATAAGTAAGTGATTTACGGCTTTATTGTGATTAATAATATCTGTCCTCAACACTCTTTTATCAATTTAAACTGCTGAACAACCTTATAACCCCACTATACAGGTTTAACCCATCAGTGCATGTCCCAAACAGGTACCCAAAGTACTTAATAATATACCAGTGAGTCTTATTATCCTTTCTCTGTCGTGGAAGCTTGGTTACAAAGCCCTGCCACTCCACCGTGTATTTTATATACATATTATCTTTGGGAAAAATATCCTTTAAACTAAAGATCCCAAAGTAACCAGGCCTATGTGTTTTCATACTGAATCCCCTGAAGAGAGGTGCTAAAGATCCCCAATATAGTTGTGACCCCTCTATAAAAATATTTAATAATCAATTTATCTATATTGATTTATAACAATAAACCATATCCAAACCAATTGACCCTGCAATAAGCTTTATCCAAATATTTTACAGATTTTTGCTGCATTTATTAAATAATATATTTATTATTTATTCTATCACCTCTGGTAGCTAAAGGATAGCAAGGGTGTTGGCATCCAGGAGATGACTATGTTGATTACATGCTCATAACTGGTAATGGTATAATTACCTTCAAACAAGAAATAGCCCAAAAATGGGAAATGGAAGACCTAGGGCCTACCAAGAGCATAGTAGGAATCCAACTCAAACACACAACATCAGGTTACTCGCTAAATCAACACAAAATGGCACAAAAAATTCTCAAAAACTTCAAACAAGATAACTCAAAGACTGCCTCCACTCCCCTACCAATCAACAGCTCATATCTCCCTGCCACAGAGAAATAACACCATGATTTTGAAAAACTTAACCTCCCTTACCCCAGTGGTGTGTGTTCCCTTCTCCACCTTTCCCAATGCACACAGCCAGACCTAAGTCACTCAGTTGGTTTGCTTGCTTGGTACATGGACAAACCATCACTTAACCACTGGAAGGCCTTATTTCACATTTTACAATATCTAAAGGGCACTCTAGACTGTGGTATAGAATACACCAGCCTCAATGACCCTATAAGTGCAAATCAAAGCTATTATATCCCACACAGCCATGCCAATGCAGACTGGGCTGGAGATAAAGCCACTCAAGGTTCCACAACTGGTAACATATTTACCTTCATGAATGGTCCAATAAATTGGAGGTCTAAATTACAACTCACAATTTCTCTATCATCTACAGAGGTGGAATACAAATCAATTTCTGAGGCAGGACAACAAGTGGTCTGGATAATTGAATCATTTAAATTTCTCCAAATCCCCATGCAATACTCCTATCACCCTACACTGTGACAACTTAAGCACCATTCAACTCCCTTCCAAGTCAATTTTCCATGCAAGAACTGAACACTTTGAGATCCACCACCCTTTTTAGCTTTGACCAGTTCTCTGATCCAATGGTGGTGGATCTCAAAGCTAAAAAGGTACCAACCAAGCATATGGTAGAAGACATCTTGACCAAAACCCTCAATAAGCAATCCTTTAAAACTCTTTGTGGCTTGATAGGATTAATTAAGGTCATTGATTTAATAAGTTGAAGGGGGGTTTCAGAATACAAGCATAGTAGGAACCAACTATATTAAATAAACAGTCACAGAAAACCTGTCCTACGTCATACCTGGTCAATTTCTCTCCTGAACAGACAGCCATGATGTCACACTTGCACTGATTGCTCCATCCCCACCAACTTGTGCTATTGATGACTGCCTCTATTACTGGTTGTTCTCATTTTGTTATATAAAGGCCAAGCAACTTCAGACAGTAGCATTTCCCCCATTCCTTCTGACTATTGCTTTGGGGGAATCTGCTACTATAAGTGTCATTCTCTCCAGATCATTTGTTTCATCTTTGGATATTCTTTCATGGTTACTTATCCTCATCTTGGTTTAACTCTTGACAGATAGGTCCCTCATTATAAGAAGCGGTCCAATCTTAACCTAAAACTAAGATTACCACCTTCTCATTTATTTGTTAGGTGTTAGTTGTCATGGTCAACTTTACTGCAATCAATAATTGCTTCTGACCATTGCTTTGGGGGAATCTGCTACTATAGGTGCCTCATCATTGGAAGCAGTCTGATCTTAACCTAAGACTAAGATTTCCACCTTCTTATTTATTTTTTAGGTGTGCCTCATTATTAGAAGCAGCCCAATCTTAACCTAAAACTAAGATTGCCGCCTTCTTATTTATTTGTTAGTGCCACCCAAACATTCACAGCTGGTTCTCAAGTGAATGAAAAACAATCTGTCCTGTCTTACCTTGAACCAGAGTGCCCTCATCTGACTCCTAGATCTGCTCCTCTTATAAGATTCCAATTCTCATCCTCTCAAGTCTTTCAACCAGAGCGTTTGACTCAAACTTCAACATATAAAACCTCAAGATGTTATCTTTCCCTTGCCATTGAAATAACTACTAAAAGCCTAACAAACAATGCATTACAAGTACTGTGGCTTGCAGAAATAGGTCAAAAATTTGAGCAATTCTGACTTTTCAAGGTTGCTTGTCATTTATACTTTGCTGGTTTTCTAGCCCAAACCAGAGGCTTTGACAAGCAAGGCCTGAGTTTGCTGTACCATCTCAAGAGTAAACTATTAACCGGCAGCAGCTCTCAAGATTGAGCTTGTGGGGAAGAGGACGATTGGTAAGTCTAAATTAATAATAATCAAGGGAATAAATAAACTAATGGAAAACTTTTTTTTTTCCCTCCAAGGTTCCCAAGTTATTCTACCACAAAGCCACCACCACCTCCCATTATTTAAGCAACAATGGTGCAAATTAAAGACAACTTAGTATAAGGTGCGGGGCAAGAAGAGATGAATAATCAAGTTACCAAGGTCAAGCCAAAGTTGAGGCAAATAGAAGCTCTGGTGGGAACTGATGTAAGGGTCTTGACAGGCAATGTTGGAGGCGGTTCTTCGAGCCAGGTCTGAAGGGAAAAGCCCTTGAGGAAGAGATGAAGAATGATGAATGGGAAGAGAGATTGAAGATAGCTCAAACCGCAAGGTTCAAAGACATCTTTGAAGGAGGGTTGCTTAAACACGTGAAAATGCTGAAGAGATGGGCCCGGTCCACGGTAGCCTTTTGTTTTGCGCCCTTTAGGCCTGAAAGGCCTCTGGTATCTTGGCCGGGGGAAGTGGATGAATGACTAACGCGACTGGGATTAGTTATGGTGACAGTAGTATTACTGATACATGATAAGTTATTACAATCAACTTGGATGAATCAGAAAATAATTCAAACTAAAGATAAAACTGCGCGCTTTGATCGATGCTCCAGTCGCCAAGCGAATCCGGCAAGTGTCATGATCGGAAAAACTTAGTACTCCAGTATAGTTTCTTAGCCATGCCGATGAAATTGCAACAGCATTAGCCTTAGGTTGATGGCCTAGCTACGTGACTGGGACGACCTTGATTCAAGAACTATTCATCCGCGGGAGCGTAAGCGGGATGCGGAGTACCAGCGACTGATCCACCATGATCACTCATATTCGCAACGGCTGAACTCCCGGGAGCGGGAGCATTACTACCAAACATAGACATCCCAGTAGCTCCAAACACACCACCAGCAGATGAGTTAAACTCCGCCCAACGGGGACACTTTCGGTTGGTCTTCATGTGCCCAACTTGTCCACAATTTCCACATTTACGCTGAGTTTTTTCAAAGACGCGTCGACAAAATGATGGACAGAGCATCGTGTCAAACATGCAGCAAAGTGAAATGAAGTAAGCACGTATTTCATGATCTTTTGCCGGCTGAAGAACTATTTGAAAATGATGACGGGAAAGCTTACGACTGGATTACTAGAAGAAATCGGAGTTGCCAAAGCCATTTCGACTTTGGCGATGGGACCTGGTCTGGTTATAACAAGTCCGTTTTCCTTGGCATTTTTTCTTGCCAAGCGGCGCTCTTGGTTGCGCTTCAACTTGGCCAAGACCTCTTCAATTCTGTACGCCGGGATTCACATAGATTGATAAGACCTAACGATATCAGCTGCAGCCATAGAGAAGCTGTTAGTATTCAAGGTGAGGTAGCCAAAAGTCTAACCTGCGTTTTGCCATACGATTTTTTTCTGGATCATCGCTAGGCATGAGTGCTTCTGCCGATGATTCTTGTTCATCAATCAGCCTTCTTTGTCTAAGATATGCATTGACAACGGTGGGATCTCGAACGACCTCTGTTTGCCACTTTCCATCGATCTATGAGACATAGATGAAAGATAGAATCAATTTGTTCAAAGTCTAAGGTATTCAAGATTGAGGGCATTTGACAAGGTACCAACCAATCTTCGAATCTTCAAAGCCTTATTGGCGGCAACCAAATGATTACGACTACCCATGCTCATTCCATCATCTCTTTCAGGTGATGACTGTCGACTGAACGAGGAGGGGGAGCGAGAACGACGCGAAAGATTCCAGTCACCAGGGGTACCCACGCCAGCGGACAGATGTGGTAAAGGTGTATCGGCTACAGTGGCCGGGGTGTTTCCATATCCGACTCGACCGCGCGCTCGCAGCTCATCCTCTTGTGTCAATTGAGGCGGTTGCGGATCACTCAATGCCATTCGTTGGGCTTGCCAAATACGCTCTATTTCTTGTTTGTACACATCTTGTTGCTCGCCGACGTGCAATCGGTGGGAATTTTTTGGTCGAGCAGCAAGTTCGGCTGGTAAGGAAAAGAAATTAACGCTCAACCCAAGCTTTAGCTACTCAAGATTTCTGCACCGATACTCACCCTGTCGATCTTCCAAAGTCTCACCATCTCTCAGAAACATTTCTTTCATCGAGACTCGAATGAAGCTGAAAGCCTCACCCCTCCCAGACGGATCTCCTTCACCATAAAGCCGTAACATCGCTTTGTTGCTCGTGGCCGCGAGAAAGTTCTTTGTAGTACTCCAAGGGGCCAATTGCTGCTCAATGTCCAACTTGCTCTGATCATCTCCATCTCCTTCGATATTGGCATCCTTTCCATACCCGGCATCCAATAACTGCCGCTGGCCAACTTGCATACTTTCGGCTAAGCAAACTCCTTCAGGGGTAACTAACTTCAATATTTCTTCTTTGTCCGGCATCTTGAGACCAGGCCGAATCGTCCAATAGCCTTGACTATGACCTTTCCTCTTGTACTCCATGAATTCCTGCAAATCATACTCAAGTCAACTAATGGCCGGCTTTACTTCCAAAACAAAAATAACACCCGCGATAACAATATGGGCCGTAAGAAAGAACACGTGATAATCAGCAACTCACTTTCAGTCGCTGCCGCATTTGCATTTCATTCTGATCATTGAAATATTTGAGCAGTTCGCCAACCTTGATGCGGCCATCTTCTGCTCGGGCACACAACTTAAACGCGATCGTCTGCAATCGATGTTTCAACTGTGTCGTGATCTTTCGGGAGTGTGGTCCGGGTACTTCGACGACGGGATAAGTTTGACCGACAACATAAAGGTTTTCTATAGGCCGTATGTAGTAAGTCGTTTCAGATTCGGTGATGTTTCTGAGTTTGGAAAGCCATCAGATTAAAGTAGCTCACTAGACGGAATTGTAATACACGCCCAATCGAGTGACGCACCTGATGACCAAAAAGTCCGTGGTACTGGGTTTGTGCTTGAAAAGAGGAGCACGGACCAGATTGTTGTAGAGCGTGCATACGGTTTCTCCGGGCTGTATGCTCCCAAATTTCATGAACGGCGACTCATCGGCTACATCCAATACGAAGGGTTCACCGATATCATCCTAAGAGTAGCACTGGCCTCAGGGTGGATCCAAACAAATGGCATGAATTCTGCGAAGCTATCGATGTCACATACTTTGGGTACATGATCATCGAGTTCGTTCTGCTTGCGATAGTAGTTGACCAAAATACTACCCATTCCAACGTTCGAAATTACTGGCGGAGCTTCCTCCTATTGACGCAAGAGAGTGAAATATAGACGAAGCCTGGAAGGGGTCAATACGAGCGCCCATGGATCGGAGCAGTTCATCAACGATAGAATGCTCACAGAATATTCAAACAGCATGAAGGGACCTGTATCCTTTAGCGTCAAGTCAGCTGTGGTTTTCAGCAGCTCGGCAGCTGGCGCCGTATTTCGAATTTTACGACCAGTTTTGTCCTTTTTCTTTTTGGCTACTTTGACCTTTGAAAACTTGATAGGGACATTAACCGGAAACTGAAGAGCCGGTCTGTGGAATGAACGTGCCTCGTGCTTCGTAAGACGAGTTTTGTACTGTTATGGCAAAGTAATCACCCAAACATGAGACATAGTTTATGGACTATCGGGAAGGAGAGAGAAGGAAAAGTGCGAACCAAAGGAAGCTGTAACTTCATCGCCGGGTATGAATGCTGAACTTCCAAGTTACCGAACGTTTGTCGAACCCGTCGACGGTGCTCTTTAGAAACTTCATAAAATCGGTCATTGGACAAGTTAAACGGATCCAGCGCTTGCTGCTTGCTCTCTCGACTCCATGTAGTCGCTAAGGGACGAGGAATGGATCCTGGATCGGTAGGGTCGTGCCTCGGGATTTCCAAAATTTGTGAATTGGCATCGCTAAGCAATCTAGCATCTTCTTCGACAATGTGCAGAGCGGTGAAATCTTTCCAAGGTCGATTTTGAGCATCGAGAATTACACATTCAAGCCAATCATCCTGCTCGATCGCCGGATTACGGGGTCGTGACAGGCGAGTGAGCGTATCGATAGGTTGAGAGAGGAGATCATGTGATGGCTCTGATTTCCATACGATATCATTTTCCCAATCCTGCGTTACAAGGGCTTCCCAACCACGGCTATCGCTAGGAATCTTCCAGGATCTCACTCCTTTAGCAACCTGCTCGGTTAAGAGCGACTCTAGGCTAATCTCTCGGCTGAGGCCCTTTGAGCTGGGATCGGGTTCCAACTGGGAATCGTCATGGATGGGTGGCCAAGTTGCAATTAGCTGACGATAGCTTTCTTCCAACATCTGAGAGACCGGAGTTTGAGGAGTCGCACTTGGATGCAAGTTGATGGCTGGGTTGTTTAAAAGATTGTGGGTGGATACTGCCGGGGCCAAAGTTTCCGGGTAAGCCACTTCGACATAACCGCCCGTGACTTTCTGACGTTTTCGAGGTACGGTAGCAAATAAATCAGTAAATTGAAGCACGCCGCCTTCCACGAATGTTGGAAACAGGTCGTGAACATTGGCGGGTTCTGGCGCACTTTTAAGATTCGCTACAGTTGGTGAACTAGGGCTTTGAGAAGCGGAGGATGGGGTTGAGATGGTGGATGAGTAACGATGAGAATGTCCGATCTGTTGAGAATAGTTTTTTGGCCTGAAGACTTGCGGGCTATCGGCTACGAGGCTTTCGTCCTCATCGAGATCCTCATCATCATCATAATCATCCGTCTCACCACGTACTTTGCCGATGGCCGAGGGTCGTCTACTCTGCTCTTCTAAAATTTCTTTATCGACTTCATCCTCCCAGTCCTTCCCGGTGGATGATCCGATGATCCCACTTGGTCGTCTAGATCCTGAAACGTTTTCTCCATAAGCGGGAGGTATTCCAGTGTCATCGTCAGCAAACTTGCCGTTGTACAAGTCTTCCCTTCCATAGCCTATATTTGCGGAGCTCAAGCCTAATTGAGCACGCAGACCCGAAACCGCGTCGGCATCGAGATCAGTCAGAAGCCCTTCCAGTGCGAATCCACCGAGGGATAGAATGGCGTCCTCCTCATCGCGTAGCATCCTTGCGAGTGTGACAAACGATCCGTGAGTCCCGTGAGAGTTCGAGCGGTTCGTTCAATGAATGGGCGAGTCGAGGGCAGACTGCATGAATCGAGAAGTGGATGATGGTCAACGGACCGGACTGGATGGCGAGACGATGACGGGGCAGTTGGGGGGCTATATCGAACCCCGTTCGGGCGACGACCAAGAGGGCCTTTCGTCTTCTGGGTGCCCAAAAAAAGCGGACTGGGCACCTGGCCAAGCGCGCTCTGGCCGCCTTCTCAGGCGCGAGTGGCGGCCACGCGGCCAAATCACCCTGGCGTTGGACCCGCAAATCAAATGTTTTCTTTTTTCATTCTCTCGTTGATCCTAGCTGCAGAATTCGTTACACAATCAGAATCACAGCCGTTTGGGGAGTAATTCAGTTCGTTTCCATGGGTGCCTTCTCTTTCCCAATATCCTTCTCTGTTTCTGATTTTTTTTTATGGATCAGTCACTACCTCTTCAAGCAGAAGGAAAGGACTGTGAAAATTAATTTTAAGAAAAGGAGAATATTGAACCGTTTGGGAGGAAAAATTAATCCATCCATTAAATTTTTCTGAAACAAAGCTAACAGTCAGATCGATCCAAAAACAACCAAAATTCACATTACCACATCAACTCTAAATTTGTAAACCCAGGTCAGCATGGGATATGTGATCATTTACCCAATAAAATAAATAAACCAGATTTTTATCATTAAGAGTGGTAACCATTTCTTCTGAGTATAAAATTGTATGGGAATGTTTTTGCTTGCCATTTACTACACCATACTACTTGACTAAAACCTATGAAAACAAATTGGGTCATAGTTTTTGGGGTGATATGGGCTGATGGATGGATAAAGTCAAGCAACCAGGGATCCTTTGGTTTTTTTTTCAGGAAAAAGGCTCCAAAAGGGTATGAGAATAATTTTTTTCTAAACTGAAGCTGAGAAAGATGAAATAAACATGACTGGAGATTGGCTTTCAAAAAAAAAAAAAAAAAAGCTACAAGATTTTTCTACTGCAGTTTTTGAATAGTATCAGAAGCAACTCATTACTAATCAATTTTTTTCTATAGAATTATGAATTATTTGAAGGACTGGAGTAGTTCTTATTTTTCTTCCTTCTCAAAATTGAAAATATTTCATTTTCAAAACCCCTCCATCAAGATGAAGTTGTTAATGCCTGGACTTTGGTAGGATGGATTCCTACCTCCAATCCAAAGAGTATAGAAGATGAAACATATCATCATATTTTGGCTGATGAAAATTTTGATATGATAAGTAGGAAGTTTACCTTCAGGAATTTTCCGTTTTATTTTTATTTTCATAAACTCTCTGGGATGACATGTGTCATTTGGAAATCAAAGGATTTTGCTCATAAGAATTCTGAAGGATTATCACCATCCAAAAATATACAAAAATAGGCTTTTCCTGTGATATATATATATATATATAAATGGTAGTAGTAGTCCAGAAATCTCTTGATTGAACTTCAAATTTCTCAAAAATTAGTGGATATGAAAAAAAATTATGGCGCATAGTCAAAGTGGCATTGGGTAATTGTAAGTACAGAGCAATATATCTACAATCCAAGTATCTGAGGAATATTTTGAATTTCCTCAACTGGTTGATCACTAATAACACAAGAAATGGCTAAGAGAATATCCAATCATCTTTTTAACCCTTTTCATTAGCTAAGTTTACCAATAAATTATAAAAATTTCACAAAAAAAAGGCTTTCCTATCAAGAAAGCTCCATAATTTTTCCAGATTTTCCATTAATTTATGAGATTATAGCAAGTTTTCTAGTGTTCATCCTCTATATATGCCCCTCCCCATCCCTCCAAAATCAATCATATCACCACCTCCCCCCCTCCTATCCCACCAATTTTCATTTTTATACCACTGGCTCCCCCTTCCTTAAGCTTGGTGCTGGTCTGCATGCTGCCACCTGGCCCATGCAACAAATTCATTCTTTGCCCATGTTTATGAGGAGCTGGATGGTTTTTTTAGGTAGATAGGTTTCAGGAGCACCACCCTGGGTGTTTGTACATGCTTTTGAGGTTTTTTCCAATTCAAACTATCTGTCTCACATGATATTGTTGGGACTGCTTGATCTCTTCCATCACCTGACCCCCTGATGACCTGTTGTAAAAAAAGGATGGGATTGATGATTGGTGGATTAGTGGTTGAATTCAATTAAATTGAAAAATTATTTTTTTTAGGGTGATATAGTTGGATCAATGAGTTTTGAAAATGAAGTGTTCCATGCTAGAAAACCCCTGATGTGGCACACAATTGTGAATTTTGGGTGTCTAGCTAGCTAAAGAAGCCTTATTGATTGAATTTTCTCAAAAAATCATGTAATACATCACTTGCAAGCTATTTTTTTAGCTAGCAATCTGATACCTAAAAATCTAAGCCCTCCAATGATTAGAGCTTCTCTAAGTAAAAATTTTTGTTTTTCTCTGATGCAAGGCCATCTTTCTCCTTCTCCTCTTTTTGAAAATTCAGATTTTTCTCTGAGAAATACATTTTTTATGATTTAACTTGAAGAGCTGAATGGATCCTTTTTTCATCAATTGATTTTTTCTGCTCTTTCCCTTTTGTTGGAATTATGGAAACTAGTGTCCTCATTCCTTTTTGACTTACATAGAAATTATCATAAATCTATTTTATCTTCTGGTATTATGGGCCTTATAAAAGTAGTGTGTTATGATTAAAAATAATCTCTCATATATCTAATTGGTTTTCCCTCTTATTGGTTGATTGTTTCAAGATTAAGTCATGATTGAGTCTGAAAGAATGTTTTTTCAAGTAGTCTGATATTCTTTTACTGATCAAACTCTTTTAAGAACCCTGAGTCACTAGTTCTTTTAACAAAATTCTTATCTTTAAGAAACTCCTTTTTTATCTTGATATTTCTTGCTTTTAATGTATGTTAAATGGCCTAATCAGCTTGAATTAACACCTCAACTTTATTGTGTTGTTGCTCTTCTTTTGATTGCTTTTATGTCCTGGCTTATGGCCTGTTGTGTCTCTGCCTTGTTGCATACTGTCTATCACTGATTTGGCAACAGCTCCTTGGTTTATTTCTCATTGATTATTAATTATCTTTTTTATTATCAAAACCACAAGTTTTTCTTAAAAAATTGGCTTTTATCAAGACTATTTAACCTTGCTCTAGTCCAAACAATTCATCATCATCAGTTCTGAATTAACCATGAACCTGAGTTCCCCCTTGGCTCCCTGATCTGCTGCTCTTAGGATTATAAGACCCTATTATCATCTTCTTGAGATTTTTAACTCAAGCATTGGACTCAAATTTCAACATCTTTCTTTTCAAACTCAATTTTCCCCCTTTTGATTTTGAATCTAAATGGTTTCAAAAGTGGATCAGCATATCAGGATTGAGGCATGTTCACCACTTTTTTAAATATTAAATGGTCTTTCTTGATTCTATTTTTTCCATCATTTGTTTGAATCATCAAATTCTTTAGTTGTTTCTCATCTTTTTCAGCCTTTTTTGGTTGATTTTGAAGGAATTTCAGTCCTTCTGTTTTTTGTTTGATGAGGAAAACTCTTGCTGAAGATCATCAATATTTTTGATGGGGAGATTGGAGGCCTGATTTGACTAAGCTTCCTATTTTTCAACAAAGAATGATGCTTTTTTCCAGAAATCCATGTTTGTTCATCAAGAAAGAAATGGATAAGAAAAATTTGGTAATGAACTGAGTGTGTTTCAATTTCACAGGCAATTTTGGTAGTTGCAGAGGGGGTAGTGAATTGAAAACATCTTCTGGTAGGGGGATGAATTAATTTACTTAATCAAAGCTCAGGATTTGATTGCTTCCAAGATTTTACTGATATATTCAAGGTATTAGTGGACTGAATTAAAGATGAAAATGTCAATTATTGGGGCTGATATTTTTGGAGTGTCCTCCAAATCATCAGATTATGATCATTAAAGGGGCTCCAATTTCTCCTTTTTATTTCAAGCACTAGGTTGAGAACTGGAAAAAATCTCCTTGAGATTGATTTATTTTGATCTTTGGGAATCAAAATCAGGTATTGGGGTGATATTGGACTTATTTACAAATATTCCATCCATTTTAAAATTTACAAATATTCCATCCATTTTAACATAAAAAGGAAAGATAAAGTCCAAATTCTGATTCACCAAGTCAATCCCCTTGGCTTGATCAGCATCATTTATGCTAAATCCAGTTGGTATTGACAATGAGTGGGTTTTCTTGTAATTTAACCAATGCTCCTTCAATTGATCCTCTTTCTATTTTGTTTACAAATAAAGCATAAATTTTGTTTTTTCTTTTGCCAATTTTCAATTGGTATAGAAATATTAAAATGAGAAGATAAAGCTTGGCATACATAGGTTTCATTTTCTGTCCCAAAGTAAGAATTTAAGTAAGCAGAATTTTTGAGCAATTTGAGAAAAATGAAGAATTATATGATCAAGTCTCTTTGGTCAGAATAGAGATTTGGGATTTAATTCAGAACAAGGAGTGGCTGATTTTGAATTTCTTGGAGAGATTTGTTTCACTGGATTTTCTTTCTGAGTTTTCTTAGAATTAATTTTTCTTCAAAGGAAGAAATTAGGCATTTAAAGTTTTAGGTATGTAGAGCCAGTGATTTAACATGAACATGAATTTGGGGAGTTTTTGATCAAATTCCAGATGGTGGAGCAATTTTTGTGTGCGGAAAGGATAAGGATATCTCAAAAGAAGGTGGAGTTGGATGGAGGTGGGAACCAAGGGGTTGATGGTGTGGTCTGATGCATGTTTGAGTTGAGCACATTTCTATACTTTATTTGAAAGAAAAAACTTATATTCCAGTAACTCTAACACACCTGATGTGAAATACGTGGTTTTTAAGTTTTTTTTAATGGTGGATTTGGTTTGAAACAATGCATTTTTTTTTTGGATTTTCTAAATCTGAAAAATCTTATTTTTTAAGGCTGGTGTAAAAACAGCAACCACAGTCAACCTGAAAAATGCTATGGCTTGGAAGTTTAAATGGTCTGCCAGAAGGGCGACCCCCTCCCCCCCTCCCCACTCATTTGGCCTTTCAAAGGGGGGGGGGCATCCTTTCAAAGCCATGAAATTTCTGAAAAATTAAAAAAATTAAGGTTTTATGCATTGGTATTGATTTTGTTTTTGTGGGAAAAATGCAAAAATATTTTTTTTATAAAATTCATTGGCACAAATTTTTCCTGGGCCCTTTCTTTGATTAAATTAAGTATAACACAATTTATTTGGATTGGAAAACATACCTCAAGGTGTGCAATCATCATTTTTATGGATATACAGCTTTTTGAATAAGCTTCAAGTTTTCATTATCATTGGAAATTCATTATTTTATCACTACAAGAGTCAAGAATTAATCTCAGGAAATTGAAAAATTGATTTTTTTGATGGATTCTTTGTCCTCTAATAATTGAAAAAAAAATAAAAGAAAAAATTCAAGATTATTTCTTTCAGAAACTTTTGAAAAACATTAGAATGCTGTTTGTAGAATTTACAAAAATGGAGAAACTTCTGAAGAACAACCAGGAAGATTTTGGGAGATTGTTGATTTCAAATTCACAATAAAAAAAACACTTATCCTTAATTTATGTTCCTCTTTATTTCTGTTAAAATAAAATCAATTAAAAAACAAAAGAACTCAATAAAAAAATCCCAAACTAATTTTCAAAAAAAAATTGATTCTCACAATTCCAAAAACCAATCAAAATTATCAAAAGTTCTTCATAGTTTTGATGTTTGATTTGACATTTAAAATAAAAAACTTATAACTTATCTTCTTTATATTTCTTGAATGAATGGTTTCTGCCAATATTTTCCATTTCTATTTTTATCTATTTCAAACAAGAGATGGGGGGGGGGGCTGGGGTGGGAAGCAATAAAATTGAAAAAATTTGGGAAAATAAATACACAAAAATCATATTTGTGGAGAAGGATAGAACCCAAATTAATACAATACAATAATTATTTTTTAATTTTAATAGGGTGTATCATATTTAACAAAACCCACCATTTTTTAATGGCTGGTTTCAAACCAAATCTGCCATTGAAAATCAAAAAACCCCCACTTATTTCACATCAGATGTGTCAGAGTTACCTGAAAATATTTTTTTTTTTTTTCAGATAAAGTATTGAAAGGCTTTCACCACCTATTCCACACATCAGCCCAGGTCATACACCCCTGGTTTCCAAACTCACCTCCTTCTACCTCTGACCTCATTGGAAAAATTCTACCTCCAACCTCATTGGAAAAATCTGATTCATCACTCTCATCTCTTCATTGCTATCCTCATTGCTTCATGTCTCATCCCCTTGTCACTTCATCACTCTCATCACTTTATTGATCTCATCACTTCATCCCTCTCATCACCTTATTTCTCTCATAACTTCATCACTCTCATCACTTACTAACTCTCATTGCTTCAATACTCTCATTTCTTCATCCCTTAATCACTCTCATCACTTTATCTCTCTCATAACTTCATCCCTTCATCCCTCTTACTCTTTTCAAATGGCCCCTCAGCAAACCTCCCCCTGTAAGTCCACACAAAAATCCAATGCACCAAAGCAAAAATACCCAAGAAATTCTAAAATAAACAATCCTCCCCCATCAGCTTCCAAAGGCTCAAGTCAGCTAAAGAGAGCTGATCACATCATCCTGGTAAACTGGCTAAAAATTCCCTCAAACTTGAACACTTGATTTGGATCCAACAATGAAAAATGAGTTGGCCAACCTCCATCCTCCAAGGTTAATGGTTATCTCCTGATGGCCAATTAACTGAAGAATAAAACAAAAGTTTGGCTGGATCTTTCATCCAAACAGATGAGGGATCAATTCAAGAATTATCAAGCCCAGTAAAAAAGGACCACTCAATTTCAATCTCCACTGGCTTTGGTATCACAGACTGGGATGAAGCCAAGGGGATCAACTTAATGGTTGATAAATTGGACTCAATTTGTCCTTTTTATATTAAATGGATTAAATATTTGGAAAGAATGCCAAAATAACCCCTTTAGCTGCTTTAAATTCCCAAAAATCTGATTCAGTTGATCCTGAGGAATCTGCTGTGGATGCTCAGCCTAGCATTGATGATCTTGATAAAAACTTGGAGTGGCCCCAATCTGACAACAAGGTGGATACTCCAACACATTCAGCTCCAATCATGTCTACATTGGCATTGATCAATGATTCAAACCCTTCCTTGGACCCCTCACTTACTTCTTTGGAGCACTCTCTTCCTGGGGTGGAAGAGCTAAACAACTTTTCCAATGAGGAGCAAGTTATTCAACTATCTCCATTACAATCAAAAGATGTTCAAGTAAGTAAGCAATTAATTGTCTTTTTTTTCTGTTTAATCCTGACTGATTTAGATTTTCAAAAAAAAGGCTCATGATTTTATGAATGGCCAAACACTCAAGCCAATGGGACCTCCCACATCACCTTCAAATAAGAGTGACAACATTCCCACACAAACCTCCTTGGAAAAAGGAAAGAAAAAGGCCTCCAATTCCACAAAAATCAACCCCAATAGCTTCAAAAAGAGGAGAAACAATTCCAATTTTTTTGGCTTTGAGGATATCATTCAGAATAAAGATTCAAGTAAGTACATTGATAGAATCCACTTGCTTTTAAAATCCCCAACAAAAAACAGTGAAATTAAAGATTGAATCCAAAAAAATTTAATTTTCAAAGCAAAGGTAGGATCATCAAATAGCTATTTATTGTCAAAAGCTGAAATCCAGGAGTTTGGTTCATCAAAAAAAACTGGATGCCAAGTGAAAATTGAAACAGGCTGAGTGGGAGTTTCAAAAAGAGGAAAAGGAGAAGGATCAACTGGAAGAGTGAATGGAAAAGGAAAGGGAAAGACTGGTGATGAAAAAAAGATAGGTTATTGGTAGCCATAGCATGTATTGGTAGCAGTAGAACAGTGGAAGAAAATACAGCAAATTACTTGATTGCTTTATTTGTAAATATATTTACTTTGATAAAGATTTTACCAATAAAAACAAAAAAATATTTTTGATTAAAACAATGTTTGAGAATATTTTTAACCCCACCAATAAACAAATGGGATTTGGGTTTTACACACCCCCAAAACTGTAATTCATGCAGTTTTGAAGTTGCCACAACATCCCCTGACATCCCCAATGCACAAGGTAAACTTGGAAAAAACATGGTTTTTGGGGGTTGTCAAAAAATAAAATAAAATATTACTAGGGGATAGGAGGGCATCTCAAACCCCTTTAGAAAAAATATGAAGGATTTTGGCCAGTTTTAAGGCCTTTAAAATTGCCCTCAAAAAACTGAAAAAAACACTCCATGTCTCAAATCTTTTCACATTTTTGATCTTTTTTCTTTGACTATTTTGATAAATACAAAGAGACAAAAAATTTCCAAATATTACAGCCAATTCAATGAAAGTTTTTTAAGAATTTTAGTACTTCACTTTACCTCCAGAAAAGGGATTTACATAAAAAATGAGACATCATTTTTGATTTTTTTTTTTTGTTATTTTTCCATGAGATTTTCCAAATTTTCAGTTTGCAGTATTCAAGTGGGCATTGTGAAGGGCCCCAAAATATTATTTGGGGATTTTTAGGATCAATTATTCACCCAAAAGAAATTGATGCATCTACAAAAATAATGGTAAGTGTCTTTTTTGGGGTGTGTTTTGAAGCAATTTCTGATACAAGATATTCAGAAAACACTGGAATATGCTGGTCAAATCCAAATCTGAAAATTATTATCAAGATAATTTTACAAAACTGACTTTATTCTGGAATCTCCCTACTTCTGACTACCTTCTTGACAACTGGCTTCCTCTAAAAATAAAATTTGTTTCATATGCTGCAAATAAGCACCTGCATTTTGGAAATACCAGCACATCTAGAATATAAGGGATTCACTCTTACGTCAAATGATTTATCACAACTTCTTCTGGTTCCTTTTCTGATTTAGTTCACCAAATATATCATTCAGTTCAAATTCAAATCCATGAAACTTCCATTGAAACTTCTGAGAAAGACTTCAAGAACTTGATTGGTCTCCCATATTGTGTTGAACACCTCTCAGGAAAAATAAGCCACTGTGCTCTCAAGATTGTGCATTACTTTCACATTTCAGAAGAAAAATCAGAAGCCTGTTCTGATTGTGATTATTCTTTCATGGGAATTCCTTGTGTACACCAATTGAAGAAGGCCAATCTCAATACGCAACAATTTTTGCTTGATGATTTTCATCCCCAGTGGCCTGTCAAAAATCCTATTGCAGTATGTTTTCTTTTCTTGGAGAAAAAAAAAAATTCTAACATTGATTTCTGAAGTTTTTTCTTTTATTTTGGAATTATTCATAGCTTTCTGAGAAGGGGTCATGCCAAACTTCTCAACCATCTCATGAATCACCTTCCCAATCAACCAACATACACGGGTTTCAGAATGAACTCTGAATAATTCCTTAAATTGTGCCCAGGAGAACAAAATTCTTACCTTGGAGAAATGATGAAAGTGTCAAAAGGGAAGTATCAACTGTCACAAGGACTTCTGAATGCAAGCAGGGCTTGGCACAGAGGGGACTCCACTCTCAGTAGGCTTGGGGGGCAAGGATACTGGAAGATTCTACAAGGAGCAAAGTAGGATTGAATTGGAGTTAAGGTGCTGAATGACACTTGCTGGGATGGATTCCTAGTAAGAAGTAGTAAACTGATTTCTTGGGGGAAAATCAGGAAGAGGAAGAGAAGGGCTGCTTAAATAGACAGGAGGCTGGACTACAACAGAGGTACAGATGCTTGGGGCTCAGGCTAAATATGTGATGACAAGGGAGCAGTCAAGGTAAAAGAGAGGGCTGATCAGGTATGCTACTACATTGGGGCTAGGCTGCTTACTACATTGGGCCTAGGATACAGGTCTGGCTGTCTAAGTTGGGAATGTACAGTGTGCATGGAGGTCAAGACACTATGTAATAAGTATAGAGATTATGTGATACAATCTGCAAGAGGATTTACATAAAGATTCCCAAGGGATAAACCATAATTAAGTATGAGATAGACAGGGTGAAGAAGGTTAGAGGATATGAAGAACCTGAGAGATTAAGTATGTGCAAGCCTAAGGAGTCTATATATATAATGCATGAGGTTAGACTATATGTAGATATGTAAGGCATGAAGATCCAGAGGAGATATGTAGTTGAAGGAGATATACTGATAAAGTATCCAGAGCCCTGAGGTTGAAGTTCCTGAGGTAAGTAGATTAGACTGAGGTTAGACTGAGTTTAGGTGTCAGTATGACAGTACCCCCTGGTGAAAAGGAGGGCATCTCCTGATGACCATAAAAGGAGAGGTTGAAGAGGCCATCCAGGTATTCCTTCAGCCATTTCTAAATTGAGATTTCCTTCCCCCTACCCACAACAATCACCACCATCCACCCCATTAACATCCTTATCCCCTTTCACCAGATCACCTACACCAACCAACCCAATGAAGAAGACCAACAACTACTATCCAGTCCAAAAATATTACCCAAGCTGTGACAGATGCATTAAGCTTGGAAGAATCTGTACCACCAGTATCCAGCATAACTCTTCCAAGTGTGAAAGTTGTAGAAAATATGGAAGAGTATGTGATATGGATAAGCAAGGCAGGAAGGCCATGGGTCCTGGCAAAGAGCCAACCTTTTGAGGTGAAGGAGGCTCCAGATGATTATGCCATGACTTTGGCCTATTTGTCCAGATTGGATGATTATTCAGGTAAGTGTTGCCAGATTGTTATGTGGGAGGTGTTGTAGTGCTGATATGGGTTCCAATAGTTTGATTGATGCAGGGAAGGTTTAAGAAGGCGCAGGAGAAGAGGGAGATGTGGCTTCAAACCGGGCATTTGGAAATAGATGGTATGTCAAGGCGTCAAGAGGAAGAGTGTGGGGAGGTGCTTATAAGATGGGGTACCCCTCACGTAGAATCAGACAATGAAGTGGTCAAGGTCCCATCAAAGAGACTAAGAAATAGAGAAGTGGTCAAATCCATCAAACCAGTCAAAGGAGGCTCTCAAAGCATCAAACTGTCAAAGGAGGATTTCAAAGCGTCAAACAATTGAAGGAGAACATAAAAGGGGGCCATCAAACCATCAAAGGAGGTCCTTGAACCTTCAAAGGAGGTTTTCAAAGCGTCAAAGCGTTGGAGTAAATTGTCAAAGCGTTGGAGTAAATTGTCAAAGCGTCAAAGTGTCAAAGATGAGTGTTGAAGCAAGGGAGAAGATGAAGATGCCAAGGGAAGTTTAGAGATGGAAGTGAGTGAATTGGGAGATGAAAGAGAAAAAATAAGAGATATAGGTAAAGGGAAAGAAAGAGAAGTCATCTTTGAAGAAGGGGGCAGATCAGATGACTCTTTGGATTTAGAAGATTCGAGGAGGAAGATGAAGGACTTAGAGGTGAAGATGAAGTTTGTAGAAGATAGAAGAAACAGAAAGAAGGGAATTGAGAAGAGAAATGAAGCAGAAGTTTGGTTGGAGGAAATAGAAAATGGAGGAAGATTGTTGGAGATGATTGAAGGAAGGAGATTTAGAGAATATTCATTTTTAAATGAAGATCAATTCAATCAATCTTTAGAAGTTTATAGCAGGAATTCCAGGAATTTAAATTCAAGTTTACAGGAAGGTTTGAAGAAAGGTTGGGTTAGTGAAATAAGAAAAGAAAAGTATGCATTCTTGGAGGCTAGAAAGAAGAAGATTTATGAGATAAAGAAAAGACTAGCTGATATCTTGGCTTTGGCTGGTCATACTTTTGAAGTGGGGACTACTATAAGAGGTCCTAATCCTTATCAAGTTAAAAAATTGAAATTAGTAAATACATGGATGTCTAGAGTGAAAGAGTTAGAAGATTTGATGTGTGAAGCTATCTGAAAATTGTTTTATGAGAAACTATTATATAAAAAAGTTTTTTTTTTTTATAAAAGAGTTTATTATTATTATTTTGCTTTATTTTATTTTATATTTTTTGTTAGTTTTACTGTTTAACTATTATATATTTTTTGATAGTATATATATATTTTTTGGAAGAAGAAATTTATTTTCTTTTGCTTAATTTGAGGATATTTTTGGTTTTAAAAGATAGAGTGTATGGAAATCCTGAAGTAAATTAGGGAAGTTGGTAAGATTAGATTGAAGTTCCCAAGTGGTGCGTTACTTGTCATTCTGGAAGCCTTTCCATTCAACTAAGTAAAATAATTTCCCCCTCTTAAGCTTTGATTCCAATATCTGTGACACTTCCCATTCTTCTTCCCCATTGATTTTGACTGGTTCAGTTGGTGGTTGGTGCCTGGAGGATAGTGAGTTGTCCTGATATGGCTTGAGTAAGGAGGAGTGGAACACAGGGTGAATAGTGGACCATCAATGAGGAAGTTGAAGCTTGAATGAATTTTTTCCAATCTGTTCTGTAATCAAAAAAGGACCTAAGCATTGCTCCAAAAGCTTATTAGTTGGACTATTAGTTTTGATATTTTTAGAAGGGAGCCAAAATTTGTTTCCAACAGCAAATGAGGCAGGAAAATTACTTCTTTTTAGGTCAGCATATCTCTTATAAGTTTTAATTGAATTTTCAAGTTCAAATCCTAGTTGTTTCTGATTCTGGTCAATCTGAGTTATGTAGCGGCTGGCAGGTTGGTTTTATACTACATGGAGGCTGTCAAAGTTGGGATGTAAACCTTAAATGGTGAATAATGGAGATTGCTTGGTGGAAGTATGGGTGGAATTGTTGTAGGCAAATTCAGCAAGAGGGACCCAGGTATCCCAGTTGTCTTGGTGATAAATGACATAAATCCTAAGAAACTTTTCTAGGATCTGATTTACCCTTTCTGTTTTTCCATCTGTCTCAGGGTGATAAGCTATGGAAAGATTTCTTTTTATCTGTAATTTTTTGGATAAAATTTTCCAAAAGGAAGAAACAAATAAGGATCCTCTGTCACTGAAAAATTTTAATTGAGAGTCCACTTTTAGTGAATATATGGGAGATTAGTAGGTTAGTTAAATTCACAGAGGAGATATCAGTTCTTGTTTTAATAAAGAGAGAAATTTTTGAAAAACAATCAACTACCACAAGGATTGAGTCAAATCCATTGGATAGTGGCAGCTGTGAGATCAAGTCCATAGAGAGTGAGGTCCAGGGAGAATCTGGAATTGGTAGGGGTTGAAGGACTCCAAACTTCTTGTGGTGACTGGATTTTTTTCTGCTGGAAAGGTAACAAGAAGAAACATAATCTTTGATAAAGGAAGTCAGTTTTTCCCATTGGAAATCTCTTTTTACTAGATCAATTGTTTTGTCTTGTCCAGGGTGACCAGAGAGAGGGGAGTTGTGTTTTTGTTGAAGTATTTTAAGTTGAAGTTGTTCACCCTCCTTGGGGATTTCTATTCTATTTTGGAAAATAAGGAATCCAGTGTATGGGTCTATGAGGTAGCTCTTTACTTTCTCCTTCTTGTGTAATTTCTGAATAATCTTTTGGGTTGATTTGTTGGAGCTCTGGGATTGAATCAAGTTTTCCAAGTGTGCATCAACCTGTTTTGTAGAAATAAAAAAAATTCTAGAAGTTTCAAAGTCAGTCTTCTTCAAGATTTGTTTGACATTTGCTGGATTCTTTTCTGCATAGGGCATCCCCCCTTTGGGATAAATGTTGTCTTGACATGACAATACACCAGGCATTATGGAGTGCTTAACAGGTCTATAGACTATAGTAAAGTCAAATTCTGATAGGAATTCAGCCCAACAAGCTTGAAGACAAGTCAAGACCCTAGATGTCATAAAATGTTTAAGGGACAAGTGATCAGTGAGAACTTCAAAAGGAGAGGAAAGACTGTGGAAGTAAGCTTTCCAGATCTTGATGGCCCATACAATGGCCAGGAGTTCCTTATCATGGATTTCATAATTAAGTTCAGCACTACCCATTTTTTTTCTGTCAAAAGCAATTGGGTTCTTGGATCCATCAGGGGAGACTTGGGTGAGGACAGCCCCTGAGGCATAGTCACTAGCATCAGTATCCAAAAAGTTTTTTAAAGAAAGATCAAAATGTTGAAGGATAGGGGCCTTGGTAAAGGCCAATTTGAGGTCCTCAAACTGCTGCAGAGCCCCTGGGGGCAAAGTAAAGATGGGTTCTGAACCAGTTAGAGCAGTGAAGGGGTAGACCTTTTTGGAATAGTTAATGATAAACCTGCAATAAAAATCAGAAAAACCCAAAAACTGTTGCAAGGCCTTTTTGTTTGTTGGTGGTGGCCAGTCCAAGATCTTTTGGACCTTGGAGTTTTCCAGTTCAATACCATCCCTGGAGATAATGTAGCCTAAGTAATCCACTGAGGAGGAATGAAATTCACACTTAGAAGCTTTTGCATATAAATTGTTTTTCCCAAGTCTGCTTAAGATTTCATACACATGGGCTGTATTTTCTGTTAAGTTTTTGGAAAAACTAAGGATGTAATCAAGGTATACCACCAAACATATTGTTAGAAGGTCTGAAAAAATTTCATTAAAAAGACATTGGAAAGAGGCAGGAGCATTTGTTAGCCCAAATGGCATTACAAAATATTCAAAACTTCCAAACTGAGTTCTGAATGCTGTAAGATGTTCATCCCCTTCTTTAATTTGAAGGAGGTTATAAGAACCCCTGAGGTCAATTTTTGAGAAAATGGCAGAACCGGAAAAGACTGTTAGTAAGTGAGTCATGAGAGGAATAGGATACCAATTCTTTTGGGTAACAGCGTTAAGTTTGAAATAGTCAACACACAACCGCAAACCACCATCATTCTTTTTCACAAAGAGGACAGGTGCTCCAGTGCTTGAAGTGCTGAGGAAAATGAAACCTTTCTCTATATTTTACGCTATATAGGCTTGTAGGGCCTCCTTCTCATGATGACTGAGGGAGTGGATGGGCCCAACTGGAGGCAAAGGGCCTTTCAGCTTGATATGGTGCTTGTAAGAATGGTGAGGAGGGAGTTTATCAGCTTTAACCTTGGAAAAACATCTAAAAAGGCATGGTAAGCTTCTGGGAATATCTCCATCACAGTTTCAATTTCATCAGTTTCCTCATCTTCATCTAGACCTTCAGCAGTAGTCTGCTTTTGGGCAGAGTCAGAGGTGGAAATTATCATATGCAAGATTTGAATGGATAGATCATCCTCTATATCCTCCAAGAATTTCAGAGAATTTCCAAAGAATATCCTGTTGAAAAAAGTGGTTGTTGAAATCAAAGGAAAGTGCTGTGAGTGCATAGATTCTGAAAGGGGAGCAGGAGAAGTGATCTGCAGATTCACTGGTGGAAGGTGAGTAGTGGCAAAAAAGAGTTCAACAGAAGGGGAATGATCCAAAGTTGGTTTGTGCCTTGGGGTGATCAATCCCAATTGCCAATTTAACTCTGGTTTCCAGAAATGGAAGAAGTCAATACCTAGAATAATATCTTCTTTTGGAGGTGTATCAATGACCAAGAATTCCCAATCTAAGTTGGGAAAGTACGGTAGGGAGAGTTTAAAGGAAACCTTATGAGTGATTTCCTGGGAATGTGAGTCAGAAGGTTTGAAGGTAAATAAGAAAATGGGAGTGGTCAGAGGTTTGGGAGAAAGAGAAAAATTTGAAATAATAGATTTTGAAATAACAGATTGAGTTGCTCCAGAGTCAAAAAGTATGCTATAGGCATGATTATTGAATAAACAAATAAAACTTAAGTCTTTAGTAGGGAGGTTAGAGTCTTTCCCTTCCAAAGGTTGTACTTGCATATTGGAGGGGTGATGGTCATGGAGTACCAAATTTCCATCATCTAGTCTTTTCCCTGTTTGGGTTTACCAGGAGTGGGTTTTTGGCCAGTTTTAAAGTCTGGATGTTTCCTGCAGAGGCTAAACTTGTGAGCACCTCCACAGTAGTTACACAAACCCTCTCTTTCCCTTCTAGCCTTTTCTTCAGCCTTGAGGTGTCCATCCTCACCCACATTAGGATTGGGAACATAGGTTGGAGCAGAATTGGTAGGGGTTGCCTTTGCTTTCCCCTTGAACCTACCTTGTTGGATGGGCTGTTGAGATTTTTGAGGATTGGAAGAACTAGGTCCAGGTCTTGAGGTCTGAGGGGAGCTGAAGGACTTTTCCCAGATCCTTTCATGGTAGCGGGTATCATAATTAAGGACAATTTCCATTGGTTCTTGCAAGGTTTCTTGAGGTCCATCATTACCAGCTAGTTAATCCAGTAGTCTGGCTGGGAGTCCCAGTCTAAAATGGAATAAAAAAGCTTTATCACTCCATCCAGAGACCTTAGTCATAAGTTTCCTGAATTTGGTGATATAGTTAGTGGCATAGCCAGTATCTTTCATCTTAAGGAGGGTTAGCTACTTCTCAGCATGTTGAATTTCCAGACAATCCCCAAAAAGGGTATGGAACTTTTGAGTAAACAGAAACCAAGAGTTAAGTATGAAATTTGGCTCATGGTTACCAATGTGAGCAAGATAAGGCTGGATCCATTGACTGGCATTTCCTGTAAGGCAAGAGACTGTAAAGAATACGTTCTTTCTGTAATTAGCAAAAGCCCTTTCATAATTAGAAAAGATGAGTTCACAAGCTTGGAGGAAGGATCTAAGCTTTGTTTGGTTTGTCCCATCAAATTCTTCTGGAGCATTGATAGATGGGGATTTAAAGTTAGTAGAAGGTTCATGGTCAGCAGGTCTAGAGAGATGGGTCATTTCAGTGGTCATTTGCTGAAGAATGGCGAGCAGAGAAGGGTCAGTTGAAGGGCCCTGAGAGGTGGAAGGAAGGTTAGTGGCTGGGGAAGTTGAAGAGACTGCTGTTGCATTAGAATTTGGGCTAGGATTACCCCCTGGGGAGGGTGAATCAAAGCCACTCAAGATTCTGGAATCAAACCCTGGGCCCTCATCCTCATCTTCTTCTTCTTCATCTCCTGGGATTGGGACCATGCTGGCTTTGTAGGCAGGGGAGTCCAAGCCATGGTAGACTGGAATTGGAAACTGAACTACAACCCTGTTGAGGCTAGCATTGTCAGAAGAAGGAATAGTAGAAAGAGATACCAGGGGTATATGCTCCAATAAGCCAATATCCATAGGAGTGGAAGTGGTAGCCACTGGCGCTGGCAGGTTAGAAAAGGTTCTACCAAAAGCTCTGGGAGTAGAAGGGTCAGTAGTTTCATTGGAACTCACCCTCTGGAGCTATGGGTGACAGCTAGGCTAGAGATGTGAGAAAAGATAGTACTTTGTGGGGGAATTCTTAAGGATAAATAATTACCCAAAAATAGTTCTTCATCTTAGAAAAAGAATAAAATGGTTAAAAGGTTTTTACCCTGACTACCTCAAATATTGGTCAAATTAACTTTTGAAGTACCTTGTCAATGCTTCAAAGTGTCAAAGTGTCAAAGTGTTGAAGTGTCAAAATGTCAAAGCATCAAAGCATAAAATTTTCAAAGTGTTGAAGCGTCAAAGTGTCAAAGTGTCAAAGCGTCAAAGCATTGAAGAGGAGCTTAGATTGTAAATTTGGGTTTTTATGGAGGTTTGATAGCAAGGTAAGGGGTACAATTAAAATGGCCACAACTCAATAGCCAAGTTCAAGGTTGGGACAGGAAATAAAGAAAACAAAAATCACCACAACTCAATAGCAAGATTTGATGCTGCTTAAATAGGATAAGGAATGTGGTTGGTGAAGAAGGGGTTATTGAGGAAGAAATCAGTTTAATGTCACAAGGGCTTCTGAATGCAAGCAGGGCTTGGCACAGAGGGGACTCCAATCTCATTAGGCTTGGGGGGAAAGGATACTGGAAGATGCTACAAGGAGCAAAGTAGGATTGAATTGGAGTTAAGGTGCTGAATGACACTTGCTGGGATGTATTCCTAGTAAGAAGTAGCAAACTGATTTCTTGGGGGACAATCAGGAAGACGAAGACAAGAGCTGCTTAAATAGACAGGAGGCTGGAATAAAAAAGAGGGACAGATGCTTGGGGCTCAGGCTACATATGTGATGACAAGGAAGCAGTCAAGGTAACAGAGAGGGCTGATCAGGTATGCTACTACATTGGGGCTAGGCTGCTTACTACATTGGGGCTAGGATACAGGTCTGGCTGTCTAAGTTGGGAATTTACAGTGTGCATGGAGTTCATGACACTATGTACTAAGTATTTTCAGCTTGCTACTATTGCAGAGCAAGCTGCAAAAGTAACAGAAATAACATAAAATTAATAATAATAAAATTAACCTAGGAAGGAGAAGAAAAACCATAAATATTATTGCAAAAATGGATTTTCCACCCAACATTAGGTAGGGTCACTCACTGACCCCACCCTTGAAATCCAACTCCTTATATTTTTAAATAATTAAGGAAAAGAAAGACCAAAATACCACGGCACCACTATTGAACTTTTTGGCCAATTAAATATTTCACATGGATGGTCACGTATAGGTTTCACACCTAAAATTCAGTCAGAATTGAGGTGTTGTGTATATTTTAGGAGTTACAGACAGAAATGTGTTCTGTCACAATTCCCACACGCAGCCGTGGCATCCAATACACCTGCGCGCGGCTGAGCTACAGCTCTGTCACTCTTTCAAAGCCATGTACGCAGCCCTGGGCCTCTGACAAGTATGCAGCCGCAGTACTACGGGTTGACAAAGTGACAGGCGGCCTGAGAAACATAGGTACCCCGTAAACATGCTACAACCTACATGGGAACATTCTACATATGTAATAAATGTTCCCCCGGATAGTAGATAGTATAAAAATACATAAAATTATTTAAAAATACTTAAATAACCTTTATACGTATTTTTTATTAAATATAATTCAAAGTACCAAAAATGTCGAAAATAAGATAATGACTACTTCTAAAAATATATTAAAATACTTTAATACACTTTGAAAAAAATTTCTAGACATCATCATTTTCGTGAAATACTAAGAAAACTTATGATCTAAAAATATTACATGAATACCCATGACTTACATTCTTAAGTAATTATTTTAGTAAATTGACTGAATTTTGAAGATAAGTAGTAAAA
Organism: Puccinia polysora; assembly: GCA_025617555.3. Taxonomy (NCBI): domain Eukaryota; kingdom Fungi; phylum Basidiomycota; class Pucciniomycetes; order Pucciniales; family Pucciniaceae; genus Puccinia; species Puccinia polysora. The sequence goes on along the minus strand of CM062618.1, from coordinate 21,675,206 downwards.
TCAATATCATGACTTTACTCCAATTATTTAATGCATAATGAGAACTCAACTGACATCAGAATATCTGTAGGAATGTCTATTAAAATAATTATCAACTTACTGGGAACATTTACTAAGGATAATTAATTAAATAATAAATAAAAAGGACAGATTAGTGTTATTCACACGTCCAAACATCAATTATAAAGTAGAATAATTCCCATGCCCTGCGGAATTAGATGCTACCTGTGTTACAGCACCAAGAAAAAGTGACACACTACCACTGGTACCCTTCTAGCCTCATTGTCCGTCCCTTTGAGCCCCTTTACCCCTCAGGAGTACAATATTGGGACTCTAAATGCTATAAATAGAGAGCTCTTTAGAGGATATTGATACCCAGAGACCCAGTTATATTTACATCCAGACACCGTGCCAAGGTAATAAAATACTTATAACAGATAAGTAAGTGATTTATGGCTTTAGTCTGGTTAATAATATCCGTCCTCAAACCTCTTTTATCAATTTAAACTTCTGAACAACCTTATAACCCCAGTATACAGGTTTAAAACATCAGTTCACGTCCCAAACAGATACCCAAAATATTCAATAATATACAAGTGAGTCTTATTATCCTGTCTCTTTTGTGGCAGCTTGGTTACAAAGCCCTGCCACTCCACCGTGTATTTTATATACATATTATCTTTGGGAAAAATATCCTTTAAACTAAAGGGCCCAAAATAACCAGGCCTACGTGTTTTCATACTGAATTACCTGAAGAGATGTTTTTAAGATCCCCAATATAATTGTGGCCCCTCTATAAAAATATTGAACAATCAATTTATCTATATTTATTCATAACAATTAACCATATCCAAACCAGTTAACCTTGCAATAAGCTTTATCCAAATATTTTATGGATTTTTGCTGCATTTATTAAATAATATATTTATTATTTATTCTATCACCTCTTGTAGCTAAAGGATAGCAAGGGTATTGGCATCCAGGAGGCTGAAAAAGTATAGAGAGTATATGATACAATCTGCAAGAGGATTTACATAAGGATTCCCAAAGGATAAACCATAATGAAGTATGGAATAGAAAGGGTGAAGAACCTTAGAGGATATGTAGAACCTGAGAGATTGAGTATGTGCAAGCCTAAGGAGTCTATATGTATAATGCATGAGGTTAGAATATATTTAGATATGTAAGGCATGAAGACTCTGAGGAGATATTTAGTTGAAGGAGATATACTGGTAAAGTCTCCAGAGCCCTGAGGTTGAGGTTCCTGAGGTAAGTAGATTAGACTGAGTTTAGACTGAGTTTAGGTGTCATTATGACATCAACAGAATCCCATTCAAGAACCCCTATAAAAGGAAGAAAGAAAAAATTTGTGGAAGACCCAAAGGATCCCCAATAAAAGCCAAAAATTTTCTCAGCATTCATCTAAGAGGTCTGGGTTTGAATGTGTTGAAGTACCTAAGAGAAGAGGAAGACTAAGGAAGCGCCAAGTGGTTAATCCAATGGTTTGTTTTTTCTTTTTGTGGTTTTTTATCCCTTTCTGTTGAATTGATTTTAACAGCATATGATTGGAAATTGGTTTTCTCTAATTTCAGACTCTGAGGAAAAGGAAAGGAAAGGAAGACCATGAAAAGGCCAAGGGAAAAAAATAAACAGGAATCAGAGGAAGGGGTGCTTTTTTTTTCTTTTTTTTTTTTGTAATTGGGCTATCATCACATTGTGAACAGGATGATTTCATAACAGAAGAGGAATTGAGTGTAGAATAAATCAAAGATCTTGAAGAATCAGATATAATAAAGAAAGCTAGTAATTTTCTTTTTGTTTGGGGGGATCAGGATTGTTTTTCTAGTTTACATTGATTTTCATACTTTCATTTTTCACTCAGAGGTCAGGAACCATCATCAATAAGAGGGCTGTTTCACAGAATTTGAGTCCTAAGACTTTGAAGAGGATCAAGAGAACAAAAAGAAAAAAAGATGAGAATGAAGATGCTTATAGGCCTCCAGGGAATCCAATCTTTGCTCCCACAGCCACAGCCTCTGAAATAGAAAAGGTGAATAAATTTCTGAATTAATCTTGCCTTATGGTTCACTTATCAACCCCTTGTTTTTTGGGATGAAGGTCAAAAAATTGTCTTTTTCATCTTCTGATAATTTTGAAGTGGTAGCTATTGATAAATTCAGTATGAATTGTTATTTTTTCATTTCATCTTAAATAACACTCATCTTTTTTCCTTAGTATCAATACTAAAATTTCATTTTACCAAAGATAGCCATACCACAAATTTCACATGTTCAAGATGTGAAGGGTGATGCAAACTGTGGCTTTGATGTTTGATTTGACATTTAAAATAAAAAACTTATAACTTATCTTCTTTATATTTCTTGAATGAATGGTTTCTGCCAATATTTTCCATTTCTATTTTTATCTATTTCAAACAAGAGATGGGGGGGGGGCTGGGGTGGGAAGCAATAAAATTGAAAAAATTTGGGAAAATAAATACACAAAAATCATATTTGTGGAGAAGGATAGAACCCAAATTAATACAATACAATACTTATTTTTTAATTTTAATAGGGTGTATCATATTTAACAAAACCCACCATTTTTTAATGGCTGGTTTCAAACCAAATCTGCCATTGAAAATCAAAAAACCCCCACTTATTTCACATCAGATGTGTCAGAGTTACCTGAAAATATTTTTTTTTTTTTTCAGATAAAGTATTGAAAGGCTTTCACCACCTATTCCACACATCAGCCCAGGTCATACACCCCTGGTTTCCAAACTCACCTCCTTCTACCTCTGACCTCATTGGAAAAATTCTACCTCCAACCTCATTGGAAAAATCTGATTCATCACTCTCATCTCTTCATTGCTATCCTCATTGCTTCATGTCTCATCCCCTTGTCACTTCATCACTCTCATCACTTTATTGATCTCATCACTTCATCCCTCTCATCACCTTATTTCTCTCATAACTTCATCACTCTCATCACTTACTAACTCTCATTGCTTCAATACTCTCATTTCTTCATCCCTTAATCACTCTCATCACTTTATCTCTCTCATAACTTCATCCCTTCATCCCTCTTACTCTTTTCAAATGGCCCCTCAGCAAACCTCCCCCTGTAAGTCCACACAAAAATCCAATGCACCAAAGCAAAAATACCCAAGAAATTCTAAAATAAACAATCCTCCCCCATCAGCTTCCAAAGGCTCAAGTCAGCTAAAGAGAGCTGATCACATCATCCTGGTAAACTGGCTAAAAATTCCCTCAAACTTGAACACTTGATTTGGATCCAACAATGAAAAATGAGTTGGCCAACCTCCATCCTCCAAGGTTAATGGTTATCTCCTGATGGCCAATTAACTGAAGAATAAAACAAAAGTTTGGCTGGATCTTTCATCCAAACAGATGAGGGATCAATTCAAGAATTATCAAGCCCAGTAAAAAAGGACCACTCAATTTCAATCTCCACTGGCTTTGGTATCACAGACTGGGATGAAGCCAAGGGGATCAACTTAATGGTTGATAAATTGGACTCAATTTGTCCTTTTTATATTAAATGGATTAAATATTTGGAAAGAATGCCAAAATAACCCCTTTAGCTGCTTTAAATTCCCAAAAATCTGATTCAGTTGATCCTGAGGAATCTGCTGTGGATGCTCAGCCTAGCATTGATGATCTTGATAAAAACTTGGAGTGGCCCCAATCTGACAACAAGGTGGATACTCCAACACATTCAGCTCCAATCATGTCTACATTGGCATTGATCAATGATTCAAACCCTTCCTTGGACCCCTCACTTACTTCTTTGGAGCACTCTCTTCCTGGGGTGGAAGAGCTAAACAACTTTTCCAATGAGGAGCAAGTTATTCAACTATCTCCATTACAATCAAAAGATGTTCAAGTAAGTAAGCAATTAATTGTCTTTTTTTTCTGTTTAATCCTGACTGATTTAGATTTTCAAAAAAAAGGCTCATGATTTTATGAATGGCCAAACACTCAAGCCAATGGGACCTCCCACATCACCTTCAAATAAGAGTGACAACATTCCCACACAAACCTCCTTGGAAAAAGGAAAGAAAAAGGCCTCCAATTCCACAAAAATCAACCCCAATAGCTTCAAAAAGAGGAGAAACAATTCCAATTTTTTTGGCTTTGAGGATATCATTCAGAATAAAGATTCAAGTAAGTACATTGATAGAATCCACTTGCTTTTAAAATCCCCAACAAAAAACAGTGAAATTAAAGATTGAATCCAAAAAAATTTAATTTTCAAAGCAAAGGTAGGATCATCAAATAGCTATTTATTGTCAAAAGCTGAAATCCAGGAGTTTGGTTCATCAAAAAAAACTGGATGCCAAGTGAAAATTGAAACAGGCTGAGTGGGAGTTTCAAAAAGAGGAAAAGGAGAAGGATCAACTGGAAGAGTGAATGGAAAAGGAAAGGGAAAGACTGGTGATGAAAAAAAGATAGGTTATTGGTAGCCATAGCATGTATTGGTAGCAGTAGAACAGTGGAAGAAAATACAGCAAATTACTTGATTGCTTTATTTGTAAATATATTTACTTTGATAAAGATTTTACCAATAAAAACAAAAAAATATTTTTGATTAAAACAATGTTTGAGAATATTTTTAACCCCACCAATAAACAAATGGGATTTGGGTTTTACACACCCCCAAAACTGTAATTCATGCAGTTTTGAAGTTGCCACAACATCCCCTGACATCCCCAATGCACAAGGTAAACTTGGAAAAAACATGGTTTTTGGGGGTTGTCAAAAAATAAAATAAAATATTACTAGGGGATAGGAGGGCATCTCAAACCCCTTTAGAAAAAATATGAAGGATTTTGGCCAGTTTTAAGGCCTTTAAAATTGCCCTCAAAAAACTGAAAAAAACACTCCATGTCTCAAATCTTTTCACATTTTTGATCTTTTTTCTTTGACTATTTTGATAAATACAAAGAGACAAAAAATTTCCAAATATTACAGCCAATTCAATGAAAGTTTTTTAAGAATTTTAGTACTTCACTTTACCTCCAGAAAAGGGATTTACATAAAAAATGAGACATCATTTTTGATTTTTTTTTTTTGTTATTTTTCCATGAGATTTTCCAAATTTTCAGTTTGCAGTATTCAAGTGGGCATTGTGAAGGGCCCCAAAATATTATTTGGGGATTTTTAGGATCAATTATTCACCCAAAAGAAATTGATGCATCTACAAAAATAATGGTAAGTGTCTTTTTTGGGGTGTGTTTTGAAGCAATTTCTGATACAAGATATTCAGAAAACACTGGAATATGCTGGTCAAATCCAAATCTGAAAATTATTATCAAGATAATTTTACAAAACTGACTTTATTCTGGAATCTCCCTACTTCTGACTACCTTCTTGACAACTGGCTTCCTCTAAAAATAAAATTTGTTTCATATGCTGCAAATAAGCACCTGCATTTTGGAAATACCAGCACATCTAGAATATAAGGGATTCACTCTTACGTCAAATGATTTATCACAACTTCTTCTGGTTCCTTTTCTGATTTAGTTCACCAAATATATCATTCAGTTCAAATTCAAATCCATGAAACTTCCATTGAAACTTCTGAGAAAGACTTCAAGAACTTGATTGGTCTCCCATATTGTGTTGAACACCTCTCAGGAAAAATAAGCCACTGTGCTCTCAAGATTGTGCATTACTTTCACATTTCAGAAGAAAAATCAGAAGCCTGTTCTGATTGTGATTATTCTTTCATGGGAATTCCTTGTGTACACCAATTGAAGAAGGCCAATCTCAATACGCAACAATTTTTGCTTGATGATTTTCATCCCCAGTGGCCTGTCAAAAATCCTATTGCAGTATGTTTTCTTTTCTTGGAGAAAAAAAAAAATTCTAACATTGATTTCTGAAGTTTTTTCTTTTATTTTGGAATTATTCATAGCTTTCTGAGAAGGGGTCATGCCAAACTTCTCAACCATCTCATGAATCACCTTCCCAATCAACCAACATACACGGGTTTCAGAATGAACTCTGAATAATTCCTTAAATTGTGCCCAGGAGAACAAAATTCTTACCTTGGAGAAATGATGAAAGTGTCAAAAGGGAAGTATCAACTGTCACAAGGACTTCTGAATGCAAGCAGGGCTTGGCACAGAGGGGACTCCACTCTCAGTAGGCTTGGGGGGCAAGGATACTGGAAGATTCTACAAGGAGCAAAGTAGGATTGAATTGGAGTTAAGGTGCTGAATGACACTTGCTGGGATGGATTCCTAGTAAGAAGTAGTAAACTGATTTCTTGGGGGAAAATCAGGAAGAGGAAGAGAAGGGCTGCTTAAATAGACAGGAGGCTGGACTACAACAGAGGTACAGATGCTTGGGGCTCAGGCTAAATATGTGATGACAAGGGAGCAGTCAAGGTAAAAGAGAGGGCTGATCAGGTATGCTACTACATTGGGGCTAGGCTGCTTACTACATTGGGCCTAGGATACAGGTCTGGCTGTCTAAGTTGGGAATGTACAGTGTGCATGGAGGTCAAGACACTATGTAATAAGTATAGAGATTATGTGATACAATCTGCAAGAGGATTTACATAAAGATTCCCAAGGGATAAACCATAATTAAGTATGAGATAGACAGGGTGAAGAAGGTTAGAGGATATGAAGAACCTGAGAGATTAAGTATGTGCAAGCCTAAGGAGTCTATATATATAATGCATGAGGTTAGACTATATGTAGATATGTAAGGCATGAAGATCCAGAGGAGATATGTAGTTGAAGGAGATATACTGATAAAGTATCCAGAGCCCTGAGGTTGAAGTTCCTGAGGTAAGTAGATTAGACTGAGGTTAGACTGAGTTTAGGTGTCAGTATGACAGTACCCCCTGGTGAAAAGGAGGGCATCTCCTGATGACCATAAAAGGAGAGGTTGAAGAGGCCATCCAGGTATTCCTTCAGCCATTTCTAAATTGAGATTTCCTTCCCCCTACCCACAACAATCACCACCATCCACCCCATTAACATCCTTATCCCCTTTCACCAGATCACCTACACCAACCAACCCAATGAAGAAGACCAACAACTACTATCCAGTCCAAAAATATTACCCAAGCTGTGACAGATGCATTAAGCTTGGAAGAATCTGTACCACCAGTATCCAGCATAACTCTTCCAAGTGTGAAAGTTGTAGAAAATATGGAAGAGTATGTGATATGGATAAGCAAGGCAGGAAGGCCATGGGTCCTGGCAAAGAGCCAACCTTTTGAGGTGAAGGAGGCTCCAGATGATTATGCCATGACTTTGGCCTATTTGTCCAGATTGGATGATTATTCAGGTAAGTGTTGCCAGATTGTTATGTGGGAGGTGTTGTAGTGCTGATATGGGTTCCAATAGTTTGATTGATGCAGGGAAGGTTTAAGAAGGCGCAGGAGAAGAGGGAGATGTGGCTTCAAACCGGGCATTTGGAAATAGATGGTATGTCAAGGCGTCAAGAGGAAGAGTGTGGGGAGGTGCTTATAAGATGGGGTACCCCTCACGTAGAATCAGACAATGAAGTGGTCAAGGTCCCATCAAAGAGACTAAGAAATAGAGAAGTGGTCAAATCCATCAAACCAGTCAAAGGAGGCTCTCAAAGCATCAAACTGTCAAAGGAGGATTTCAAAGCGTCAAACAATTGAAGGAGAACATAAAAGGGGGCCATCAAACCATCAAAGGAGGTCCTTGAACCTTCAAAGGAGGTTTTCAAAGCGTCAAAGCGTTGGAGTAAATTGTCAAAGCGTCAAAGTGTCAAAGATGAGTGTTGAAGCAAGGGAGAAGATGAAGATGCCAAGGGAAGTTTAGAGATGGAAGTGAGTGAATTGGGAGATGAAAGAGAAAAAATAAGAGATATAGGTAAAGGGAAAGAAAGAGAAGTCATCTTTGAAGAAGGGGGCAGATCAGATGACTCTTTGGATTTAGAAGATTCGAGGAGGAAGATGAAGGACTTAGAGGTGAAGATGAAGTTTGTAGAAGATAGAAGAAACAGAAAGAAGGGAATTGAGAAGAGAAATGAAGCAGAAGTTTGGTTGGAGGAAATAGAAAATGGAGGAAGATTGTTGGAGATGATTGAAGGAAGGAGATTTAGAGAATATTCATTTTTAAATGAAGATCAATTCAATCAATCTTTAGAAGTTTATAGCAGGAATTCCAGGAATTTAAATTCAAGTTTACAGGAAGGTTTGAAGAAAGGTTGGGTTAGTGAAATAAGAAAAGAAAAGTATGCATTCTTGGAGGCTAGAAAGAAGAAGATTTATGAGATAAAGAAAAGACTAGCTGATATCTTGGCTTTGGCTGGTCATACTTTTGAAGTGGGGACTACTATAAGAGGTCCTAATCCTTATCAAGTTAAAAAATTGAAATTAGTAAATACATGGATGTCTAGAGTGAAAGAGTTAGAAGATTTGATGTGTGAAGCTATCTGAAAATTGTTTTATGAGAAACTATTATATAAAAAAGTTTTTTTTTTTTATAAAAGAGTTTATTATTATTATTTTGCTTTATTTTATTTTATATTTTTTGTTAGTTTTACTGTTTAACTATTATATATTTTTTGATAGTATATATATATTTTTTGGAAGAAGAAATTTATTTTCTTTTGCTTAATTTGAGGATATTTTTGGTTTTAAAAGATAGAGTGTATGGAAATCCTGAAGTAAATTAGGGAAGTTGGTAAGATTAGATTGAAGTTCCCAAGTGGTGCGTTACTTGTCATTCTGGAAGCCTTTCCATTCAACTAAGTAAAATAATTTCCCCCTCTTAAGCTTTGATTCCAATATCTGTGACACTTCCCATTCTTCTTCCCCATTGATTTTGACTGGTTCAGTTGGTGGTTGGTGCCTGGAGGATAGTGAGTTGTCCTGATATGGCTTGAGTAAGGAGGAGTGGAACACAGGGTGAATAGTGGACCATCAATGAGGAAGTTGAAGCTTGAATGAATTTTTTCCAATCTGTTCTGTAATCAAAAAAGGACCTAAGCATTGCTCCAAAAGCTTATTAGTTGGACTATTAGTTTTGATATTTTTAGAAGGGAGCCAAAATTTGTTTCCAACAGCAAATGAGGCAGGAAAATTACTTCTTTTTAGGTCAGCATATCTCTTATAAGTTTTAATTGAATTTTCAAGTTCAAATCCTAGTTGTTTCTGATTCTGGTCAATCTGAGTTATGTAGCGGCTGGCAGGTTGGTTTTATACTACATGGAGGCTGTCAAAGTTGGGATGTAAACCTTAAATGGTGAATAATGGAGATTGCTTGGTGGAAGTATGGGTGGAATTGTTGTAGGCAAATTCAGCAAGAGGGACCCAGGTATCCCAGTTGTCTTGGTGATAAATGACATAAATCCTAAGAAACTTTTCTAGGATCTGATTTACCCTTTCTGTTTTTCCATCTGTCTCAGGGTGATAAGCTATGGAAAGATTTCTTTTTATCTGTAATTTTTTGGATAAAATTTTCCAAAAGGAAGAAACAAATAAGGATCCTCTGTCACTGAAAAATTTTAATTGAGAGTCCACTTTTAGTGAATATATGGGAGATTAGTAGGTTAGTTAAATTCACAGAGGAGATATCAGTTCTTGTTTTAATAAAGAGAGAAATTTTTGAAAAACAATCAACTACCACAAGGATTGAGTCAAATCCATTGGATAGTGGCAGCTGTGAGATCAAGTCCATAGAGAGTGAGGTCCAGGGAGAATCTGGAATTGGTAGGGGTTGAAGGACTCCAAACTTCTTGTGGTGACTGGATTTTTTTCTGCTGGAAAGGTAACAAGAAGAAACATAATCTTTGATAAAGGAAGTCAGTTTTTCCCATTGGAAATCTCTTTTTACTAGATCAATTGTTTTGTCTTGTCCAGGGTGACCAGAGAGAGGGGAGTTGTGTTTTTGTTGAAGTATTTTAAGTTGAAGTTGTTCACCCTCCTTGGGGATTTCTATTCTATTTTGGAAAATAAGGAATCCAGTGTATGGGTCTATGAGGTAGCTCTTTACTTTCTCCTTCTTGTGTAATTTCTGAATAATCTTTTGGGTTGATTTGTTGGAGCTCTGGGATTGAATCAAGTTTTCCAAGTGTGCATCAACCTGTTTTGTAGAAATAAAAAAAATTCTAGAAGTTTCAAAGTCAGTCTTCTTCAAGATTTGTTTGACATTTGCTGGATTCTTTTCTGCATAGGGCATCCCCCCTTTGGGATAAATGTTGTCTTGACATGACAATACACCAGGCATTATGGAGTGCTTAACAGGTCTATAGACTATAGTAAAGTCAAATTCTGATAGGAATTCAGCCCAACAAGCTTGAAGACAAGTCAAGACCCTAGATGTCATAAAATGTTTAAGGGACAAGTGATCAGTGAGAACTTCAAAAGGAGAGGAAAGACTGTGGAAGTAAGCTTTCCAGATCTTGATGGCCCATACAATGGCCAGGAGTTCCTTATCATGGATTTCATAATTAAGTTCAGCACTACCCATTTTTTTTCTGTCAAAAGCAATTGGGTTCTTGGATCCATCAGGGGAGACTTGGGTGAGGACAGCCCCTGAGGCATAGTCACTAGCATCAGTATCCAAAAAGTTTTTTAAAGAAAGATCAAAATGTTGAAGGATAGGGGCCTTGGTAAAGGCCAATTTGAGGTCCTCAAACTGCTGCAGAGCCCCTGGGGGCAAAGTAAAGATGGGTTCTGAACCAGTTAGAGCAGTGAAGGGGTAGACCTTTTTGGAATAGTTAATGATAAACCTGCAATAAAAATCAGAAAAACCCAAAAACTGTTGCAAGGCCTTTTTGTTTGTTGGTGGTGGCCAGTCCAAGATCTTTTGGACCTTGGAGTTTTCAAGTTCAATACCATCCCTGGAGATAATGTAGCCTAAGTAATCCACTGAGGAGGAATGAAATTCACACTTAGAAGCTTTTGCATATAAATTGTTTTTCCCAAGTCTGCTTAAGATTTCATACACATGGGCTGTATTTTCTGTTAAGTTTTTGGAAAAACTAAGGATGTAATCAAGGTATACCACCAAACATATTGTTAGAAGGTCTGAAAAAATTTCATTAAAAAGACATTGGAAAGAGGCAGGAGCATTTGTTAGCCCAAATGGCATTACAAAATATTCAAAACTTCCAAACTGAGTTCTGAATGCTGTAAGATGTTCATCCCCTTCTTTAATTTGAAGGAGGTTATAAGAACCCCTGAGGTCAATTTTTGAGAAAATGGCAGAACCGGAAAAGACTGTTAGTAAGTGAGTCATGAGAGGAATAGGATACCAATTCTTTTGGGTAACAGCGTTAAGTTTGAAATAGTCAACACACAACCGCAAACCACCATCATTCTTTTTCACAAAGAGGACAGGTGCTCCAGTGCTTGAAGTGCTGAGGAAAATGAAACCTTTCTCTATATTTTACGCTATATAGGCTTGTAGGGCCTCCTTCTCATGATGACTGAGGGAGTGGATGGGCCCAACTGGAGGCAAAGGGCCTTTCAGCTTGATATGGTGCTTGTAAGAATGGTGAGGAGGGAGTTTATCAGCTTTAACCTTGGAAAAACATCTAAAAAGGCATGGTAAGCTTCTGGGAATATCTCCATCACAGTTTCAATTTCATCAGTTTCCTCATCTTCATCTAGACCTTCAGCAGTAGTCTGCTTTTGGGCAGAGTCAGAGGTGGAAATTATCATATGCAAGATTTGAATGGATAGATCATCCTCTATATCCTCCAAGAATTTCAGAGAATTTCCAAAGAATATCCTGTTGAAAAAAGTGGTTGTTGAAATCAAAGGAAAGTGCTGTGAGTGCATAGATTCTGAAAGGGGAGCAGGAGAAGTGATCTGCAGATTCACTGGTGGAAGGTGAGTAGTGGCAAAAAAGAGTTCAACAGAAGGGGAATGATCCAAAGTTGGTTTGTGCCTTGGGGTGATCAATCCCAATTGCCAATTTAACTCTGGTTTCCAGAAATGGAAGAAGTCAATACCTAGAATAATATCTTCTTTTGGAGGTGTATCAATGACCAAGAATTCCCAATCTAAGTTGGGAAAGTACGGTAGGGAGAGTTTAAAGGAAACCTTATGAGTGATTTCCTGGGAATGTGAGTCAGAAGGTTTGAAGGTAAATAAGAAAATGGGAGTGGTCAGAGGTTTGGGAGAAAGAGAAAAATTTGAAATAATAGATTTTGAAATAACAGATTGAGTTGCTCCAGAGTCAAAAAGTATGCTATAGGCATGATTATTGAATAAACAAATAAAACTTAAGTCTTTAGTAGGGAGGTTAGAGTCTTTCCCTTCCAAAGGTTGTACTTGCATATTGGAGGGGTGATGGTCATGGAGTACCAAATTTCCATCATCTAGTCTTTTCCCTGTTTGGGTTTACCAGGAGTGGGTTTTTGGCCAGTTTTAAAGTCTGGATGTTTCCTGCAGAGGCTAAACTTGTGAGCACCTCCACAGTAGTTACACAAACCCTCTCTTTCCCTTCTAGCCTTTTCTTCAGCCTTGAGGTGTCCATCCTCACCCACATTAGGATTGGGAACATAGGTTGGAGCAGAATTGGTAGGGGTTGCCTTTGCTTTCCCCTTGAACCTACCTTGTTGGATGGGCTGTTGAGATTTTTGAGGATTGGAAGAACTAGGTCCAGGTCTTGAGGTCTGAGGGGAGCTGAAGGACTTTTCCCAGATCCTTTCATGGTAGCGGGTATCATAATTAAGGACAATTTCCATTGGTTCTTGCAAGGTTTCTTGAGGTCCATCATTACCAGCTAGTTAATCCAGTAGTCTGGCTGGGAGTCCCAGTCTAAAATGGAATAAAAAAGCTTTATCACTCCATCCAGAGACCTTAGTCATAAGTTTCCTGAATTTGGTGATATAGTTAGTGGCATAGCCAGTATCTTTCATCTTAAGGAGGGTTAGCTACTTCTCAGCATGTTGAATTTCCAGACAATCCCCAAAAAGGGTATGGAACTTTTGAGTAAACAGAAACCAAGAGTTAAGTATGAAATTTGGCTCATGGTTACCAATGTGAGCAAGATAAGGCTGGATCCATTGACTGGCATTTCCTGTAAGGCAAGAGACTGTAAAGAATACGTTCTTTCTGTAATTAGCAAAAGCCCTTTCATAATTAGAAAAGATGAGTTCACAAGCTTGGAGGAAGGATCTAAGCTTTGTTTGGTTTGTCCCATCAAATTCTTCTGGAGCATTGATAGATGGGGATTTAAAGTTAGTAGAAGGTTCATGGTCAGCAGGTCTAGAGAGATGGGTCATTTCAGTGGTCATTTGCTGAAGAATGGCGAGCAGAGAAGGGTCAGTTGAAGGGCCCTGAGAGGTGGAAGGAAGGTTAGTGGCTGGGGAAGTTGAAGAGACTGCTGTTGCATTAGAATTTGGGCTAGGATTACCCCCTGGGGAGGGTGAATCAAAGCCACTCAAGATTCTGGAATCAAACCCTGGGCCCTCATCCTCATCTTCTTCTTCTTCATCTCCTGGGATTGGGACCATGCTGGCTTTGTAGGCAGGGGAGTCCAAGCCATGGTAGACTGGAATTGGAAACTGAACTACAACCCTGTTGAGGCTAGCATTGTCAGAAGAAGGAATAGTAGAAAGAGATACCAGGGGTATATGCTCCAATAAGCCAATATCCATAGGAGTGGAAGTGGTAGCCACTGGCGCTGGCAGGTTAGAAAAGGTTCTACCAAAAGCTCTGGGAGTAGAAGGGTCAGTAGTTTCATTGGAACTCACCCTCTGGAGCTATGGGTGACAGCTAGGCTAGAGATGTGAGAAAAGATAGTACTTTGTGGGGGAATTCTTAAGGATAAATAATTACCCAAAAATAGTTCTTCATCTTAGAAAAAGAATAAAATGGTTAAAAGGTTTTTACCCTGACTACCTCAAATATTGGTCAAATTAACTTTTGAAGTACCTTGTCAATGCTTCAAAGTGTCAAAGTGTCAAAGTGTTGAAGTGTCAAAATGTCAAAGCATCAAAGCATAAAATTTTCAAAGTGTTGAAGCGTCAAAGTGTCAAAGTGTCAAAGCGTCAAAGCATTGAAGAGGAGCTTAGATTGTAAATTTGGGTTTTTATGGAGGTTTGATAGCAAGGTAAGGGGTACAATTAAAATGGCCACAACTCAATAGCCAAGTTCAAGGTTGGGACAGGAAATAAAGAAAACAAAAATCACCACAACTCAATAGCAAGATTTGATGCTGCTTAAATAGGATAAGGAATGTGGTTGGTGAAGAAGGGGTTATTGAGGAAGAAATCAGTTTAATGTCACAAGGGCTTCTGAATGCAAGCAGGGCTTGGCACAGAGGGGACTCCAATCTCATTAGGCTTGGGGGGAAAGGATACTGGAAGATGCTACAAGGAGCAAAGTAGGATTGAATTGGAGTTAAGGTGCTGAATGACACTTGCTGGGATGTATTCCTAGTAAGAAGTAGCAAACTGATTTCTTGGGGGACAATCAGGAAGACGAAGACAAGAGCTGCTTAAATAGACAGGAGGCTGGAATAAAAAAGAGGGACAGATGCTTGGGGCTCAGGCTACATATGTGATGACAAGGAAGCAGTCAAGGTAACAGAGAGGGCTGATCAGGTATGCTACTACATTGGGGCTAGGCTGCTTACTACATTGGGGCTAGGATACAGGTCTGGCTGTCTAAGTTGGGAATTTACAGTGTGCATGGAGTTCATGACACTATGTACTAAGTATTTTCAGCTTGCTACTATTGCAGAGCAAGCTGCAAAAGTAACAGAAATAACATAAAATTAATAATAATAAAATTAACCTAGGAAGGAGAAGAAAAACCATAAATATTATTGCAAAAATGGATTTTCCACCCAACATTAGGTAGGGTCACTCACTGACCCCACCCTTGAAATCCAACTCCTTATATTTTTAAATAATTAAGGAAAAGAAAGACCAAAATACCACGGCACCACTATTGAACTTTTTGGCCAATTAAATATTTCACATGGATGGTCACGTATAGGTTTCACACCTAAAATTCAGTCAGAATTGAGGTGTTGTGTATATTTTAGGAGTTACAGACAGAAATGTGTTCTGTCACAATTCCCACACGCAGCCGTGGCATCCAATACACCTGCGCGCGGCTGAGCTACAGCTCTGTCACTCTTTCAAAGCCATGTACGCAGCCCTGGGCCTCTGACAAGTATGCAGCCGCAGTACTACGGGTTGACAAAGTGACAGGCGGCCTGAGAAACATAGGTACCCCGTAAACATGCTACAACCTACATGGGAACATTCTACATATGTAATAAATGTTCCCCCGGATAGTAGATAGTATAAAAATACATAAAATTATTTAAAAATACTTAAATAACCTTTATACGTATTTTTTATTAAATATAATTCAAAGTACCAAAAATGTCGAAAATAAGATAATGACTACTTCTAAAAATATATTAAAATACTTTAATACACTTTGAAAAAAATTTCTAGACATCATCATTTTCGTGAAATACTAAGAAAACTTATGATCTAAAAATATTACATGAATACCCATGACTTACATTCTTAAGTAATTATTTTAGTAAATTGACTGAATTTTGAAGATAAGTAGTAAAATCAATATCATGACTTTACTCCAATTATTTAATGCATAATGAGAACTCAACTGACATCAGAATATCTGTAGGAATGTCTATTAAAATAATTATCAACTTACTGGGAACATTTACTAAGGATAATTAATTAAATAATAAATAAAAAGGACAGATTAGTGTTATTCACACGTCCAAACATCAATTATAAAGTAGAATAATTCCCATGCCCTGCGGAATTAGATGCTACCTGTGTTACAGCACCAAGAAAAAGTGACACACTACCACTGGTACCCTTCTAGCCTCATTGTCCGTCCCTTTGAGCCCCTTTACCCCTCAGGAGTACAATATTGGGACTCTAAATGCTATAAATAGAGAGCTCTTTAGAGGATATTGATACCCAGAGACCCAGTTATATTTACATCCAGACACCGTGCCAAGGTAATAAAATACTTATAACAGATAAGTAAGTGATTTATGGCTTTAGTCTGGTTAATAATATCCGTCCTCAAACCTCTTTTATCAATTTAAACTTCTGAACAACCTTATAACCCCAGTATACAGGTTTAAAACATCAGTTCACGTCCCAAACAGATACCCAAAATATTCAATAATATACAAGTGAGTCTTATTATCCTGTCTCTTTTGTGGCAGCTTGGTTACAAAGCCCTGCCACTCCACCGTGTATTTTATATACATATTATCTTTGGGAAAAATATCCTTTAAACTAAAGGGCCCAAAATAACCAGGCCTACGTGTTTTCATACTGAATTACCTGAAGAGATGTTTTTAAGATCCCCAATATAATTGTGGCCCCTCTATAAAAATATTGAACAATCAATTTATCTATATTTATTCATAACAATTAACCATATCCAAACCAGTTAACCTTGCAATAAGCTTTATCCAAATATTTTATGGATTTTTGCTGCATTTATTAAATAATATATTTATTATTTATTCTATCACCTCTTGTAGCTAAAGGATAGCAAGGGTATTGGCATCCAGGAGGCTGAAAAAGTATAGAGAGTATATGATACAATCTGCAAGAGGATTTACATAAGGATTCCCAAAGGATAAACCATAATGAAGTATGGAATAGAAAGGGTGAAGAACCTTAGAGGATATGTAGAACCTGAGAGATTGAGTATGTGCAAGCCTAAGGAGTCTATATGTATAATGCATGAGGTTAGAATATATTTAGATATGTAAGGCATGAAGACTCTGAGGAGATATTTAGTTGAAGGAGATATACTGGTAAAGTCTCCAGAGCCCTGAGGTTGAAGTTCCTGAGGTAAGTAGATTAGACTGAGTTTAGACTGAGTTTAGGTGTCATTATGACATCAACAGAATCCCATTCAAGAACCCCTATAAAAGGAAGAAAGAAAAAATTTGTGGAAGACCCAAAGGATCCCCAATAAAAGCCAAAAATTTTCTCAGCATTCATCTAAGAGGTCTGGGTTTGAATGTGTTGAAGTACCTAAGAGAAGAGGAAGACTAAGGAAGCGCCAAGTGGTTAATCCAATGGTTTGTTTTTTCTTTTTGTGGTTTTTTATCCCTTTCTGTTGAATTGATTTTAACAGCATATGATTGGAAATTGGTTTTCTCTAATTTCAGACTCTGAGGAAAAGGAAAGGAAAGGAAGACCATGAAAAGGCCAAGGGAAAAAATAAACAGGAATCAGAGGAAGGGGTGCTTTTTTTTTCTTTTTTTTTTTTGTAATTGGGCTATCATCACATTGTGAACAGGATGATTTCATAACAGAAGAGGAATTGAGTGTAGAATAAATCAAAGATCTTGAAGAATCAGATATAATAAAGAAAGCTAGTAATTTTCTTTTTGTTTGGGGGGATCAGGATTGTTTTTCTAGTTTACATTGATTTTCATACTTTCATTTTTCACTCAGAGGTCAGGAACCATCATCAATAAGAGGGCTGTTTCACAGAATTTGAGTCCTAAGACTTTGAAGAGGATCAAGAGAACAAAAAGAAAAAAAGATGAGAATGAAGATGCTTATAGGCCTCCAGGGAATCCAATCTTTGCTCCCACAGCCACAGCCTCTGAAATAGAAAAGGTGAATAAATTTCTGAATTAATCTTGCCTTATGGTTCACTTATCAACCCCTTGTTTTTTGGGATGAAGGTCAAAAAATTGTCTTTTTCATCTTCTGATAATTTTGAAGTGGTAGCTATTGATAAATTCAGTATGAATTGTTATTTTTTCATTTTATCTTAAATAACACTCATCTTTTTTCCTTAGTATCAATACTAAAATTTCATTTTACCAAAGATAGCCATACCACAAATTTCACATGTTCAAGATGTGAAGGGTGATGCAAACTGTGGCTTTGGTTCATTAGCAGTTAATTTGGGCCATGAATCTGAAGATTGGGGCTCAATATGGCAGGAAATATCAAGGAAATGCAATAAAACTCTATCTTCAAGGATGAAAACTTCATGGATCAATTCTGGGATGAAAATTTTGACAAAGCAAGAAAACATCTCAACCTCACTTCTGGACCTGCCCCTCAGAGTTACTGGATCAAATTCCCTTGCCATGGTTTCCTGCTTGCAGATACATACAAACTGCCAGTGTTACTTTTATCTAAGTTTATGCCATCAACTTATTTGCCCCTCAATTCACCTCCAACTGCCAATTATAAAACATCTCCCATATGTTTAATAATTTTGGAATATTTTCAGCACATGGTTTCTTTCAACTATAATTCTGAACTGTGGCAAGCTCCCCAATTAGATCCCCTTTGGAAGGCTTTTGCTAGCAAGGAATCAAAAAAATGGGAAGATTTGATTCATAATAACTTGGAACTTGGTTTGAAGATTTTTTTTCCTGGTAGTAAAAATAATTAATTAGTACAAATTGATCTTGATTGAATCGTTTGCCTGTTTTTTTCTCAATTTTTCATAATTTTTTTTAATCATTGATTTAGAGGAAAAAACACCACTTTTGTGTTTTCAATTATGAATTATTTGGGAAACAATAAGTTACAAAAAATGCCTGGATAACTTTATTGGGCCCTTTGCAATTCTCACTAAAATAATGCAAACTGAAAATTTGGAAAATTGCATGGAAAAATAACAAAAAAAAGAATTGAAAATAATTTCTCATTTTTTATCTAAATCCAATTTTCTGGCAGGAAAGTGAAGTACTAAAATTCTGGAAAAATTTTAATTGAATTTCCTGCCATATTTAGAAAATTTTTGTCCCTTCAGATTTCTCAAAATAAGTAAAGAAAAAAAGATTAAAAACATGAAAAGATTTGAGACGTGGAGCATTTTTTTTTCAGTTTTTTGAGGGCCATTTTGAAGGCTTTGAAAATGGCCAAAATCTGTCAGATTTATTATACAGGGGTTTGAGATTCCCTCCTATCCCCTATTATTTTCTTTTGACAACCCCCAAAAATCATTTTTTTTCAAGGTTTACCACATGCATCAGGGACGTTGGGGGACTTTGTGGCAACGTCAAAACCACATGATTTCCAGGTTTGGGGGCGTGAAAAACCCAACATCCTAAACAAATATTTTTTATTTTATTTAAATTTTTTTCTAGAGTATATTTTTCCACTATTCAAGTCCCCAAAGTGCTCCAAGTTGTTTTGTTGATTTTCATCAACATGGCAATTCTTGTATGAGTGGCAGTATCCACAGAATAAAAAGTGCAGTTCTTGTACTTTTTTGCTGTCCAAATCATTTTAAAAAAACTTTTTTTTTTGAAATAAATCCCAAAAACCAAGTCAGGAAACACAAATTAGCCATTGGATACTTGAGATTCATCCTTGTTGTTGATAATTCCTCCATTTGATTTGGAGAAAAAAAATAATATCCAAGTTTTCACAGAACACTATTTAAAGGTAACAAACCAGGAACTGTTTCATTTTGTTAGAGAAGAGACTGCAAATGAAGTTGAGAAAGATAGAAGAAGACAAGTCCTACCCAAGGAGTGGAAATGAAACAGGTTAATAGATACTCCAACAAAGAAAATGGTAAGACCTAGCACATGCTTTGAGTAAGGATGACAGCACAAAATCTGATGGTGAAGATGAATAGATTAGAAGAAGTTTTTCAGAAGATAAATGAAATGATGATTGCACCAAATTACTTGGATTCCTCTTTGATGACCAGACCAGTTCACTTGCTTCTTGATCTTGAATGATGGATTTACAAGATAGAAGAGATTAATAAAGTGAAAGTGCGGTGGGAGAAGAAGGAGAAGAAAAAGACTTTGAAGATCATTGCGGGTTGTCCCTTTAACAGACATCAGAAGACTAGCCAGATGAATATGCATAAATCATTCTAACCCCGCGCGTTTCACTTTAGGTGCTTTTGAGGAAAAAAAAGTGGTAGAAGACTCAAGGTGGGGGAAGATGAGAGGAAAGAAGGTAGAGAATAAATGAATAAGAATAAAATAAAATAAAATGAATATGGAAAACAGCAATCTCTCTATTTCAATCATTTAATTCCAATTCCAACACCCCCCCATAATTCAGTTCAATCCTGAAGCAAACATTTTGATGTCAGAAGTTCCAAACTGTGTTTGCTGGACGCCTTTGTCAGTGCATAGGCGACCATGGAATCCGTGGTGATGAGAGTGATTTGAAGCTTGTCATTGGAAAGTTGATTGCGGAGCCACTTGAGTTTCATGTTGATATATTTGGTCTTTGAGTTTGAACCAAAATGGCATAATTTGTCAAACAGACCCTTGTTATCCACTAGGAATTTGGCTGGATGCTGCACCGAGTCCCTCCAAAAGTCGTCTATTGCCGATTTGATCCAAAGTGATTCCTGTGCTCCATTGGTCAGCGCATTTATTTCTGCCTCCATTGATGAAAGTGCAATGTTTCACTGTTTTCTGATCTTCCAGGAAATAGGCGTGGATCTCCAGAAAATCACATAGCCTGTTTGAGATTGCCGCAAATGTGGATCATCCGCCCAGGTTGAGTCACTGTAGATGCTCAAGGGCCCATCCCCCTGCGGACACAGCGTCAGGGATGCTTTCAGAGTACCCGCCAGGTATTTCCACACGTGAAACACCTCCTTCAAATGCAAAATACCGGGATTCTGATTAAACTGAGCCAAGATAGAGGCTGCCACTGAGATATCTGGTCGAGTTTGGCAGGATAGATAGTTAAGCAGACAGGTAAATTTCCTGAAGTTCACACCTAGCTTCTGAAATTCAATTTGTTTGTTGGGAGTGGCCAGAACCAATTGAATCCCTGGCATCAGCGGGGTAAGAACTGGCTTGACGTTTGACAGTTTCAGCTCCTCAAGGGTCTTTTCAATAAGCCTTAATTGATTTAAAGAGATAGAGTTTCCTCATTGAGTCTATTCCATCCCCAGAATTGTATCAGGTGGATGTGCAGACAAACACAGAAACTTGACTAAAAACGCCTTTTCAAACCAGTCTACTTCCCCGGCCACAATTAAGTCATCTACATGGAAGAAAACAACAAGACGGCGGGCTGCGTGAGTGTAGAGACACGGGTCAGCGCTAGATTGAACCAGCCCAATACTATCCAGCCAGTTCATCATGGTTTTATACCAGTTCAAAGGAGCTTGCTGCAAGCCATATAAGGATTTCTTAAGCTTGAGGAATTTTGATGAGCGCAAGCTCTCCTTTGATGTGAGAATGAATAGTTCCTCTTCAAGCGGAGCAAAGATAAAAGCAGCCTTGACATCAAATTGCCTTAGTTCAAGCCCATGATCCAGACCGCACAGAAGGAGAAGAAGAAGTGTTGTGAATTTACCGGTTGGCGCGTACGTCTTGCCAAAATCTATCCCTGGGGTTTGAAGGCTGCCCATTATACAAAGTCAAGAATTGCATTCTTCAGGTGAAAGACTTGTAGCCAGCTTGACCCAATCTACCCACATAGTTCTAAGAAAATGAGTAGGTACAACTTCAGAGTCCTCCCAAACTCCTTGTGATTCTATTTCATCCAACTCCACCTTCCTTTCTGCAACCCATCCGCTATCTTTATCCACAAATGACCCATGAGATTATTTTTGAGGCTTGAAGGATGACGTACGCACGCGCAGATTGTAATTGACTGGGATTGGTGTGAGTTTTGTCTCAGCTTTGGGTTGAATTTAATCAGACGTTTGAGTTGAATCCGCATTTGTCTCCATAGAAGAGACAATATTCTTGTTCTCAGGTTGCAAGACGCATGAATTGAGCTCCCCTTCATTGTCAGTAGTCATACCGCTTGCAGTAACCAGATCATCACACCAATTCCCAACGTCAATGTCAGTGTCACTAGACTGCCTCTTAACGTTGGCATCAAAGTCAAGCAACGTAATGTGCTTTGTGTCAATTATCTTGCAATCAGATGTAAAACCTTTATACAACAGTAAGTCATCATTGTACCCAATAAGCCATCCACAGAGACCTTGAGGTTCAAATTTTGAGAATGGTGCTCTGTCCTTGTAAATGTAGGTGACCGGATTGCCTATGGGATGAAGGTAATTGACGTTGATTTTCCTCCCTTTGAAGAGTTCATATGGAGATTTTTTTTGACTTATGTGACGGTATTTGATTGAGTGCCAGAGCAGACAATTTGATGATCACGTGCCAGAGGTTCTTGTTAAGCTGTGAGTCATAGAGAACAGTCCAAAGAGATTCCAAGATAAGTTGATTAAACCGTTCAGCCAGTCCGTTTTGTTGCGGTGAATGGCCATTTGAAAAGGTCTGTCCGATGTTGTTCTCAGCACAGTACTTAGAAAGAGCAGAGTTCCAGAATTCTGTGCCTTGATCAGAGTGCAGAATCATAGGACTGTAATTGAACCTTTTTGAATCAACATTGATAAGGAAAGGAAGGACACTTGCCACATCACTCTTGCTTTTGATTGGAACCACAGTGAAGAATCTGGTGCAGCTTTCAACTATTGTTAGAAAGTAAGCATCCCCATTTGCACTCAGAGGATAGATAGGCCCAACCAGGTTGCAATGTAGTTCTTGGAAGGGTCTATCAGCAAAAACATGCTTGTTATTGAAGGGGGTCTTTGATATCTTGCTGATTGCGCAGGCCTCACACGTTGAGCTTCTCTTTATAGGAATACCCAGTTCTTGATGTATCCTACTGTAGCTTGCATGCCCCAGAGACTTGTGAACAATTTCATCATATTAGAGAAAAGAGGCTTCATTGGCTTTAGCATTGTAAAACTGAAAAAAAGGAATACTACACTTGTAAGTTCCAGTTCTCTTCCAGTTCTTTTTCTGAATGATAAACTTGTTTTTTCTGAAGTTGAAATCAAAGCCATCTAGTAAAAGAGAATACATAGACAGAAGATTTCAAGTTTAACCCGGCAAGTATAGCACATCCAATAGAAGAATTTCTTGACCTTCAGCATGCGGCAGTTTAACAGTTCCAACCCCATTGTACTTCAGGGAGTTCTTTCACAAGCTAGTCAAAATATACCCGGTTAACAAACGCTCTAGGTGAGAAAAGTGCTTAGGGTCAGAAACAATGTGCCTTGAAGAGCCTGAATCCACTACAAACAAGTTTTGAAGAAACAGAGAGCTTGTATGAAAAGAGCTAACTGAGGTGTTTTTGTTGGACTCAGAGACTCCAGTCTTCTTCTTTCTTGGAAAGGACAGTCTGAGATGAGGGTACAGTTTCCAACATCTGCCTTCTGGATGAGCGGCTTTTGGATTGTGCCACTTGTCATTGCACGCCTTCACATTAAAGCTGAGAAAAGAGACTGAGGTTGTGTTCTCCTTGATTTTATTAGTGTCTAAGTCTCTGTTCAGGAATCTGTTATTGTTGAACATTTGTAGATGATTGAGTACTTGTTTGGGGGTAATCTTCTTGTATGAATGCGTGATTTGCTGAACTATGGTGTCCATGGATGATGGAAGCTTCTCAAGGATCAAGTAAGAGATGATATCAGTTGGTAAATTGATTCCCACATCATGCAGTCGTGAGATTGAGGTCTTTGTGACGGTGATGAAGCCAGGAATGTATGATTGAGAAAAAGGGGTTTGAAGAAATTCCTTGAACACTCTGGCGCGATTAGAAGCATGATTAGAGGCAAAATACTTGTTAATATCTGAGAGGCAAAATACTTGTTAATATCTGCCCAGATTTGATGCGTGTCTTTCTCATTTTCTGCGGTGATTATATTGGCCTGTATAGTTGTATCAAGCTTGGAGGTGAGTATCTTTCTTATTCTTACGTTCTCCACCTGGCTGAGTCCAATTGGATTTCCATTGGAATTGATCTTCTTCTTTGTGAGTTTAACATAGAGATCCTCCTGTAAATCCATCATATTTACAACTTGGTTACGCCAAACCAAAAAATTATTGGAGGTGAGCAACAGAATCCCCTCAATGGCTGTCTTGAGAATTGTAGCAGCTAGAGAATTGGTCATCTTGGTTTCTGGTTGTTGATTTTGGTGAGGTTGAAGAGTTCCAACGTTTCAACTGTTAATTGTGAGAAAAAACTAATATCCAAGTTTTCACGGAACACTATTTAAAGGTAACAAACAAGGAACTGTTTCATTGTGTTAGAGAAGAGACTGAAAATGAAGTTGAGCAAGATAGAAGAAGGCAAGTCCTACCCAAGGAGTGGAAATGACACGGGTTAATAGATACTCCAACAAAGAAAATGGTAAGACCTAGCACACGCTTCAAGTAAGGATTAAAGCACAAAATCTGATGGTGAAGATGAATAGATTAGAAGAAGTTTTGCAGAAGATAAATGAAATGATGATTGCGCCAAATTACTTGGAGTCCTCTTTGATGACCAGACTAGCTCACTTGCTTCTTGATCTTGAATGATGGATTTACAAGACAGAAGAGATTAATAAAGTTAAAGTCCGGTGGGAGAAGAAGGAGAAGAAAAAGACTTTGAAGATCATTGCGGGTTGTCCCTTTAACAGACATCAGAAGACTAGCCAGATGAATATGCATAAATCATTCTAACCCCGCGCATGTCACTTTAGGTGCTTTTGAGGAAAAAAAAGCGGTAGAAGACTCAAGGTGAGGGAAGATGAGAGGAAAGAAGGTAGAGAATAAATGAATAAGAATAAAATAAAATATAATGAATATGAAAAATAGCACTCTCTCTATTTCAATCATTAAATTCCAATTCCAACAGATTTGTTGGCTGGAACCACCAGTAAAGAGGAATAGGAAGAGATTTCACCTTTTTCAATATGGGGAGAGTATTAGAAGCAATTGGATGTGAATGCAATATTTGGAGAAAATTCATAAGGAGTGAGGCAGGATCCAAATTCCAAAGAAGAGAAGGAAGGGATGTGGTTGTCCTTCATTGTTTTACAGTTTGATTCAAATGCCAGTCTGGCTCATTTTTAGAAAATTTGGCCTAAAATTTGAGAGAATTTTTCCAAATTAAGGTTGAGTAAAATTTACTCTCAAGGGGAAGATTGAAAAGCCGCTTTCTTGAAATATTTTCCAAACAACTCAGAAGGGGGAATCAATTTTTTCCATCCTTTATTGTTGAAGGAAAGTGGTCACAAATTTTATGTCCTTCTTATCTTTACTGGAGAGTTCATTCAAACGGAAAAATTTGATTATTGCAACCAGAGACTGGCAATTGGAGAGGACAAGAACAATCACTTTTCAAGAGCTGAAGAAATGGCATTGTTCAATCTTCTGTTTGGCTTGTCCAAACTTTTCAGGGGAGTGTTTTTGAGTATTCTTTTTCTTTTCAGAAGTAATAGCAGGGTACAAATCCAAACTTTTCTGTTTTTGTCAAGACCACACACCTTTTTTTCAAACCCTTCTTTGGCTTATTCAAAGGAGATTTTGGAATCTCTCATTTGAGCCCCCTGCTTGCCACCTCTATTTATTTTTTTCAAAACATCTATTTACATATTGTTTCCTCCCAGAAACCTACTGCATTTGGGGTCAGGATCATGAAGGGATAAAATTTGTTGTATAAAATTATGAGGGTTGTGGGAGTAGCATCAGCAGTCCAGAAAATGGGGGCAAATTGTGGAAAAAAAAAGAAACATGGTCATTCATGTGATTATTTTTGGTGAAAGAAGATTGGATGAAAAAAAAAGAAAAAACCTGGTCTTGATCCTAAGAACAACAGTGGAAACCAACCCCCCCCAAAAAAAAAAAGAAATGGCATGAGTCACCCATGCAACCCACCAACAAGTGAACCAAAAAAAAAAAAAAAAAACGTACTTGAATCCCAAACAAGACCTAAAGAAACAAAAAAAACTATTAGCATCATGCAAAGCGGGAGGAGGAGCAGAAGTGAGAGGAGGAGGAGGGGGGGGTGATTACCTGGGGTGCCAAGGTAAGATCAGGCAAGGATGGGTTGGTAAAGGATGAAGGAGGAGGGTTCAATTGCATCAGCAAGATTGATTGATGATTGATTGTTAATCAATTGGGATGGAGGAGGAGGAGGAGGAGGAGGGGGGGGGGCTACTTATCTGGGGTGCCAAGGTAATATCAGGCAAGGATGGTTTGGAATAGGCTAAAGGAGGAGGGTTTGATTGTTTAAGAAAGATTGATTGATTAGCAACCAATCATTTTATTGATTTTTAGTCAATTGGAGTGGAGGAGGAGGAGCAGGAGGAGGAGGAGGAGGAAGGGGGGGGGGTGCTTACCTGGGGTCCTGAGCTAATAGTGAGCAAGGAGGGGGGGGGGTAATGGCTAAAGGAGGAGGAGGAAGGTTGGATTCAATTGATCAAACAATTACCATCAAAGGGAGGAGGAGGAGGAGGTTGTGGTGTGTGAGGTGGTTTGGTGAGGAGGAGGAAGGAGTGAACTGGTGAGTGAGTGGGGTGAGGTGGGTATTTGGTGAGTGGTGAGGTATGAGGTGGAGGTTTTGATTTGGTTTTTCAAAAATAATAATAAAAAGAAAAACTAAATTCAGCCTAGGGTTCTTGGTTGAATGAAAAACGAAAAAATTACTTTCATGTGATTGTTTAAATATTTAAAAACTGAATTTTACTCATCAAAGTGAACAAGTGTGAGGGGTAGAATCCGCTCTCTCATGGAAGGAGATGAGGGACAAGATCAGAAAGGGATGAATTGAGGAGGATTGGGAATATCTTCTTAAAATATTATTATTTCCCATTCCTCTTGTATGTTAGCCAGAAGGTTGTGAAGGATTACACAACTCATAATCCAGTTGATGAGTATCTTCATGTCTTTGGGATTTTAAAGCTGTTTTTTCATTTCCCTTAAGCTGGCCCATTTTCCTTTCAGAACTCCTATTGCATGTTTAATCAAAACACATGATTGAGCAAGATGAAAGTTAATTTTTTTTTTCAGATCATTGGAAGAAAAATTCCAATAAGATGGAACAACATATTTCCCGCTAGCATAAGCTGAATTGGCCAGAAGGTATTGATTTTGTTCAAAGTAGCTCTCTGGTTGTTGGGAAATCCGCATCCAATTTAAAACATATAAATCATGACAAGAGCCTGGAAGGCCAGCATGGAGGGATATGAAATTCTTGTTGTTATCAAAAACAAGTTATAGTTCCACAGAGTATGTATACAACAGATAAAACACATTTGGTCAGTGTGTTATCAAAGTTTTTGTCAAAGGCTTTGGAAAAGAAATGAATCAATTACCTTTTTTTCCAACCAAAATAGTGTTTGCCATCTAGCTTGGGTTTTTGACTCAGGGGGATTGTGGTTCCATCAACAAAACCAAAGCAAGCAGAAGAGCCTTTTGTATCCATTACTTGAGATATCTCCTTGTGTTCTTCTTTGATGGGCCAAAAAAGTACTGAGCAATGGAAAGATAGGATAGTAATCATGACTCTTTTGGTGCATAAGTCAATGGTTCCATAAATGACTGAGAATAGATTTTCTAATTGATGGGTTGCTGCTCCATTTCCATTTGATCCCAATCTACAAAGAGCAATGGCCAGTTGAATAGCTGGATTGCATTGAGGATTCCAAGAATTGTTCTGGAAGATTTGGCGGTCTTCAATAATCTCCAGAATTTCCATGAATGAAGGCAATAGATTTTAGAACAGTTTCTGGAAGCTTAAGTCAGGGAGCACATAGCTTTTGCCTTTGATACATAGGTTTGTGGAGATTCTGTCTTCTTGGAACCATGAATTGCTTTTCCAATAGAGAATTCAAAGTTAACCAATTTCATTCCATATTGGATTCTGAATCAGAGTCAAATAATAAAAAAAGGGGCAATGGTAAATTTGCAACCCTACACAACCTGTTCACAACTCAAAATGAGTCACATGGCGCGGTTTGTGACCCATCTGGGTTGTGAACGGCTTTTTGAAACCCAGATGAGGTGTGAATGGCCATCCAAAACCCACATGGGTTGTAAAACGCGTCACAAAATCCATTTTTAATTGTGAACAGGTTGTTTAGGGTTGCAAATTTCACATTTTATTGATTTATTTATTTACTTTATTTATTTATATTATTTATTACTTATTTATTATTTAATTATTACTTATTTAATATTTATTTATTTATTTATTTATTTATTTTTTTTTAAAATATTTATTTATTTATTTTTGATTCACTTACTTACTTATTTATTGATTCATTTTATTGATTTATTTTATTTATTTATTTTATTTATTTATTTATTTATTTATTTATTTATTTTATTTATTTTTAATTTAAATATTTTTTATTTTATTTATTTATTTATTTTTAATTTAATTATTTAATTATTTTATGTATTCATTTAT
This sequence comes from Puccinia polysora, assembly GCA_025617555.3. NCBI lineage: Eukaryota > Fungi > Basidiomycota > Pucciniomycetes > Pucciniales > Pucciniaceae > Puccinia > Puccinia polysora. The sequence goes on along the minus strand of CM062618.1, from coordinate 21,646,989 downwards.
TATATATTTTTTTCATGGCTCATATTGGTTGTGAAACTCTGTTCACAACCCATATGGGTTGTGAATGGCTTTTCATGCCCATTTGCAACCCCTGGGTTGCAAATTTAAAAATTCCCTAAAAAAAAGTTTAGTCAGCTTTTTTGCATTTTAAACTTGCTTCTGGGAAGTTTGATTGGAAATTTTGAGAAAGATGGTGATGAGATGCTGATTGGATGTGTGTGAAGGGATGGAGATGGGATTGGTATAGATTTTCTGAGGTGGAGGTGTGGATGGGTGTTTTGCATGTGATGGATGGTGGATGGATGATGATGCATAAATGGTGGATTTTATGTTTGAAATCCAAAATTCTGAAATACACCCGTTAGGGGGTATTTTTATTTCAGAAACCCACCATTTTTAATGGTGGGTTTGGTAAAATAAAATGGCGGGTTGCTGACTCTGATACAACCTGATAATATCTTTTGTTTTGAATGTTAGAAATAAATTCTCAAAACTTTTTTAAAAAAATATTTTTAGAGGATAATATAGAATTAACTCTAAAAGTTGATATCCTTCTCCAATCTCAATTAGGAAAAATACACAAATAAATTTTTTCCAAACTATATCTGGTTTGAAATTCTCCCAAATCTTATTGTATTTTAGAAAAATGGATTCACCAAGCAAGAATTTATCAGGGAATATCAAATTTTGAAAATGTGCCATTATTTTAATGGAGGTTTTCAGATCCAAAATTACAATTCAAAACCACCATTAAAAAAAATCAAAAAACCCACTTATTTAATGACAGAGGTCTCAGATTTACCTGAAAATAAGTGGTTTTTATCAATGGTAGCATATAAAGGTACCTCTCTTTTTTTTCTTCTCCCTCAATCCTTATCAATCCCATTAAAACTCCAGATCCCATCATCATCATCAATTCCAAACACTGTCCTCATCCTTCTTAAGATTTCTCAACAGATCAAATCAACTCAATTAACAAACACAATTGAACCTGGATCACTTAACCCAACTTATCTCCCAGCTATCATCCCTAATTCAATCAATCTACCCTTAAAATTCACCCCCAAACTTGACTCATCATACCATCCCATCCATCAGATTGTTTCCTTAATTTATTGTTGTCTCAAAATTATCCAAACAGATCAAATACTTTACTGATCAATTGATAATCCTCACCATCAATACTCTAAGCCTCCATTTTAAATTTTTGTCCATCCCATCCCTTGTTTAACAGTAAACCACAAGCCAAATCAAAATATTCTAGCCTGTAAATCATTCTTCGAGTCAGATTGTATAAGTTTGTGGGATGGGTCATGATTTTTGAAGTGGTAATTGGAAGATTAAGCATTTGTTAGGTTCAAATTGAAAAGATAACGGTCCAATTTTTGACCTATCCCACCAGCTCAACCCAAGTTAGAACTATCCAAGAGTGAGATGGAATAATAACCAGCTTTCTTAATGGTAGATAGAGATCTCTCGAGTGCCTTTTTTTGGTCCTTGTTTGTCTCATAATCAATTGGAATTTGTAATGCTTTGGTGAACATCTTTGAAAAAAAAATCAAAATTTGGATATCTTTGAACCTGTTCAATTGAATAAGTTTGATTGCATCACCCACTTAATTAATGATCTCTTTGATAATCTAGGTCAGGTTTCTGAAGGAAACATACAATCAAGGCTCTTCCCTTGAACTTGAGTCTGGTCAATAAATTAAAAGCTTGCATGCTGAACCAATTTTTGGCTTCTATTTTAACAGTGTTCTTGGCTGATACGTTTAGGACCAAAAATCAATTTCATTGAAAACTAGGACCAATGGGTTTTAGAAATATGAAAAGGATACAAATTGAAAAGGTGATAACATAGGAATTAAGATAGATAAATCTTACCCAGGACTCTCTCATAAAAGGAATTCTGACTCAGGAGACAAAGAGATTTTTGAAAAAAAAGGAAGAAGGAGGATAGGGTATATAAGGAAAATGAAAAATTGATTCAGGATGAGTTACAATATAGTCATCCAAATTGGAATTCCTCACATCTGATCAAATAACAAGTTTGATATTCATGTTTGATAAGTTTACTGGTTTGGAGATTTTAGGAGATACAATTGTTGTGAAGTGATGGGTTGAGAGGGAATGTTGTAAGTTTGAGGATGGATTTCAAAAGGTGAAGGAAAGTGAAGAAGAAGAGGGGGAAAAGGTTAAGGAAGGAAGGAGAGAAAAGACAGGAAAGATGGGAATTGGAGAGGTGTGAGGTGAAGATGAGAAGAGGGAGGAGGTTTGATTTGAGGATGATCTTCAATATTGGTGAATGATAATGGTGGGATGGCAAAGCAATGGAGAATGATGAAATTATGAGGTAATAGCAAAGCAGTGAGGGGATGAAGGAATGACAAAGAAATGAGAGGATGATAGAATGATGAAGCAGTGAGGGAGAGATGGAATGTTGAAGGGATCAAGGGATTGAGGTAGCCAGGAGCTGTTGAGTGGAGTGATGTATGTGGGATTTGAGAAATGAGAAGCTTCAGATTGGATGTTTTCACACCCAAGAATTTGATCTAAGGTGAAAGAAGGAGGAAGATGGGTGCACAATGACACACTGCTGTGATCAGATGTGAGTGGAAATAATTAAGAATGTTGGATGGATGACTGAGGATCTTGACAAACCATTAGTTGATGAGTTGGCCAGCATCATACCGGATGGGACCAGATGATTGATGAGTGGATTATTAGCCTTTTTCTCTGAGAGACATTTTATTTGAGTTTCAATGTGCTTTAGCCCTCTGTGGTGTTCTGAAAAATTGATCCAAGAAAGGCTGGTTTTTGACTAAAAAATAACAGAATTATTTTAGCTGGAATTCTTAAAAAAGCACCCTTTTTTCAAATCAAAAAAAATCATCCTTATATTGGTTAACCTTGTTGGTTTATTATGCAAATCTGAATCATTAGCTTCAAAAAACCCACAACAGAAGTGTATAAAAATAATAAGTGATTGAGCAAGATAAAACCAATATATAATGTCTTTCCAATTGTTGTCCCCTTTCTGATATTCCTGTTTGGTGATACCATTGTAGAAAAATAATTTATTAGGAGAATTTGAAAGCTTTTATTATGTACCTTCTGTCCTGATTTACCTGCATCTTTCTTGGTTGGATATATTTTCATGATGGAGTTTAATCTGGTTTTGGGTTTCTTCATTGACTCCAAAGCATCTGCTTTGTACTGAATAAGTTTTGAAATATCTTGAAAACAGTTTTTTTAGACTACAATATTTATAAATTTTTCAAAGAAACTTTTTCACCATTCAACTATTCAAAATGGTTTTCTGCTACCCTTCAAAAAACCTTGGTCAATTTTTTTCCAACTGATGAATGTTCTAAAAGATTTTATGAGTGGAATTTGGTTAGTTTAGTATGTACCTATCACTTTTATTGAAATTTCCCTTTAATTTTTTACAGGTGTATATAATTAAGAAGAAAAAGTTGCAGTTTTGCTATTGGAATAGGGGGGACAGATTCAAGGTATTTAAAATTTTGGCAATTGATTTGCAGCCCCTTCAAGATATAATTGAAATCCAGGGTTGATGGAGTTATCCATGTTGAAAATATGGGATTGGGTGTTTGATTTTCTGTTTAAAAGATGGCTGAAATTAATTAATTCCCAAAAATCTTTAAAATTGAGACATAAATTTCTCCCAGACCTTTGGGAAAAAGTCTGGGGGAAACTATATGCATTCAAGACCCCAGAATGGGTAGTATAGGAAGTCCATGCAGCTCTAGTGCTTGTATTTGAATTGGTCATAGTAACATGAGTCCCTTCACTGGTGCCTTTCTTCTCCCACTTGAAAACATTTCCTTTGTTGGTTCTCTTACCAATCAGAACCTGGATGCTGGATATTGATCTTTTCATGGTTGAAATGGCAGTCTTGGTTCCATAGGTTCAGTTATAATGTCTGCTAGGTCTTCAATTGCTTCAGATTTTCCATTTAACCATCCACCGTCTTCATCCTTGCCCTAGCCCCCTAGTATTGATCCATAATCTCTTTGCAATCTATTTTGAATAATTTGGTGTTCCAATTGGGATCTGTAGCATGATTGGGAAGATGTTTTATACACTCTTGGAATTAGTGTTTGTAGTGTTATGGTTGGAATGGTTGGCATTATTGTTCCAAAATCATCTCAAGAGCCCATTAGGGTGTCCAACAATTCTTGGATTGATGATTGAGATTACAAGTAATATGGATTACAAATCAGATCAATCCCCTCAGAATTGGAATGACCATTTTATGGCAAACTCCCATTCATCAAATCAACTCAATACAAACCCCCAGAATGTAGTATCATGTGTGACTGCAGTAACTTTCTACATGAGAATACTAAAATCTCTTAGTTATCATGTTTTTCTAAACTTAATTTATTTTTTAAAGTTGTTCAGGAGTACACCTATTCTTCATTGGGGGATTCTTTCACACTTGTGACATATTTATTTGATCTTATTCAAATAAATGTTATTTTCTTACTCTTTCTTTTAATATATTAAAAATATTTTACAAGGAGGAGAATTACAGGCTGTATCTAGCAGTGTATAAACCTTCAATCTCATGATCTTGGGTAATGTTAAATTCACAACTCTTTGAGTTGTGTACATGAATCAAATGGGCCATGTGGCACGCTACACAACTCAAATGCGCCATGTGGCACGCTACACAACTCAAATGGGCCGTGTGGCATGCTACGAGTCTCAAATTGGTTGTGTGGCATGCTACACAACTCAAATGGGCCGTGTGGCATGCTACATGGCTCAAATGGGTTGTTTAGGGTTATACCTAAATCAAATCTAGTTGTGTTCTGTGCCACACAACTAAAAGGATTGCAGGCTTAAAAAAACTAAAATAAACTAAATAAAAAAAAAACAGAAACCAACCAAAAAATCAAAAAATATTGATTTTTTGGTTTCAAAAAAACAAAAATATAAAATATAACATAAAATAAAAATATCAATTCTTGAACAACCCTGGGGCGGTTGTATACCCCTTAAACAGGTCTAAATGGTTGTGTACAGGGGTAAAAAAATCAAAACTGCCCATTATGGGGGGTATATGCCCCCCCAGGGGTTGCACCTGTTTGGAACAACCCTTTGGAGTAGTGTATGGGACCCTACACATTGAGGGGCCCTACACGACTCCCACAGGTTGTGTGGGGCCCTACAAAACTCCCACAGGTTGTGTGGGGCCCACAAAACTTCCCAACTTGCACAGGTTTTGTGGGGCCCTACACAACTCCCACAGGTTGTGTGGGCCCCTACACAACTCCCACAAAACTGGAGTTGTGAATTCATCATCACCCCATTATCTTTTGCCTCCTTTCCTTATGAAATAAATTCTTCTTGTTCTGAACCCTAAATTAAAGTCCACTCCTTTCCAGAGTTCCCCTCCTCCTAGTACAATCCAGACTAATTTTTAGTCTTCCTTGGGCTCTTACCCACCTTGGGGTCCTCACTACTCTCTGCTGAATCTTGCAGCTCAATCCATCTTGTAAGCCCCCCCCCTGGTACTAGTCTTCCTTCTCCTGTTAGTTACTGCCACCCTGGCTCTGTTTCAAGCCTCTGTGCAACAGATAAATGTGCATTGTATCAGAATTGAAACTGAAATTTATTTTGGCTTGGAAAGAGTTACATATTGTTTATGCTACAGATATGGTTTGATGAACCTCCAGTTACACCAGAGTCATTTCTTTCAGTAACACCAACATTACAGGGGGCATATGCTAGCATGTCTCCATTTTCCCCCTGGTGTGACAAATTTTTGGCCTGTGATAGTCTGGCAGCATTTTCCCCAAGTTGATCAGCTCATTAGATGTTCATTTCAATTCTCTATCTTTTCTTTATAAATTGAATATTTTCTAGAATTGTTTCTTTCTGGTTTATCCTCACCCTTCTTACTCTGAGTGGTAAATTCTACTAAAAACCAATAATTTGAAACAGTGGGACTTGGAAATAGTGAGTAATAACAAATTGGATACACACTTGTGGATCTTTCTGACACCATATTGGTAAATTCTTGGCCAAACAGGTTCTGGGGGTCTTTTTGACCCTCCCTCCCTTCTGGTCTCAAATTTTCAACCCAATTGAGTAAAAATTGTTTCCCCTCAGGTTTTTATAGTCAAATCCACCATGCATATTCACCAATGGTTCCTTCTTCAGAGTCAGTAAATCATGGGTAAATCTCCAAATATGTTTAATTTGTGGGGATTAAAAAAAAAGAGATGGTACTTGAAAATTGAATCAAAAAAGATATCAATAACTACAAGATGTTTGGTAATTACTTGCTTATAAATTCCCAAATAAAAGAGCCTGGGTTGAAAATGGGTGTCATTTCCAAGTTACAAAAGGGTGTGAACAAGTATGGTAAACAATTATCCTCTATTTTGTAATTTTTGATGTATTATGGAGGATTATAGATGATAGAAAAACAAAATTCAAGTCTTCAGGATATTTATATCCATATATACAAAGGAGATAAACAATTTGACCACCTTTCAATCTCTCCTTTCACATTGAATGCAACAACAAGTACAAACCATCAATTGATTCCAGTAGAACATTCCAAGATTTATCTCCTTCAATGAGGCAAGAAACCAACATTCTCTTTTACAACATGATTGATCATTGAAAGCTTCCTGAAAAAAAAAGCACAATTGAATCCAAAGTTTGAACTTATTGAGGTCCCAAATGTAGAATAAATTAGTTTTACTAATTTTTACACCTTCCTCTACCCACAACCGGCAACCCAGATCAGGTTAATCATTTTCATCTACTCAAAAATGTTGAGAATATCTTTTTCACACAATCACCCCATGCAATATAGGGAAATCTTAGGTGGACATGAGTACAAATGAGATAAGGCAGATAGCAAGGGGATTCCAAGTAGCAAAGCTAACTGCAAAGTGCAAACATTTTTTTGATGTCTCAAGAAAACTGCAAGGGAAGTGGATTTATTGCAATGAAGGGGAACCAAGGCAGATACCAATTTGATAACTCTTATATTGGTAATGGATGCATAGAACATATGAAATTAACTAACTGAGGAAAAAATCTTCAGGTGGGCTGCACGGACCTTACATTTTAAGAAGAGGTGAATGAATACAAACTGATGAAAATTTCTCTACAGCTAAGGAGCAATGAAAAAAAGAATGTCAGGAATGGTTTGGGTAAATAGAATGTATAGTACAGTTTGTCTGAGTTCATAGTGCAATTGCAAAAAATAGAAAATGCAAATACATGAACATAACAGGAGGAATGAATGATGTACAAGGGAATGTAAAGGTAATTTCAAAGGACAGAAATAGCTATTCAGGGAATGGGACTAGTCCTTAAGCAGACATTTCAACTGATATGGATTTCTATAAAAAGGGCAATTCAATATGCCTTTCATGACTTAGAATGGAATATCTTAGTCCAAAGATGGAAGAAGCAAGGTTTATTGGATGGTCAAAGGGTCATTGGATGGAACTGCAAGGATTTCAGAGATAGACTGAGTTTCCAAAGTTGTACCATGAAAAAACAATGATCACCTGATTACAAGTGACATACCAGGGAACAAAGGGCCTCTTTGTCCTCTAGTATGTCACTTGTAATCAAGTGATCATTGTTTTTTCATGGTTTTGGTAGGTCATTTGTGCATAAGCAAGAGGTAGTAAGTGGATGTGATAATCATAAGGTGTATGCTTGTGTCACACTTATAAAATGAGGTAGATGGTACCAAGGAATATTATAGTCCAAAGGATTATGTATAAAATAACCCTTGAGCTTAAGGTGTGAAAGTTTACTGGTTATAAAAACCGCAAGATCCTGAAAGCATTTCATAGATTTATCATCACTTCTTAAGTTTTTACCACTTTTTTGATAACCTTACATATTACTATTTAATTATGAAATTAAATTAAGATTTTGTACTCTTCTTTTTGATGTGATACTTTTATTTTATGCAACAATTGATGTATACCTATTACTGCTGCTCAAGGAAGTTTAAATGAATGAAAGCCTTGTAAACTTTTCAAGTCAGCCTGTTTTTTTCCCTTAGTGATTTGCCAACCAATACTACAATAGCATCCACAAGCAAAGGTTGCAGTTGTTGTTTGTTTCCAAGGGTTAATTACAATATACCACCATTTTCAGAGGCTGAGTTTCTTGGGGAGAAATCCTTAGGTGATCAAGGAGTAAAACAAAAATGGAATTAAAAAGATAGGAATAAAAAATAATAACTAATTTTTTTCTTTCTAGTACTGCCATAGTTTTGGAGATATACCAAAAATACACCACTGCCACCACCACCGTATTTTGGACCACCAACAAAAACAGAAATATCCCAAGTTGAGAGAAAGGTGCAATGCAATTTTATTATAATTTAAGAAGCAAATGAAAGAGGAAGGAAAAAGAAAGAAAGAATGTAATGGATAGGAATGGAATGGAGGGCGGAAATGAAGCTATTGGATTGAAGGGTCAAAGGGAAGGCGCCAAGGCCAAAGTTTTGGTTCCAATCAAAACTGATGCAAGGTGAATAAATAGAGACATAGGAAAAGGGTCTTCTTCAAAAGTCCAACAAAAGATAAAATATGAGCAATTGATGGTAGAGGATGGATTGGTTTTGAGGACAAAGAGGGCTTGGACTGAAAATTTCAAGGAAATCTTTGAGGAGGCATTTGTTGCACAATGCATGTTATGCAAAGGATTTATAAACTAATCAATGAAGATGATGAAAAAGAGTTCTTGTTGATATTAAAAGATTCAAATGAGATTTGGGAAAAGGCAGAGGAGAGGTTGAAAAATAAATTTTTAATATATATATATATATATATATATATATATATATATATATATATATATATATATATATATATATATATATATTCTTATGACTATCTTATCATTATTTTATTATGGGTGATCATAAATTCACGGCTCAAAAGAGCCTTGTGGCATGGCTAAACGACTACATTTGAGCCGTGCAGAGCCCCACACGACTCAAGTCTGGTCAGGCTGTACTCCACACGGAAACAGACCACGATGTGGGGGCTGAACAACTACATTTGAGCTGTGTAGAGCCCCACACGGCTCTAATGTAGTTGTCTTGTTGTGCCACACAGCCAGCCTGACCACATTTAAGTCATGTGGGGCTCTAAACAGCTTGAATGTAGTTGTGTAGCCATGCCACACGGCTACAAGTCTGGTGGGCCAAAAAAAAAAACAAAAATAAACTAAATAAAAAAACAAAAAAAAAACAGAAATCAACCAAAAGATCAAAAAAGGTTGATTTTTTGGTTAAAAAAAACAAAAAAATAAGAAATAAAATAAAAATAAGTAAAAATAAATAAATGAATAAAAAAACAAAAAACACTGAAGATTAACAACCGTTTGTCTTCAGATTCAAGTAAAAAATTCAAGTTCAACTTGACTAGCCCTAAAGTAAAAGGGCAAAAAAATACAAGAAGTCTTTTGACCAGCCCTAAAGTAAAAAAACCAAAAAAAACAAGTTCAAGTTGTGTTAAGCTGATCCCATCACCAGCGTAACACAAGTTAATCTTGTGATAGGATCAGCCCAAAACAAGTTGAACTGACTTACCATTAAAATCTCATTCAAAACACTCATCATAATGATTTTAACGCAAAAAAATCAACATAATGATTTTCAAAATGTGATAAACTGTTCTATTAATAGAATTAAAATATCAGCATGTTAGAACAAACCCAAATGATCATTAATCTATAAGTTAGAATACAACTGAAGTTGATATTTGAGGTTATCAACCCAACAATCTGCTTTCTTAGAAATCATGGAATGTGGTTTGGAGACTATGGGAAGTATTGGAATCACATCTGCCTTAAGTACAAGCTGGAACCAATGGTTATTTTTAACAAAGCAAAGGAACATAGGATCTGATTGTTCTTTTACACCCATTTTCATAGGAGTAAAATTACAAAATGAATCCAATGAAATGAAACATATTGGTTGTCCATAAGTATCAGCTATTATTTGACCCACTTCAAGCTTTGAAAGCAATTCTGAAGAGGGAATCTTTTCATTGATGTCATTAACATCAAGTCTTTGCTCTATCCTTTCAACATCTTTACTGCCGCCAAGGATCTTAGAACAGCACCCCTTGTTTTTCCTCAATGTTTCAAGCATTTCTTTCCAAAATTTAAACGATCCATTGTCAGCATACCCAAATGATTTATCAATGAAAATAAAACTACAATTTACATCACCAACTGGGTCCCAAACCTCACCAAAGAACTTATGTAAGTTCTCAGGTATTTGATTGAGATAATTTACTTCCTAAAATCAAAAAGTAGTTAGCCAAAATCCTAATCTCATTAAAGAAATCACCACTCACCAAAGATGAGCTTCTGTTTGACTCCTCCATTGCATCTTCTTTATCCTTCAAAAAGGAATTGGATTCCAACAGAACCAAACCCAATGAACTTCCAGTCTCTTTGACTGAACTATGAAAGTCAGATGAAGAGCCTGACTTGGATTATAAACATTTCTCAATCAGTTCATTAAACCCAAAAAATGAACCTTTCACAAAAGAAAAGAGTTGCAATCATTTGTCTTTTCTTCTTTGGTGCCCTTCTACTTCTCTTTGGCCGCTTAAGTTCCTTTTCAATGTGTTCAAATCAGAAAGGATCTTGCCAGTTATCTGTAAATTTTGGATGGCCTCTGCTCAATTGCAAGACTTTAGGCAGAGAAGCAATGCTCAATTACTGCACAAGGTAACTCCTTCAAGGCATTTAACTCAGGAATCATGGCCTTCAAAGGATTCATTCAAGATAATCTCTTTGCGCTCAATTTTCCCTGCTCCATTGGTAACAACTCAAAAATCAGTTATCTCACTCAAAAAACGTTTTACCACAACAAACTACTCTACCTACACCAATCCCTTGGTCACGCTAGTCCTCACCGGTTGAAAAATGTCAAAAAAAATATTCCCAAATCCCTAATTGACAACTTCCAATGCTCTGACTGCACCTTTTCCAAAATTACAAAAACCCCTTCAATAAGAAAGCTCAGCCTGCTTCAAAACCTTTTGAAAAGCTCCACATAGATCTTATGGGGCCAATCAATTCAGAATCCCACAATGGGATGAGGTACATCATGACCATTGTTGACAGCTGCTCTGGGTACTTGTCCGCTATCCACAATTGCAAGACTTTCACAAAAGCTCTTGTTTTTATAACAAAAGAAACGTTTGAGTTCTAAATTTGGTCTGTAAATGCATTAAAGGAGTTGGCTTATGATCCTGAGAGACTCCCAAAAGTCTTTGTGATGGACCGTGAAAAAGCTCTGATTCATGCTATTGAATCTAGTTTCCCTGAGTCATCAAGACAATTTTGCACTTGGAATTTGTCTAAAAACATACAAGCAAACTGTAAATTGCGCTTTGTTAATGATGTTGAAGGATAGAAAAGCTTTATGACCCTGTTGGAAAAGTATGGGGCCTCAAAGACCAAGGAGGAGGTGGAGGTCAATAATGCGGAAATCAGAGTAGGTCCAAATCACTGCTTGTTATTCTTCCTAGTTTTGGGTTCTGACCTTTTGACTTGTATAGTCAAGACTTTAGGTTCAAGTCTTGGATTTGATTCATAATTGGCCGTCTCCTTCAATAAGTGCTTCAAAATCCCGTGATAATCTTGTTCAGGATGATTCAAGATCATTGAATTGAGCTTCTCATGTAACTCAGAATTTTTGAGAAGTTCATCAACATTGACCTTTAAAAATTTGAAAAAATCAAATATTAGTCAAGTAGGAATCATCATTTTATTCAAGCAGGAATCATCATTCAAAAAGCATTAATCACAAAGTGATTGTAACAATCCAACTTAAACCAACTTACAGAACTAGAACTTCAAGGGTCATAATCCAAACTCCACTGAGAATGAAAATATTCAGGAACAATGGAGCCTCTTGACACTAGTAGGTGACCTATTTGGTGGGAACAGGGCAAACCCATAGTCATTGAGTCTTAATTGGTGCACACTTCCCCATCATGGTTCCACTTTAACCTCTCTAATTGATCCCCAAAAAGTCTGATTGCTTGTAAATACACCTTGTATCCCAAATGGTAACAGTTCAGTAGGAAGAACTATTCCAATCTTTATTCAAGAGTTGTAAAGGGCAGCCTGAACCAGTTTAGTTTGATTGGAAACTGTGCCCTCTATTTTTTGCCAAACATCTGACATGTTTCCCAAAGAATTTGAAAGGAATCTTTTGAGAGTAGCATGGGCCCCTTCAACCCAAGACAATGTTTTATTTCCAAAGTCTGGGTTTTTGCAAGTCCAAGCTTTTAAAAATGTCTCTTTGATACAGAAGATATTATGATCCATATACTCAAGTACATACTCATGGTCTGCCAAAAAACACTTTATACAATTCTTAATGTAAGCAACCCAAAACTAGGAAGATTAACAGTAGAGGCAGTGATTTGGCACTTACTCTAAGTTCTGCATCATTGACCTCTGCCTCCTGCTTAGTTTTTGAGGCCCCATACTTAGCCCACAGAGACATAAAGCTTTTCCACCCTTCAATTTCATTATTAAAGCAAACTTTAAAGTTTTCTTGTATATTTTTAGACCAGTGCCATTGACAAAATTATCTTGTTACTTAGGCAAAATTTGTTCTAGATCATGTGTCAAAGCTTTTTCATGGTCCATCACAAAGACTTTTGGAAGTCTCTCAGGATCACAAGCCAACTCCTTTAGCTCATTTAAAGACCAACAGTAGAACTCAAACTTTTCTCTTGTTATAAAAACTAGAGCTTTTGTGAAATTTTTCTAGTTCAAAGTAATTCCTACAATGTGAGATAGGGGGATGTTGTACTCATTTGTCTTATAGGAACAATACATCATAGCTATATGATGGAATTGCTTGCAAAGCTTCAATGATTTGGGGTGAGCCAAGAATAGGGCCTCCAAGTGACCCTCTCCACTGAATTTTTCTTGATGAACCCAACATTAATTACCAAGTTGTTCAAAGAGGAACTCCATAACACTTTTTCCCTTCAGTTCTGCTAGCGCTACCTAACGCCTAGTGTTATAGATTGTTTGGTCATAAACATATTTTCCACCAGCTATTTTGCTCAATTTTCTTGTGATTTGAAGTGTACTGAGCCCATCCTTCATTCCTTCTTTTAGATTTTCTAAGGCTACCCAAGAGATCCTCCCCAGGTGAGGATGCACTGAGGGGTGTGGAGATAGTTCATGGTTATGTTGCTCATTCTTGTAGGAGATTTTCCACAAGGGATCTGCCTTTGTGTGACTAGCACAGATTAAAAACTTTCAACCAACCTTCCTTGTGTGATTTTTCCTTGACTGTTTGGCAAGCAATATCCAAGATTAGGAACCATGTCTATCACAGGCTGAATCCACATATTTATCACACTTGAAGTTGAAAACTGTTAAATCATAACCATGCTTCATTGCCCATGTTTGAAAATACTTTTGTTCCTCTTCCCTAGTAGGAAAATCTCTCACAGGAGGTGAGAAAAGTGGATCTGTCATAGTTACATGGTCATAGTTACAGTTTCATGGTTATATTAATGGCATGCACTCCATCAGTTTCAATAAAATTAAATAAGCCAATGACCAGAGTAACATAAAATGTTACTGACCACCAGAGTTAGTTTCCATTTGTGACAAATTTTGTTCCTCAATTGTCACCCTCAATAGGGCGTATCAAAGTTAGCAAACCGGCCATTAGAAACCTGCCATTTTTTTTACCAAACCCGCCATTTTTAATGGTGGGTTTCTGAAATACACATACCCCCTAACTGGTGTATTTCAAAATGGCGGGTTTCATGAAAATGGCGGATTTAAAACATCAAACCCGCCATTAACCCCGCCAGTTATGAATCATCATCCATGCACCATCCATTACATCTAAAACACCCATCCACATCAGCAAATTCATACCAGTTGCATCTCCATTGCATCACACACATCTCATCTACATTTCTTCACATCTCTGTCAATTTTCACATCTCCATCTTCACACAAATCCCATCATCTCATCACCCCACATCACATCACCATCTTTCTCAACATTTCCAATCAAACTTCCCGCCAGAAAGTTGAAAATGTAAAAAAGCTGACTGAACTTTTGCTACTGTTTGACTCCCATTCAGACTCTGATTCAGACTCTGATTTGGAATCAAATTAGTTGGCTTTGAATTCTCTGTTGGAAAAGAAATACATGGTTCCAAGAATACACACCCTCCACAACCCTATGTATGAAAGGCAAAATCTTTGTCTCATCCCCAACTTAAGCTTCCAGCAACTATTCCAAACTCTATTTCCTTCATTAATGAAACTTTTGGAGATGATTGAAGACCACCACATCTTCCAGAACAATTCTTAGAATCCTCAACGCGATCCAGCAATCCAACTTGCTGTTGCTCTTTGTACATTGGGATCAAATGGAAATGGAGCAGCAATCCATCAAATGGGAAATCTATCTCTGTCAGTTATGGAAGCATTGACTTATACACCAAAAGAGTCATGATTGCTATCCTATCTTTCCGTTGCTCAGTCCTTTCTTGGCCAACCAAAGAAGAAAAAAAGGAGATATCTCAAGTAATAGAGACCAAAGGCTTTCCTGGTTGCATTGGGTTTGTTGATGGAACCACCATCCCCTTGAGTCAAAAACCCAAGCTAGATGGCAACCACTATTTTGATTGCAAAAAAAGGAAACCGATTCATTTCTTTTCCAATGAATTTGACAACACCTTTTATCACAACACTGACCAAATATGTTTCATCTTTTTTTTTTAGATACTCCGTGGCCCTACAACTTGTTTGTGATAACAACAAGAAGTTCATATTCCTCCATGCTGGCCTTCCAGTTTCTTGTCATGATTCATACGTGTTCAATTGGATGCGGATTTCTTAACAACCAGAGAACTACTTTGACCACAATCAATATCTTCTGGCCAATTCAGCTCATGCTAGTGGGAAATATGTGGTTCCAGAATACCAGAATATTTCATCTAACAATCAAGGAAAAACAAATTTCAACTATCATCTTGCCCAATCACGGGTTTGGATTGAGCATGCCATAGGAGTCCTGAAAGGAAGATGGGCCAGCTTAAGGGAAATGCAAAACCAGCTTCAAAACACCAAAGACATGAAGATCATCATCAACTGGATTATCACTTGTTTAATCCTTCACAATCTTTTGGCCAACATCAAAGATGAATGCAACAAAATATTTGAAGATGATATTGCTGAACCACCTCAAGTCATCCCTGTCTCATCTTGTCCATCATCTTCTTCTATGAGAGAGCGGATTCTTCCTCTCAACCTTGCTTGCTTTGATGATTAATTTTTGATTTTTCAATAGGTGAAAAATAACTTCATAGTAAGTTTTTGTTTGGTTGTTCACCCAAGTTTCCAGGCTGAGTTTTTTTTTCTTTTTTTTTTCTTAGCGGACTTAGACAAAATCAAAAAACACCTCCACCTCATACCCCACCACTTGCCAGCCCATCCACCTCTCCTCTCCACCTCACCGCTCCAACACTTCCACGTCACCCCACTCACACACCGGTCACCTTCCTTCCTCCTCCTCATCAAACCACCTCCTTCACCTCAGCAACCTAACCAACCTCACCAGCCTCATCAACCTCACCAAGCTCCCCAAAAAATCCACCATCCAACTCACCATCAGACTCAGTGAATCCCCTTCCCTCTTTCTTTCCACTCACTATTGCTTACCTCTCGTTTGAACTCCCCCCAGGTCTTCTCTTGCATCCCCCTCCTCATCTGGTAAGTCTCTTTGTTCCTCCTCCTGCTCCTGCCTTGCTCAACCAACCCCCACAAATCAATTGGGATTCAATCCACCAATTTAATCCTGATCAATTGATTGATTGAATGCTGATCAATCAATTTGGATTTGATTGATCAATTGAAACCAAATCAATCGCTTGATCAATTTGCAATCAATTGCTTGATTGTTTTTCAGTTGATCAAGCAATCAATCACTAATGTCTCCTCCACTGTTTTTTGGAGTTCTCTTTGGTGCTGACCTCCCCTGATTTTTTTTTTCTTGTTAGGTGTCTTTGGACTGCACCCAAAGCCAACAGGGTCTTTTTTTATTAATTCAGGTGTTCTTTGCCATGGAAGGTATGTTTTTTTTTTTTTTTTTTTTTTTTTTTTTTTTTTTTTTTTTTTTTTTTTTTTTTTTTTCTTTTTTTTTTCTTTTTTTTTTCTTTTTTTTTTCTTTTTTTTTTCTTTTCTTTTTTTTTTTCTTTCTTTTTTTTTTTCTTTTTTTTTTTTTTCTTTTTCTTTTTTTTTTTTTTTTTTTTTTTTTTTTTTTTTTTTTTTTTTTTGATAACTTTGCTTGCTGGTGTGTTGCATGGGTCACTCATGCCAATTTTGTTTTGGGGGGGGATTCAGCTTCCGTTGTTTCTGGATTCAAGTCCAAGTTTGGTTTATTTTTTTATTCCATCATGTTTCACCAACAATGTCTATTGGACTGACATTTTTTTTTTTTTTTGAAAAAAATTCAAATGCTTTTGGGGAACATTTTATTCTTCTCCCACCCCCTCAAAATGTTACACAAAAAGTTTAATCCATTCTTGTTCCTCACCCCAATCTAAGTATAGAATTGGGAGGTAACAAGATGGAAGAAGATGGCTTGAAAAACATACAGAGAGGTGGGAAGAGTAGGGCTGCTTGCCAAAAGAGGAATCAAATGAGAGATTCCAAAATATCTTTGGACGTTTCTGAGGAAATTATTAATGAAAAGGTGGTCTGGTTGGGTCAAAAACCGCGTCCTTTGGATCTGTACCCTTCAATCATCGCCAAAAAGAAAAAGAATAGTCAAAAACCAACCCAGGAAGAGTTTGAGAAAGCAAAACAAAAAATCAAACGGTTCTGTTTCTTCCACCGTGGAAAAGTAATTGTCCTCAATTGATCTGATCATCAAGCCCTGGTTGAAATAATCAAATTTTTCCCATTGGAGAAACTTTCTGAACAAGACAAGAAGGACATGAACTTTGTGAAAACTTTCCCTTACCATTCAAAAAAATTTGTCAACCCGGTTGGTCCTTCAAGATCTTGGGGTGGAAAAATGTGGGCAGTTGGATGGCAAAAATCAATGCACCCTTCAGAGTTATTTGGACATTATGTGAAGAAATCATCCATTAGATCTTCTCCTCAAGAGTATGCTTTCCTCAACCTTAAGGCTGACAAAGTATCCCAAATTCTAGGAAAAATGTTTTTCAATTTGGCCAAACTTGCCTTTGAAGCAAACCATGATGCCATGAAGGACAACAACATACCCTCTTTCTCTTTTTTGGAATTTGGTTCCAAGCCTACACCTTTTGATTGCTCCCCACAAATCACTTTCACCTCCAATTCTTTCTACAACTTTCCTCATATTGGCAAGTGCAACATCTCTGGCTACTCCTTTTTACTGGTGGTTCCAACCATGAAATCAAATGGTTGACTTATTGAAATTACGGACAAATATCAAGTATCAGATTGCCAATTTTTTTTTCCTGACCTTGGCTTTGGAATTGATTTCAAGCAAAAAGGTATAGTCAAAATGGTTTGGGCAGCTAATAAGTACAAGCACTGTAACTTTCCTGCTGTAGACACAGCAACCCATACCAGAATGGCCGTGTCACTTCAAATTAATAAAACAACTAGAAACACTTGTAGGGACTTAAATAATGGCCAAATTTACTCTATAAAAAAATATAAATAAAAACAAAAAAGATTTGTATGTTGGTGGGGTTAAGAATACTCTCAAAAGTTGGAATAATTTTTTTTTTCTTTCACCCATGCAAATATATTTACAAGCCCAGCATTCAATTTATCTGCTGTATTTCATCTACTGTTCTACTGCTACCAATGAAAGCCAAGGCTACTGATACCTTATCCTTTTTTTTGATTGGAAGTTGTTCCCTCTCCTTTTCCAGTTGTGCTTGCTGTTGATCCTTCTCCTTTTCCTCTTTTTGAAACTCTAGCTCAGCCTGTTTCAACTTCCACTCAGCATCCCATTTTTGTTGATGAGCCAAACTCTTGGCATTCTGCTTTTGAACATCCATTGCCAGTTGATGATCCCACTTTTGCTTTTCAAACTCAATTTTTTTGGATTCAATTTGTGATTTGACTATTTTTTGCAGGGGAAAAGCAATGAGCATGGTTTTGAAAGCGAGGATATTCAACAAATGGACTTACATGAATCTTTTGTCTCAATGATTTCTTCAAAGCCTGAAAAACCAGGAGTGTTTCTCCTCTTTTGATGACTTTTGGGGTTGATATTGATGGAATTGGAAGACTTTTGCTTACCCTTGGCAGAGGAGGTTTGAGTCTGAGAGTTGTCACTGGTGTTTAAAGGCAATGTGGGAGGCCCCATTGGCTTGAGTTTTTGGCCATTCTGGAATGGATGAGCCTTTTTTTTTACAATCTAAATCAGTCATTATCAACAAGACAGAAAAGAAAAGAGCTTGGTTCCTTACTTGAACGGATGTTGAGGGTAATGGAGACTGAGGAGTATCTTTTTTGGCATCAGCAAGGTTGATGATATCTGCCAACCCAGGAAGAGAGCAATCCAAAGAAGGATGGGAGGGGTCCAAGGTATGGTTTGACACATCAATCAATGCAGAATTAGACCTGATTGGAGCTGATTGAAATAGAATATCTTCCTTGGCATCAAATGGGGGCCACTCAAAGGAAAAGGTTTCTTCACAATCACCATTGCTAGGCTGAGCATCCCAATCCAAGTCCTCAGCATGGACTGAATCAGATTTTTGGGCATCAAAAGCGGCTAATGGAGTGATTTTGGCCTTCTTTCCAAATATTTCATCCATTTGAATATAAAAAGTACAAATGGAGTCCAAATTATCAACCACTGAGTTGATTCCCTTTGCTTTGTCAGAGTTGGTGATACCAAAGCTGGTGGGGATTGACATGGAGTGGGCCTTTTTGTACTTGGCTTGATAATTCTTGAATCACTCCCTCATCTGTTTGGATGACAGATCCAGCCTACCTTTTGTTTTGTTCTTGAGTTCATTGGCCATCAGGAGATAACCATTGACCTTAGAGGATGGAGGTTGTCCAACATGGGTTTCATTGTTGGATCCAAAGCAGGCATCATAGTTGGAGGGAATTTTGAGCCAGTTGACCAGGATGATGTGATCAGCTCTCTTGAGCTGACTTGAGCCCTTGGAAGCTGATGGGGGAGGATTTTCTGAGCCCTTGGAAGCTGATGGGGAAGGATTGTCTGAGCCCTTGGAAGCTGATGGGGGAGGATTGTTTGTTTTTGAGTTCCTTGGAAATGCTTTCTTTGGTGTGTTGGACTTTTGTGTGGACTTGCGGGGGGAGGTTTGCTGAGGGGCCACTTGGAAAGAGGAAGGGAAATAAGGTGATGAGAGGGATAAATTGACAAGCAAGATAAAGTGGTGAGAGATATGAAGTGATGAGAGCAATAAAGTGACAAGAGAAATAAAAAAATGATTGGATTCTTTGGATGAGGTTGGAGGTAGAGTGATGAGAGCGATGAAGCAATGAGAGTGATGAAGCAATGAGAGCAATGAAGCAATGGGAGAAATGAAGCAATGAGAGTGATGAAGCAATGAGAGCAATGAAGCAATGGGAGAAATGAAGCAATGAGAGCAATGAAGCAATGAGAGCAATAAAGTGGTGAGTTATCAAGTGATGAGAGTGATAAATTGATGAGAGTGATGATGAGAGTGGTGAATCTTTTTATGATGAGGCTGGAGGTAAAAAAATTTTCAAGAAGGTAGGAAGTAGAAGGAGGTGGGAAGCCAGGGGTGGATGACGTGGGCAGGTGGCCAAAGCCTTTAAATTCTTTATTTGAAAAAACCCACTTATTTCATGTTAACTTTGACACTTCTGATGTGAAATAAGTGGGTTTTTTTGATTTTTAACAGTGTGTTTGAAATGGAAGATTTGGTTTGAAACCCGCCATTAAAAAATGGTGGGTTTAGTTAACTTTGATATGCCCTAATGAGGATGCAATTGGGGCTTCAAATGTTTCATTACACAAATCCTTCTTTTCCACAGCTTTGTTCATTTCACTAATGTAGTCCTTTAAAGTGGCAATTTTAAAAGGAGGGCTTGCCACTGTTTCCATAATGCAAAAAAAAATGCAATGCTACTTTAGTATTCAATCCAACTTTCAATTGAACAACTATCAAGTTTTCTCACTTTCAAGTTGAGAAAGATCAATTTTGTGGGATGTATGTTTGCAGTTTCCCTTTAGTTTCAATGATGTGGTTTACAGATTCACTTTATTTCACTTTAATTTCACTTTGGGATCACTTTGGGATTTCTAGATGTGTAACAACAGTCACACATAGTAAGTTTTGATCCCAAATTTGGGTTTATAGAACCCAAATGTGGTCCAGGGGGTCCCAAAAATTTTGGCAAAACCCCTGGGGGGCCGGGTACCCCCAAACACGGCTCAAAAACTCTGTGTACAGGGGTAAAAACCCCAAATATGCCGTGTACAGGGGGTATACGGCCCCCTGGGGGTTGCATGTGTTTGAGACGACCCCTTGGGTGCATGTATATGCGTGTTTTCGCCTGCACATGCGTTTTGGATGCGTGTATGGGCTACCACACGTCCAGTGGACTGTTTGGGGCCCTACACCACTCTCAAACAGCTTGGAGTTGTGAATTTAAAATCACCCTTTTATTATTCATTTATTTTTTTACTGTTTCATTTTTCTTTAAAATTTAAAATAAAGAGGAAGAAAAGAAAGAAAGGATTGAAATATATGAAATAAAACACATTGTGGAATAAGTGGATAGGATTAATTAAGAGTAAATTGGGTTAATTGAAAAGAGAGAGGTGAGATTAGATTGGAGTTAGGGAAATTGATTGGATTGGATGGGAGTAAAGAAGAGTTGTAATGACATTGGAGGGGATGAAGATTGGTGAGGCTTAATAGTTTAGCCTTCATGGAAGTCTTGAACCAAATTTGGAGAGTTTCAAAGGTGATGGGTTGGTTCCAAAGAGGTTTGATCTTTGTTGGACTAGAAGCCAGTCCATTTGAAAAGTTATTGAAGCTTTCCTTTGCATAACCTGGAATCCAAGTTATGTCTTACTTTCCACTCTATGTTATCTTGAAAATTTACAGTCTCTGGAGGGGGGTGAGTCTTTTCCAGGTATAGGACTTGAGCTTTCTCTAGGAGAGACACATGAAAGACAGGGTGGATAACTTTCAATTTCACACTTAATTAAAGTTTAAACAAATTAGGGGGTATAACTGATTCAAATTTAAGAGGACAAAGTTTTTTCTAAGAGATTTTCTGAGTTGGAAAAGTGCGGTAAATTTTGAAAGCATCAAGCCAAACCTGGTCTCCTGCTTCAAATTTTGGTGCCAAAATTCAAAGCCAATCTGCTTTTTCCTTGTAGCACTTGTTTGCTGCTTTCAGGTTGGTTTGAAGTTGTAGTTGAAGTGATTGAAGGAGAGTGAGATAGTTGGTAGCTGACTTAGAAGGTGCTATGTGAATGGATTCAAAATTTGGCTTCCTTCCATAAAGAATTCGAGAGGGTGACTGTTTGGTGGAAGAATGAGTAGAATTTTTTTATGCAAAGTTGGCTAGTTGGAGCAATATTGACCAGTTTTCCTGTTTATAAAAGACTAAAATTCAAAGATAATGTTCAAGGATCTTATTAAATTGCTTGGTCTTCCCATATGTTTCTGGGGGCTGGGACGTTGATAAGTTGCAAGTGATCTTCAAGTGCTGCAACAATGAGGTCCAAAAGCTAGATAAAAATCAAGTTACAAAATCACTAACTATTTTATCAGGGAGACCATTCTTTGAGAAGAAATTTTCTATGAAGAAATCAGCTAGTTCTTTGGAATATTCTGTAAAATTGCTGCAAAGAAATAGAGCCAACTTTGAGAAGCAATCTACCACTACTAAAATATCATCATCACCCCTAGAACTAGGTAATTGAGAAATAACATTCATAGACAGCAAGTTCCAAGGAATAGGAGGGATTGGAAGCAGCTGAATCAGCCCATGCTTCTGGTTATTTGAGGAATTTTTACAGTTTAAATCATAGCATTCACTAACATAGTATTTTACTTACTTGGTCATACCAGGCCAATAGAAGTTTTTTTCAATCAAGTGGTAGTTTTTATCCTGAATAAAATGGCCAGAAAGCAGAGAGTCATGCAAATACTCAAAGATATCTAAATTAATGCAAGGTTTGTTGGGTACTGCTATACAATTGTTATAAACTAAATAAAGATTTTTTGTCAATACTATAACAATTTGGTGGTGAGGTTGCATTCTTGAAAATATTTTTACACTTGGGATCATTGAGTTGGGCCTGTTGGATTTTGGAGGCTTTTTATCAAATTTTGGTAATAATCAAACTGAGTTGGATGGCAGAATGATTTGAGAAAAGTTTCTGAAATTCTTCAGGGTTTTTATTGGCAAAGGTGCTCCCCCCCCTTGGTAAATGTTGTTCCAATGTGATAAATCATCAGGGAATACTGCTTGTTTCCTGGGGCTTTATGTGATTTTAAAGTTGAAATTTTAGGGGGATTTGGCCCATTTTTCCTTTCTGCATGTGATTACTTTTGTTCTCATGGAGTATTTAAGGGAATTTTGATCAGTCAACACCTCAAAAGTTTCCGTAAGACTTAAAAGGTATGAATGCCATTTTTTCAAGCAATAAAAAATTGCAAGAATTCCCTTGTCATGAATCTCATAGTTAAGCTCTACTGAAAGCATTTTGCAAGAATCAAAGGCTACAGGATGAAAAAGATTGGAGAAAGGAGAAAACTGCAAGATAACCCCTGAAATGGCATAGTCACTTTTGTTGGTTTTGAAAATAGTGTGAGCTAGCTGATTAAATTGAGAAATTACTGCAGAAGTCGTAAAAGTTTGTTTTTGGAGAATTAAAATCCAAAGAAGCTTATTAAGTAGAAATGAAATGAGTGTATTTTTGAAGCAGATGAGTGAGATTAACAGTCTTCTTTTAATAATTCTCAATGAACCTTCTATAAAAATTACTGAATCCAAGGAAAAATTGTAAATATTTGACTAAAGCAGGTGTGGGCCAGTCCAATATTTGTTGGATTTTGGCTGAGTCCATAGATGATAGGCATCTTTGCAAAAATACCACACGTAGAAATTGGAGCAAATGAGAGTAAAATTTTCACTTGGAGCCTTTTGAAAACAGATTATTTTTCAAAGTTGCTGTAGCACCTCTTGCACATACACAATTTTATCTTTGAAAGTCCTTGATTAGATCAGTATATCATCAAGATACACCACAATTTATTTCTCTACAATATTGGAAAAAATTTCATCAAAAAAATGTTTAAAAGTAGAAGGAGCTTTGCAGAGGCCAAAAGGCATAACAGTGTACTCATAAATGCAAAAATGGGTTCCAACTGTGGTCAAATACTCATTTACTTTTGCAATGCAAATTGGGCTATAGGCACCTTTAAGGTCCAACTTTGAGAGAGAAGTCTCTTAATGGAAGAGTTTAAGGTGAAACATGGGCAATAATGGATAGGAATTCTTTCTGGTTACCTGATTCAGTTTCCTGCAATCAAAAAAAATTAAAATTCCACATTCTTTTGTGGGCACAAATAGTACTGGTGAGCCTTTGATTGAATTGCTTGGTTGAAGAAATCCTTTCAATACATTTTCTGCAATCTATTCTTAAAGCACAGTGTGGAGCAAGAAAGTGCAATTCTAATTCTATCTGAAAAAATGCCAATCTGTTCCAAGATTCAATCAATTTTACTTTTTACAATACCCACCCTACTACAATTTATCTTAGAAAATATGCCTCTGCAAAGCCCAAAATACAATCACTGACTTCCATCTCTTTTATGTGTGTTATGACTCCGGGCCCTTCATACTTATCTATGACTATTAACACAATGAAATAAATAAGCAGATAAATAAGAACTCCGCCATGAGATCTGCACTTTAATATTCTCCTTTATACTCAAATATAATCCTATAATAAGATAAGATATGGTGATCCCCCATATGTACAATATTTTTTGATGATCCCCTCCATGCTAGAAAGAACTAACACTTATATATAAAACCCAAAACTTAAATCCAAAGAAAAGAAAAGAAACCAGAGAAAGTCTTCCTCCAAACCCCCTTCCCCATGCTTCTGGCAATTATATGCTTAAAAAATCCATCTTCATGCATTAGTTGGGGCTTTACCTGCAATCTCTGATAGTCCTATTAGTTTATCTGCCACAATATGCATTTCCAATGACAGATCACCAAAAATATTTGTTAAACAATCCCCTTCAATCCATCAAGTTGCATAACAAAAGATTGCCAACAATCTGATTTATGGATCCCCCTTTACCCGCATGCTTCATACTTGAATTTTGAAATCAATTTTCCCACAAATGACATGAACTTCTGAAACCCCCACTGCATTTCCCATAGCCAACCCTCAGATACATTCTCCATAGATCCAATAACTTTCTTCTGAAAATCACTTTCTTCTGCATTTATAAAAATAAAATCCTAAATCCATAGCTGCTGAATGCTTCCAATTATCTTACCACAAATTTTATTCACCACAAAAGTAAAAGCTCTGGCTCAGCCTTGCCATTATTCTGTGTATTCTGCATCTGCCCACTGCTGAGCATTCTGGTAAAATGCCACTTCTGAACCTATTTGTTTTTGTGTCTATAAATAACCACTACATCCCCCCCAACTTGAATTCAGTCCCCAGGATTCCCAAACACATCTGCCCACCCCCACCCACCTCACTACCCCAATGTTACCTCTTCCAAAAAAAACACTAAAGTCCTGCTCCATCCCTAACCTTCATAATGTTTTCCTGCAAGTACTGTACAAAAACGTGGAGGAGATGCACTCACAATTCTGGTTTTCTTTCCTGCAATGCCTGCCTTCTAGGACACCACAGCTGCTTCTTTTTGGCTAAAACTACTGGATTTCTGTGTTCTTTTCCTCTGCCTTGTCCCCAAACCACCTCTGGCCCTTGTGGAAAACACTTCTGCCATGGGCCCATGGAAAACTTTGTTTTAGATGAAAATGAATCAATCAAGACCAAGGACTGGAATCTGGTACCCAACCGCTCTGCCTCTCTTTTTCTGTTTGTGTAGGATACCAATCACCTCTCCCCCCCTCCTCAAAGTGCAGAATTTGCTAGCTCTTCCAAGTGGGGCAATTCTACCTGCTGTGTTGGTTATTTATAGACATGAATGCAAGAAGGCTTGGAAGTGGGTGGATGCAGGATCCAAAGCACAATAGGAATAAAAGCTGAGATTGGAATATTGCCTACTATTGCCAAGGAAGAAAAGGGCTCAGAATTTGGGTGGATGTGGGATACGCAGCACAATAGAAAAGCTGATCTGGATTTTTTCTGTTTGTGGAAAAAACAAATTTTGGTAAGATAATCAATTGTGTTCCATAGCTATTTATTTAGGATTGTATTTTTATAAATTCAGAAGAAATTTATTTAAGCTATTTATTATGTGTCTAAAGGTTGATTATGGAGTGGGGGTTGCGTAAGTGTATGTCATTGTTAGTAAAAAAAAGCCCAAAATTCAACAATGCAGCATGCAGGTTGAAGGTGATATGTAAGGAAGGTTGTTGGGGATCTTTTGTTATGTAGTATGCAGGCTCAATGGGATCTGATGAGGAAGATTTCTGGGTATCTGTTTTTATTAATGCATATTGGGGAATAATTGACTAGTGGGTCTATTGTAGATTGCAGGTATCACCACAAATAATGCATGCAGAAAAATTTTCTAAGCGTATCATGGCTAATGGTGATCAGTATCATTCTGTAATGCATGGGTAGGAAGTGCAGAGGGAGTGATTCTTTAATTTCATTGATTTTTTTTTGCAGTTAAATTTTGGGTTTTATATATAAGCATTTGTTCTTTCTAGAATGTCAGGGGATCTTATCTTATCTTATCATTGCAATATGATACAATAAAAGAGTATTCTTTTTATTATTAAGGGTAATATGACAGTGCAGATTTCTTATTTATCTGTTTATTTATTTCATTTCAGAGTAGTTTTAGAGGAGTCTGAAGGGCGTGGAATCATAAAAAAAACAAAAGAGTGAAGTCAGGTATTGGCTTCTAGGTGTTTCATATTGTGGTTATCATCCTTGCAGAGTCAGAATTTCTAAGATAAATTGGAGTAGGTTAGGTATTTTACAAAAGAGAATTGATTAAATCCCATAACAGAGCGGGATTGTTGCCAATAGCAGTAGTGGCAGACTTTCTTGCACCACATCAGGCCTGGGGGCACTGCCAAAACCTCAATTTTGCTATGGGAAAAGTTCCTTGTGGTCTAGATCCAGCCCCATTCTTTGTTCAAGTGGCCACCCCACCAATCCCAATTCCATTTTTCTCCATCCCACTCTCCCACCTGGCAACCCCCTTTCCATCTCCTCTAGCTGCCTCTCCACCTTCCAAGGAGAAGTCCCCTCAATTGGCAATTTTCATTAGCTCTGACTCGCCACCGGTAGCCCATAATTTTTTTTTGTGCCAAGAAAACCCACTACTTCTAACAGCCCCCCCACCCACTGAAGAGTTTATTTTCCCCCCTTACCTGATACAAATCTCTACCTCTGCAGACTCCATTGCCCCATCCCTCAATCGGGTCCAACACCACCTTCTTAAATAGTTCCTCTTGCCCATGGTTGATGTCTCATTACCACCAAGCAATCCTGAGCAATGGAAAATAAGTAAGGCATGGAATTGAAGAAGAAAAACTAGATAAATACCTCCAAGCCTCTGAAAAACAAATCCTGGCAATCCTTTGATGGTCAGTTGAAACCCCAGTTTCAGAGCACTGGGAGCTTCTCAACAAGCATTAACACACTGGTTGAGAGCTCTGTTGCACCGTTTTCTTCTCCTTGTAGATTTTCTAGTTGCCCCTTTTTCTTGAATCAAAATTACACTAGTAAACATAGAAATAATATACCTAAAAAAATCTTCATGTATCTTCTCCATGCTTCTTTTCAACCCCTTGAAATGAATATGGTGTCTGAACCATCCTAGGAAAGACTCCTCTTAGATTCCCCACACCATCCTACAGAGAGACATAATTAAAAAGAACTCTGCAAAACACACTCTGAGTAAGAACCCCATCCGCATCTGAGATAACTAAGAGAAACTTAAGACCAAAACCTAACAAAACCTGATACAAAACTACTACAAAGAATATGAAAAACTGAGACAAAACCAAACAAAATCTCCGCAATGACACATCACCTAAGGGACCTGGACCACCCCAGATAAAGGTCCACAATCAGGCTAGAACTTCCATGCTGCTCTTGGTGATTCAAGCTTCCCCGCCCTTGAATTTTTTCCAAAAATTTTACTCCACTGTAGACCCTTCCCCACACAACACCTTCAATCCATTTTCTGCAACCCTTGTGTTGGCCATCTCTAGGTCCTTGTTGGCAAAATGAAAAGTCTTGTCAAATTCCATCATCCCCACATGTAGGAAACCCAATAAGTTCCCATTCACCAATTCATCCAAATGCATAATCACACATTTTCTTGCAATATCCAATAGTTTACTAGCCAACTCACTCCACCATGCCTCCCTCAGTGGACCCCCATTGGTCCTCTTTGGCAGATCCCCATTGATCCCCGCATACTTGTGTTCAAAATTAAGAAATTTTCCCAACAACTGCCCTTCCAATTTGTAATTTTTGCATACCCCATAAATGGTAATTATACACACTCATGGTAGTCTGCAAATCCATTGCTTTCCAGGCTTTCCCCTAAGTCCATTTGTGTCAGCTTGCTACTATTGCAGAGCAAGCTGCAAAATTACCTAAAATAACATAATAATAATAATAATACAAATAACCTAAGAAGTAGTAGGAAAACCATAAATATTATTACAGAAATGGATTCTCCACCCAAAATTAGGTAGGGTCACTCACTGACCCCACCCTTGAAATCCAACTCATTATATTTTTAAATAATTAAGGAAAAAAGAACCAAAATACTACTGCTTGAGTATTGAGCTTTTTGGCCAATTAAATATTTCACACACATTGTCGCGTATAGGTTTCACACCTAAAATTCAGTCAGAATTGAGGTGTTCTGTATATTTTAGGAGTTACGGGCGGAAATGTGTTTTGTCACAATTCCCGCATGCAGCCGCGGCAGCCAAAGCACCCGCGCGCAGCTGAGATACAGCCGTGTCAACCCGTCGAGGTCGTGTACGCAGCCCCAGGCCTCTGACAAGTATGCAGCCACG
The DNA here is from genome assembly GCA_025617555.3 of Puccinia polysora. NCBI lineage: Eukaryota > Fungi > Basidiomycota > Pucciniomycetes > Pucciniales > Pucciniaceae > Puccinia > Puccinia polysora. The sequence continues at coordinate 21,618,711 of CM062618.1, read as the reverse complement.
GGACTACGGGCTGACATAGTGACAGGCGGCTCAGGTACCGCGTAAACAGGCTACAACATACAAGGGAACTTTTTACATATGTAATAAAGGTTCCCGTGGATAGTAGACTGTCTAAATATACATAATATTATATAAAAATAAATAAATAATCCTTACACGTATTTTTTATTTAATATAATGCAAAGTACCAAGAATGTCGAAAATAAGACAATGACAGCTTCAAAAAATATATTAAAATACTTTAATATACTTTTATGAGGATTGCTATACATCAATATCTTTGTGACATACTAAGGAAGATAATGATGTAATAATATTACATGAATTCTTGTGAATTATATATTTAAGTAATTATCTTAACAAACCAACTGGAACTCAAAAGTAAAGAGTAAAATCAATATTATGACTTTTACTCCAGTTATATAATACATAATGAGAACTTACCTGACATCAAAATGTCTGTAGAGAGGTCTAATAATATAATTATTAGATTACTGGGAACATATACTAAGGATAATTAATTAAACAATACATAAATAGGACAGATTAGTGTTATTCACACTTCCTAATGTCCATTATAAGGTAGAATAATTCCCATACCCTAAGGAATTGGATGCTACCCGGGCTATAGCACCAAGAACACATGACAGGCTACCCCCGGTTACCCTGCTAGCCTTATTTTCTGTCCCTTTGAGCACCTAAAACCCTCAGAAGGACCATATTGGGACTCCAAAAACTATAAATACAGAGCTCTTTTGAGGATGTTGATGGGCAGAGACCCAGTAATATTCATATCCAGACGCCGTGCCAAGGTAATAAAATACTTATAAGAGATAAGTAAGTGATTTATTCCAATTTCTGATCAGTAATATCCATCTTCAAAACTCTTTTTATCAATTAAAACTGCTGAACAACCTTATAACCCCAGTATACAGGTTTAACCTATCAGTACACGTCCCAAACAGATACCCAAAGGATTTAATAATATACCAGTGAGTCTTATTATCCTTTCTTTTTCGTGTTAGCTTGGCTACAAGGCCCTACCACTCCATTGTTTATTTTATATACATATTATCTTTGGGTATAATAATCTTTAAACTAAAGAACCCAAAGTAACCAGGACTACGTGTTTTCATACTGAAATCCCTGAAGAGAGGTGTTAAAGATCCCCAATATAATTGTGGCCCCTCTATAAATATTTAATAATCAATTTTGATTCAAAACAATAAAAAATAACCAAAACATTTAACCTTGCAATAAGCTTAATCCAAGTATTCTATGGATTTTTGCTGCATTTATTAAATAATATATTTATTATTTACTCTATCACCTCTGGTAGCTAAAGGATAGCAAGAGTCTTGGCATCCAGGAGGCTGAAAATTTGTCCAAAATAAAGCCCTGTCTTGGGCAAGATTATATGACCACATTTGTGCCATTCTGCGCTGAAACATTACTTTACCCTAATCATATTCTCCTTCTGCACCAGGCACCAGGCTCCTCTCTTCAGTATCCCCATTTTTTTCATACTCTGCAACCTTTGTTTTGATCAAAAGTAGCACAAAGGCAGACCCCTTGTGGCAACTCTCCTAAAAAGAAACTCAACATAACCATCAACCATCAGAACATCCCTCTGTGCATCCTCAACTGAGGAGAATAACTGGGGTAGCCTTAGAAAATCTAATAGAAGGCATGAATGATGGGCTTTATACGTCAAAACTTAAGATAAAATTGAGCAAGATTGATGGTGGCGATTATTTTGATGACCAAACAATCTATAACACTAAGCAGAAGGTAGCGCTTGAAGAAATGAAGGGGAAAAGTGTTATGGATGTACTCTACAAACAGCTTGAAGAATTAAGTTGGATTCATTGGTCAAAATTCAGTGGAGAGGGTCACTTGGAGGCCCTATTCTTGGCCCACCCAGAGTCATTAAAGCTTTCCAAAAAATTCCATCATATTTCTATGTTGGATTGTACTTATAAAACAAATCAGTACAAAATTGGGCTATTGCATGTTGTAGGAATGACAGCCAACAGGAAAACTTTCACAAAAGCTCTTTTTTTCATAAAAAAAGAAATTTTTGAGTTCTACAGTTGTTCTTTAAATGCATTCAAGGAGTTGGCTTATGATCCTGAGAGACTTTGAAAATTTTTTGTGAAGGAAAATGAAAAATCTCTGATTTGTGCAATTGAATCTAGTTTCCCAGAGTCATCAAGACAATTTTTCACTTGGAAATTGTCTAAAAACATACAAGAAAACTGTAAATGGCGCTTTTTTAATTACGTTGAAGGATGGAAAAGCTTTATGACTCTATGGGCAAATTAAGGGGCCTCAAAGTGAAAGAGATTGTCCTTATTCTTTATTGCAGCACAGTACATTGGATCAAGATTGATCCCGGTAACAGTAAAGATAACTTTGTGTAGACAACAATAAATGAGTGTGAGATGGGATTGAGAACAACAAGGAGACAACAGAAATTATGAGGAACTTAGAAGGAGAATTTACCAGTGAACCTACGTGATCAAGTGGAACAAGCAGAACTTGTCTTTCAGGATTAGGTCCTCCTGAGTTCCAGAGAAGTTGCTGGTTGAGGCGCTGGGCTTGTCGGGTTGGTGAGCAAGTTGGATGGGACAAGTGGTAGGACACAACAGAGCATCAGGGTTGGTTCAGAGATTGACATTCCAGAGAAGAGTTGTGGAATTCCCAAAATCATCAAGGGACCGGACAGGAAGGTGGACTGTAGCTGTCCAGAGCTACGCGGGAGCGGGACGCGCACTGCGCAGGGAACTGCAGCTTGTGGAGAGGCTGAATTTGTTATCCAACATTCCTCCTGACTTCTGCTTCTTCCATGCTTAGCTGTTTGCGGGCATTGAGTACCTTGTTATGTCCAAGGGGCTTAGTGAGGATGTCCGCAATCATGTTGGAGGAGGAAACTTGGGATACCAACAGTAGAGACTTTGAGACCAAATCTTGGAGGTATTGGTAACGTACCTCAATGTGCTTGGAGTTAGCATTGAGTTGGGCCTCCTTGCTGATGAAGTTGCCCTGGAATTGTCATTCAAGATAACCGGTGTGGAGATTCTGATCCCAAGGCTGTCTACTAGCATAGCCATCCATTGTAATTGCTTTGCGCAGTGATTCATGGCTATGAATTCTGCCTTGGTGGTTGATTGAGAAACCACGGATTTCTTCTTGGACATCAAGTTTACTGGGTTACCCTAGAGGGTAACAACAAAGCCCAAGGTTGACTTCCTCATGTCTGTACAATTGGCGTAGTCCGCATCAGCCCATCCCTTTAGATGATTGGCAGGACCAGCAGATTGTCTAAACATGATTCCAACCCCAGTTGTGCCTTGTAGATACCAGAAAAGATGTTTGATCAGGTTCCAGTGCTTGATGGTTGGCTTGGTGGTGTAGTGAGACAGAACATTAACGGTGTGAAGGATGTCAGGCCTGAGGTTTAGCGCAAGGTGGTTCAGCATCCCAATGGTCTTTTCCATAGATTTAATGTCAATTGGATTGGCCGCCTTGGTGACTTGTTTCACCAGGTTCATCGGGGCTGGTCCTTTGACTGGATTTGCAGCGGACATGGATAGGTCCTTGAGCACCTTTTCACAGTAGTCCCGTTGGTGTACAAGTACAGCGCCATCCTCCTTCCAGTCAAAGGTGTAGCCCAGGTGTTGAACTGGCTTTTTGGTGAACTTGATCTGGTAGGTTGCAGAGAGACCGTCCAGGAATTTGATTACATCCAATCAAGACTTTCCCACAACAAGCCCATTGTCAACGTGAATGTGTAGGAAGAGGGACTTGTCTGCACTGGATGAGCTCAAGCCCAAGTTGTCCAGAGTACCTGCCAGATGTTTCTTCCAGAATTTCAGTGCCTGTTTGGTGCCATAGAGGGATTTATTGAGCCGCCACACCCAGTTTTCCTTTCCTGGGACCTCAAAACCCAAGACTTGTGATACGTAGACCGTGGCATCGATGTCTCTGTAGAGGAAAGCTGTCTCCACGTCAAATTCAAAGACAGACCAGCTGTGCTGAACCGCCAGAGACAAGAGGATCTTCATTGACTTGTTGCGTCCAAGGCTAGAGTACGTATCATAGAAGTGTTGGTCTTTTACCTGATGGTTCCCAAAATACACCCATCTAGATTTCCTCTGTGTCACCTTGCCGTGCTCATCTTTCTTCCTGAATAGCCGCCACATACCGCCAATGACTTTTTCATCCACTGGGGGCGGCACCAGCGTACCCGTGTTTTTGGCTAGGAACAACTGGTTCTCCTCCGCCATGGAAGCCAACCACTTTGGTCTTTTTTCCGGATCATTGAGCACTTTGCACATAGACACCACCTTGGCCAGATTGGCGGAGTCCTCCAGTTGCTCATTGTTGCTGACTTGTTACCTGCGCAAGGTGCTGAGGATTTCTGATGGGTCCACATCTCCGCAGATGTTGCATGGGGCAGTCTTGTAATAAGGGACATAGGCGTAGCCCTTCCCAGCAGGCGGTCCAACAGTTGAAGAGGTACTTTTGCACGGAACGATGGAAGATTTGTTGGGGTAGTTGCCCAAGTCAAGTTGAGGGAAGTGCTGCTGCGCAGGGCTCTGTGTTTCTGACTGTGGGGGAAGCTCGAGAGCAGCCGGAGGGATTGATTGATGACACAAGCTGGAGGAGGGGATGGTGACGTTCAAGGTACGCGGGAGTGTGGAGATAGGCTTTGTGAGGGAATCTGGGTTGTTGTACTTGAAGTTCACCATGGATGGGGTATAATCCCTGCTGACAACAATCCGCCCATTGAGCAAGTCAAGGAACCTTGATGCATCCAACCGCGGTCCATAGCCAACAAACAAGAGCAAGCAAGCTTGAGGAGCAATTTTGGAATGGGCTAACCTTTGATGGACATTCACCTTGAGGCCAAACGGCATAAGCCTGTGAATATCCCAAGTTGGTTCAATGGTGCTGTCCTTTTCCGCAAGCTTTCTGACGGGTGACTGCAAGTCAAGGGACTTGCTGGGTAGATGATTGATAATCATGGAGCAGTGTTTGGCCGCTTTGTCCCAGTAGCTGATTGGTACATTTGACTGATCCAGTACACATCTAAGCTTCATCAGAAAGGTCTGATTGAAGCGTTTGGCTAGCCCATTTGTTTGAGGCAAGTCAGCTGGTCCCCTCTCAACTGTGATACCCCTACAATGAAGCTCAGTGAGAAAAGAGGTTGAGGTAAACTCACCCCCTCGGTCTGAGTGAAAGACTGCCGGGAGCCAATTGAAGCAATTCCTGATCTCATTGAAATACAACAGTATGTTTGCCTTGGACTCACACTTGGTTTGTTGAAGGTAGATTCTGTTGTATTGACTGTAGTTGTCTATGAGGACCAGCACATACCAATACCCATGTTTGTATCACAGGGTTATAATTTTTGGACTGAGGAAAGTCAGAGTAAGAGGCAAGTAGAAGGATTAGTTTCAAATAGAAAGAGTCAAAGGAAAAATAGTAGAGACACAAAATACTCACCTGAGGAAAGTCAGAGTAAGAGGCAAGTAGAAGGATGAGGAGAGGAAATCCTTCTACCAGTCTCAAGCTCTGTCCTCAGGTGGACACAGTGATAGAAGTGTCACAGTAGGCGTGACATGGTTTGTGAACATCAAATAACTGGAAATGGAGCGCGCGTGTGTGACAGACAGTAGAGGAAGCCAGAGTAGAGAGTTTCACACTAGTTTGATGACAGAGAAGACAGACTGAGAAAGAAATGGAGAAATATAGAGAAAGAAAATCAAGAGAATGAAAGAAAGAATAAAGACAGATAGGAAATGATGAAGAAACTGAGAAGGAACCAAATGGGATTTATGATAGGGATAGAGTAATCCCAACACCCCCCTTTCTAACCAACCGCTGTGAGGCCAAATAGAGCTTGATGTATCCCAAGGAGCATTCAAGATAGCAGTTTGGTTAGCATATCAGCAATCATTTTCTTTGTTCCCACATGATGAATGGTGTTTCTTTGTTCCCACATGATGAACGGTGAAGACCCCTCAAGCTACGCATTCGCGTATGAAATGGTGATGGGCGTCAATATGCTTCGTGCGTGAGTGGTGCTCAGGGTTCTTTGCCAAGGCTTTTGCGCCTTCATTGTTGACATAGAGCGGAACTGGACCAGGTTCACGGATGTGGAGTTTGACCATTAAATTCCGTAGCCATAGACCCTCCTTGCAGCAGTCCGACAGGGCCTTATACTCTGCTTCCAAGCTCAACAGAGAAACCGTAGGCTGCTTTTTGGATCTCCAGGAGATAGAGCCAACCCCTACCCGGAAAACGTAACCCAACACGGAGCAACAATTGTCACGGTCTTCAGCCCAGTCAGAGTCCGCAAAACCAGTCAGATTCAGGTGCGAGCCACCAAGAGTCAGATTCATGTTCTTGGTGGCGTAGAGATATTGAAGTACTCGAAGGGCTGCATCCCAGTGCTCAACGGAGGGGTCTTGAAGGAATTGAGACATTTTGTTAACTGCAAAAGAGACGTCCGGCCGAGTACACTGTGAGACCCAGAGCAGAGAGCCTATCAGTTGGTTTTATTGAGGTGGTGAAGGGGGTTCATCAACCTTGCGTTTTACCAACAACTTGAAATTTGAACTTGTGGGTGAGACAACGGATGAGGGAAGCAATGGCAGGAATGTGGAGGCAACGGAAGTGATGTAGTGCTCCTGCCCTATAGAGACTGTTCCAGATTTCTGGTCACGCTGAATGGAAATGGAAAGAAAAAGGGACAGGTCCTTGTCAGATCCAATCATGAAACGCTTTCTGATGTCCGCAATGAATGGTAAGATGAAATCCGAAGTCCCCACAATGGCTAGATCATCCACGTGAGCCGTGACAGCACCTACCAGGTGACCGGCGCGTAGTTTGAAATATAAAGATGGATTGTAGGATGACCTGGTGAGTCCGAGGGAGAGAAGGGCGGAGTTGAGTTTGACATTCCACTGACAAGGCGACTGTTTCAACCCGTGGATGGCTCTTGATACCTTGCACACCCAGTCTTGGTGGACTCGATCTTTGAAAACGGGTGGTTGAGACATACAGACTGGTTTGTCGAGGTGGCTGTTGAGGAACGCGGTCTTAAAATCCACTTGACGACCGATCCATCCCTTGTTTCCGAGGAGGCTGAGCAGAAGCCTGAGCCTCTCGAGGCGGAGGGTTTGAGCAAAGACTTTGGAAAAATCTAGCCCATGAACCTGGGTGAATCCCATTGCCACAAGGCGGGCCTTTATTTTGATTATTGAACCATCTGCTTTTTGTTTGACTTTGAAGATCCATTTGCAGCGGATGATCTTCCGCCCTTTTGGGGGAGGAACCAGGACCCAAGTGTTCATCCCACGTAGGGATGAGATTTCCTCATGGGCCGAGAGAGTCCAACGTGAGCGGTGCGGATTCTTCATCAGCTGCTTCCATGTCTTCAGAGCCAGGATGTTGTCCTTGATTGAAGCAGAGCGCAAGTAGTTGCCAAAACGGCAGGGAGCATGGGAGGTCCTTGACAAACGGCGTGGGGAGGAGGGAGAAGGTGTGGACGTTGCCAAGGAAGGATTCACTGGAGGGGGCAAGGGTGAGGGAATAGGAACAGAGAAGCAAGAATGCAGGGCAAAAGAAGGAGCAACGGAGGGAGGGGATGGTGGAAGAGGCGGAGAGGAAAGAGGGGGGGGGGAGGGAAGAGATGATGGGACAGAAGGGGGGGAAAGAGGCAGGGGGAAATAGAGCTGTTGGAGGTGGAAGAGGATCTAGATCGTGGCACAGAGGAAGAAGGAACAAAACAGACCAAGGGAGAGGAGGAAGTCCCAAAGGGGGGGCAAGATGGAGAAGAGAGGAGAGGAGAAGCAGGGAGGATAGGAGATAGAAGATTTGAAGGGGGGAGGTTTGCAGGAAGGGTCACCGGGTTGGGGTTTTCAACGGGAGAGGACTTAGAGGTTGGAGAATTGACCGGCCAGGAGATCTTGACGGGGGCGGGCAGAGCAGTAGGATTGAGGGGCGTTTGTCGGGATCCTTTGTAGGGAAAACTAGTGTTGTTAAAGACAACGTCCCGGGATTTGATGATTTTTCGACTCTCAAGGTCAAGAATACAATAGCCATTTCCGTCCGCAAGGTATGACAGAAGAACCGCCCTGCAACCTTTTGCGTCCAGCTTGGACCGGTTGGGCTTGGGTACCTTGTACCATACGAGGCACCCGAAGGGATGAAGATAAGAGGGAGGAATATCAACATGCTTGAGAATGGAGTTTGGCAACACAAACCCTTGCGGCGTCTTACAGGGGTAAGAATTGAATGCAAAGAGAGCATGGTGTAGCGCATTGGCCCAGTATGACTTAGTTAAGTGCGAGGATGAGAGAGAGCAGTGTATTAGGTTAAGGATAGTTCTGTTTGAGCGTTCAGCCACTCCGTTCAGTTGAGGGGAGTGAGGTGGACCAGGTTTGTGGGAGATACCTTTTGATAGGAGAAATTCTCGCAGACTGGCGTTGACGTATTCTCCGCCGTTGTCTGTGCGCAGAGATAGAACCGGATGGTGGAAATGAGCTTCAAAAAAGGAAACAAAGGATTTGATTGAGCTGGTGGCATTGGACTTGGATTGTAAAGGATAGGCAAAGAGGGCCTTGGAGCAATTGTCTATGAATTTAATAAAATATTTAAAACCTTCTCTAGAGTTTGTCTCAAAGTTGCACAGGTCGGAGTGAATGATTTCGCCTGGAGTGTTGGATCAATAACTTAATCTTGAATGGAAAGGACTTTGCAACATCTTGGATTGTATACAGGTGGTGCACTGCTGGACGGCCAGCTCGTTGTTGAGTCTGGGAGTGATTCCTTTTAACTTGAGCAACTTCCTAAGCAACTTTAGGTTGAGGTGAGAAAACCTACAGTGGTAACCAAAAAGGCTGTCGTCAGGGAAGTTTGAACAAGTTGAGAGGGCTGTCTCCCGGGAGCTCACATAATTACAAGGGAGGTAGTAGAGATTGCCTTTCCAATATCCGCGAAGGATGGTTGGGAAATCTTTGTCGGATGATTGATGTTGACAAAGTTTGCATCCTGAGGAGGTGAAAACAACCTTGTGACCTGCGTCGCAGATGCTCGAGATCAAAAGTAAAGGTTCATGTAGATTTGGAACCAGTAGCGCCCTGACTGTTCCAACAGGCAGGGATATGGATCCCTCTTTGATCAAGGTGATGACCAATCCATTGGCCAGTTTGATAGAGATAGACTTCTCCTTCTTAGAATCGAGTTGCCACGCGTGGGGGGTCATAGAAAGAGAAAATCCGGAGTCAAGATTGAAATTGGAATTTCCGCATTGGTCCATGTCCGTCTGGGCAAGGTTACATGAGGCATATCCGGCGTGGATTACTATTTCAGAATCGGAAAAATCGTCCTCTTCAATAGCATCGGTGTTTTGATCTACTTTTGTTAGGTTTGCTTTGTGAGTGTTTGAGGACATTGGTTTAGGTTGGGCATGTTGTTTGTTTCTTTTTGAGATGGCAAGAGCTTCAAGGACCTCTGGGAATCTAGAAAAGGAATTTCCCTCCGTCTTAGAGTTGGTACAGTAGTAAGTTTTGGGTTGGTTTTGAGTATTATTGTCTCGCTTATTTAGAGACCTATCATAGTTAGACAATGTTTGTTTTGCCAGGTTTGCAGCTTGGAGATCTTTGCTTTGGGTTTGTCTTCTTAGGTGTTCCTGTTTGAGTGCGTTAATAAGCTTGGATGATGGGACCAATTCCTCATTCATCATACTGGAGACGCATCCTAACCAGTCATCCGGGAGAGACAGTAGAATAGCGGTTGACTGGAGGTCATCCGCAGTAAGGGGGTTTTCCGCGGTGATTAGAGAGGCAAGTTTCTCACCGTACAAAGTAATTTCCGAGAGATGAGTCTTCATCTCCTTGTCGTTAAGTCTTGTAAGGAGCAGTTTTCTTAACCAGTACATTCAACCTCCGGAGGAGTTATCTTGGTGCGCATTGCATAGGGCGTTCCAAATCCCTAAGGCGCTTTCTTTGTGTTTTTGTATAAACTGAAAGTTTGCGGGGCTGATCAATCTTGATATGACTGAGCATACAGCCAGGTTATCCTTAGTCCATGTCTCAGAGGTGGGGTTGGAAGTATTGTTGGTTATCAAATATCCTACGCCAGTAGCTCGGAAGTGGATTAGTAGGATCATGGACCAGTCGAGGTAGTTTGAGTCTGATCCAGGTGAGCTAAGAGGGAGGAAAGAGGGAGTCTTGAGCACTGGATGTCCATGTTGTCCGTCTTCCATGTTCAACTGTTTGTTTCGACACGATCTGTGCCGGATCCTTCTATAGAGAGCGATTTGTTTTGTAAGCTGGGTTAACTGGCGAATCTGGGCTCATAACCTTTTGGACTGAGGAAAGTCAGAGTAAGAGGCAAGTAGAAGTATTAGTTTCAAATAGAAAGAGTCAAAGGAAAAATAGTAGAGACACAAAATACTCACCTGAGGAAAGTCAGAGTAAGAGGCAAGTAGAAGGATGAGGAGAGGAAATCCTTCTACCAGTCTCAAGCTCTGTCCTCAGGTGGACACAGTGATAGAAGTGTCACAGTAGGCGTGACATGGTTTGTGAACATCAAATAACTGGAAATGGAGCGCGCGTGTGTGACAGACAGTAGAGGAAACCAGAGTAGAGAGTTTCACACTAGTTTGATGACAGAGAAGATGTCATACCTTGCACAACTGCAAACCAACTGAGAGGCAAGGCCTAACCAAAAGTCTATGAGACTGGATGAAAGCCAGTCCACTTTGCAGTTGTTATGGTGTCACATACCACCGTGTGACAGTACCCCCGGGTTCAAGGGCACTTTGTCCCGAAGTGTGTATGGCTGGTGGCACTAACCCATGACCTCGCAACATGGAGCCATATTCAGAAACACTCCTGAACGCCATAAGGAGCCACCAAGACTTGGGAGTATTGCTGTTGACAGGCGGAAAACCCGAGAATTGTCACAGGAGCAAGCCATTCCCAAAACTTGTCCTGATCGCAAATTGAACCTGCAACAGGTTCATCCAGTCTACTGTCATAACTCGCACAACTGCAAACCAACTGAGAGGCAAGGCCTAACCAAAAGGCTATGAGACTGGATGAAAGCCAGTCCACTTTTCAGTTTTTATGGTGTCACATACCACCGTGTGACAGAAGACAGACTGAGAAAGAAATGGAGAAATATAGAGAAAGAAAATTAAGAGAATGAAAGAAAGAATAAAGACAGATAGTAAATGATGAAGAAACTGAGAAGGAACCAAATGGGATTTATGATAGGGATAGAGTAATCCCAACAATCATTAGTACATCTGAGTGAATGGAGTGAAACGGGGGAGGAGCCTGAGGGAGGGGTTTTAGATGAGGCAATCTTTTCAGTTTGCAGGACTGACATATGGCACAATTCTTTGAAAGTTGAACCAAGGAAGAGGGTTGAACACCATAAAGTTTGAGGAACTTCCGGAGATATGGGTCCAACGGGTGTCCCAGAGTTACATGCCAGTCCGTCACAAGTGGGTTATTGACAATGGAGTCAATCAACATGGAAGGCAAAGGAGGGTTCCCAACATACAGGTTACCAACCCGTCAGAATCAAAAGACTATTGAGTCAGACAACTTGATGAGCACCAACCTGTGTTTGTGGACTGCCTTGAGACTTTGGTCTTTGAGTTGCAAGGCAGAGATGAGGTTTCTGGGTCCTCCTGGTATGTGGTACACTGGATGAATCAACACCAATCCAAGGTTTAGCCTTCCTACATGAGTGATCCAAACTTGACCGCCGTACGTATTCATCATCTTGTTGTATTTACGCACTTTGGACAAAAGACTGCGGTTGAAAACTATGGAATTGGTGGTTCCGGAGTTGTAGATGAGCTCAGTTGGCAAAGTCAAGGGTGCTGATGTAACACTGTAGGTAGCCTCAGGTTTGATGAAGAAACCAGAGTCTTTGAGTTTGTCTGGATCATTCACATGATCTGCGGCGGGTGTTGATCCGTTGGTTTCCTTTCCTTTGACAACCAGATTAGCTGAGTTGGGATTTCTCAGCAGTTCAAGTTTTCTCATCATGTTGTTGACCCAATGTTCAAGTTGAGACAGGTCTGGCTTTGATGGGTTAGGTGTAACCTGAGATGGGCGGTTGTTCCTTTGTGGCTGAGATCTGGTGGGGATGGTGGCCCTGGGATTTCTTGGAGAGGGGGATGAAGAAGTTGCTGAGGACACCGGAGCGGTACCGTGCATAGGGAGTGTGACCGTAGGTGCTTTAGAGTTGCGGTTGTGGGGGCAAGGAGGTCTGCAAATGTTTGTGTTGTTAGTGTGATAAACTTGATTGACGTTGTCACTCTCACAACAAGTATCTTCCGCTAGCAGTCGGTCATAGACCTTATCAAACCAAAACTGCTGGATTTTTTGAAAGGTTTGTATGAGTGAGTTGAGTGATGAGTTGAGTCAAAAGCTCTTGAGGAATAGGATTGCAGCTAGGGGGGACGTTAAAGCAATGAGTTACTCCTGTTCAGTCTTCTCTTGGGCATCTAGGGTGTCTCTGAGTGATAGGTATTGTTCTCAAAACGCCAGCAAGTGTTCACAATTGGAGGAGCTGGGTTGGTAGGTAATATGGACAAGTTGCAACACTTGATCTCCAATAACTATTAGTGAGTCTTTGCCGCAGGCCTTCTTTAGTTCCAGGAACGCACGGCCAAAGTCTTTGCAATGGGGAGTCACGTAGCCCTTGAGTTTGCGGTCCACCAAGCTGAACAAAAGTTTCACCGCTACGGCGGTCTTTTGTTGTAAGCACTTGTATCAGAGTTGTCTTGTACCCACTTTGGATCCAGAAGTTCCTTGTGACCTTTATTTATGAGTAATTTTTTGAATTTGGCCCTCCACTCATACCAGTTGTGTCTAGTGAGCACAGGCAACTTTGCTTTAGTAGAATAGTCTTCCCTGGAGTTGCTTGAGTCCGGGATATTAATTTCAAGGCCGCGGGAGTCTTGAGTTGAAGCCGTTTAGCAACAGTTGCACGTGATTGAGGTCTGTTTGTTTCTGATCCCCTAATATACCAAGAATGGACTCTTGCTACCATGAAAGAGATTGTCCTTATTCTTTATTGCAGCACAGTACTTTGGATCAAGATTTATTGCGGTAAAAGTAAACATAACTTTGTGTAGACAACAATAAATGAGTGTGAGATGGGATTGAGAACAACAAGGAGACAAAAGAAAACATGAGGAACTTAGAAGGAGAATTTACCAGTGAACCTGCATGATCGAGTGGAACCAGCGGAACTTGTCTATCAGGATTAGCTCCTCCTGAGTTCCAGAGAAGTTGCTGGTTGAGGCACTGGGCTTGTTGGGTTGGTGAGTGAGTCGGATGGGACAAGTGGTAAGACACAACAGAGCATCAGGGTTGGTTCAGAGATTGACGTTCCAGAGAAGAGTTGGGGAATTCCCGAAATCATTTAGGGACCAGTGTAAGACTCCAAAAGGCGCAGGGCGTTGGAAGTTCTGTGGAGGGGATAGGTGCTTTTTTAGGCTGCCCTCCTGAGTGTTATAAAAATATTTTAATGTAACCAGGATCAAGGTCCAGTAACCTTTGTTAATGAGGAATCAAATGGGATAGGGATAAGTCAATAGCAACAATAGCTGAGGGGGAAGCAGCACTACCTGAAGCAAGATGATGAGTAGAAAGACTTTGAACAAAATAAGTTAAAGTTTGCTCAGAGCCCATAAGAAGAAAGCAGTTGTAAGTAACGGCGCCCACATGCTAATAACTCTGGTTGTCAGCAGTTGCTTGGGAGCTATCAACTCAAACCCAACCAACCTCCAGGTTCTCAACGAACCTGCCCAACTCTCCGCAATCAAGCACTTGAAGGGTACCAGATAACAGTGGGTGGCTGCACAAGACAATGCAATATGTTTATGGATCACTGAAACAAACAGTAACAATTTCGTACTAAGAGTAACCCAACACTTCTCAAGGATTCAAGAATAGTGTGGTAGAATGCAACTTGAATAATTAAAGGGAGGTTTAACACTCCAGGTTTAAACTTAATAAAACCTCTTAGTCAAATGTGACTGGTCCAGAAAGAGAATCAAATGAATGATCAAGACCAAATAATGGTCAGAAAAAGGGATCAAGAGTGGTATAACACACTCAAGAATTCAATTTAATGAATTCTTCTTCAACCAGCAAGGCTATGGTTGGTGATAAGGAACAGGGCCACAGAAGGGCAGATCAGAGTTTTGGAATTTAAAAAAAAGTCAAGGGTAAGGGATAAGGATCAAGGGATAATCAAAAGATATATCCAGATAAGTGATCAATTTCACAAAGGAAGGAGCTCTTGTATCAGAAGCTCATAATTCTTATTATTGGGAAGAATTGATTATGGAAAAAAGCAGAAGAGAGCCCCTCCTTTAGTAGGCTAGAGAGCCCTGTAACTATTTACAATTGGATAACACAAATGAAAGCAGAATTTTTTTTTTCACAATGATGAGGCTCAAGCTTGGGGAGGCCCAGTTCCCTTCTCCCAATCTTCCAGACTGGGGTGAGAGATTCTCACCCCCGCCTGTGGCTTGCAAACGTTTTCACACCTAGTAACAATGCAACACCCCCTCCCATCCAAATCTGGAGGGGGGTGAGAAAGAAAGAAATCGGATGGTTTTGATGATGAGCAATGGGGTTGATTTGATCAATGATCCTTGCTCACAAGCGGTGATGGTGGTGATTATGAGGACGCCATGATAGATGAATTGATGATGAGAGGGAAGGCAATGATTTGCGCATGGCCAAGCAATGGGGAGGGTCATGATGAAGGACTGATGGTTGCAATGAAAGTGAGGAAGCAATCAAGGATGCAAGCGATGAGGATGAGCAACGCGCAAGGATGAGGATGAGAAGGAGCAACGCAATGAGGATGAGGATGAGTGATGCGCAAGGATGAGGATGAGCAATGCGCGAGGATGGGGATGAGCGACGCGCGAGGATGAGGATGAGCGACGCGCAAGGATGAGGATGAGAAGGATGCGAGCAATGAGGATGAGGAGGAGCAAAGCAACTAGGACAGTTTTTTTTTTTTTAAAAAAAAAATTTTGAATTCTTTTCCCAAGGTGTCCCAAATGGTTCACCACATCTCTCCCCAACTTACAGACTGTCCCTAGTCTGCATCATAATTTTGAAAACATGAAAAATAAAATAATTGGCCGTTTCTTGATCCTCTAAGTAAAAACAAATGTTGAAACCCATCTTGATCCATCCAAAAGAGCCTAAAATGTGGAGAAGATAAATAAAAAGGCATCCCAGGTGCTCACGTATGTGGCATAAAGTAGAGTTTTTCCAACAAAACGCAGCAGAAGACCCTGGTGGTGCACAATTGGGAGGACTTACTTTGAACCCAAATTGCCCCCACAACAATAAAATCTGTTAACTTGATCAGCAGAGAACCTTCTGACCAACTGAGTACCATCCAGTTCTTCCAAAACATAAGATCCACCTCTAACTTGACAAACCACTCTATAAGGACCATTCCAACAATTCAAAAAGAGTTTTCCCCACTGAGTCTCTAAAGATTGATTATAAGCCAATACCAGATCACCAGGGTTTAAAGGATCTCTGATTTGATTTAGATGTTTATTTTCCAAATACTGAAATGATTTTGCTCTTGATTCCATCATCTTCTGATAAGCTTTGTTACAAATATCTTCACTCCGCTCCATTTGCTTTGATCTGGCAACTAATAGGTCAGTAGTTGAAGAAACTTGTTCCCAAGAGATTCCCAAGAAAGACTCCATTTCAAGATCAAGAGGAAGAACAGCCCTTTGACCAAAGATGATTTCATAAGGATAGTAGCCAGTGGCTTGCTTGGTGGAAATTTGATCAGAGAAGAGGACCAAGGGAAGAAACTTTTGACAATTCTTGCCACTTTCACCAGCAAGTTTAACCATAGCCGCCTTCAAGGGAGCATGGCCTCTTTCCACCATGCCTTGTCCTTCAGGATAATAGGGAGTAGTAACTCTATGTCGTCCAGGAAGCGATTGGATCATTTCAGCAAGGTTTCCACCAAATTCCAAGCCACCATCAGTAGAATAAGATCAAGCCAAACCGTAAAGCATTGTCCAATTCTCATGAAGGAAAGCTTCCACAGATTCAGAACTAAGGTTCTTAAGGAATTTGGCTTCAACCCATCCAGAAAAATCATCTCTAGCCACAATGAGGTACTTAGCACCACCTGCCTTGATATGAACCACATCCATAGCAACCCTTCCAAAGACAGTGGACTCACCAGTAGGATAGCAAATTTCAGCTGGACGCCTAAGATCACGTTTTTGACAAAATTCACAACTCTTGCACCATTGAGAGACAGATTTCTTCAGAGATGGCCACCAGAACCGTTTGTATAATCGTCAATAAGTTTTGGTTTCCCCACAATGACCAAGGCCCTCATGGAGACTTTCAAGGATCAAATCTTTCTTAGCCGGGATAGTAACCACAACAAGCGCACAAGGAGTTCCTCTTTTCATAATCCTAGAACCTTGGACAAAGAAACTAGAGGACTTTTTTTTAAGGGATCAAAATTCTTTGGCAGAGAGATCAGGGGGTCTTTGGAGAGTTGAAAGGTACTGCTCTAACTTAAGCCAGAAACCTTGTTGGAAACCAGAGTAATCTTTGGAGGAGAAAGCAAAAACAGGGCGGATAAAAGGTTCTTCCTCATCAAAATCCATTCCAACATCCAATTCATTGTCTCCAATAGGTCTTCTAGATAAACCATCAGGCATAGTAAAAGATTTCCCAGGCCTAAGAAAAATATCAAAAGAGAAAAGCTGGATAAAAGCTACCCAGCAAGTCATTGGAGCATTTGGAAGACTGGGAGCATTGATCATTTCCACAATGGATCAAGCGTCAAATTGCAATTTGAAATTTTGTCCCCAGAGTACTGTTTGGAGTTTCTTCAGCATTCTGGCCACACCACAGAGTTCCAGTTTGGGCCAAGAGTATCTAGATTCCACATCCAAAAATAGCAAAGATTCATAAAGAACAGGGCGGTCCAAACCATTTTCATCTTCCTGAGTAAGGACAGCCCCAACAGATTGATAACTAGAGTCAACAGCCAATTTTATTTTTCCAGCTCCAGGCCCATAAGAGATCTTTTTCAAAACTATGTCATTGCCAAAAATAGTTTTGAGCAACTGAAATGATTTTTTTCAATCTTGGGTCCAAATCCATTCAGCTTCCTTTCTGGTTAGATGACGCAAGGGTGCACAGATTTTGGATAGAGAGGGAATGAAGATCCTGACATAAGTTACAACACCTAGGAAACCTCTAACTTCAGTTGGATTTATTGGAGTAGGCCAGGAGATGATTTTGTTGACTTTAGAGGGTTCCATCCTTCTTCCTTCCTTGCAGACTATATGACCAACAATTTCAAAGGCAGGAACACAGGAAGCAAGTTTTGATCCAGAGACAGTAAGGCCAGATTCCTTGATTCAAAACAAAATCCTTTCCAAGATAGTAGCATACTCCCAGATAAATTGTTGAATTCCTGAGTGCCAAAGTAAGAGCTCATTATCATATTCAGAAACTGGACCTTTAATTCCACCATCATCAATAAAGATACCAGCATGATCAGGGATTTTTTCTTGGAGGATCCACATCATCTGAGCCTGATAGACTGCAACCTAGTTGGTGGCACCTTGAGGCAATCGAGTCAGTTGAAATCAACCAAGAGGAGTATTGAAAGTAGTGAGAGGGCAAGAAATAGGATGCAAAGATTGTTTTTCATAACCCCCCATGATGTCTCCTAGACCATAACAGGCTCTCCCAGAGAAGGATTCAACAAATTCTTCAGTGGCAGGAGGAACACCAGAGTCCTTAATAGTAACTTTATTGAGAGGTTGGAGATCATGAACTACTCTAAGTTTACCATTACTCTTTAGAACACAGAAAACAGGGCTAGAGTAACTGGAGGTTGACTGTTCATATAGACCTGTTAGGACTTGTTTGCGGACCAACTTGATGAATTTGTCAACTTTTGCAGCAGGAATAGGGATCTTTTTCTTTTGCAAAGGATCATGTTCAACTACAGGGATGATATAAGGGAGACCATAGGATTATTTCAAGAGACCTCTCTCTTCTTCACAGAATGCAATAGACTTTTCCCTTAGAGATAAGTTATTTATGATCAAATTTAACTCATCAGGTAAAAGCCATCCATCTGGACCAAAGTTGACCACCTTCAATTTTTCTTCAGTGACACGACCACAAGGTACAAAGGGGCCAGTAAGAGAGTGAGATAGACCACAATAAGGATCACGAGATAGAGGAGGACACATGAGAGGAGGATTGAGATTGAGAGGCATGGGTTGGTTGACAGGCTGGACCTTTTTTGCAACTGGCTTATACTTAGTGGCAAAAGAGAGAAGTTCTTGTTTCCTCCGAGCATTCATCAGCAAGACCTGAGTCCAAAAACTGAGACCAGATTCCAACATCCTCCAAGTTCAATGTTCCACAAAATTTTCAAAAGGTGCCTTTTCCATAAAAGAGGATCCAAAAGATAATGCTTTGCTCACATGTGTGGCACAAGGTAGAGTTTCAAAAACTATGGTAGAAGAATTCCCTGATGGTGCACAATTGGGCACCATGACTGTCCGCACGTCACTTACTAGCAAGCGACATCAAGGAAGCTCTTGTTGCATCACCAATGAAACTACAATGCAAGCTCACTTTGTAATTGGGACATCAAAAACTCATGTACATACAGTATGGTACATTACGACTTGGAGTCGCCTGTGCCTTACAACAATCATATGTAAGTACGAATGTATGAGCCAACTCAGGAACCCATAAGGATTGGCTGATCCCCCCATGCCCCCAAGCCAACTCAGTTTTTTGCCTCCTGGTTTATTCTCCGGTCAGTTTTACCAGAACCAATGGCTGGGTCAAGCTTGAAGCCTTGGTAAAGATCCGAAGAAAAACCCCTAACGTTTTGGCTTCACCCCTCACATGATTGTTCAGTCAAATTTACAAATTGACAATACAACTTGTTTAGAGAAAACGAATCAAAAAAAGGCAGTCAAAAGTGCGGGTTGAGATTATTGGGCTCTGTTGAGCGGCCATTGCAAGCTACAAGTAGAAAATAAGTGATCTGTGGCACCATCTAGCATGAGAGACTTTTCAAGGGTAAATAAAAATTAGAGAAAAATCATAGTAAGTGATCTAGAAACGTGGATCCCTGTATGGATGAACATCCACTTCAGAACAGTGATCTCAATACGCCAACTGGGGCTAGCTCAAACCCAAGGAAACCCTATGGACGTGTATGGCTTGGAGATTACGACGTGTGCTTCATTTTGCAAAATCTTCCCAAAGGAAAACTGGAGAGTGAGGAAATCAGAGACACAACTTGTTTTGCATGAGGCAGAAAGCGAGCAGAGGGTAGATCAACATTCCATCAGACAATCCACGCTACCACACACTGGCACAGGAAAAAAGAAACAAGCATGATAAATTCCGCTTTCAAATCAAAACTGAAAGGAAAAACAATTGGGGGCCAGAGTTCTTGGTTGTTGGAGTGGAGGCCCCTCCTTTTTGTATGACCATAAGCTAGATGGTGTATTCTTGGAGACATGATGCCTTCCTCAACGGGTACAAGTAAATAGTTTATATGCTCCTTTTTTCACCTCACTTCACCTTGTTATTTTTAGAAATAGTGTTGGTTTGAGTTTTTGAGAATGGTGCCTCCATTGTACAATATAAATAATGTTACATATGAATGATACAAATTGCTGGAAGTCCTGTAACGTTCATGTCAAGTAAGCATTGCATCGTCACCATCTTCAACTGATGCACTAATCAAGTGTGCCTTTTTCAAGGAAGAACAGTTTTGAGCCATTTAATGAGCAGGAAGCTAGATTAGTACGATAAGGGTCCACAATGAGACAAGAATAATGGGACAATTAAGCAGCTCTACGGTAAAAAAGGAACTTACCAGGTCTCCTAGACCAACAATTGAGCATGTTTCTTTATTGAATACAAAGGTTCTGGGTGGGTTGGTCAAAAGGGCAGCATGGCCTAATATCCAGGCACTCTTGACAACAACGTCTTCATTGGTTTTTGAATAAACCAAATGACAGTTGAGCAGGGGATAATTTTTGTATGGATTGAGATGCATCGTCTCTGGTTCTAGTTCTTCAAAAAGTCCAATTTGAAAGAATTTTCTCTTGTCTATTTGAGAAGAGGCAAATATCATCTTGATTTGGCCATACCATATGGAATTTAGATGCTTCACTTGTACTTTCGAGTTTCCAAGGTGTTGATCCCGAGTGGTGTATTGTTTATTATGGATACTTGTTGAACTCAATTGACATATTTCGGGGGAAAGCTTCAATCTTTGATCATTTACCTCTGTAGAATTCCACTTAACCCAAAACCCTTGGCGCGGTGCAAATTCAGAGCAATTGCGTACAAGGAAGTCAAGCCATCTACAATAGGTTGGTCCATCTAATGAGTTGTTTGGGCTTTTGCTGGGGCTGCATTTCTTGCGAGCAATGTGATTTACCAGCAATTCTGGGAGTTTTTTGACATGCGCCACATGCTTAACAAGAGATATAAATTGAGCTTTCATATTCCATTGCTTGCAAATGGTCATGTTGAATATGTCTAAGCAAGTAATGCAGCTTGTTAGCTTGAAATCTTGACAATAAGACAAAATTTGATCTCACACATACTTAATCAGTTGTTAGTGGGTATCTGGGACAATCTTCCATTCAAACATTCTTGATTCCACGATGCAGTTGCGCATGGAGGACCAAATCTTGAGATACATTCAGGATAGTGATGTGAAATGTGAATATTTGGCTTGGATGCTATTCCCTTCCAACCGTCAAGCAAAAGGGAGCGATAATTGTTGAAATGATTTGATAATGAATTTATCTGATGGAGAAATATTGAGCGTGATGTCAGAATATTGGAGATAGCAATGAGATTGGTTGTTGATTCCAGAAGGGTTTTTCGATCTTTATTCATGGTTCCAAGGATCCAAAGAGGAACAAGAGTCAAAGGTATGTAGACTGAGTAAAGCATAAGCCACTCGGAAGCTTTGAGGGTTCTTTTTGATGAAATTCCAACCTGTTTGGGAACTCGGGAAATCCAGGACAGAATCGAGGGACTCTTGCTTTCCCATCTCAATGTAGCTGAAATAAGCATTCTAGCACGTAGCAAATAGGTACGTAGATAGCTCAATTGAGCAAGTTGCAAACTAAGGTTGGGTTCAAGGCGTTCAGCTAGGAGATTGGGACCTGTCTGGTGCCTCTCATTTTCTAGTGTGAAAGGGCTGAGAAGGGGTACGGAAGCACAACTGTAACTCAGGGTCCTTTGCGCACCTGCCTTTTTGATGGCCATTTCTGCTGGATGTAAGTATACTATAGCTTCTTCTTCTTTTTTTTTTTTTTTTTTTTTTTTAAAAAAAAAAATGCTATTGATTTCACATACCGCACCATAATCTGTAAAAGCAGATAAGAAGCCTAAGTACATGGATAACTTTTAAAAAGTTGGTAAATAGTGCAGGTAAATTATGAGACTAGGTTAATGAAGGACATAATACAGTTTATGAGAAGGAGAAGGTGATATGTTTTGGAGTATACTACAGCTTCAGCCAGGCTTGGCATGTAGCATGTACAAAGATCCACCCAGAGCCTCTTGATGACGTTTGCTAGCAAGCGTCACCACTTTTTTTGTGGTGGGGAGGACTTAATTTTACCCCCAAGTGCCTCCACTGGAGCCCATACTCCTCCATACCAAAACCATTAAGAAAAGAATTGAGATCAGGATCTAGTTTATACTCATTGCGGAGAATCAAACCAGAGCTAGAGGAAGATTGATCAGGTATAAGAGTACAAGGAAAAGAAGAAACAAAAGAACCAGAGAGAAGAGAAATATTTTTGGAATTTTGTGTTTTAACATGTTTTTGATTTTGGACATTTTCAAGATCAGAAGAAAAAGATGAAATAGATGAAAAGGATGAAAAATATGCCTCAGAGATAAAGGTTGGCCCTGTAGTTGAAGTCTGAGGCTTAGATGAACTACAACTATTAGTATTACCAACTATTCTGCTAAAAAATGAGAGGAGTTAGAAGAATCCTTCTGCTTCCCCTTCAGAACCAATTTAGGTGAAAAACCAGGGAAATCTCTTTCCCAACGACCAGAATCCAAAGAACAGAGAGGAACTTCAATCTTCCTACCATCAGCATCAGGAAAAATAATTCTCTCCCCAACTTGATTGGAAAACATCAGGGTGGCTCCAAAGTCTATTAAGAAAGGACAACCCAAAATCATAGGACCTTCCAAACAAGTGATCCAAAAGTGAAAGGTTCCAACAATATTTTGACCAATTCAAACTAGCACATCCTCAGAAATACCCACCAACTCACAAGATTGATTCCCAATTCCATAAACAGCAGAGTTGAAGCTGACCCTTGGACTGAGATTGAGCTTGCAGGCCATTGCATCCAAAATTAAGTTTAGTTGGGACCCAGAATCAACAAGTAGAGAAACCGTTTTGGATGAGTCACCTAGAGAGCATGGTAAAAATCCAAGAGGAAAAGAATAAAGATTTGAATCAGAAGGAGGATCTGTTCCACTAGAGTCTTCCATCAAGGTTCCAGAGGAAACTTTCAATTCATCAGGACCAATCTCCACACGTTGCCAAGAAACCCATTCCTTCATGCCTTCAGCCACAGATGGTGAGATGGAAAGGAGTTCAGCCACAGATAGATAAGGGATTTTAAGATCAGAGATTTTCTTTAATACCCCTTCCACAGCGTTGGGGTGGTCTTTGGAAATTTCCCTTTTGAATTGAACCTTGGGTTGAGTTGGAAGAGGAAGTTCAGGTGAGGGTGGCACTATAACTGGATCAGTTGTTAAAGGTGATTTGGATGGCAGAGGATCAGGATCAGAGTATTCTGGGAACCTATCCATGAGGGGTTCCTTTTCTACTTCCATGTCTTCTACCTCAGAAGAAGGAGGCTCCAGTGAAGATCAACGTTTGACAGGTTTTTGAAGAATTGAAGATGGAACAGGAGGAGCTTTATGAGGTCTGGGTTCTTCATGTCGTTTCCTAGCTGGATCAGATTGATAAGTTCCAGAAAAGCTGGAAGAAGCTACAGCAGGAGGATACCAATTTTGAAGAGTTCCACAAGCAGATCAAAAATCAAAAGAGGCCAAGGATGCCTTCTTGGGAGCAGAAGGCTGGAAAGAGGCCACCACATGACAAATTGGACAAGATGAATCAAAAGGGATAAGTGCACCATTAGGCAGAAAGAAGTTGCTCCCTTTCTGTTCCACCAACATTTCCTCCTTGTCCTTCTGGAGTTCAGGACAGCGACCAGTTCCATGACCTTCTCTGTAGCAATAATAGCAAACCATGGTTGACCTAGGAACAGAGTTGGAGGTTTTAGGGACAACCAGTGAGGAGAGTTTCTGATCCATTTTATTCTCAAAAGCTTGCAGGAGTTTGGTGATCTCATTGATAGTAGGTGTTTCCCGGTGGGTCTGAGGATTTGGTTTAGGTCTGCAATTGGCTTCCATCTTATTCATGATTTAGTTAGATGCTTGAAAAGAGGGGGGAGGGACTGGTTCAGTGATTCTAGGTTTTTCAAAAGTGAGAGCTGTTTGACCTTTCATTACTTTATCCACAGTATTCCTAAGAACCATGAAAGCAGGGAGCTTGAACCAATTATCTCTTGTAGTGATCATGGATCCAGATTTCACCAATTCATCCTTAATTCTTTCCTGCAATCCTGGAGAGAAAGACTGAAAAAATACCACTCAAATTTTGTCCACCGTATCAATAGGGGGTATCAAAGTTAACCAAACCTGCCATTTTTTAATGGCAGGTTTCAACCCAAATCTGCCATTTCAAACCCACCATTAAAAATCAAAAAAACCCACTTATTTCAGATCAGACATGTCAAAGTTAACCTGAAATAAGTGGGTTTTTTCAAATAAAGTATTTAAATGCTTCCACCACCTGTCCGTGTCATACACCCCTGTCTTCCCACCTCCTTCTACCTCCGACCTCATTGGAAAATTTTTTACCCCCACCCTCATCATAAAATTCATTGACCACTCTCATCACTTTATTGCTCTCATTGCTTGATCACTCTCATCCACTTCATTGCTCTCAAAACTTCATCACTCTCATTAATTAACCGCTCTCATCACTTGATCACTCTCATCCACTTTATTGCTCTCAAAACTTCACCACTCTCATCACTTTATCGCTCTCATCACTTGCATAGCCCTTACTCTTTCAAATGGCCCCTCAGCAAACCTCCCCCTGCAAGTCCAACACACCCAAGATAACATTGCCAAGGAACTCCACAACAAACAATCCTCCCCCATCAGCTTCCAAGGGCTCAAGTCAGCTCAAGAGAGCTGATCACATCATCCTGGTAAACTGGCTGAAAATTCCCTCCAACTACAATGCCTGCTTTGGATCTGACAACGAAACACGTGTTGGCCAACCTAAATCCTCTAAGGTCAATGGTTCCCTCCTGATGGCCAATGAACTCAAGAACAAAAAAAAAAGGTAGGCTGGATCTGTCATCCAAACAGATGAGGGAGCGGTTCAAAAACTATCCAGCCAAGTACAAAAAGGCCCACTCCATGTCTATCTCCACTGGCTTTGGTATCACCAACTTGGACAAAGCCAAAGGAGTCAACTTGGTGGTTGATAAGTTGGACTCCATTTGTCCTTTTTATAATCAAATGGATGAAATCTTTGGAAAGAAGGCCAACATCACCCCCCTAGCTGCTTTTGATGCCCAACAATCTGATTCCGTTGATGCCGAGGACTTGGCTGGGGATGCTCAGCCTACCAACGGGGACCTTGATGAAACCTTGGCCTTGGAGTGGCCCCCATCTGATGACAAGGAGGATATTCAAACACAATCGGCTCCAATCACTTCTACTTTGGTATTGATTGATCAGTCAATCCCGACCTTGGACCCCTCACTTCCTTCTTTTGATTGCTCTCTTCCTGGGGCAGAACAACTGGAGAACTTGCCCAATGAGGAGGATGTTATTCCTGGATCACCGTTGCCATCAACATCTGCTCAAGTAAGGAACTAAATTGTTTTCAATTCTGTCTGGTTGCTCCTGACTGATTTACATTGTAAAAAAACAGGCTCATCCATTTTTTATTGGCAGAAAACTCAAGCCAATGGGGCCTCCCACATCGCCTTCAAATACTAGTGAGTACTTTCAGACTCAAACCTCCTCTGCCAAGGGTAAGCAAAAGGCCTCCAATTCCATCAATGTCAACCCCAAAAGTCATCAAAAGAGGAGAAACACTTCCAGTTTTTTGGGCTTTGAAGAAATCATGGAGAAGCGAGATTCATTTAAGTTGATTGATTCAATATCCTTGCTTTCAAAATCATGCTCATTGCCATTCCCCTCCAAAAAACAGTGAAATCACAAATTGAATCAGATAAACTTCAGTTTGAAAAGCAAAAGTGGGATTGTCAACTGGTCATGGATGGTCAAAAGCAGCAAGCCAAGACTTTGGCTAATCAACAAAAATTGGATGCTGAGTGGAGGTTGAAACAAGCTCAGCTAGAGTTTCAAAAAGAGGAAAAGGAGAAGGATTGGAAGCAAGTGCAACTGGAAAAGGAGAGGGAACAACGGGCAAACAAAAAAAAGGATAAGGTATCAGTAGCTTTGGCTTGCATTGGCAGTGGTAGATTGGTAGAAGAAATACAGCAGATTAATCAAATTCTGGGCTTGTAAATATATTTGCATGGATGAAAGAAAAACAAATTATTTTTTACTACAACAACGTTTGAGAGCATTCTTAACCCCACCAATATACAGATCTTTTTTGTTTTTATTGATATTTTTTTCTCTAGAGTAAATTTGGCCGTTTTTCATGTCCCTAAAAGTGCTCTGAGTTTTTTTATTAATTTGGAGTGAAATGGCCATTCTGGTATGGGTTGCTGTGTCCACAGCTGGAAAGGTACAGTGCTTGTACTTGTTAGCCGCCCAAACCATTTTGACTATATAGTCAAAATGGAGGCCCTGATCAACACACCAGGTGCACCACCAGATATAAATCAACTTTCAAGAATTCTTGAATCATCCACCAGGTCAAATTCAATCCCACACCTAAATCCTGTCCATGCAAATCCAGAATCTTATTACAAATTCCTCAATTATCTCAGGAATTCCATCTCTTCTACAAATTGGCAAGATTTCAATCAAATCAATAGTGCCAATTAACCAAACACTGTTACTCTTTCACCATGGTGGAACTATCAGAATCATCTCCATTGGAATAAAATGGCATTATCAACAACAGAATCAAATTCTGGAAACAGTACTGTGTCATATAATCTGGGTAAAGTCTCCTTCTTGGGTCAGATAAAAACCATATTCAGTGTGGTGGATCCATATGGGAGCATACCAGGTTACTTCTTGGAAGTCACTCCATTTCAAATTGACACAAATTTTTTAGTTGATTGAAAGCATCTCAATGTTTACAAAGTTAAACATGGGATTGAACAACAAATCATTTCTTGTGATGCTGTTGATAGCCAGTGTGCATATTTCTCTCAAAATGGAATAATACTAGTCACAAAATTATATCTTCCTGAAAGTTAAATTTAAAAATTATGGAATATGCCAAGTGTTATGAATTGTTTCAATTTTTTTTCTTTGATTTATTTTTGGAGTCAATTCCAATTAAATCTATCAAGCATTACCTGTAGATAGAACAGAAACTCCATGAGAGAAGGAATTGTATGAATGATGAGGATAAATTTTTTTCAAAAAATGCTTTTATTTCATTTCAGAAAATTAGGAGGGATTATCCTAATAGGTGGAAAAATGGAAACTTGTGCAAAATCAGCAAGAAATCAGGGAGAAATCAGGGAGAAGCCAGGGAGGAAAAAACTGGAAACCACATTGAATCTGTGAGGAAGTAAAATAGAATCCTTGGAGAATACCAATTGAAATCATAATTAAGACAAGAAGAAAAGAAGGAGAAAGCTAGGATATCAAAAGGGGAAATAGAATGGAATGAAATGAGAAACAGATGTGAATCATTTGAGAAATTGTGAAGCAACTAATTTTAAACTGGGGGTAAGCTGTTTTTCCAAATGATGGAAACATTCTAGAAATCAATTGGATGCAACCATCTCATCCAAAGGATTTGATGTCACTGGCTGACCAGATCCACCAGATTTTTCCTGGTGTATACCTTTTTGCTTGAAATCAATTCCAAAGCCAAGGTCAGGAAAAACAAATTGACCATCCAAAACTTGATATTCATGCTTATCTTCAATAAGTCGACCATTCAATTTTTTGGTTGGGACCACAAGTAAAAAGGAATAGCCAGAGATGTTGCCTTTGTCAATATGAGGAGAATTGTAAAAAGAATCCGAGGTGAAAGTAAGGTGTGGGGAGCAATCAAAAGGTGTAGGCTTGGAACCAAATTCCAACAAAGAGAAAGAGGGGATGTTGCTGTCCTTCATGGTATCACAGTTTGATTCAAAGGCAAGTTTGGCCAAATTACAAAACATTTGTCCTAAAATTTGGGATACTTTTTTGGCCTTCAGGTTGAGGACAGCGTACTCTTGAGGAGAAGATCTAATGGATGATTTCTTCACATAATGTCCGAATAACTCCAAAGGGTTCATCAAATTTTCCAACCAATTTCCCACATTTTTCCACCCCAAGATCTTGAGGGACCAACCGGGTTGAAAAATTTTTTCAAACAGTGAAGGAATGTTGTCACAAAGTTGATATCTTTCTTATCTTGCTCAGATAGTCAATCCAAAGGCACAAATTCAATGACAGCAACCAGAGCATGGTGATCAGATTGGTTGAGAACAATAACTTTTCCATGGTGGAAGAAGTGGAAAGCCCCGATTGTCTGTTTTTCTTGCTTAAATTCTTCCTGGGTGGGTTTTCAAGGGTTCTTTTTCTTTTCAGCCGTGATAGCAGGGTACAGATCCAAAGGGCATAGCTTTCATCTAGACCAGGCAAACTTTTCCTTGATCCAGTCGTCAGTCACTTCCAAAGAAATTTCCAAATCACTCATTTGAGCCCTCCTTTTTCTATGATTCCTCTGCTTGCCACCTCTCTTTATGTTTTTCATACCATCTCCTTCCATCTTTCTCCCTCCCAGGCACTTGCTGCACCCAAGGTGAGGATCAAGGTGAAATTTGAATGGATGTATAACATTTTGAGCTCGGTAGGCAGTGAAGGAATTGATATCAAAAAAGGGGTTGGACAAACAAAAAGACCGGTCAAACAAATAAAAAAAAAATGTCAGCAACGTTCTCATTATTGGCGACAAACGGTGGGATTAAAAAAATAAAAAAGAGATTAAAATCAACGATTCCTCTGCTTTCCAACTCTCTTTATGTTTTTCATACCATCTCCTTCCATCTTTCTCCCTCCCAGGCACTTGCTGCACCCAAGGTGAGGATCAAGGTGAAATTTGAATGGATGTATAACATTTTGAGTTTGGTTGGCAGTGAAGGAATCAATATCAAAAGAATAGAATTAGCTGGGGAGGAGTGGTAATGATGGGGAGCCGCGGCTGGCATCATACTAGGCAAACCAGACTTTCCCAGGACGTAGCTTGGTTGGCGTAAGACTTGAGAGAATGTTTTCTGGCAGAGCTAGAAAACCTAAAAAAAAAAGAAACAAAAACAAAGAAAAAACAAAGGGAAAGTCAGTTCCCTGTACCCTCCAAAAACTCTGCATCGATTGGCCCAAACAATCAGCCAATCAATTGCAAATCAATTGCTCGATCGATTTGCAATTGATTGGGCAATCGATTGGCAATCAATTGCTCAATAAATTGCGAATTGATTGCTGGCAATTGATTGCCAATCAATTGCTCAATTGATTGCAAATTGATTGGGCAATTGATTGGCAATCAATTGCTTGATTGATTCACAATCAATCAAGCAATTGATTTGCAATTGATGGCAGGAAGAAGATGAAGGGGAGGGGGGACTCACCAAGGGCAGAGGATGAGGAGGGGGAGGGGGACTGGGCTGGCTGGACCTGGGGGGGTTCAAAGGGAGGGTTATGGTAGGAGATCAGCCAGGTGAAAAAAGAGAAAGGTGATTCAATGAGGGGAGGGGACTCACCTTTGATGGTTGATGGAGGTTGGGTGGGAGGTAGGTATGTTGTTGGTGATGTGGATGTTGGTGAGGTTGGTAAAGAGTGAAGGTGGTGGTGTTTTGGTGAGGTTTTGAAGGTGGTGGTGATGAGTGAGGTGGTTTGGTGAGGAGGAGGCAGGGTTTGACCGGTGAGTGAGTGTGGTGAGGTTGAAGGGGTTGAGTGGTGAGGGGGGGGGGGTGGCATTTGGTGAGTGGCAGGGTTTGAGGTGGAGGTGTTTTTGGATTCAAGTCCACTAAAAAAAATGAAAAAAAAACTCAGCCTATGAATCTTGGGTGAACAACCAAAACCAAAAAAATACGGTGAAGGGAATTTTTACCAATTTCAAAATCAAAAATTACTCATCAAAGCAAGCATGGGTGAGAGGAAGAATCCACTCTCTCATAGAAGAAGATGAGGGACCAGATGAGACAGGGATGACTTGAGGCGGATCAGGAATATCATCTTGGAATATTTTGTCCCATTCATCTTTGATGTCGGCCAAAAGGTTGTGAAGGATTACACAAGTGATAATCCAGTTGATGAGGAACCTCATATCTTTGGAACATTGGAGCTGGTTTTGCATCTCCCGTAAGCTGGCCCATCTTCCTTTCAGAATTCCTATGGCATGCTCAATCCAAACTTGTGATTGGGCAAGATGATAGTTAAAATCGGTTTTTCCTTGATCATTGGACAAAACATTCCGGTATGCTGGAACTACATATTTCCCACTAGAATAAGCCAAATTGGCCAGAAGGTATTGATCTTGGTCAAAGTAGATCTCTGGTTGTTGGGAAATCTGCATCCAATTGAAAACATATGAGTCATGACAAGAACCTGGAAGGCCAGCATGGAGGGAGATGAACTTCTTGTTGTTATTGAAAACAAGTTGTAGTGCCACGGAGTATCTAAACAAAGAGATGGAACATATTTGGTCAGTGTGTGATCCAAAGTTTTATCATAGCAATTGGAAAAGAAATGAATCAATTGCCTTTTCTTACAATCAAAATAGTGGTTGCCATCTAGGTTGGGTTTTTGACTCAAGGGGATGGTGGTTCCATCAACAAAACCAATGCAACCAGGAAAGCCTTCTGTCTCCATTACTTGAGATATCTCCTTGCGTTCTTCTTTGGTTGGCCATGAAAGTACCAAGCAATGGAAAGATAGGATAGCAATCATGACTCTTTTGGTGTATAAGTCAATGCTTCCGTAACTGACTGAGAATAGATTTTCCAATTGATGGATTGCTGCTCCATTTCCATTTGACCCCAATCTACAAAGAGCAACGGCAAGTTGGATGGCTGGATCGCATTGAGGATTGCGAGAATTGTTCTGGAAGATGTGGTGGTCTTCAATCATTGCCAAAAGTTTCATGAAAGAAGGCAACAAAGTTTGGAACAGTTGCTGGAAGCTTAAGTCAGGGATGAGATGAAGCTTTTGCCTTTCATACATAGGGTTATGGAGAGTGTGTATTCTTGGAACCATGTATTGCTTTGCCAACAGAGAATTAAAAGCTAACCAAGTTGATTCCAAATCGGAGTCTGAATCAGAGTCTGAATGGGAGTCAAACAGTAGCAAAAGTTCAGTCAGCTTTTTTGCGTTTTCAACTTGCTGGCGGGATGTTTGATTGGACATGTTGAGAAAGGTGGTGAGTGATGTGGGGTGATGAGATGATGATGGGATTTGTGTGAAGATGGGTATGTGAAGGTATGTGAAAAATGATAGAGATGTGTGTGATGCGATGGAGATGGGACCGGTATGGATTTGCTGATGTGCATGGGTGTTTTTGATGTGATGGATGGTGGATGGATGATGATGCATAAATGGCGGGTTTAATGGTGTGTTTGATGATTGAAATCCGCCATTTTCATGAAACAAACCATTTTGAAATACACCAGTTAGGGGGTATGTGTATTTCAGAAACCTGCCATTAAAAATGGCGGGTTTTGTCAAAAAAAATGGCAGTTTTGCTAACTTTGATACGCCCTAATGTGATTGTTTTGGATAAGATAGGATTGGATAGGGTCCCAAGATTTTTTGAAAGCTTGATAATCAGAGTCTGAGGAGATACCACCATTGGAGGTCCATTGAGAGACTAGGGCATCCAGATCTTGGAGAGTGAACCTAGCTATATCAATTTTGCCCCAGTAGGCAATCATTGCCTCCTTAAGAAGTACCCAGTCATGGGATTCAAATCCGTCAAATGATTCAATCACCTCCATGACTTCATCAGAGGATATAAAGAATTGCAGTTGATAAGCCATGTCATATTTGCTCGCACCGTCCACTTCAGCAGCCATCTTGTAGGAATCCAGGAACTGTTCAACATTCTTACCATTAAAGCATGAGTTCTTCTTCTGAGGTTTGATCTTGATCATCTTGGCCCAAACAGAGGTAGAAGGGGTACCGATAGATTCCATTTTGACAAAATATTTCCTAAGGGATCCAAAGAACAGATTTCCAAAGTGGCTCACGAGTGTGGCAAGGGTAGGGTTTACAAAAAAACAACTAGGATCAAACCCCTTGATGGTGCACAATTGGGAGGACTTACTTCTGGAACAAGTTGCCTCCACCAATCAGATCTAGATGATAACAGAAACACAGAAAAAAAGAAAAACAGAAAAAGAGAAAAAGATCAGATTTCAAAGTTGATTCCACAAATCTGGGACTGTAAATCCCAAGGTTGCTGGTTTGATCCCGGCCCGGGGGACCAAATGTAAGACTCCAAACGGCGCAGGGCCTTGGCAGTTCTGTGGAGGGGATAGGTGCTTTTTTAGGCTGCCCTCCTGAGTGTTACAAAAATATTTTAATGTAACCAGGATCAAGTTCCAGTGACCTTTGTGAATGAGGAATCAAATGGGATAGGGATAAGTTGATAGCAACAATATCTGAGGGGGAAGCAGCACTACCTGAACCAAGATGATGAGGAGAAAGACTTTGAACAAAATAAGTAAAAGTTTTCTCAGGGCTCAATATAACAAAGCAGTTGTAAGTAACGGCGCCCACACGCTAATAACTCTGGTCGTCAGCAGGTGCTTGGGAGCGATCAACTCAAACCCAATCAAACTCCAGGTTCTCAATGAACCTGCCCAACTCTCCGCAATCAAGCGCTTGAAGGGTACCAGATAATGGTGGTTGGCTGCACAAGACAATGCAATATGTTAATGGATCACTGAAACAAACAGTAACAATTTTGGACTAAGAGTAACCCAACACTTCTCAAGGATTCAAGAATAGTGTGGCAGAATGCAACTTGAATAATTAAAGGGATGTTTAACACTCCAGGTTTAAACTTAATAAAACCTCTTAGTCAAACGTGACTGGTCCAGAAAGACAATCAAATGAATGATCAAGACCAAGTAATGGTCAGAAAAAGGGATCAAGAGTGGTATAACACACTCAAGAATTCAATTTAATGAATTCTTCTTCAACCAGCAAGGCTATGGTTGGTGATAAGGAACAGGGCCACAGAAGGGCAGATCAGAGTTTTGGACTTTAAAAAAAAGTCAAGGGTAAGGGATAAGGATCAAGGGATAATCAAAAGATATATCCGGATAAGTGATCAATTTCACAAAGGAAGGAGCTCTTGGATCAGAAGCTCATAATTCTATTAGTAGGAAGAATTGATTATGGAAAAAAGCAGGGGAGAGCCCCTCCTTTTATAGGATAGAGAGCCCTGTAACTATTTACAATTGGATAACACAAATGAAAGCAGAATTTTTTTTTCACAATGATGAGGCTCAAGCTTGGGGAGGCCTGGTTCCCTTCTGCCAATCTTCCAGACTGGGGTGAGAGATTCTCACCCCCGCCTGTCGCTTGCGAACGTCCGTGCGGACGTTTGCACACCTAGTAACAATGCAACACCCCCTCCCATCCAAATCTGGAGGGGGGTGAGAAAGAAAGAAATTGGATGGTTTTGATGATGAGAAATGGGGTTGATGTGATCAATGATCCTTGCTCACAAGCGGTGATGGTGGTGATGATGAGGACGCCATGATAGATGAATCAATGATGAGAGGGAAGGCAATGATTTGCTCATGGCCAAGCGATGGGGAGGGTCATGATGAAGGACTGATGGTTGCGATGAAAGTGAGGAAGCAATCAAGGACGCAAGCAATGAGGATGAGCGACGCGCAAGGATGAGGATGAGAAGGAGCAATGCAATGAGGATGAGGATGAGCGATGCGCGAGGATGAGGATGAGCGATGCGCGAGGATGAGGATGAGGAGGAGAAATGCAATAAGGATGAGGATGAGCGACGCGCGAGGATGAGGATGAGTGAAGCGCAAGGATGAGGATGAGCAAAGCGCAAGGATGAGGATGAGAAAAGCGCAAGGATGAGGATGAGAAGGATGCAAGCAATGAGGATGAGGAGGAGCAACGCGAGTAGGACAGTTTTTTTTTTTTTTTTACAATTTTTGAATTCTTTTCCCAAGGTGTCCCAAATGGTTCACCACACCGGATAGGAAGGCGGACTGTAGCTGTCCAGAGCTACACGGGAGCGGGACGCTCACCGCGCGTGGAACTGCAGCTTTTGCAGAGGCTGAAGTTTTTATCCAACACAAAGACCAAGGAGGAGGCAGAGGTCAATGATGCAGAACTCAGAGTAGGTCCAAATAACTGCTTCTTATTCTTACTATTTTTTGGTTCTGAACTTTTTACTTGTATAGTGTTTCATGAAAGAATACGAGGATGTGCTCAAGTATATGGAAAATAAAATTTTCACTATCAAAGATATGTTTTGAATGGTGTGGACTTGTATAAACTCAGATTTTGGAAAAAAAAAAGAACTTCTTGGGTTGGAGGGTCCCAAGCCACTCTCAAACAATTCCTTTCAAACTCTTTGGGAAACATGTTGGATGTTTGGAAAAACCTTGATGGAACAGTTTCAAATCAAATTAAATTGGTTCATGCATCACTAAACAGCTCTTGAATTAAGTTAGGGACAGTTCTCCCACCTGAACTGTTACCATTGGGTTACAAATTGTCTTTAGAGGCAATTCAGCTTATTAGGGAACAATTCAAGAAGTTCAAACGTGATCATGATGGTTTTGAAACTTCTAAAAATTCTCACTCACCACCTTGATCAGAATTACCGCCCCCAATGTCCTCTACTCTTTCTTTTTCTCTTTTCCTTCACTGTCTCTTGAATGTCACACGTTGTAAGACTCCAAACGGTGCTAAGCCGTGGCAGTTCTGTGGAGGGGAAAGGTGCTGTTTAGGCTGCCCTCCTAGGAGTTACAATAATATTTTAATGTAACCGGAATCAAGGTCCAGAACCTTATGGATGAGAAATCAAACTAAGAGAAGAGGATAAGAGTTGTCGGTAGCGATGGAAACAACACTATCTGAGACAAGATGGTGCAGGGAAAGACTTGAACAAATAAGTCAAGGTTTGTTCAGAGTTCAATAGAACAAGGCAGTTGTAAGTAACAACGCCCACAAGCTAATAACTCTGGTCGTCAGCAGTTGATTAGG
Source organism: Puccinia polysora (assembly GCA_025617555.3). Classification (NCBI taxonomy): domain Eukaryota; kingdom Fungi; phylum Basidiomycota; class Pucciniomycetes; order Pucciniales; family Pucciniaceae; genus Puccinia; species Puccinia polysora. Next base: position 21,584,065 of record CM062618.1, on the reverse strand, counting down.
AAAGATCAACTCAATCCCAACCAACCTCCAGGTTCTCAATGAACCTGCCCAACTCTCCGCAATCAAGCGCTTGAAGGGTACCAGATAACTGTGGGAGGCTGAACAAAACAAAAGCAATTTGTTTATGAAGCTCTAGAAGCAAATCAATAAAGAATTTGAGAAAGAATATCCCAAAACTTCTCAAGGAAGTCAAGAATAGCGTGGCGAAATTTAACCTCAAAGAAGAAGGGAGGTATAACACTCCAGGTTTTAAGCTTAATAAAACCTCTTCAATCAAACGTGATTGGCTCCAGAAAGATGATCAAGGAGAGATCAAGACCAGTATGGTCGGAAAAAGGGATCAGAGTGGTATAACACACTCAAGAATTCAGGCAGACAGGAATTCTTCTTCAACCAGCAAGGCTATTGGTTGGTGATAAGGATCAAGGTCACAAAGGACTGAGTTTGAGTATGGAGGCTCAAAGGATCAAGGGGCAATCATAGATATACCCGGATAATTTGCTCAGATAAGTGGGGAAGGATGCCCATGGATAAATTGTTTATGATGATAGAATGATGGGATTCTCTGATGCTCCGATGATGGGATGCTGGGATGCTGGGATGCTGGGATGCTGGGATCCTGGGCCAAAAGGCAGGGGAGAGCCCCTCCTTATATGGGCAGGAGGCCCTGTTAGACTATATACAACGGATTCTACAAATAGAGCGGAAAAGGGAAGGAAACCATGTGGTCACTCGCGTTGCTCAAGGATCTGCCAAATGCTTGCGGGTGAGGTCGGGATGGATTCAGTAGATCATGGATGAGCGCCGCGCGACGGTAGCAATGAGGAGATTGGGAGGCGCAACGACAAAGACAAAGACACGCAACAACAAAGATGAGGACGTGCTATAACAACGGCGGAGATGACAAGCAACACGGATAAAGGACGCGCGACGCGGATAATGGAAGCGCAGCGCGCGCGGCGCGGCGCGGATAATGGAAGCGCAGCGCGCGCGGCGCGGCGCGCGTGCGCGGGTAAATAATGGTTTGGATGAGCCTGAGGATAAGTTGTTCGGCCGGGCGGTACGTTTGCGCAACAGTTTATGGATTGAGGTCTTAAGGCAGCCAGGGTGTCCAGGATGGGGCACCACATCTCTCCCCAACTTACAGACTGTCCCTAGTCTGCTCCCAAGTTTGATGCCATTGAAAGAAAAGAAAGGAAAGACAGATGATTGAAACCAAAGAATGGCCATTTTGATCTTGAGAGTGGTTTGAAGAGTTGAGGAAAATATCTTGATTCTTCCAAATGAACCCTAGAAGCGGCAGGAATAGAACAAGGAGGGCGTCCCAGGTGCTCACATATGTGGCATACAGTAGAGTTTTACAACAAAAACGCAGCAAATGACCCTGGTGGTGCACAATTGGGAGGACTTACTTCTGAGATAAGTTGCCCCCACGACAATGGAACTTCTTGACTTGATCAGCAGAGAACCTTCTGGCCAACCGAGTACCATCCAGCTCCTCCAAAACATAAGATCCACCTCTAACTTGATGAACCACTCGATAAGGGCCATTCCAACGATTAGAGAAAAGCTTGCCCCACTGGGTTTCCAAAGATCAATTATAAGCTAAAACTAGGTCACCAGGGTTCAAGGGCTCCCTGATTCAATTAGAGTGCTTGTCCTCCCAATACTGGACGGATTTTGCTCTGGCCTCCATCATTGTTTGATAAGCTTCATCACAAACGTCTTCACTTCGCTCCAGTTGCTTGGATCTAGCAACTAACAGATCAGTGGTTGAGGACACCTCTTCCCAAGAGATACCCAAGAAAGATTCCATTTCCAGATCCAAAGGAAGGACTGCTCTTTGACCAAAGATGATTTCATAAGGTGAGTAGCCAGTAGTCCTTTTGGTTGAGATTTGATCAGAGAAGAGAACAAGAGGAAGGAATTTGCGACAATTCTTGCCACTTTCACCAGCCAGTTTAACAAGTGCAGCCTTCAAAGGGGCATGGCCTCGTTCCACCATGCCTTGGCCTTCAGGATAATAAGGAGTAGTAACTCTATGTTGTCCAGGAAGGGATCGGATCATTTCAGCAAGCTTGCCCCCAAATTCAGAGCCACCATCAGTAGAGTAAGATCGAGCCAGGCCATAACGCATTGTCCAGGTCTCGTAGAGGAAAGCTGCCACTGATTCAGAGCTAAGGTTCTTAAGAAATTTCGCTTCAACCCATCCGGAAAAATCATCCCTAGCCACAATGAGGTACTTAGCACCACCTGCCTTAATATGAACCACATCCATAGCAATCCTTCCAAAGACAGTGGACTCCCCAGTAGGATAACAAATTTCGGCTGGGCGCCTAACATCACGTTTTTGGCAAACTTCACAACTCTTGCACCATTGGCAGACGGATTTCTTCAAAGATGGCCACCAGAATTGTTTGGATAATTGTCAATAAGTTTCAGTTTCCCCACGATGACCAAGGCCTTCATGGAGACTTTCAAGGATAGAATCTTGTTTAGAGGGAATAGTAACAACAATAAGAGCACAAGGATTGCCCCTCTTCATAAGTCTATAGCCTTGAACAAAAAAATTAGAAGACTTTTGTTTAAGAGATTGAAATTCCTTAGCAGAGAGATCAGGAGGTTTTTGAAGAGTTGAAAGGTACTGCTCTAATTTAAACCAGAAGCCTTGTTGAAAGCCAGAATAATTTTGTGAAGAAAAAGATAAAATAGGTCGAATTAAGGGTTCCTCTTCATTGAAATTGGTTCCAACATCAGATTTGTTGTCCCCAAGAGGTCGTCGAGATAAACCGTCAGGCATGGTGAAAGATTTTCCAGGCCTGTGAACAATATCAAAAGAGAAAAGCTGGATAAAGGCCACCCAACGAGTCATAGGAGCATTGGGAAGACTGGGAGCGTTGATCATTTCAATGATGGATCAAGCATCAACTTGCAATTCGAAATGTTGGCCCCAGAGAACGGTTTGAAGTTTCTTCATCATTTGAGCCACACCACAGAGTTCCAGTTTGGGCTGGGAGTATCTAGATTCTACATCTGAAAACAACAAAGATTCATAAAGAGCAGGACGGTCCCAACCATTTTCATCTTCCTGAGTAAGGACAGCCCCAACAGATTGATAACTAGAATCAACAGCCAGCTTGATCTTGCCAGCTCCAGGTCCATAAGAGATCTTTTTCAAAACTATGTCTTTACCAACTATCCTTTTGAGTAGCTGGAAAGCACATTCACAATCTTGGGTCCAAATCCATTCAGCATCTTTTCTGGTTAGACGACGCAAGGGTGCACAGATTTTGGATAAAGATGGGATAAAGATTCTAACATAAGTGACAACACCTAGAAAGCCCCTAACTTCAGTTGGATTGATTGGGGTAGGCCAAGAGATGATCTTGTTGACTTTGGCTGGTGCCATCCTTCTTCCTTCCTTGCAGACCACATGACCAACAATTTCCAGAGCAGGGACACAAGCCGCCAGTTTGGATCCAGAGACAGTAAGGCCAGATTCCTCGATTCGAAACAGAATCCTCTCCAAGGTAGTAGCATATTCCCAGATGAAACGACGAATTCCTGAATGCCAAGGTAAGAGCTCATTATCATAGTCAGATACTGGACCTTTAATTCCGCCATTGTCAATAAAGATACCAGCATGATCAGGGATTTCATCCTGGAGGATCCACATCATCTGAGCCTGATAGACTGCAACCAAGTTGGTGGCTCCTTGAGGCAATTGAGTAAGTTGAAATCGACCAAGAGGAGTGTTGAAAGTAGTGAGAGGACGAGAAATAGGATGTAAGGATCGTTCTTCATAGCCACCCATAATATCCCCTAGACCATAGCAAGCTCTTCCCGCAAAGGATTCAACAAATTCTTCAGTAGCAGGAGGGATACCAGAGTCTTTAATAGTAACTTTATTAAGAGGTTGAAGATCATGAACTATTCTAAGTTTAACATTACTCTTGAGGACACAGAAGACGGGGCTGGAGTAACTAGAAGTTGACTGTTCATACAGGCCAGTTCAAACTCGTTCCTGGACCAACTTGATGAATTCGTCAACTTTAGCAGCAGGGATAGGGATCTTTTTCTTTTGCCAAGGATCATGTTCAACTACAGGGATGATATAAGGGAGGCCATAGGATTCCCGCAAGAGACCTCTCTCTTCTTCACAGAAAGCAATAGATTTTTCTCTTAGAGATAAGACATTTTTAATTAAATTTAACTCATCAGGAAGAAGCCATCCATCTGGACCAAAGTTGACCACCTTCAGACGTTCTTCAGTGACCCGTCCATTAGGCACAAAGGGACCAGTAAGAGATTGAGGAAGACCACAGTAAGGATCGCGAGATAGAGGAGGACGCATAAGGGGAGGATTGAGGTTGAGAGGCATAGGCTGGTTGACTGGTTGGATCTTTTTAGCAACTGGTTTATACTTAGTGGCAAAAGAGAGAAGTTCTTGTTTCCTCCAAGAGTTGACCAGAGAGACTTGATTACAAAAGCTGAGTCCAAGTTCCAACATCTTCCAAGTCCGATGTTCTGCAATATCCTTGAAGGGTGCCTTTTCCATAAAAGGAGAACCAGGAGATAATACGTTGCTCACATGTGTGGCACAAGGTAGGGTTTCAAAAATGACGGTAAAAGATTGCCCTGGCAGTGCACAATTGGGAGGACTTACTTGTACCCCAAATTGCCTCCACTGCAGCCCATATTCCTTCATACCAAAATCACCAAAAACGGAATTGCAATTTGGATCTAGTTTAGACTCATTGCGGAGATTCGAACCGGAACTGAGAGAAGATTGATCAGACTTAAAAGTAGAAGGAAAAGGAGACACAACAGATCCAGAGAGAGAAGGAGATGGAGGAGAAATATTTTTGGATTTTTCTATTTTGATATTTTTTTGTTTTTTAATATTCTTGAGCTCAGAAGAGAATGATGAAAGGAATGAAAAATAAGCCTGAGGGATGGGAGTTGACCCTTGAGTTGCAGTCTGAGGCTGAAAAGAACTACAATCATTGGTAGGATCAACTATTCCCCTAAAAAATGAGAGGAACTAGCGTTATCCTTCTGCTTCCCCTTAAAAGATGTTTTGGGAGAATAACCAGGAAAATCTCTTTCCCAACTTCCAGAATCCAAAGAGCAAAGAGGAACTTCAATTTTTCTGCCATCAGCATCAGGGAGAAGAATTCTCTCCCCAACTTGATCAGAAAACATCAGGGTTGCACCAAAGTCCATTAAGAAGGGTTGTCCCAAGGTCATAGGACTGTCCAAACGAGTAATCCAAAAATGGCAGGTTCCAACGATATTTTGACCAATCCTGACCGGTACATCTTCAGCAATACCAACCAGTTCACAAGCTTGATTTCCTATCCCATATACTGCAGAGTTGAAGCTGACCCTAGGACTAAGTTTGAGCTTGCAGGCCATAGCATCCGAGATTAAGTTAAGCTGAGATCCAGAATCCACAAGAGGAGAAACAGTTTTAGCTGAGTCACCAAGATAACAAGGAAGAAAGCCAAGGGGACAGGAATAAAGATTGGATTCTATAGAAGGACTGGTTCCACCAGAGTCCTCCATTAAAGTGCCAGAGGAGACTTTGAGTTCTTCAGGGCCAATTTCCACACGTCGACAAGAGACCCATTTCTTCATTCCTTCAGCAACAGATGGAGAGATCGATAGGAGTTTAGCCACAGATAGATCAGGAATTTTGAGATCAGAAATTTTCTTTAATACTCCCTCCACAGCATTGGGGTGATCCTTGGAGATGCCTCTTTCAAATCGAACTTTGGGCTGGGTGGGGGGAGGAAGTTCAGGTGACGCAGAATCTAAGATAGGATTAGAAGGTTGAGGTGAGGGAGAAGGATCAGGGTGATCTGGGAACCTTTCCATGAGTGGTTCCTTTTCCACCTCCATGTCTTCTACATCAGAGGAAGGAGGCTCAAGTGTTGATTGACGTTTAACGGGTTTTTGAAGGATTGAAGTTGGCAAGGAAGGAGCCTTATGAGGTTTAGGTTCCTCATGTCGTTTCCTGGCTGGATCAGATTGATAAGTAGTCCCAGAAAGACTAGAGGAAGAAATGGCTGGAGGATACCAAGGTTGGAGGGTACCACAGGATGATCAAAATTCAAAGGAAGCAAGAGATGCTTTCACAGGAGGTGATGGCTGGTAAGAGGCCACCACATGTCGGATGGGACGAGACGAGTCAAAAGGGATTAGGGCACCATTAGGGAGGAAGTAATTGTTTCCCCTCTGCTCTACCAACTTTTCCTTTAAGTCCTTCTGAAGTTCTTGACATCGTCCGGTTCCATGGCCTTCCCTATGACAGTAGTAACAGACCAGAGTTGATTTGGGGACAGAAGAAGGAGTTTTAGGAGTAGCTAGCAAAGAAATCTTTTGATCTATTTTGTTCTCAAAGGCTCTAAGTAACTTGGTGATTTCATCTATAGTAGTAGGTTCTCAATTGGAATTAGGATCTGCTTTAGGCCTACGATCTGCCTCCATTTTAATCATAATATTGTTTGACTCTTTAAAAGAAGGAGCATGGACTGGTTCAGTAGTTCTAGGCTTTTCAAAGGTAAGAGCAGTTTGACCTTTCATGACTTTATCCACAGTACTCCTAAGGGTGAGAAAAACAGGGAGCTTGAATCAATTATCCCTGGTGGTAATCATGGATCCAGATTTGACCAGTTCTTCTTTAATCCTTTCCTGCACAGCCAACGAAAAAGATTGGAAGAACTTTGCTCAAATTTCGTCCACTGTGTCAATGTGATTGTTTCGGATAAGATAGTTTTGAATGGGATCCCAAGACTTTCTAAAAATCTGATAGTCAGAGGCTGAAGAAATACCACCATTGGCGATCCACTGAGAAACCAGAGCATCCAAATCCTGCAGAGTAAACCTAGCCACATCTATTTTACCCCAGTATGCCAACATAGCCTCCCTGAGAAGCGTCCAGTTGTGGGATTCGAATCCCTTGAAAGACTTGATTACCTCCATAACTTCATCTGAGGAGATAAAGAATCGCAACTGATAAGCCATATCGAATTCACTAGCTCCATCTACTTCAGCAGCCATTTCGTAGGAGTCCAAGAATCGCTTGACATTTGTACCATCAAAGCCTAAGTTCTTGTTCTGGGGTTTGATCTTTACCATCTTAGGTCAAACAGAGGCGGTTGGAGTAGCGGGAGATGCCATATTGAATAACAGAGTTCCTAGGGGATCCAAAGAGCAGATTTCCAAAGTGGCTCACGAGTTTGGCAAGAGTAGGGTTTCGCCAAAAACGACAAGTATCTCGCCCGAGCGGTGCACAAATTGGGAGGACTTACTTCTAGACCAAGTTCCCTCCACCGATCGGAAAAAAGAACAAACAGAAAAAGAAAGAGAAATTGGATAGGATTTTGGAGTTGATTCTTCAAGTTGGGACTGTAAATCCCAAGGTTGCTGGTTTGATCCCGGCCCGGGGGACCAAATGTAAGACTCCAAACGGTGCTAAGCCGTGGCAGTTCTGTGGAGGGGAAAGGTGCTGTTTAGGCTGCCCTCCTAGGAGTTACAATAATATTTTAATGTAACCAGAATCAAGGTCTAGAACCTTATGGATGAGAAATCAAACTAAGAGAAGAGGATAAGAGTTGTCGGTAGCGATGGAAACAACACTATCTGAGACAAGATGGTGCAGGGAAAGACTTGAACAAATAAGTCAAGGTTTGTTCAGAGTTCAATAGAACAAGGCAGTTGTAAGTAACAACGCCCACAAGCTAATAACTCTGGTCGTCAGCAGTTGATTAGGAAAGATCAACTCAATCCCAACCAACCTCCAGGTTCTCAATGAACCTGCCCAACTCTCCGCAATCAAGCGCTTGAAGGGTACCAGATAACTGTGGGAGGCTGAACAAAACAAAAGCAATTTGTTTATGAAGCTCTAGAAGCAAATCAATAACGAATTTGAGAAAGAATATCCCAACACTTCTCAAGGAACTCAAGAATAGCGTGGCGAAATTTAACCTCAAAGAAGAAGGGAGGTATAACACTCCAGGTTTTAAGCTTAATAAAACCTCTTCAATCAAACGTGATTGGCTCCAGAAAGATGATCAAGGAGAGATCAAGACCAGTATGGTCGGAAAAAGGGATCAGAGTGGTATAACACACTCAAGAATTCAGGCAGACAGGAATTCTTCTTCAACCAGCAAGGCTATTGGTTGGTGATAAGGATCAAGGTCACAAAGGACTGAGTTTGAGTATGGAGGCTCAAAGGATCAAGGGGCAATCATAGATATACCCAGATAATTTGCTCAGATAAGTGGGGAAGGATGCCCACGGATAAATTGTTTATGATGATAGAATGATGGGATTCTCTGATGCTCCGATGATGGGATGCTGGGATGCTGGGATGCTGGGATGCTGGGATCCTGGGCCAAAAGGCAGGGGAGAGCCCCTCCTTATATGGGCAGGAGGCCCTGTTAGACTATATACAACGGATTCTACAAATAGAGCGGAAAAGGGAAGGCAACCATGTGGTCACTCGCGTTGCTCAAGGATCTGCCAAATGCTTGCGGGTGCGGTCAGGATGGATTCAGTAGATCATGGATGAGCGCCGCGCGACGGTAGCAATGAGGAGATTGGGAGGCGCAACGACAAAGACGAAGACACGCAACAACAAAGATGAGGACGTGCTATAACAACGGCGGAGATGACAAGCAACACGGATAAAGGACGCGCGACGCGCGCGGATGAAAGGAGCGCGGCGCGGCGCGGCGCGCGTGCGCGGGTAAATAATGGTTTGGATGAGCCTGAGGATAAGTTGTTTGGCCGGGCGGTACGTTTGCGCAACAGTTTATGGATTGAGGTCTTAAGGCAGCCAGGGTGTCCAGGATGGGGCACCACAACGTACAGACTGCGCGCTCCTTACTCTACCTTAAGAATCCATTTTGTGGCCGTACCCTGGGGCTTCTCTTCCAGAATTTGATCATAAAAATTCTTACTTCTCCTTTTTCCCTTTTCCATGTCTTCTTCTTTTTCCTTTTCTCCATCTGTCATTCTTCTTTATGCGTCTACTTCAACTCTCTCAAACTCAAAAACTCAACCTCTCATCTTTGTTATCATCCTTAGCTAGCTCTGTCTGGTAAGAATTCAACCCAATCTCTTTGCCTGACCATTTTTTGTACCTCAATTCTGATCTTACTCTTTGCTGTGCAAAGAATCTTCCCTCTTTTATCAAATTTTCTTTCTATCCTCAGTGTCCCTTCTCTATGAAACCTATCTCAGCTCTGTGGCGTCTTCATGTTTGTTTCTTTCTGTATTTTCTTTTTTATTTTCTTCTTTTTCTCTTCTCTTATAATTTCTTCTTGCTGATTACCGCCATTCTCTAGCCCTCTTGAAATTTTAATTTCTATTACTCTCTTAGTGAACACCAAAAATCCAACACGGTTAAAAGCCAAAAGCAATCCAAACAAACTCAACTGGACAAATGGAGGGATCAAGCACCAATGGTTTTTGCCAAATCATCCTTAAGGCTGCTCTTGAAGCTGTTCCCATACTTACAGACAAAAACTACTCTATCTGGAAGGATAAAATGTTGATGCTGCTGGAACTCAAAGGCGTCAAAGAAGCGTTGGAGGAAAATACTAAAAGTCTTGGCCCAACGGACGACTTGGAAATTTGATTCATCCTACTCTCTCAAATTGACTCAATCACTCAAAACAATGTGGTTAATCCTTCAAATATTTCTTCTGCTAAGCTCTTATGACAAAATATCAAGGAAAAATTTTCTTCTTCTCAAACTGCAAATCAAGCTTGAATCTTTAATGAGTTTCTATATCAAGAGTTCAAACAGGATGCAATAAACTCCTTCATTACAGATACTAAGATTTCCATGAAGAAAATGCTGGACATGGGAATCAATCTTGCTGATGATATACTCTCTTATCTCATTCTTTTTAAATTCCCCTCCTCTCTACAATATCTCCGGCAGCAAACCATGCATTCTGACAAAAGTATCTTGGTTGATCTTGTTCTCAACCATCTAATCTAATTAGACAACAAATCCAAATCCAAATCTAAGGAAATCAAGTTGAACAATACCGCATCAGTTGCACCTCAAAATCTCAAGAAACCTGTCCCTTGCAAATTACAATGTAAGAAAGGCTTCCATAATCCTCTGTCTCCTGATCATTCAGAAGATAAATGCTGGCACAAACATGAAAATGTTTCTCCGGACTGGTGGAAAGAATCTCAAGCCAACTGGAGAGCTCAAATGAACTCAAACTCCAAAGGAAAAGAAGTTGCCCATTACCACGCTCTGCTGACAACTTGGATAGAAGAAATCAATCCAGCCAACCAAATCATACTTGACTCTGGAGCATCATGCCATATGTTCAATTCTACCAATTTCTTTGTTCATTTTGATCACTGTTCCAATTGCGACTTCATCAAAACTGGAAAAGAAGGCTCCAAACTTTTGATTAAAGGAAAAGGAACTGTTCAACTAGTCTGGAAAAACTTGGTGGTGACTCTGTCCAACTGTTTCTACATTCCCAATCTTGTCATCAACCTCATAAGTCCTGGCAAACTAATCTTGTCAAAAGTGTGCTTGCTTGTATTGAATGGGTCTCAATTCCATCTTTACTCCTAATTGAAGCCTGTTTTCCTTGGTTTCATCCAAGTTAACCTCTTTGCTCTAAATCTTCCTTCTCTTGTAGGAGCCAATCTTAAACTCTGCCACCTCTCTCATAAGGAATTTCAAACCAAGAATCTCAAATACATTCACAAATCTCTTGGACACGCTAGTCCTTACCTTCTGAAGAATCTTTTTCCCAATCTTTCTGCCGAGTCACTCTCCAAGTTTCAATGTGTAGATTGTGTTTTTTATAAAATTTCAAAGTCTACTTTTAAAAATAATCAATTGCAAGAATCAAAACCTTTTGAACAACTTCACATCAATCTCATTGGTCCTATCACTCCCAGTTCCAGGAACCATATGAACTATACAATGTCTATAGTCAACAACCACTTGGGCTAAATTTCAGCCATTCCTCTTCAGCACAAATCCAGTGCAAGCATGCAATTGAAGATTGTCCTCAATCACAAACATCAAAAACAGGACTGTTTTTCTGCCACAATCTGCACCAATAGAGGTGGAGAATTTTCCTCCACCAATTTCAACAATTTCCTCACCTCAAACTCTATATGTCATCTTGTCACAGAACCTTACCATCACAAACACAAGGGAAAAATTGAAAGAACCAACAGGACTCTGACCAAATAAATTTGAGATATTCTTCAAAGTTCCAAGCTTCCTCACAAACTGTGGGCCAAAATCTCCATAACAGCTTGTCTCACTCTTAATCAAATTTGCAAAGATTCTCATTCTCAATTGCCCTATCAGATTTTTACCAATAAAACACTTCTGTACAGTTATTTTCACCCCATTGTTTCCAAAGTTGTCTATTTGGACATCAAAATTTCTTGTGGCAAAAAATTCAAGGTTGGAGGCCTTACAGGCACTCTTGTGGGTTACAACCCCAGATTTATATCCTATCAAATTCTTACTCCTGACAACTTAATCATCTCCTCCAAACACATAAAAATTGTCAAAGACTCTGCTCCCTTCTCTCCTCCTGCTTCCTCCTCTTATTCTAATCCTGACAACTCACTCTCAATCGAGTTAGATAATGACCTCCCTCTTCCCTCTGCTCCTTCCTCTTCCACTCCTCTTCCTCTCTGTCCTGATGAATCTCAATCTCCCTCTTCTCCTTCCCCTTCTCTTTATACTCCTCAGCCTGAGGATCCCTCCTCTAATAACTCTTCCAACTTGTCTGATGATCTGGAAATCCAGTTAGATCCAAGATACAGACTAACATATTGATCCTTACTCAATCCTCCACTCCAATACAGTTATCATCACTATTACGTCCCTAGAGCCTTTGAACAAGCAAAAAAATGTTTTGACTCCATCAAGTGGGAAGCCTCAATGGACTCCAAACTAAACGGTATAGAAAATCTTGCCGTGTGGGACAACTACAACAGACAAGAGCCTATCAACCCGCTCAATACTACCTGGGTCTATTGCCTCAAAGATAACTGCCATGGAGATCCATTAGTCTACAAAAGTTGGTTATGTGTTCAGGGCTTTGACCAAATCTACTGTCTTGATTATCTCAATACTTTCTCTCCTACAGGAAAAGCTGCTTCTCTTAGAATGGCTCTTCTCTTTGGTCTATATCATTCTCTTCCCATCAAAAAATTCAAAGTCAAAAGCACCTTCCTCCACGCCCCTCTAGCAGACAAGGTCATTATCAAGACGCCCAAGAGAAGCAAAAGAAAATCTAAGTACCTCATCCTCAATAAGTTGCTCTACAGACTCAAGAAATCTCCTGCAAATTGGTTCCACACTCTTACGTTCTGGAATTAAGAGCAGGTCTCCCACAAGTCTATTTTGGATCCTTGCTTATATATACACCCTGAAAGAAACTCTGTTTTATTCTTCCACGTCAACAACTTAATACTTGTAGGCGCAGGAGAAGACTTTCAAAATGCTTTCCTCAATTGTTTTGCAAATTCCAGTCATCATGAACCCAACACCATCCTAGGTATGAAATACGGACAAATCAACAATAAAATTCTTCTTTCTCAACAAAAACACCTCAATCATGGCCTAGAAGAAATCAAAATGAGCAATTGAAAACCTTCCTCTATTCCTCTTACCATCAATGCCAGTCTATCCCCTGCTTTGGACAAAGAACATGAAGAATTCAAATCTTTAAAAATCAACTATTGATTGGCCGTTTTTCTCATGAATTACATAGCCTGTCTCACACAACCTGACCTGAGTTTTTCTGTTTCTAGTCTTGCTAGATTCTTCAATAAACCAGGAGTGCGTCACTGGAGGGAAGTCAAACGCTTCTGGAAATATCTCAAGGCAACCAAAAACCTCAAACTCACCCTTTGAATTCACTTTCCAAGTACCCAAATCAACCAAATCAAGTTCTATAGCAATGCCACTTGGAGTGATGACCTGGAAACTCAACGCTCCCAATTAGGACATCTTTCTCTTCTCTTTGGATCCATTATCTCCTGGAGCAGTTAATGACAAAGAAACGTTACCCACTCTACGACCAAAGCTGAATTGAACCCGTTGGTAGATTCCTTTTTGGAAGCTATCTGGATGAAAGATTTAGTAGCCAAACTTTTGCAAAAAGAACTCAAACCCAGTCTTCACCATATAGATAACAAAGGCTTAGACAACAAACTCAAGAAATTTGGTTGCAACTCTAAAACTTGCCACATTGACATCAAAACCAATGCCCTTCAAGAGGAACTCTCCTCAGGCAAACTTATGGTGAAACTCATTCCCTCACTTAAGATGAAAGCAGATGGTCTCACAAAAGCTCTGCCTTACTTCACCTTATCCCATTTACTGAATCTCATTGATCTCTCTCACTCAATCGCGTTTTCAGTCATACCAGCCACGGGGAGTGTTGTAACTACTAAACATTCTCACCCACCACCTTGATCAGAATTACTGCGCCAAATTTCCTCTCTTCTTTCTTTTTCTCTTTTCCTTCACTGTCTCTCAAATTTCACACCTACAGACCGTGCGCTCCTTACTCTACCTTAAGAATCCATGTTGCGGCCATACCTGGGGGCTTCTCTTCCGGAATTTGATCATAAAAATTCTTACTTCTCCTTTTTCCCTTTTCCATGTCTTCTTCTTTTTCCTTGTCTCTGTCTGTCATTATTCTCTATGCGTCTACTTCAACTCTCTCAAACTTGCAACCTCAACCTCTTGTATTTGGTCTCATCCTCAGCTATCTCTGTCTGTTAAGACATTGACCCAATCTCTTTTCCTGACCATTTGTTGTACCTCAGTTCTGATCTTACTCTTTGTTTTACAAAGAATCTTCCCTCTTTTATCAAATTTTCTTTCTATCCTCAGTGTCCATTCTCTATCAAACCTATCTCAGCTCCACAGCATCTTGATGGTTTTTTCTTTATGTCTTTTCTTTTCTATTTCCTTCTTTTTCTCTTCTCTTATAATTTCTTCTTGCTGATTACTGCCATTCTCTAGCCCTCTTGAAATTGTAATTTCTTTTACTCTCTTAGTGAACACCCAAAATCCAACAGATGGCAAAGTTTGCACCAAGCCATACTCCAAGACTATGGTTTTTCCCTGTTCCCACCAAATAGGTGACCATCTAGCATTCAGAGGATCAGTGGTACCTGAAGATTTTCATCCTCAGTTGAGGTTGGACTATGAGCCTTGCAGTTCTAGTTCTGTAAGTTGGCTTAAGTTGGATTTTTCAAATCACTATGTGATTAATACTTTTTGATTGATCATTCCTAATTCACTAATGGTTGATCCTTTTGAATTTTTGAAGTGCAAAGTGGAAAAAATGCTGAGAATTCCTCAGTTACGTGAAAAAGTGAATGCAATGATCTTGGAATCTCCAGATCATGAGAAAGGAGGCCTATTGAAGTATATCATTTGGAAGATCACAAAATATTGATCAAAGCCAAGACTTGAACCTAAAGTCTTACAATCAAGTAGGGGCTGGAAAAAATTGACGGATACATGGAGAGAACCATTTTGGTTTGAGCATTTTGAAAACAACTTGAGCGGGAAAATAGGACTGGAAGGGTGCCAAATAATAAAAGAAGAAAGATTGTAATTCTTTTCTTTTGGAAAATTTTCATTTTTTGGGTTTAATGAACTAACTAACTAATGATGAATTGTTAGTCAAAGTTGGCAGGATCATAATCTTAATTTCATAGTTCAGAGGAAGAGACTGAAAGTGAATTGGGATCACTTAATTTTGAATTGGAATCCTCTTCAGAGGAAGACAAAGTGCAGCAAATCTCAACCAGAAGCTCATCTTTGGTGAGTATTCAGCTCATTTATGTGATTGAAGAAATGAATACTAAGTTATTTTTGATGATAGGAAGCAAAAGTGAAATACCTCAATCAAATACCCAAGAAATTCCATAAGTTCTTGGGTGAGTTTTGGGATTCAATTGGAGATGGGAATTGCGGATTTAGATTCATTGCTAAATATCTTGGTTAAAATGAACATGGATGGTTTAAAGTGAGAAAGTAAATGATTGAAACATTAGAAAAACATAAAGCAGGCTACATTAAGATGCTTGGTGGTGCAAAAGAGGTAGAAAATATTAAAAAAAGTCTTGATGTTGAAGACATCAATCAAAATATTCCCTCTTCAAAATGGTTGGCTAAACTAGATATGGGACAAATATTAGCAGACACATACACAAGAACTATATGTTTCATTTCATTGGAGTCATGTGGTTCTTATAATCCAATGAAAAATAGTGTTAAAGATCAATCAGACCCTATTTATGTTTCCTTTGTAAACAATAACCACTGGGTTCTATTGGTACTTGAGGGAGAAATGATTCCAATCCTTCCCATTGTATAAAAACTGTGTTCCTTGATTTCTAAAAAATCCTCTTGTTTGGTTGATCATCTCAAAGATCAGCTGAAAATGTATTCTATATTATAGAGATTACAGAATTTGAATTCATTTCATAATTGGGTTTCATATAAATTGTAATTCTAATGCAGCTAACAAGTTCTATTAATGTAAAGGGTTATCACATTTTGAACATCATTATGTTGAGTTTTTTGAGTTAAAATCATTATATTGAGTTTTTTGAATGAGATTTTAATGGTAAGTCAGTTCAACTTGTGTTGGGCTGATTACATCATAAGGAGTATTTTACTCCTTATGATGGGATAAGCTTAACACAAGTTGAACTGGTTTTTTTGGTGTTTTTAGTTTAGGGCTAGTCTAGTTAATTGTGTTTTTTTTTGTTCTTTTTACTTTGGGGCTATTCCATTGGATAGTACCAGTTTTTTTTTTTTTTTATTTATTTATTTTTATTTTTTTTTAAACCAAAAATGAAAAAAAAATTTCTCCTGGTTTGTTCAATTGATCAATTGAAAAGTAGGCCCCTTCCCCTTCACCTCCTTTTGCCAGTCAATCAATTGATCAGTAGCCCCCCCCCTTCACTACCAACTCCTCCTCCTGATGCTGTTTCTGTTTGATTGACAGGGAGGATGGGGGGGAATGATGTCCTTCCCCCCTTTCACCTCCTCCTCCCTGATAACTAGAAATGGGCTGAAAATTGATTTTTTTTGTAGGAGAATTCCCTTTAATGTTTTTTTATTTTCTATGTTTGTTGATCACCTATATTGATAATACTGTACTAATGAATGTTTTTTTTTGTATTTTTTTTGATTCCATGCAATGCAACACAGGTTTCCACCCCTTTTTCAGCCAATTCTTTGCCCACTAAACTGAAAATGCTATAAAATCATTTGATTCCTTTCTTGATCCTCACCCCAATTGAAGTATTTGGATGGGAGGGAACAAGATGGGAGCAAATGAGTTGAAAAGCATACAGAGAGGTGGGAAGAAGCGGGCTCATCAGCAAAAGAGGGCTCAAAAACAAGATTCTGAAATCTCTTTTGAGATCCATGAGGGAGGGAACAATGAACTAGTTGTGTGGTCAGAGAAAAAACTATTGCCTTTGGATCTGTATCCTTCCAACACTGCCAAAAAAAGAAAGAGCTGTTGAAAATTCTCCCCTGAAGAGTTTGAACAGGCCAAACAGAAGATCAAACACTTCCATTTCTTCTCCTCTGGAACAGTCTTTGTTCATGATCAATCCAATCATGAGGCTCTGGTGGCAATAATCAAATTTATCCCTTTGAATAAAATCTTGGAGGAAGATAAGAAGAAAATCAACTTTGTGACAACTCTCCTTCACCAATCAAAAAAATTTGTCAACACAGTTGGTCCCTCAAGATCTTGGGGTGGAAAAATGTGGGAAATTGGATGGAAAAAATCAATCACCCCTCTGAATTATTTGGACAATATTGGAAGGAAGCTTCCATTCAATCTTCTCCTCAAGATTATACTTTTCTCAAACTTAGCTTGGAAAAATAATCTCAAATCCTAGGCCAAATGTTCAGAAAATTAGTCAAACTGGAACATGATTCCAACAGAGGAACCATACTAGAAAACAATATACCCTTTTTCTCTTCATTGGAATTTGGATCTGGCCTCACTCCTTTTGACTGATCCCCTAACATCACCTTCACCTCAGAATCCTTCTAAAAATCTCCCCATATTGACAAAGGTGATGCCTCCTCCTATTACTTTTTAATGGTGGTCCCAACCAAAAAATTGGATGGAAAAATTATCAAAAATGAGGGAGAATATCAAGTATCCAATGGCCAATTCATTTTCCCTGATTTGGGATTTGGAATTTATTTTAAAGAGAAAGGTATTGTGAAAATGGTTTGGGTGGGAAACTAGTACAAGCACTGTAATTTTCCTACTGTGGATACTGCCACCCATACTAGGATGGCTATGTCTTGTAAAATTAACAAGACCACTCTAAACACATGCAAAGACTTAAAAATTTTTCAAATATATTCTATACCAAAGAATGTAAATAAAAATAAAAAAACATTTTTTCATTGGTGGGGTTAAAAATAGGCTCAAACATTGTTGTATTTGAAAATAATTTTTTTTGTTTTTATTTTTAAAACTTTTATGAAAGCAAGTATTTTACAAGCCAAGAAATTGAATGATTTCCTTTATTTCATCAACAGTTCTACTGCTACCAATACAGGTCATGGCTACCAATAACCTATCTTTTTTTCTGTGGCTAGCCTTTCCCTCTCCTTTTGGAGTTTGTCTTCCTCTCAATCCTTCTCCTTTTCCACTTTTTGAAACTCCAGCTCAGCCTGTTTCATTTTCCACTCAGCATGTAACTTTTGTGGATGAGCCAAACTCTCAGCTTTCTGCTTTTGAAAATCCATAGCCAGTTTAAAATCCCACTTCTCCTTTTCAAATTGAATTTTTTCAGATTCAATTTGTGATTTGACTGTTTTTTGGAGGGGAATAGGAATGAGCTTGATTTTGAAAGCAAGGAGAATCCAATGCACTTACTTGAATCTTTCTTCTCCATGATATCCTCAAAGCCAGAAAAATTTGAAATGTTTCTCCTCTTTTGAAAGCTATTGGGGTTGAGGTTGATGGAATTGAAGGCCTTTTGCTTGCCCTTTGCAGAGGAGGTTATTGTGGGAATTTCATTGCTCTCATTTGAAGGGGATGTGAGAGGCCCCATTGGCTTGAGTATTTGTCCATTTGGGAATGGATGAGGCTGTTTTTTTACAATCTAAATCATTCAGGATTAACCAGAAAGAAGATAAAAGAACTTTGTTCCTTACTTGAGCAGATTTTGATAGTAGTGGCAATACAGGAATAACTTGCTCCTCATTGGCCAAGTTGTCAAGTTCTTCCACCCCAGGAATAAAGCAATCCAAAGAAGGCAGTGAGGGGTCCAAGAAAGGGTTTGAATTGTTGATCAAAACCAATGTAGACATTATTGGAGCTGGTTCTGTTGGAATATCCTCCTCCACATCAGATTTGGGCCACTCATAGGTTTCATCAGGATCATCATTGCTAGGCTGAGCATCCACAGTCAGGTCCTCAGCATCAACTGAATCTGATTGTTGGGCATCAAAAGCGGCTAAAGGGGGGATATTTACCTTCTTTCCAAAGATTTCATCCATTTGAATATAAAAAGGACAAATGCAGTCCAACATATCAACCACCAAGTTTATTCCCTTTGCTTTATTGGAGTTGGTGATAACAAAGCCAGTGGAAATTGACATTGAGTGGGCTTTTTTGTACTAGGTTTTCTAGCTCTTGAATTTCTCCCACATCTCTTTGGTTGAAAGATCCAGCCTACCTTTGGTTTTATTCTTAATTTCATTGGCCATCAGGAGATAGTCATTAACCTTAGAGGATGGAGTTTGGCCAACTCATGTTTCATTGTTGGATCAAAAGCAAGCATCATAGTTGGAGGGGATTTTGAGCCAGTTTACAAGGATGATGTGATCAGCTCTCCTGAGCTGACTTGAGCCTTTGGAAGCTGATGGGGGAGGATTTTTGGATGTTGAGTTCCTGGGGGATGTTTGCTATGGTCCATTGGATTTTTAGTGGACTTGCGGGGGGAGTTTTGCTGAGGGGCCATTTGAAAAGAGTAAGAGGCATGGAGGGATGAAGCAATGAAGCAATGAAGTGATGAAGGGATGTGTTGAAAGCGGGATGAAGTGATGAAGAAATGAGAGTTAGGATGTGACAAAAGCAGGGATGAAGTGATGAAGTGATCAGAGGATGGGTGTGATGAAAGCAATAATGTGTGAGAAATTGATGAGAGTGATGAAGCAATGAGATTGATGAAGCAATGAGAGTGATGAAGTGATGAGAGTGATGAAGCAATGAGAGTGATGAAGCAATGAGAGTGATGAAGTGATGAGGATAGCAATGAAGAGATGAAGAGTGATGAATCAAATTTTTTGGATGAGGTTGGAGGTAGAATTTTTCCAATGAGGTCAGAGGTTGAAATGAGGGGTGATGATGTGGAATGATGGGTTGAGGTGGTGAAAGCCTGTAAATGCTTTATTTGAAAAAACCCATCTACTTTCAGGTAACTCTTACATGTCTGATGTGAAATAAGTTGGTTTTTTGATTTTTAATGGCATATTTGGGTTGAAACCCACCATTAAAAAATGGCAGGTTTGCTTAACTTTGATGCACCCTATTGAAAGATGTTGAAATTCTGACTTGTATGGTAATTCAGATAAAGTCATCTTATAGCAGGAGTTCCAGAAAGTTGGAACATCAGGGGAGGGCCTCTTACTGCAATGAATATTTAATCATCCTACTACTTCCTCAAATTCTTTTTTACATGTTTGGCTTGCATTGATTTACTTGATGATAATTCTGAGTTGATTAATACCATCCGTAGATATCACCATTCCATCCATCACTACCAGATTTATAACATGGGCTTCACATCTAATATGGAAATATTTTTCTTGATCAGGAAGTGAATGATTTTGATGTTCCAACAACATGATCTTGAGGCAAGGCAACATCATTGGAACTGGAATTATCCAATTTAATGACAGATTCCTGAAAAAAAATGCAAAAAAATACTCAGAAAAATAGCATTGGGATAATAAATGTTTAATCTGATTATCACAGAAAAATAATCCAACCTTATCAATAGTTTTCCATTTGTGCTTGGTTTTCATTAAACTTTCACAAATTGCTGAACCAGTATGGGGTGAAGGAAGTTACTTAAATTCAATACTATTTTTGACAAGATTCCACACTTCATTTATGTAATGGAAGGTGAAAAAAATGTAACCACCATTTCAAGCTGATGGCCAAACATCTGTAGTTAAAGCCAATTTGAGACATTATCATTTTTTTTTTTGAATTTCTAATTTGAGGTTTTCATAAATTTCCATGCAATTTCTTTGCATTTTAGTTCTGCCAGGAAGTCTCCTGATGCAAAGGCTAGTGTTTTTGTATCATTTTGCACCCAAAAACACTAGAACAACAAGACTCCAGGCGGTGGAAGCAGAGGTGGCAGGCCACTGCCTCCTCCCACTCCAACATGCACCACTCACTGCATGGTGTATGGTACCCAACATGATGACTTGTTGGAGTCACCAATGCCCTTCAAAGGCTTCAGGCCTTGACTTATGGAAATCAAACAATGCAATAAAGGGAAAAAGGGGGTACCCATGGATCAGCCCACCATCTAAGAGAACCAACCAAACCCATACCTGCACCCACAGCAGCTTGAGTTAGGTCGGGTCAACAAAAGGTTTTTCTGAAGCCCCTTTACCCAAACCCGGATAGATACCCACCGGGTCCGGGTATTCCGAGGGTCGGCCCGACCCATGCACATCCCGACCCACAACCACTGATCAATCCATGCAAGTTGCTTTACCTGAGCTGGGGAGGCTGGCCGCTGGCATGGCCTCCGATCGGGGTCGCTGATCACCGGGCCAACCGAGTTTCTGGTATATGCATATGTATGTAATATGTCCGGTCGTTCCCTCAACCCTGTTTTCGGACGAGCGTTCTCATGACGGCTTTAGCTTCTCGGCCAGCCCCCCCCCCCCCCCCCCCCCCCCGCTTTTCCAGATTCTATAGGGTTCATCTTTGGGGGCCTCTGGACTACTTGCAGTCTTCGCCACCTGACGATAGCCATGGCAAATTCAAACAAGGTAGATTTTGAAACATTTCGAGATGAGCGAAAGGCGTCCCAGGAACCTAGATCTTCCATACTTGTCTTATCTCGCAACGATGTGGCTCAACTGCTCGATCTAATTCCTTCCTTTTCATTGGTGAGCGTAGGACTTTGGAAGTTTTCCTGCCTCTACTACATGGCTGTGCCGTCAGCTCTTTGGCACGTTTGCTGAGACTGAGCTGGATTTAATGACCATCCCTGGTTGTTGGCCACCACCAATCTGTCTTGGATTTCTCCAATCATTCAGTTGAATGGTTCTGCCAAAGTTTTCAAGGCACTGGTGGAAAACCAAGTCGAATGCCCCGAACGATCGACCCTAAGTTGTCCGCAACACGATCTTCTAGTAATGCCTGCTCAATTGAAATGGTGTGAGGTGCGTATACACTTCCACTGAGCCCTAATTTTGCTGGAGCCGACCCAGGTGGGATTGGGGTGACCTCTGGACGGTTCGATTGATTTTATTTTCCTTTTGTACGAACTGCCATGCATACGTTCAATAACCTGGCCCTACTTCACTCCGGCGAAATTTGATGTTTTGATTTGACAATCAAAGCAATCGAGCACTTCTGTCAAAGTGGTTAGTGTGCCTCGTCGAGCGACAGGAACCGGATGTTCCGCCTCTACCCTACTTTTTGACGACCAGACTGGTCGCTTGAAATCTATAATTAACGCTGATCTTCTAACAGCCGCTCGTACCGCGTCAGTCCCTAGAAGCCTTTTTTTTTTCCCGGTGGGGGAGGGGGCGTCCCCGGCTCAATACATTCTTCTCATGGAAAGCGCCTCTTCTGTGCTGTAGGGCGGGGTCTGCTTTGGCCACTGCAATTCTGGCCACTCCAAATATTGAGACAGTCATCATTTTCGGTACTGGCCTTCAGGCGGAGTGGCATGCTCGTGAGTACGATGAAAAATTTGTTTGCACATCTCAGATCAATATTCTCATTTTCCTTGACAGTTTGCATTGTATTCATTGACATTTACGGTGTCTGTTCATAGGCCTGATCACGCCTATGTTCAATACAATCACTACGCTAGCATTTGTGGGGCGGAGCCATACAGATCAAAATCGATCGCAGTATCTCATTAACACTGTCAAATCACTTTGTGAAGACTGTCCTGGACGTGACGTTAGCCAATTAACTGTTCAAATATTTCAGCAGGAAGCCTTCAAATCGACTAATTTGATCCAAAAAGCTGATGTGATTTGCACGTAAGTGTAGTTGTAATCAAAATATAAAATTGGAAAATTCATGAAGCATACCACAAACGAAAGCTGTTCGGGCAAATTGATAGGTTGGAGAATTGATTTTTACTGACCTCTTTATGATTTAAAATTTAATTTAACAGTTGTACACCCTCCCGGGAGCCTCTCTTTGCGGCGGATGAACTTTCGGCTGATAAACCAGTTCATATCAACGCCATCGGGTCATACAAGCCTAGCATGATGGAATTTGACCTCTCACTCTTGAATCAAAAACAGCAGCAATCTCAACCATGTAACTTTAAGGGGCCTAGTCTAGGGCCTGTGATTGTCGACTCCAAGGCAAGCTGTATGGACGAGGCTGGTGAAATAATATCCCTCTTGGGTAGAACCTCAGAACTTGATTGGAGTGATGTCCGGGAACTCGGAGAATTGTTGGTCGTGCCAGAAAATACACATTCCCCGTCTTACGACTGGCAAAGAATGGATCGCATACGACAAATGACTCCGAAGCTCGACGGGAACGTGACTCTGTTCAAGAGTGTCGGAGTAGGTGTACAGGATACAATTATAGCCGAACAAGTTCACAAACTTGCTCTTGAATCTCGATCATCGATTGGTCAAAGGGTGCCTTTTTGAGTTAAGTTCGATTCAAGCTAGTTTTAACTAGCATGGCTGTTGGCTGCGCAGGTCTTGATTATTACTATAAATTTCTTAGTCCTTCGATCACCAACTATGTAGGCATTTTTGTTATCCAAATGCCAATCAAATCTGAAAAGAAAGTAAAGTCCATACACCCAATTGTGAACATCTTTATGTCGTAATTTTACATACTTGTATATGTTGACACAGGGAACAACAGCACGCATATCAACGTGTCAATTTAAGTGACGATAAATCCATGAAGAGGCATGAAAAAAAGCAGCGT
The DNA here is from genome assembly GCA_025617555.3 of Puccinia polysora. Lineage (NCBI taxonomy): Eukaryota > Fungi > Basidiomycota > Pucciniomycetes > Pucciniales > Pucciniaceae > Puccinia > Puccinia polysora. Next base: position 21,560,810 of record CM062618.1, on the reverse strand, counting down.
ACAAGGGAGTACCTTGAGAATAGAGCGTGCGTAACAAGTTTGTTAGGGTTCAAACCGTTGCAAAATGACCACAGTATCAAGTGTCAACTTTACCGGTTGATTCCTAGAGTGATGCTCAAATACCAATGCCTTGTGAAAGTTTTGAAAAGCTCTCTATTGAACCTGATAGGAGATGTTCTTCATTTTGGATGCAATGTTGGACTTGTAAATTTTTTCAAATCGAGCTTTGGATTAAGTCAACTTTGGGGACATGGCATCTTACTCGGATATTATGAGTTTTGGATTGATTTAGGTTATAAGATGTTTCTATATTGTCTCATAGGGAACCTTACCCTCAGTTGAATATGGATTTGCAAGCCCATTAAGATCAAGCAGCTTCAAGGGAAACATGGCTAAATTGTTTTTGTAGCAGTTCTTTCCTGGAAAGTTTAAGGGGGGCTTGTGATTTTAGCAATCTGCATGGTAAATCTAAATCAGGAAGTTCTTTGAAAAAAACTAGAATTTTTTTGGGGGGTGATGTTAAATTCACGGCTCCAACCGTGTGGTAGTTGTTTAGGGTCCTGCATGGCTCAAATGAGCCATGGGGGGCCCTACACGGCTCAAATGAGCCATGGGGGGCCCTGCACGGCTCAAATGAGCCATGGGAGGCCCTACACGGCTCAAATGAGCCATGGGGGGCCCTACATGACTACAAAGGGCTGTTTCAAACATGCGCAACCCCTGGGGGGTTGTGTAGGAGCCGTGTTTGGGGGTGCACAACCCCCTGGAAGTTGTGCCAGAATTTTGGGCACCCTCTGGACCACACTTGGTTTCTGTCAACCCAAATTTGGGATTAATGCATACTTTGTGGGACTGTTGTTCCGCACCTAGCAATCCCAAAGAGACATTAAAGTGAAACCAAAGTGAAATTAAAGTGAAAACTGAAATCATAAATCATATAAAATTCTGCAAACAATTCTTTCTCAACTCAAAAGTGAGCAAACGTTGTTTGATCAATTGAAAGTTGGATTGAATACTGAAGTATACCATTGCATTTTTTTGCATGGGAACAGTGGCAAGCCCTCCTTCTTCTGACATGGCTGTGTGGAAGGTCTACATTGATAGTGCCGTCAACAAAGCTTTGGAAAAAGAAAAAAAGGATTTGGGTAATGAAACATTGGAAGCTCCAATTGCATCCTCATCAAGGGTGACAATTGAGCAACAAAATGATTCACAAATGGACATGACCCCTGGTGGTGAGTAACATTTTATGTTACTGGTCTTTTCCCTATTTAATTTGATTGAAACTGATGGAGTGCATGCCATAAATATAACTATGTAACTATGGCAGATCCACTTGACCCACCTCCCTTGAGAGCTTTTCCTACTAGGGAAGAGGCACAAAACTATTGTCAAACATGGGCAATGAAGCATGTTTATGCTTTAAAAGTTTTCAACTCAAAGCATGACCAATATGTGGATTTAGCCTATAATAGACATGGTTCCTATTCAGGAAATCTTCTTACCAAATGGTCTAGACAAACTCACACAAGGAAGGTTGGGTGAAATTTTTTAATCCATGCAAGTCTCACAAAGGCAGACCCCTTGTGGCGCCTCTCCTACAAAAAAACACAACATAACCATCAACCATCTGAACATCCCTCTGTGCATCCTCAACTGAGGAGAATCTTGGGGGTGGCCTTAGACAATCTAGTAGAAGGCATGAATGATGGTCTCAATACGTTACAACTGAAGAGAAAATTGAGCAAGATTGATGGGGTGGATTATGCTGATGTCCAAACAATCTATAACACTAAGCCAAAGGTCACGCTCACAGCACTAAAGGAAAAAAGCGTTATGGAGGTACTCTATGAACAGCTTGAAGAAACAAGTTGGATTCACCAGTCAAAGTTCAGTGGAGAGGGTCACTTGGAAGCCCTGTACTTAGCACATCCAGAGGCATTAAAGCTTTCAAAACAATTCCATCATATTTCTATGTTCATTGTACTTATAAGACAAATAAGTGCAAAAATCCACTATTGAATGTTGTAGGAATGACAGCCAATTGCAAAAATTTCAAAAAATCTCTTGTTTTTATAACAAAAGAAATGTTTGAGTTCCACATTTGTTCTGTAAATTCATTAAAGGAGTTGGCTTATGATCCTGAGAGACTTCCAAAATTCTTTGTGACAGACCATGAGAAAGCTCTGGTTTGTGCTATTGAATCTAGTTTCCCTGAGTCATCAAGACAATGTTGAACTTGGCACTTGTCTAAAAACATACAAGCAAACTGTAAAGTGCACTTTTTTAATGATGTTGAAGGATGGAAAAGCTTTATGACTCTGTGGGCAAAGTATGGGGCCTCAAAGACCACGGAGGAGGCAGAGGTCAATGATGCCAAACTCAGAGTAGGTCCAAATCACTGCTTCTTATTCTTCCTAGGTTTGGGTTCTGACCTTTTGACTTGTATAGTGTTTTTTGAAAGACTATGAGGATGTACTTGAGTATATGGAAAATAACATTTTCCCTATCAAAGAGAGGTTTGTAACAGTGTGGACTTGTATAAACCCAGATTTTGGAAACAAAAAAAAATCTTGGGTTGAAGGGGCCCATGCAACTCTCAAATGATTCCTTTCAAACTCTTTGGGAAACATGTTGGATGTTTGGAAAATCCTTGACAGAATAGTTTTGAATCAAATTAAATCATTTCATGCATCACTTTATGAATCTTGAATTAAGTTAGGGAAAGTTCTTCCACCTGAACTGTTACCATTGGGTTACAAATTTTCTTTAGAGGCAATTCATCTTGTTAGGGAACAATTCTAGAAGTTCAAACGTGATCATGATGGCAAAGTGTGCACCAAGTCATATTCCAAGACTATGGGTTTTCCCTGTTCCCACCAAATAGGTGACCGTCTAGCATTCAGAGGATCAGTGGTACCTGAAGATGCTCATCCTCAGTGGAGGTTGGACTATGACCCTTGCAGTTCTAGTTCTGTAAGTTGGCTTAAGTTGGATTTTTCAAATCACTATGTGATTAATGAATCCTAATTCACTAATGGTTGATCCTTTTGAATTTTTCAAGTGCAATGTCAATGAAATGCTAAGCATTCCTCAGTTATGTGAAAAAGTGAATGAAATGATCTTGGAATCTCCAGATCATGAGCAAAGCGGACTATTCAAGTATATCATTCAGAAGATTACAAAATATTGATTGAAGCCAAGACTTGAACCTAAAGTCATACAATAAAGTAGGGGCAGGCCAAAATTGACATATACGCGGCAAGAACCATATTTGTTTGAGCTTGTTGAAAAACAAATCAAGGGGGAAAAAAGAACTAGAAGGGCTCCAAAAAAGAAAAGACAAAAGATTGTAAGTCTTTTCTTTTGGGATATGTTCATCTTATTGTTTTAATGAACTTAGTTAATAACTAATGATGAATTGTTTGTCAAATTTGGCAGAATCTGAATCTGAATTTCATAGTTCATAGGAAGAGACTGAAAGTGAATTGGGATCACTTAATTTGGAATCAGAATCCTCTCCAGAGGAAGAGAACATGCAGCAAAGCTCAATCAGAAGCTCATCTTTGGTGAGTATTCATTTCATTGATCCAATTAAAGAAATGAATACCAAGTTAGTTTTAATGATAGGAACCAAATTTGAAATACCTCAATCAAATACCCAAGAAATTCCATAAGTGCTTGGTTGAGGTTTGGGATCCAATTGTAGATGGGAATTGCGGATTTAGAGTCCTTTCTAGATCTCTTGGTTATGAAGAACATGGCTGGGATAAAGTTAGGAAGTAAATGATTGAAACATTAGAGAAACATAAAGCATGCTACATTAAGATGCTTGGTGGTGCAAAGGAGGTTGAAAAGATTAAAAAAAGACTTGATGTTCAAGAAATCAATGAAAAGATTCCCTCCTCAAAATGGCTGGCTAAATTAGACATGGGTCAAATTATAGAAGACACATATTCCAAACCTATATGTTTCATTTCATTTGAGTCATGTGATACTTATAATCCAATGAAAAATGGTGTTATGGATCAATCAGATCCAATGTTCATTTCCTTTGTAAACAATAACCACTTGGTTCTATTGGTACTTGAAGGAGAAATGCTTCCAATCCTGCCCATTGTAGCAAAACCACATTCCTTGATTTCTAAAAAAGCCTCTGGTTGGGTTGATCATCTCAAAGATCAACTGCAAATTTATTCTAGATTGTAATAGACTTTAACTTCATTTCATCATTGGGTTTCATACAAATTGTAATTCTAATGCAGCTAACAAGTTCTATTAATATAAAGGGTTATCACATTTTGAACATCATTATGTTGAGTGCTTTGAGTTAAAATCATTATACTGAGTGTTTTGAATGAGAGTTTAATGGTAAGTCAGTTCAACTTGTGTTGGGCTGATTCCATCACAAGCTTAACTTATGTTAAGCTTGGGATGGGATCAGCTTAGCACAGTTTGAACTTGTTTTTTTTCTGGTGTTTTTACTTCAGGGCTGGTCAAAAGACTTGTATTTTTTTGGGCAATTTCACTTAAGGGCTGGTGAAAAGACTTGTTTAATTATTGGGCCCTTTTACTTTAGGGCTAGTCAAGTTGAAATTACTTTAGGGCTAGTCCATTTTCTTGTGTTTTTTTTGGATATTTTTACTTTAGGGCTAGTCCATTGGATAGTACCAGTTTTTTATTTTGATTTATTTATTTATTTATTCATTTATTTTGTTTTTTTTTTTAACCAAAAAATGAACATTCTTTGATTTTTTGGTTGATTTCTGTTTTTTGGAAGGTTTATTTAGTTTAACAGTTGTGTTATTACCCTTTCATTCCTTTTCCTCTTTTTTTTTTTTTTTTTTTTTTTTTTGCTCACCGCAGTCCGGTGCCATGTGGGATGCCACACAACTACACTCGAGCCGTGTACAACTTTACAAAGCTTGAATGTAGTTGTGTGGAGTTCCACACGGCGGCAGACCAGGCTGGGTGGGCTGCACAACTCCGTGAGCCGTGGAGGGTTGTACACGGCTTGAATTGGACCTGTGTGGCATGCCACACGGCCCCTTTTAAACTGTGTGCACTTCTCAATGAGCCGTGAATTTTACATTACCCTTTTTTCAAAAAAAATAAGTCAAAAATTAAGGGCCACTTCCTATGCTGGGTTCCAAATCTACTACCTGTTTTGGTGTTTTTTCCTTTTTTCCCATTTGTTTTCTGGGAGTAGCCCCCTCAAATTTTCTATTCATTTGGAAACTCAAGGGAAAGCCCATTGTCGCTCTTTGAAACCAGATACAATTAGGGAATATCAGAGTTAAAATTTTGAAAAATATGAATAGCTTATTTCAGGAAAAATATTAATTTTTCAAAAACAAAATTTTATCAAAATAAGAAATGAATCAATGCTTTAACTGAAAAAAATAAAATTTTGAAAAAAAAAATTGATGGCCTGAAATCAGCCATTTAATTTTTTGAAAATTTTAACATTGATACACCCTATTGTCCTAGATCTGATCTCAACATTTAAATTCATCCTCAGGGCCTATTCTTAGAATTGAAATCATGACAAAAAATCAAAAACACACTAATTTATTAGTGCTTTCTAACAAAAAATACTAACTCAAAGGTCTGAAAACCATCCAATTCAAATTATTTGAGTCATTGATTTTTATGGGTTTTGAACCTCCTGCATTAATTTGAATCAAAGACTTTGGAATTTAAAACTATTTGAAAACAAAGACTCTCTCAAGGAAAGTTCATTTATTTTATTATTGATCACCATTTGACTTTTCTTCTCAAAATTTATCTATAATTATAATTTCTTCATCATCAACAACATCTCTGCTTATTTCAATATTTAAAGGATTGTATCTGATGGCATTGAATGAACTCCACAACTAATAATAATACTTAGGAGCACATTTTAATTAAATTCCTTAGAAATCCATACTTTCTTCACTTTGAATTTGCATTGCATTGCTTACAAATTTCCATTTGCATTACTTGACCTTTGAATCAATATCAATAGTTCTTTGACCCAAGCAATTAAAATTTTTATGATCCTTTGATTTTATTCATTATTATTTGGATTTGAATCAGCATTAACTGTCAGACACATGTCTTTTTCATTTTATGTAGTATTATTCTGGTGGTAATTTTTGAATAAAGGTGTATTTCAGCCTACTAAATGGAAAGGTCCTTGATCCCTTTTAGCTACCAGAGGCTCTATTGAATTAAAGCAAAATGATTTTATTCTTTTTATCCTTTATATCTTGAAAAAACATAAATGCAAGACTAAATTGGTTTGGTATAGATTGATAGGTATATTGAAGGGTAAAAATAAATTGGTTGAAAGAGAGGCCATAGCACTTTGTTGTGTGTAAAACACTAATATTCCAGGCTATATTGGGAAGATAAAGGGTTTTCTAGTCCTAAATCTAACTGAAGGCTCTTAAGATAGGGTGTTCCTTTGTGGATATATCAAATCAACAATTCATTTGAGTGAGATAGGTAGGTGATAATTTAGTAAAAAAAGGGTCCTCAATACCTGCAAATAGAATAATGGGTATTTCAGTAGCCAAATTTTAAGTTGAGGGGATTCTTTGATATGGTGAAATTTATGTAAAAAAAATTGAGGCAAGATTCCTTTATGCAAGGTAAATACATTTACCATCATCACTTCTATTAATTATAAGTACTTCATAACTTAAGTAAAGTTTCTGATTTTATGTATGATTGATTGTGGGGATTGATTCAGATTAAATGAAGCAGGTATCTATCCCTGTGGATTTATACAGGGTAAATCTTGTTGTATCATGAAAAAAAAATGTTTTCTCCCATTCAGTAACCCTAGAAAGGTGGTGAATTTTCTTATATCAATTTCCTATTTTTAACTTTACATAAGTTTTTGTATCATCAGGATAATTTAATTTTATTAATATTTTTCGAAATCTTCTTTCATTAAGAAATTGGCCATAAATATAAAATTTTTGTAATGCCTTATAGTATACTCATGTGAATAATTGAAAATTCAGTTGTTTCATTTTCTAATTTTGGTGGTAAGATATTATTAGACATGAGGAATTCCCACCTTTGGGTGAGCGAGGTACTGAAAATATCCCAGAATAATGTTTAAAAATAATACTTTCATTAATTTTTAAGTCTTTTATCACACTTGTGAAATTTTTAATTTTATTTTGGGCATTATTTTTTTGACCTCCCCAACCCTTAAACTCATGGGTAAACTGCATCTCTACAAAAACAAAACTAAACAGGTATTTACTTAAATCCATGGGGTTTTCAGGAAATTTTAAATTTTAAAATCTGAGGTCACATACACATAGCTGGGTTTCAAGAAAAACCATAAAAAGTACTAAAGAGGCATTGAAGTATTTTAAGTCCTTCAAAAATCTATCCAAAAAACCAATTTTCCAGAGTTTATTTTGGGACCATTTCTATTTTATTTTTGCTTAATTTTTTTATTTATTCTTAATTGGAACAAAATTTTGAAATCAATTGAAGATATATAAATTATTTTTTGGAGATTTTTAGGATTTTTCTGGCCTCCAAGAATTTGGAACCAATTCAAAAAAATGAAAAAATAACACATTGTTTTCAATTTTTTTTTTTCAAAATTATGCTTCAAGATTTCTTTCAACTTTATTTTTCAGTCCTTTAGACAAAAATTAAGATGTTAAAACATAAATAAATATGAATTTTTATGGGGATTATTACCCCTTAAATTATTGTTCACAGTGAAAAAAATTCAAAACAGAAGAAGGGTTCAGCATTTTTGAATGCATCAATTGTCATTTTTTATACAATATATATATATATAATATGACTGATTAAAAGAATTATTCCAATTCTATATTTTTTATTATAATTCTTGTTTTCCTTTGAGTGAACAAGGCCTCATCAAAAAGATCCAAATTCTTCTGAAAAATTGTCTTCCAAGATCTGGAATCCTTGGTTACAAAGATTTTCCAAACTGAATCTAATCTAGGGGTTTGGAAAGGATCAGAGTTAAACTTCAAAAAGCTATAATTTTAAATTATTCTAAAATAATCAGGCAGATAACAGAAAATTATGAATTTGGAGTGGGTGCAAAATTAAGAGGAAGAAAATTTTAAGGCATTGAGGAAGAAAATGGAACTGCTGGAAAATTATATGTTTCAGGAAGAAGGAAACCATGAACTGAAAAATTCATCCAGACTTTAATGGAGCTGGGCCAGAAAGGTGGTTGATTTGCCTTCTTGATTTTTCAACGTTTTCTCCACAGATTTTATGCACTAATTTTGGGTCCTTGAAGATTTGGTTGAAATCCAGTTCTTTGACCATTTCTTTCCTGAATTCAGTCCAATTGTTAGATTTGCTTTCCATGCCAAAAGATGCTTCTGTGAAACCACTTTTTTGGTCTCCTAAAAAACCAAGTGGGATATATGTGGAATAGCAGTTGCAGGGGAAACAAAGCCTTTGTATTGGAACTGAAGGAAAAAATCATAATTATTTATGAAATCAAATATTTTTGAGATAGTTCACTAATTTTTTCCATTTCAGAACTTTAAATAATTTCAGAATAATAATAAGATAATTTACAGGAAATCTAAAATTCAATACAAAAAAAAAAGGCAAGCTGAAAAAATTTAGAAATCAAGAAATTCACTCTCTTTCTCAATTTCAGTTGTTGCTTTCTGTGGATTTTTTTTCCAGGAAGATGAAAAGGAGCTGCTTCATATTCATTTTTTTTATTTTCTCTTTAATTTTTTCCAAGTATTGTATTCAAGCAAAATAAACCTCTCATTCAAAATGGTTCCAGACCTCTGAAAAAATATTAGGTTAAAGAATTGATAAAAAAAGATTAAAATGAAATGAAAAAATTTCTGTGTCAATAATTTTAAAATCCAGGAGCTCTTCATCTTCTAAAAATTATTCTCAATCAAAAAAACAAATCATGTTAAAAAGGTAAAAAACTTTTTTGATTAAGAAATTAGTCCCTATTCATAGAATAGTTTGTATATATATAAATTGAATTCTTCCTCTGATTCATCATTATTATTTAACTTCCCCTTTTCCTTTTTCTTTCTTCCTGCTTTCTCCAAAACTGAATATATACACAAAAAGGATCAATTTTATAACTTGATGAATGCAGTTTTCAAAAAAGTACTGACAATTGAACTTTCTTAGAATTTCTTCCTTGGCCTTCCTCTCCTCTTTTATCTTTCTAAATTTTCAAAAACAGATGTATTAATTTTAATTAAATATTGAGAGATTCTGTTGGACTTATTTAATGCTGCTTGTTGTATTCCTTTTATTTTTTATTGTTGAGTAGAATTGGGCCCTTGAATGTGATCAAATTGATCCTTCCCTCCAAACTGCTTCCTCATTCCACAAAAATAATATTGTTGTTCACTGGGTTGGAATTTTTGAAATTCTTCAAACAGTTCATTGAGGTATCTATGAAAATTGAGGAGTTCTGGATTTTTCATGAGAAGTAGGGATACCAGTTAACTTAAAAAATCAAAATAGCAAATCATTCAGCAAAATATTTATTTTTAATTGAAAATAATAATTAAAATACAAAAATACTACAATGGAGGATTTGAAATTCCATTGAGGATGTAAATCCTCAATTTGGAAGATTTAAACCTTGTTGATGGTGTAAAAGAAATATAGAATTGATAAACCTGGACCAGGCTATTTGAATTGCAAGTAAGAGATAATCAAATGGAAAATAGCCAGAGACAGGAAACAAAGGAAAAGGAAAATTAACAAACAGGAACAGCACCTCTACAGGGGGGGTTATGGCCTGGAATATACTATGTAGATTTATAGGTGCTGGTTCAACAAATAGACCAATCTTCCCATATTGACTTGATGACAAAGGAGTGCAAATGATTTAGTGATTCCTGAGATTTAGTTGAAAGTTAAGTGGGAACCTCCTGCATTATCAAGATTGATGGTGATCAGGTTAACAAGATTGTGTATGTTGGCCAATCCTACCTAGTCAAGCCAATAGCTGGATGAGTTAGTGATCAGGGTGTATGTTGAATGAGATGATGCCTGGATGGGAGTTGAGCAGGATTGGAGTTTGGGAGACAACAAAGATGCCTGAGTAGCTTGAGTGGCTTTTCTGACAAGTGACAGGGAAGGGAAATCTTCCTGGGAGAGCCCCACTTGTGTACATGACAACTTGTGAGATAAATTAAATAAAAAATGATGAAAAGTAGACATTGGATAGAAAACAACTAGGAGAGAGTGGAAATAGAGGAACAACAGAACAATGGTGAGAGCTCAGATCAACACACTCGCTCAACTCAACATCAGGATGATTTTATGACCCAATATACTTAGCAAGTCTTCCCACAAATGCTGTACTAGCTGCCTCAGTAAGGGAATTGGCTAGCATGTCTTGAGATGAGATGAGCTTTATTTCAATTAGCTGGTCTTTCCAGTCATTCCAGAGGATTTTCAGCTTAATGTGTATGTATATAGCATGAAACTTACATCCAAATTTATTAATCTTATAATTTAGCCCTTTATTGTCAATCAGATGTATGGGAAATTGAGGTTTAGATCTCCAGATCTTGCCAATCAGATGTTGAATCCACCACCCTTCAAGATGACTGGAAGACAGTGTGTTACAATCTGACTCTGTAGAAGAGTGAACTATGCTCCTCTGTTGACGGCTGGTCCAGTAGATGGGTGATCCTTTGTAGGGAAAGATGAATCCTTTTTGCAACAATTAGGTGGTAGGATCATCTCCACAAGTGGCATCACTGTAGATAACCAACAAAGCAGCAGGAGTCTTGGCACAAAAGATGAGCTGGTAGTTGATTGTCTTCAGTAGGTACCTCAATACATGTTCAACTTCCTTCCAGTGTTGGATGCCTAGATTCTCAGAGAATCAAGCTAGGTTAGACACAGAAAAGCTGATGTCTGGCCTAGCCAAGGTTGAATCAAATTTGAGTTGGCCAATTGGTGAGCAATAACTTTTGTTCAATTTCTTAAAATCTTCAATTTCTTGCTTGGTAGCTGGTTGGAGATGCAGGCCCAAGGTGCAAGGATTATTCATAGGCTTGGAATTGACCAGGTTCATCTCTTCCAGTCCTTTATTGATGTGATTGGGGAGAAGCAGAGCTATATAGTCTTTGCCAATGTCAACCTTCATACCTAGAAGCATTTCCACGTCATGAGCCAAAGAGTCTTTTAACCTCTCCAGGAGCTGAACATTGAAGCCATCAGCATCCCCAACAGCCACAAGATCATCAAAATGGAAAAAGAGAGCAGTTACTTTGTCACAGTGAATATAGAGACAAGGATTGCTGTTGCTTTCTTCAAATCCATTTTCCTTGATCCAAGTGCTGAGAGCCTTGTACCAGTTGAGGGGAGCCTTCTTCAGGACGTACAGGTATTTAATCAGCTTCAGGTGTTTTGACGTTCTTTTTGATCCAGCTGGGGTCTTGATGAAGACACTTTCTTCCAGGGGTGCATGAAGGAACACTCCTTTTACATCAAACTGCAGAATTTTCAGATTTTTGTCCACTGAGTAACTGAGAAAGGCCCGTAGGGAGGCAACTTTCCCAGTAAAAGCAAAGGTTTCAAAATAATCTATACCATACCTCTGGTTAAAACCATGAAAACAGACTTGCGCTTTCAGAGTGTACTCTCCAGTGTAAAGATCCTTCTTAATTTGGAATGCCCAGGTTGTATTGAGTGGGTTGAAAACTTCAGATTCATCCGCATCTTCCCAGACACCAAGGTCTTTGATAGTTTTGAGTTCTTTCTTGATTGGCGGAAGCCAGACAGGTTGCTTGAGAGCCTCATGGACACTACTTGGCAATGATTCATGGTGTTAACCATACCACTCAGGGGATTTAAGCTTTGATTGATCCCTCAGACCAGGTTTCAAAAATTCTAAAACTTCAGTGTCTGAGAGGTCAGAGTCAAAAGATTTCTGGTCTTCACAGTCATTTGTGTTTGGCTTTTTTTCTGCCGGATCTTCAGCTGCGGTTTCCACACTTGAGGTAGCCCCTTCTGCCTCTCTTGAGGGCGCAGATACAACCACTCCATCAGAGATTTCATTGTAAAGTTGTAATGAATCCCCTGTAGTTTGGTCTTTAAGAAATCTCACATGCTTTGTTTCAATTATCTTTCTGTATTGTGTAAGCAACTTGTATGAATGAAAGCAAGGTTTATACCCTATGAATAGTCCCTCTTCACCTTTTTTGCTTAGTATTGATTTGATTTGATTATTGCTGAGCAAGTAGACTACTCTTGCCCCAATAGGTTTGAGATAGTCTTTGGGTAATTTGGCTCCGTGTCCCAGGGAGATGGTCCCCCCTTTTCAGACGGTATTTGATTCAGGGCTAAGCAGAAGCTTTGGATAAACATGTGCCAGCAGTTCTTTGAAATTTTTGTGGAGCTGAAGATAGATTTCAAATATTCCATGATAGTAAAATTGGCTCTTTCAGCCTTCCTGTTGTGTTGTGAGTGTAAGGCTTGCTGATAAGGTGATTAATTGATTTGGATTTGAAGAAGGACTTAAGAAAATCATTGAAAAATTTTCCCCCTCTGTTAGAGAAAACTTCAGAAGGGTACCTATGTTTCTTCCTTGCTTCATTATATATCACAAACTTGATAGTTTCAGTTGCAGCGTCCTTTGAAGGTAGAGGAAAGGCCAATAGATAGCTGGATTTATTGTCTACCACAGTGAGCAAGTACCTCATTCCCCCTTTTCTGGTAGGGTTAAAAGGACCCATTAAGTCAAGGTGGAGTCAATTGAACACTTTTGATGCAGGAATTTAATCCTTACTGAATGGTGCTCTATTGATTTTGATCTTTTCACAAGCCACACATATAAACTTGCTTTGATTTTGTTTCTTCATGCAATAACCAAGGTGCTTCTCCATTCAATCAATGCTTGCATGCCCAAGTTTGAGGTGAAGGTCCTGGAGTTTGGCTAGAGATAGATAACAGGAAGTATCTTGATTTGTCCCTATACCCCTAGTGGTAGGAGATATAGCTTTTGAAGATTTGTCCGCTAGGATAATGGGGAAATTATTCTCAATTTTTCCAGTTAAAATCTGAGCCCCAGCGCGCCGTAAGGCAAAAAAGGGTGAGTCTGAATTGCTATTGACTTTGAGACTGCATCCTTTTAGCAGCAGCGCGCCAAGTGACACCAGGTTGAATGTGGCTTCAGGGACCCATGCAGCATTTTCAAGATAGATTTTCTTCCTATTACAGATTAGCATGGAAGTACCAAGGCCCCAGATAGCAATCCTCTCTCCTTTCTTTCCAGTTTTAATGAAATCCTCCCCGGAATTTTCAGACAGTGATAGAAAAGAGTTACAATCATGGAACATGTGGATCAAGCACCCACTATCTAAGATGAATTGAGCTGAGTGGGAGTTGTTGTGGAGGTTGGAGGAGCAGAAGAAGGAGTAGTCATAATGATGGGACTCAGCTTGAGTCTTTTTCCTTGTACCGCGTCTTCCCTTGCTTGGAGGCTGTTCAGGTTGCAGTTTGGGGTTTTTGGCCCAGCAGGAAGATGAAAAGTGGGATTTGATGGCAGGGTTGTGTTTGCCATTTTCACATTGTGGATAGTTGGCTTCTCTTTGAGTGTTGGAGTGATACATTGCAGTATTGGTATCTGATGATTCTGCAGACTTGGATTGAACTTTTTTCTTGTGTTGAAAAAGGTGATTTAGGACCAGTGAGAAAGAAAGTTCACTGCCCAAGTGAATAATATGTGATCTTATTGTCTTGAGGGAGTCTGGGAGCTTGAAGAGTATAAGGTAGCTGAGAATGTCACTGGGTAAGTCTATGCCAACCTTGTTAGCTTTCCAAGATGAGCCCTCATGGAGGTGAAAAATCCATCAATGTCTTTTTGGTCAAAACCCAGGTAGAGAAAATCAAAGAACATTCTAGCTCTATTTGCAGCCTGAATTGAGGCAAAATGATTCTTGGCAGCCAGCCAGATCAGTTTGGTTGAGTCTTCATTTTTCTGGTATTATGATTTTGGTGTGAGTGCTAGGATCCAATTTTAACATCAGATAACCAGCCATCTCATTGTTGTCAGGAATTTAAATGCAAAGGTCAACAGAGTTGATCAGATCCAGAATGCCTTGCATCCTGAACAGTTGCTCCATTTTCTTTCTCCAGATTGAATAGTTTGTTTCCAACAACAGTGGATTTGATTCCATAAGTGATTTGAGAGCCAGTGCCTTGGAATTGCCTTTGAATCCTGGTCCAGGGGATTCTGTGGTTCTTGCCATATTGTTTGAGCTCAAACAATCCATATTTTGGCTTTTAACTGTTTAAAAGAAATATAGAATTTATAAAACTGGACCAGGCTATTTGAATTGCAAGTAAGAGATAAGAAAATGGAAAATAGCCAGAGAAAGGAAACAAAGGAAAAGGAAAAGTAGAAAACAGGAACAGCACCTCTACAGGTGGGGTTATGTCCTTGAATAGACTATGTAGATTTATAGGTGCTTGTTCAACAAATAGAACAATCTTTGCAGATTGACTTGATGACAAAGGAGTGCAAATGATTTAGCAATTTGTGAGATTGAGTTGAAATTTCAGTGGGAACCTACCGCAGTATTGAGATTGATGGTGATCAGGTTAAAAAGATTGTGTATGTTTTCTGATCCTACCTAGTTGAGTTGATAGCTGGATGAGTTGGTGATCAGGGCATATGTTGAATGAGATGGTGCCTGGATGGGAGTCAAGCAGGATTGTAGTTTGGGAGAAAACAAAGATGCTTGAGTAGTATGAGTGGTTGGCCTGACAAGTGAAAGGCAAGGGGAATCTTCCTGGGAGAGCTGCACTTGCGTACATGACAACTTGTGAGATAAATGAAATAAAAAAAATGATTAAAAGTAGACATTGGATAAATAAACTAGAAGAGCATGGAAACTGAGGAACAACAGCACAACAATTAGAGCTAAGATCAACAGATAGCTGATTCAAATTTTTGAATAAATTTTATACCCATGTGAGCAGACTCATCACAGTTGAGACAGAAGGTAAAGGAATCAGAGACCTTGTGAATTAAATATATAATTTTGAGGGAATGTTGACTGGTTTATGCAAAAGACTATCTAAACAGTGTGAAAAAAATAATGAGCTTCCTGGATTGTTTCTGAGATTATTCAATAGCTCTTTCATAGATTCCAATATTCATTTAATTAATTATTTTATAAACTAAATTGGAAAATAAACCAGTAGAGGAATGGATGGATCTTTTGGTATAAGAATGAAGTTCTTCTATTCTTGAATTAATAGTTTTTCCAAAGTGAAAACAATTTTTGGACACATAACAGACATTATTTTTTGTGAGAGATCCAACTCTCAAAGAGATAAGAAGAAGTGGGGGGATGAAAGACTAGAGATATTGGTCAAGCTTTAATGATAAACTGATTCTTATTTTGAGTGGACCAAATGATTCCAGTTTTTCTGGAAAAATACCCAGTCTTCCTCACATTTGAAGTTTTTCCACTAATAATTTTGAAGGTTTTTGAAAATATTCAAGAGAGAAAGAAGATGATTGGTCAAGGGGAATAATATTCTAATTGGACCAATAAATGATTTTATTTTTATTTAAAGATTACAATTGGTTCTTTATCTTCTAACATATCTTCATATAAATGATAGTTTTTTTCTCTTGAGATGAAAAACAGGAAAAAATGAGAATTTTCTTGAAAATTATTTACCCCAAGAATATGTAGCAGGGTCTTTTTTTTTTTGTATGTGCAGTCCATCTTTGGAACATTAGGACACAGTTTTACAAGTTTTATGGAATCAGGGTTAAATAAACAAAGAAATGATGTGTACACAAATATCATAAATTGTTTTAAAAAAAAGAATTGTGAATTTCAAGTATGAAGCCTTCAATGGGATTATTCCCATCAAGATAATCTTTTTAGATTTTCAATATTTTATTTTCAATGGTGCTTGGGGTTTTACAAACAGGGTATTGGGAGGATTTTATGAAACAATTGAAAATTTTTGAAGGGGGTATCACCAGCTTTTGTTGAATTTTTTAATTTCTCCTCTTGCAATTATTTAATACTCCTTTGTACTGGATT
Source organism: Puccinia polysora (assembly GCA_025617555.3). Taxonomy (NCBI): domain Eukaryota; kingdom Fungi; phylum Basidiomycota; class Pucciniomycetes; order Pucciniales; family Pucciniaceae; genus Puccinia; species Puccinia polysora. The sequence goes on along the minus strand of CM062618.1, from coordinate 21,544,734 downwards.
AGTTGAGGGATAATTTCAAGGTGGATTCTTGTGTTCTAGGCATATAAATTTAACCTTCAAGACACCCAATTGTTTGGAAAAATTATCACTAAATATGAAAGGGAAATTGGTCTTTCTTTCTTTCTTTCTTTTTTTTTTTACAAATTTTTCCCATCATTAATGGTTTTATATTCTCCAGATTTATCAAATTGGTATGTTCAGGTTGTTTTCCTGGTATTGGATACTTTGGTGGATATGGCATATCCATGGGAATTTGCCCATTATTGGGTAGCCTCAACAAGCTTCTACTTTTGATTAGATGGTATTTCAGGAGAAGGGCCTAGAGGAGTGAAATTACTGGTTTGATTAGATGAGTAAATGAGGGATGGAGCTGGATAAACAGTCCTGAAGAGTGGGTGGATGGTTTCTTGAGAAATTTTGAAGAGTTTTTTCTTTTTGAAATGAGTTGAAGATTGGAATTGAAGTTTGAGATGGGATGAAGTGAGATAAAATGAGAAATCAGCAAGGTATTTTGGAGAGATTGAGTGAAAAAAATATTCATGGAACTGATATAGGATGGTTATATTGTTTTAAAAAAGTTTTTTTGAGATGTTTGATTGGTTGAAGATTTGAGTTGAAAAGTTGAAAAGGTTCAGAAAAAAATTGTTGAGGAGAAAATTTTCTTGATTTTTGATGGAATATCTAATTGAATGTAGGTTTTTTTGGTATTTGTGTAGTTTTGAGTTGTTTTTATTGAGTTGTGTTGAGTAATGATGAGTGGTGTGTTGTGTGGTGAGTGATGATGAGTGGTGTGTTGTGTGGTGAGTGATGATGAGTGGTGTGTTGTGTGGTGAGTGATGATGAGTGGTGTGTTGTGTGGTGAGTGATGATGAGTGGTGTTTTTTGTGGTGAGTGATGATGAGTGGTGTGTGGTGTGGTGAGTGATGTGCTGAGGGGTGTTGATTGGTTGTGGAGATTTGTTGGTTGGTGCATGGAGTTTAGGTGAATTGGTGGTTGATGAGAGAATTGGTGTGCTGAAAATGGTGAGTAGGTACCTGAAACTAATTCAGAACAGTCATATTGAAGATATATATTATGCAAGAGGGCTAAAAAAGGAATACACCATCCCAAAATGGTTTTATTTCCCTCCCTTTCCCTCCTTTTTTTGTTTGATTTTTGAGACACAAATAGTGTCTAAAAAATTAACAAAAAATGGTTTTATGAACCTTTGAAAGTCTATTTACAAACACCCAATCTCAAATATTTCAAAATTCAAAAATCTGGTTCAGAAAGACAAAACCAAAAATGGATTGATTAGTGCAGACCCCCAACCCCTTTTTTTGAATTATTTTCATTGTGACCAATATTTTAATGGTTAAAAACGCTCAGAAAAATTCTAAATAATTTTTATTTTACCATTTGGATGCTTTTATAAAGCCCTGAAAAATAAAGCCAAAAGAAATCTTGAAGCATGAGGACAAAAAAAAATGAAAAGAATATTTTATTTATTGAGGGAGTTAATTTTCTCGTGGGCCCAATCCTTTATTTCACAGAAAATTACATCTAACCACTGTTGCATGCCTTTGCTGCTACATGGACAAAAACTTTATTTCACAATACTTTCAAGAATTTATTTTCTTTGAGCTTTGAAGTTGCAGTCCTGTAGCTGGGGTTCATAAAATCCCCAAGAAAATTTTTGGTAATTTTGGAGCCATTAAAACCCCTCCAAAAATAAAAAAATTCTGCAAGAACCAATTTTTAAATGGTTTTTTGGATTTGTATTTGAGCTATTTTTTTTTTTTTTGGTTATTTCAGCTATTAGAAATTTAAGCCAACATTCAAAAAAATTTAAAATATTTATTTTAGATTTTTTGGATGTATCCTTTGACCTTAAATAATTCTGTCAAAAAAAACAAACAATTTTCTCATTGGACATTTGGATCTTTTTAATTAACTTTTTAGTTCATTTTTTTGGTTGTTGTAGCTATCAGGAAGCTGAAATTTATCATTTACCTTAAAAATCCTTCAAAAAACCAAAAAAACTCACAGAGTTCCATTTTCTTATTGGAATTCTGGATCCTTTTGTTGGCATTTTTGATCATTTTTTTTGGGGTTGATTAAAGCATTTATGAATTTAACTCAACCATTAAAGAGCTTGTTAGCATTTTTTCCAGAATTTTTTGATGTATCCTGGGCCTCAAAAAATTTTAATCCTATGCATAAACACTTCAAATTAACACATCAATTTCAATCTTTTTTTTATTATATCTGGCCCCAAAATTTCCCCAATTTTTTAAAAAAAACTTGAGAATAGAATCCAAAATCTCAATTAAAAAATTTTCTGACTGCTTTTCACATTTTTTACCTCTCAAATTTTGAAAGACAATGAACATAATTCAAAAAGAAAGGGAGGTCTCTCTTCAATTATCCTTTTTTGATTTTTTTCCTGATAAAATTAATGATGATCTAAAATATTTAAAGCTGCAGTTACAAAGGGATTATCTGAAGCTTTCCAAAAATAATTTTTTCTCAATTTTTGAGGCACTATTTGTGCCCCAATAACCAAACAAAAAAAGTATCAAAATAAACCACTTTTGGGTTCTGGCACTCTTCTTTGAGCCCTTTCCCATGCATATATTCAATATGACTGAAGAATGTTGTTCCTGGGACCTCCACCCATTTTGGAGTGCTCCAATTATCTTATAAACCACCCCCCCCCACCACCACCACACCATCCCACTACCACACCACACCACACCACACCACACCACACCACACCACACCACACCACACCACACCACACCACACCACACCACACCACACCACACCACACCACACCACACCACACCACACCACACCACACCACACCACTCCACTCCACTCCACTCCACTCCACTCCACTCCACTCCACTCCACACCACACAACACAACACAACACAACACCACACAACACAACACCACACAACACCACACAACACCACACAAAACAATGATAAAAATATGAATGTAAACCAGGACCAGATTTTCATTTGAAGTACAAGATAGAAAACAGGCATAAACACAACTGATGACAATGAGAAGATGACAGAAAGAAAACAACCAACAAAGGCAATGGCTGCTGGAATCAATCAGCCTGCAATCAACTTGGAAAATAAACACTTGAGCTGGAGAACATGAGGGTTTGGTCGTCAAGTGGAAATTCTGGAGAAGAGACTGAGTTACTGTTTTGGAGTCTGAGGAGCGTTTAATTCAAGTTACCAGCTTTGTGGCGCCTCAGAGCTTGAGTCGTGTTCTTGGATCTGGTGAGAATGGTGAGTTGTTGTTGAAGATGGATGATCTTTGGGATTTTAAGTTGGATGAGAAGTAAGTGTGAAATAATGAGGATCATGAGATGATGATTGTTGTCACAAGACATGAAAGGATGGTCTCCCTTGAGATTGGCCTTCTCATTTGGAGTATTTACACCGTTGCTTGCACAGGGCTTGAGAGAAGGTCACAAAAGCATGACTGCCAGTCAGATTCTAAGATTCCAACATCCTCCCTTAATTCAATGCTCAGATGACTATCCACTGACATGATGGACCAACTGGGCTATGGAGTTCTTGTTGGCGGCTTTTGTTAGGTAGTTTGCAACCATATCCTTGGAGTGGATGAGTTGAATTAAAATAGCATTTGATTTGACATCTTCCCTAAGGCCTTTTGTTTTGAGATCAATAAATTTGGTTTTAGAATTGCATCCAAAAATTTTTATTTTGTCATCAAGGCCCTTATTATCAATGAGATGGACGCTGGGTGTGATTGGTTTCCTCCAGAGCTCTTTGATCAGGTGGTTGATCCACCTACATTCCAGTTGGCCATTGTTTAAGGAATTGCATTTGGCCTTGGTTGAGGAGTAGGTTATGTTTTGTTGTCTTTGACTGGTCCAGTACAGCAGTGAGCCTTGGAAGAAACATATAAACCCAGATTGCAAGGTTCTAGTGATTGGATCATCCACTCAGGTAGATTCACTTTAACAAACCAAGTTGGGTGATTTGTTTTTCTTTGAGATTAGGAGTGATTGATTTTTTGTCTTAGCGAGGTATGCCCAGACTTTCAGCACCTTGCACCAGTGGTTGATCCCTGTGTTTTCTGAAAATCTTTCCAGCAAGGATACTGAAAAACTAATGTCCGTTTGTGCCAATCCATCTATGAAATTGAGCCTGCCAATTGGAGATTGGTAGTTAATGTTCAGTTTTTTGAAAGCATCATTCTCTTCCTCAGTTGCTGGAAGGAGGTGAATGCGGGGTGTGCAAGGAGTACTGGATACTGAATTGGACTCTAGGATGTTCAACTCTGACAGCCCCTTTTCAATATTAAGGGGAAGAGATAGTTTGACTGAATTTTTTTTTCATTTGACTTTCATCCCTAGCAGCGTGTTTGGTTTGTGACAGGAAGAGTTTTCAAATTTTCTGAGGAAAGCCTTCTTGAACTTGTTTACATCTCTGACTACCAGAAGATTGTTGAAATGTACAAAGAGTGCTGAATAGCCGTCTTGACCAACATAGAGACATGGATAAGCATCAGAGGGAATGAACCCCTGAAGTTGGATCCATTTTTGAAGCATTTTGTAACAGTTCTTTGGTGCTTGCTTTAAGCCGTACAGTGATTTATTCAATTTGAGAATTGGAGTCCTTCTGCTTGAACCAACAGGTTGACAAATGAAAAATTCCTCATCTAGAGGAGAATGTAAGAAAGCCCCCTTGATGTTGAACTGCAGCATTGGGAGGTTGTTTTTGACAGCAAGCAGAAGGACAGCTCTGAGCAATGCCACTTTACCTGTTGGGGAATAGGTGTTGAAATAATCAATTCTGTATCTCTGATTGAATCCTTGAACACATACCTGTGATTTATGGAAGGGCTTGTCTCCATGAGTTTTCTTCTTTATTCTGAAGGCATAGGTGGCATTGAGCACATTCTTAGTCTTGGGTCTGTCATAGTCTTCCAATACCTTTAAGTCTTTGCAGGTGGTCAGCTCCTTGTTCAGCAACTTTGACCAAACTAGGTCCTTCAGTGCTTCTTCAGGAGATTTTGGATTGAAGTTGCAGTGGTACCCATACTGGTTGGGAGGTCAAAGTGTGGAGTGATTACAAAGTAGTCTAGTCCTGGGATTGAGTTCTGTCTGTATGAGCTTGTGCTCATTGCTCTCAGCTTCTGATTCAGTTTGGGAGTCTTCTGTTTTGATTGTTCTTGCAGCATCAATTGGCTCTTCTGTTGGTGGCAAATTTTTGGGAACTGATGTTTTGACTGGAGGTTGTGGTTCATCCAATGTTGGTTGGATTTCCTTGGGCGAGTAATCCAAGCTTGTGCTCCCTGAGGGGGAACGGGGAGCCCCTTTTTTTCAAATTTCCTTGGTGAGTGATTACTCAGGTCAAGATAGGAAATTTTTGGTTCCAATTGGCTTAAGGTATCTGGTTGGTAGGCTAGTGCCGTTCATTTCTTCCCAAGGGATTAGACCGTTAGGGTTGGGAATTTGATTTAGAGCAAGAGCGCAGCTTCAAATGGTTTTGTGCCAGTAGTCTTTTGGAATTCCTGAAGATGAGTGTGTGGCCCCAACCAATTCAGCAATTGTTCTATTGGCACGTTCAGCTCTTCCATTGTGTTCCAGATGATAGGGCTTGGATACTATATGTCAAATACCTTTATCTTCAAAGAATCTTGTCAGATCTTCATTGATGAATTTGCCTCCACTGTTGCTTCAGAATTTGGTGGGAAAGTAATTGAGCCAATTGAATTTGTTGAGCAAGATGAATTTGATGGTTTCTGGGGCATCACTCTTGTGTTTCAGAGGCAGAAAGCTGATGTAGCCACTATAGTTGTTGACAAGAGTGAGCGAAAACCTGTATCCTCCCTTGGCCATTGGCGTGATTGGACCAATTAGATTGGCGAGGATTCTCTGCATGATCTTGTCCCTCTTGGTGGATGTCTCTTTGAATTTGCTCTTGGTTATCTTGCTTCTGTTGCAGTTTTTGCAGCTGAATGATTTTTTGATTGAGTTAGAAGCCAATTTCTGGGGGTATTTTCTGATTCTTGATATGCTTGAGTGGCAAAGTTTGAGATGGAGATCATTGATCTCCTCTAAGGTTGCGTTGAATCTCTGATTTCCAGGGATCATGGAATATAGCAGGTTGTTGAAGATCTGTCCTTTTAGTAATGGTTTGTTGTTCAGGCGCATTTCAAATGTCAGTGGTGAACTCTTGTGATTGACTAGTAGCTTGGCTCCCTTGCTCAGAAAAACGCCCATTGACAGCAGATTGATGCATACATCCGGTTTCCAGGCTGAGTCTTGAAGGAAAATGGTTCCCGCAGGTGAGATGAGGCAAGCATTTCCTCTCCCCATGATTTACAATGAAGCCCCCGGCTTTCCCGTTTTGATGACATTTGATCCATCTTTGGCTGTAATGGTTTCAAAAAGATGCTTTTCCAAAATCATATGGATTGAAAACCCAGAGTCAAGAATGAATCTAGATGGGGCCTGTTGAGAGAAGTGAGAGTAGCAGCGCAGAAAAGAAAAGAAGTTTGCACCGTCTTCTGGCTTTTTCTTCTCTGGTTTACAAGGCTTGAAGTTCTTGGATTTAAGCTCAGGAAACTTAATCCAACACTTGTCTTGAGGATGATTTTTTAAATCTGGGTATTGGATGCCATTTTCACAACAAGGATAGCTGTAGTAGAGGTTGATATTGACTTTTGAGCTTGGGCCAATTCCTTGATTTTAGAATTGTTCTCATTCTTATGTTGTGTCAAGTGATCTAGAACCCTCTCCACCAATATTTATTTGTCTCCGTGCATGATTTGAGAGGCCATGTTCTTGAGATTGGTTGGGAATTTGAAGAGAATGAGATACGCCAGGGTGTTGCAAGGGAGTTCTATGCCAACTTAGGAGATCTTTTTCAGATGCAGCCTGACTGTGGTTATGAACCTCTCAATGTTATCCTTGCTGAAGGGAAGATAGAGGAATACGTTGAATACCCTGGCTCAATTGGCTGATTGAGATGAAGCACAGTAGTTTTTTGCATCCATCCATATTTCTTTGGCATTTTGGGCATTCCCGGGTTTGATGATGTTGGTGTGAGTGGAATGTTCAAGCTTTGCCAGAATAAAAGGAGCAATGTCTTTATTCATTTCTGGATCCAGTTGGATTGTCATATCTGGGTCTTCCATGGTTTGAAGTATTCCTCACATGTTGAAGAGACTTTCCATCTTTCTTTTCCAGATTGAATAGTTGTCTTCATTGAGTGGGGGAGTGGATTTGACCAAGGTTTTCAGTTTTATGTTCCTCATTGCATTTCTGCCTCCTGGTCCTGGTGTGTTTCTTTCAGTAATTGTGGAGACTTTTGGCTTTTAACTGTGAAAAAATTATGAACAGAAACCAGGATCAGCTTTTCATTTGAAATACAAGATAGAAAACAGGCATAAACACAACTGATGACAATGAGAATATGGCAGAAAGAAAACAACCAACAAAGGCAATGGCTGTTGGAATCAATCAGCCTGCAATCAACTTGTACAATAAACACTCAAGCTGGACAACATGAGGGTTTGGTTGTCAAGTGGCAATTCTGGAGAAGAGACTGAGTTACTTTTTTGGAGTCTGAGGAGCGTTGAATTAAAGTTACCAGCTTTGTGGTGCCTTGGAGCTTGAGTCATGTCCTTGGATCTGGTGAGAATGGTGAGTTGTTGTTGAAGATGGATTATCTTTGGGATGTTAAGTTGGATGAGAAGTAAGTGAGAAATAATGAGGATCATGAGATGATGATTTTTGTCACTGGACATGAAAGGATGGGCTCCCTTGAGATTGGCCTTCTCATTTGGAGTATTTACACCATTGCTTGCACAGGGCTTGGGAGAAGGTCACAAAAGCATGGCTTTCAGTCAGATGTTAAGATTCCAAAAAACAACACATCAAATCACCACACCACACCACTCTACTCCACTCCAATCATCATAACACCACTCCAAAAACCACTCATCATCCTTTACCACTCCTCAACAAAAACAACTCAACACTCCTGATAGTGTCAAAAAATGCTTTTCCCTCTGATATCAAGTCTCTGAATACTTTTTTTAACTCAAATTATTCTCAATATATTTCTCAACTATCAAATCCCATCTTCACTACATATCTTAAAAAGAAAATCTCCTTTTGCAATGGCTCAAGAAAACATCCACCCACTTTCCAGAACTGTTTCACCAGGCCCTTCTACCATCATCTCACCTAACCAAACTATTGATTCAATTCCTCTTGCTCCTTCTTCATCTACTCAACCTACTGATTCCACCCCTCTGGCCCCCCCTCCTGATCTATCATATAAACAGAGGGAGGAGCTTGTTGAATCTATCCAATCATTGCCAAAGTCTCATGGATATGCCATATCTACCAGAGTCTCCAATTGCAAGAAACATACCTACACTTACAAATGTGATAAATCTGGGGAATATAAACCCAACAAAGATACCACCAAGTTTAAAAATCAAGAAAGGCCAATTTTTCTTTCAGATTATCAGGAAAACTTTCCAAAATATTGGGTGTCTGGGTGGTAAAGGTCATATTTCCAGAACACAACCTTCCACCTTCCACCAATCCTTCCACTCATCCCATCCACAGGAGAATCCAAGGGAAGCAACAGGAGATGGTTCAAATTTAACAAAAGCAGGAGTCCCCCCAGAAAAAATTTCCAATGCTCTTATAGAAACCTCATCATCTCCTGTCCATGAAAATCTCAATACTATTTACAATAAAAGATTAAAAATTCAAAAAAAATTCCCTTGATGGCAAAACTCCAGTTGAAGCTCTCATACTTGAACTCTGTAATTCTTCCTTTTTCCGCAAAATAAACAATGTAGATGGAAAAATAACTTCCTTATTCATCTCCCACCCTGATTCCATAAAACTCCTCAATCTTTTCCCAACTCTTCTAATGATGGACTGTAAATATAAAAAAAACTAGTTTGGAATGCCGCTTCTTCATATTCTTGGGGTAAACAATTGTTACAGAAGCTTCTCACTTGCCTTCTGTATTTTATCTCAAGATAAAAAATAGAACTATGAATGTGCCCTGACTCAACTTCAGAGATCATAGAAGATAAACAACCTAGTGTGATTGTTACAGACAATTAAAAAGCAATAATAAGTTCAATTGAAACCATTTTCCCTTTGTCTCATCATCTTCTCTGTCTCTGGCATATTACAAAAAATATTCAAAACCACTGCAGAAAGCACTTCAAATCTGAAGATGAATGGAAGCTGTTTCAGATAAAATGGCATCAATTGGTCCATTCCTAATCTGAATCAACCTATCAGGAAAATTTCACTAAACTTTCTGTGGTTTGGAATGCTCAAACTTTTGACTGTCTTGTTGAGAACTGGATCCCCTTTAAAAGAAAATTTGTCTCATATTTGGCCAACAAATACTGTCACTTTGGAAACACAAGTACCTCCAGAATAGAAGTTCTTCAATCCTATATCAAACGGTTCATCAATTTCTCAACTGGCTCTTTCTGTAATGTAGTTCAAAACATATACAATTCTATCAGCATCCAATACCATGAGAGAGCTATTGAATCCTCTCAGCAATAATTCAAGAATCTGATTGGTTCAACTAACTGTGTGGATCATCTTTCTGGAAAGGTCAGCCACTATGCCCTCAAAATGATTCACTCATTCCATTGATTTCCTGAATCTTCAACCATTTGCAGCAACTGTGATTACTGTTCTTACATGGTTATACCATGTATTCACAAATTAAAATTGGCTATCAGAAAGGGTGGAATCCTCCAACTTAGATTTTCATCCTCAATGGCATTTCAAAGGTTGCTTATCAGTAAGTTTTTTTCTTTTTTTCTTTTTGAATTCAACCTTAAATTCATCATTTCTCAATTTATGTTTTTTATTTGTCCAGTTAACTCTGAAGCCTGAAGCAACTGAAGATTTAGAAAAAATTGAAGTTCCAACCAAATACAGTAATGAAAACCTATATTTCCTCAAATTTTTGAAGCATTCATCAAGTTTCCACTTGGAGAACAGCCATATTATATGGGTAAAAGTAAGAAGCTGTACAGTGGAAGATATCAACCTAACCTGCTTCAAGGGCCAAATTCCACTCAAAGATCCAAAGTAAGAGGAAGACCCAAAGGAGAATCCAAAAAGTTGAAGGATATCTCTCAGTCCTAAACTAAAAGAGATACATCTGTTTTTGAATATTTGAAAGAAACCAAGAGGAGATGAAGGCCAATGAAGAAATTCATAGCAAATTCAAAGGTCAGTCACCATTTTTTGAAAAAAATAATAATAATAATTAATATTGTTTTTCTATGTGTGCAGTTTTCAATAAAGTGGAAGGACATAAAGGGAAAGTTGAGGGAAGAAACAAGGAGGAATCAGAGGAAGAGTTAAAATTATATCTTTACTTTGTTTTTCTGCAATGTTCTTTTTTTTAAAAAAAAATCTTCTCATTTTTTTTTAAAATAGGATGAATTTCTGACTGAAGGGGAATATTCAGAAGATAAAGAGGTGCCAGATTTGGATGAAGGGGAATATTAAGCAGATGAAAAGCTGCCAGATTTGGATGTTATTAAGATTTTGAGCTTTCATTTTGTTTTATTTTTTGTTGATTTTTTGGAGATTATTTTTCATTAAATTTTTCATTCAAACTTTTATCAGAGGTCTGGAACCATTGTGAATAAGCAGGTTGCTTCTCCTGAATAAAATCCTGGGAAAAGAATAAAGAGACTAAATGTATTCAATGAAGATGGTGATGCTCCTTACCATTCTCCTGGAAGGAAGGTATCAGCAGCCCCAACAATCAGTGAGAAAGTGAGTACATTTGATATTTTCTCCTTGTTTAATTTTGTCTGATTTTTTTGGGGTTTTTCCTCTAGGTTTCCTGCAAATTATTTTATTCTTCTTCTTGAATCTTTGACCAAGTCTCAATTGAAGAAGTCAGTTTTATCTTTAGACCATATTTTATTTTATGAAAAATTCTGATTTTTTGTTTTAGTTCCAATACAAAGGTTTTAATTACACCAAAACAGCCATTGCACATATATCACATGTTCAAGATGTTATAGGGGATGGGAACTGTGGCTTTAGAGCAGAAGCCATTTTTTTGGGGAGAAACCCAGAAGAACAGATTCAAGTCAGGAAATAAATGGTGAAAGAGCTTGATTCAAACCCAATTTTCAAGGATGAAAGATTACTGGATGAAATCTAGGGTGAAACTCTCCTAGAAGAAAGAAGGCAACTGAAACACCTTTCTGGCCCAGCTCCCATAAATAGGGCGTATCAGAGTTAGCAAACCCTCCATTAGAAACCTGCCATTTTTTTTACCAAACCCGCCATTTTTAATGGCGGGATTCTGAAATACACATACCCCCTAACTGTTGTATTTCAAGATGGCGGGTTTCATGAAAATGGCAGATTTCAAAAATCAAACCCCCAATTAAACCCGCCATTTATGCATCATCATCCATCCACCATCCATCACATCTAAAATACTCATCCACATCAGCAAATCCATATTGGTCCCATCTCCATCACATCACACACATCTCATCTACTTTGCTTCACATCTCCATCACTTCACATCTCTATTGCTTCACATCTCTATCTTCACACAAATCCCATCATCATCTCATCACCCCACATCAAATCACCATCTTTCTCAACATGTCGCATCAAACTTCTTGGCAGCAAGTTGAAAATGCAAAAAAGCTGACTGAACTTTTGTTGGTATTTGACTTCCATTCAGACTCTGATTCAGACTCCAATTTGGAATCAACTTGGTTGGCTTTGAATGCTCTATTAAAAAAGAAATACATGGTTCCAAAAAGACAAACTCTCCACAACCCTATGTATGAAAGGCAAAAGCTTCATCTCCTCCCCAACCTAAGCTTCCAGCAACTGTTCCAAACTCTATTGCCTTCATCCATAAAACTTTTGGAGATGATTGAAGACCACTACATCTTCCAGAACAATTCTTGGAATCCTCAACGCAATCCAGCTATCCAACTGGCTGTTGCTCTTTGTAGATTGGGATCAAATGGAAATGGAGCAGCAATCCATCAATTGGAAAATCTATTCTCAGTTGGATATGGAACCATTGACTCATACACCAAAAGAGTCATGGTTGCTATCCTATCTTTCCATTGCTCAGTCCTTTCTTGGCCAAAAAAAGAAGAAAGCAAGGAGATATCTCAAGTAATGGAAACCAAAGGATTTCCTGGTTGCATTGGTTTTGTTGATGGAACCACCATCCCCTTGAGTCAAAAACCCAAGCTAGATGGCAACCACTATTTTGATCCCAAAAAAAGGAAATTGATTCATATCTTTTCCAATCACTTTGATAACACCATTGATCACACACTGAACAAATATGTTTTTTCTGTTTGTTTAGATACTCTGTAGCACTACAACCTGTTTGTTATAACAACAAGAAGTTCATATCCCGCCATGCTGGCCTTCCAGGTTCTTTTCATGATTCATACATGTTCAATCAGATGCGGATTGCCCAACAACCAGAGAACTACTTTGACCACAATCAATACCTTCTGGAAAATTCAGCTTATGCTAGTGGGAAATATGTGGTTCCAGAATACTGGAATGTTTTGTCCAACAATCAAGGAAAAACCAATTTCAACTATCATCTTTCCCAATCACAAGTTTGGATTGAGCATACCATAGTAGTCCTGAAAGGAAGATGGGCCAGCTTAAGGGAAATGGGAAACCAGCTTCAAAACCCCAAAGACATGAAGTTTCTCATAAACTGGATTATCACTTGTGTAATCCTTCACAATCTTTTTGCTGACATCAAAGATGAATGGGAAAAAATATTTGAAGATGATATTCCTGATCCTCCTCAAGTCATCCCTGTCTCATCTTCTACCTCATCTTTGGCCATGAGAGAGCAAATTCTACCTCTCACACTTGCTCACTTTGATGTTTAGCATTTGGTTTTTAAATAGGTGAAATATCTTTTTTTTTTTTTAGTTGTTCAACCAAGCATCCAAGGCTGACTTGGATTTTTTTTTTTTTTTTTTTTTTTTTTTTTTTTTTGGTGGACTTAGACAAAAACAGAACCAAAACTTCCAAACCACCCACCTCACAACACCAAACCACCGGTCCACTCTCCTCCTCACCCACCACTGGTCCACTCTCCACCTCACCCTCCACCTCCACCTCACCCTCCACCTCCACCTCACCCACCACTCCCCCCCCCCCCCTGGTAAGCTCCTTCCCCTCATCCTCACCCACCACTCCCCCCCCCCCCCCCCCCCCCCCCTGGTAAGCTCCTTCCCCTCATCCTCATCCTCCTCCCCTCACCCACCACCTCCACCTCACCAGCACACTTGGTAAGCTTCCCCCCCTCCACCTCATCATCCCCATCATCAAATACTGACATCCACCCCCCTCCACCTCATCATCCCCATCATCAAATACTGACATCCACCCCCCTCCATCCCCCTTCAGCCCGCCCCACCTCACCTCCTTGGTTGATTCCCCAGGTAAGCTGCCCCCCCTCCTCCTCATCACCCTTTTCCCTCCCACTCACCCCCTCTCCCTTTCTCCCAACTAAAGCCCCCCCACTCTTGCCCCCCCCCCACCTTCCTTGCTGCCCCCCCCCCCCTCTTGCCCTCCCCCCCCACCACCACCCTTGCTTCCACCCCCCCCCCACCACCCTTGCTTTAGTTGGAAGCCCACCCCCCCACCTTGGCCCCCCCACCGGGCCCCCCACTGCCCTTGCCGCTTGCTTGCAATCCCCCCACCACCCTTGCTTTGGTTGGCAGCCCACCCCCCCCACCGCCCTTGCTGCTTGCTTGCAATCCCCCCACCTCCCTTGGCCGGACCCCCCACCTCCCTCCGCCTGCCCGGCCCCCCCACCGCCCTTGGCCCCCCCACTGCCCTTGCCGCTTTCTTGCAATCCCCCCACCTCCCTTGGCCGGACCCCCCACCTCCCTCTGCTGGCCCGGCCCCCCCATCCATCCCCCCCACTGCCCTTGCCCCCCTCAGCCGGCCCCATGGGGACTCCCTCCGCCTGCCCGGCCCCACCACCTCCCTTGGCCTCCTGGAGGCTCCCTCCGCTCGCCCAGCCCCCCCACCGCCCTTGGCCCCCCAACTGCCCTTGCCGCTTGCTTGCAATCCCCCCACCTCCCTTGGCCGGACCCCCCACCTCCCTTGGCCAGACCCCCCACCTCCCTCTGCTGGCCCAGCCCCCCCACTACCCTTGCCCCCCTCAGCACGCCCCCTGGGGGCTCCCTCCGCCAGCCCGGCCCCCCGGAGGCTCCCTCCACTTGCCCAGCCCCCCCACCGCCCTTGGCCACCGTTGGCCGTCCCCCCGGCGGCTCCCTCTGCCCGCCTGGCCCCCCTACCTCCCTCTGCTGGCCCAGCCCCCCCCCTCGACCACCAATGGCTGGCCCCCCCTCCTTCTGCCGCACAGCCCGACCCAAAACCTGACCCAAGACTGACCCAAAGAACCGGCCCAATTCCGTCACACCCCGTAGATTTTTTTTTTTTTTTTTTTGGGCGCTGATATCATGTTTTTTTTTGGGGGGGGGGTACAAGTTTTTTTTTTTTTTTTTTTGGTGATCCCATTTCTGGTGAACTTGGGATTAATTCCAGGTTTGGTTTCATTTTCTTTGATCCAATCTTGTTTCACCAATGATGCCCATTTGACTGACGTTTTTTTTTTTTTCAATCCCTCAACTGCTATTGGTGAATATCCAATTCTTCTCCCACCCCCTCAAAATGTTACACAAACATCCAAAACTATTCTTGTTCCTCAACCTAATCTAAGTATAGGATTGGGAGGGAACAAGATGGAAGAAGATGGCTTGAAAAACATACAGAGAGGTGGGAAGAGTAGGGCTTCTTGCCAAAAGAGGAATCAAATGAGGGATTCCAAAATATCTTTGGAGGTTTCTGAGGAAGGTATTAATGAAAAGGTGGTCTGGTTGGGTTGAAACCGCGTCCTTTGGACCTGTACCCTTCAATTGTTGCAGAAAAGAAAAAGAATAGTCAAAAACCAACCCAGGAAGAGCTTGAGCAAGCAAAACAAACAATCAAAAAGTTCCATTTCTTCCACTGGGAAAAGTAATTGTCCTCAATCAATCTGATCATCAAGCCCTGGTTGCAATAATCAAATTTGTCCCATTGGAGAAACATTCTGACCAAGACAAGAAGGACATGAACTTTGTGACAACTTTCCTTCACCATTCAAAAAAATTTGTCAACCTTGTTGGTCCTTCAAGATCTTGGGGTGGAAAAATGTGGGCAGTTGGATGGCAAAAATCAATGCACCCTTCAGAGTTATTTGGACATTATGTGAAGAAATCATCCATTAGATCTTCTCCTTGAGAGTATGCTTTCCTCAACCTTAAGGCTGACAAAGTATCCCAAATGCTAGGGAAAATGTTTTGCAATTTGGCTAAACTTGCCTTTGAAGCAAACCTTGATGCCATGAAGGACAACAACATCCCCTCTTTCTCTTTGTTGGAATTTGGTTCCAAGCCTACACCTTTGATTGCTCCCCACACATCACTTTCACCTCCAATTCTTTTTACAACTTTCCTCATATTGACAAGTGAAACATCTCTGGCTACTCCTTTTTACTGGTGATTCCAATCAAGAAATCAAATGGTTGACTTATTGAAAATATGTAAAAATATCAAGTATCAGATGGCCAATTTGTTTTTCCTGACCTTGGCTTTGGAATTGATTTCAAGCAAAAAGGTATAGTCAAAATGGTTTGGGAAGCTAATAAGTACAAGCACTGTAACTTTCCTGCTGTGGATACAGAAACCCATACCAGAATGGCCATGTCACTTCAAATTAATAAAACAACTAGAAACACTTGTAGGGACTTGAATAATGGCCAAATTTACTCTAGAAAAAAAAATTAAATAAAAACAAAAAAGATTTGTATGTTGGTGGGGTTAAGAATACTCTCAAAAGTTGTAATCAAAAATGATTTTTTTGTTTTTCTTTCACCCATGCAAATATATTTACAAGCCCAGCATTCAAGTTATCTGCTGTATTTCATCTACTGTTCTACTGCTAACAATTCAAGCTAAGGCTACTGATACCTTATCCTTTTTTTGTTTGCAAGTTGTTCCCTCTCCTTTTCAGTTGTGCTGGCTGTCAATCCTTCTCCTTTTCCTCTTTTTGAAATTATAGATCAGCCTGTTTCAACTTCCACTCAGCATCCCATTTTTGTTGATGAGCCAAACTCTTGGCTTTCTGCTTTTGAACATCCATGGCCAGTTGACAATCCCAATTTTGATTTTCAAACTCAAGTTTTTTGGATTCAATTTGTGATTTGACTGTTTTTTTCAGGGGAAAAGAAATGAGCATGATTTTGAAAGCAAGGTCAACAAATGGACTTACATGAATCTTGCTTCTCCATGATTTCTTCAAAGCCTGAAAAAACAGAAGTGTTTCTCCTCTTTTGATGACTTTTGGGGTTGATATTGATGGAATTGGAGGCCTTTTGCTTACCCTTGGAAGAGGAGGTTTGAGTCTGAAAGTTGTCACTAGTGTTTGAAGTCAATGTGCAAGGCCCCATTGACTTGAGTTTTTGTCCATTCTGGAATGGATTAGCCTGTTTTTTTACAATCTAAATCAGTCAGTATTAACCAGAAGGAAGAGAAAAGAGCTTTGTTCCTTACTTGAACCAATGTTGAGGGCAATGGATACTGAGGAGTATCTTTTTCCACATCATCAGCAAGGTTGATGAGATCTGCTAAAAGAGGAAGAGAGAAATTCAAAGAAGGCGGGGAGGGGTCCAAGGTATGGTTTAACTCCTCAATCAACATGGAATTTGACGTGATTCAAGCTGATTGCGTTTGAATATTCTCCTTGGCATTGGATGGGGGCCACTCATAGGTTTCTGTGGGATCACCATTGCTATGCTGAGCATCCCCAGCCAAGTCCTTGGCATCAACTGAATTGGATTGTTGGGCATCAAAAGCAGCTTGGGGGGTGATTTTTGCCTTCTTTCCAAAGATTTCATCCATTTGAATATAAAAAGGAAAAATGGAGTCAAAATTATCAACTACCAAGTTAATTCCCTTGGCTTTGTCAGAGTTGGTGATACCAAAGCCTGCAGAGATTGACATGGAGTGGGCCTTTTTGTACTTGGCTTGATAATTCTTGAATCGCTCCCTCATCTGTTTGGATGACAGATCCAGCCTACTATTTGATTTTTTCTTGAGTTCCTTGGCCATCAGGAGATAACCATTGACCTTAGAGGATGGAGGTTGTCCAACATGTTTTTCATTGTTGGATCCAAAGCAGGCATCATAGTTGGAGTGAATTTTGAGCCAGTTGACCAGGATGATGTGATCAGCTCTCTTGAGCTGACTTGAGCCTTTGGAAGCTGATGGGGGAGGATTTTTTGAGCCCTTGGAAGCTGATGGGGAGGATTGTTTTTTGTGGAGTTCCTTGTCAATTTTTGCTTTGGTGTGCTGGACTTTTGTGTGGACTTGTGGGGGGAGTTTTTCTGAGGGGCCATTTGGAAAGAGTAAGGGCAATAAGGTGATGAGAGGGATAAAGTTACAAGCAAGATAAAGTGATGCAAGATATGAAGTGATTAGAGCAATAAAGTGAAAAGAGCAATAAAAAAATGATTGGATTCTTTGGATCAGGTTGGAGGTACAAGTTCTTGTTGGAGGGAGAGTGATGAGAGTGATGAAGCAATGAGACCAATGAAGTGATGAGAGCAATGAAGCAATGAGAGCAATGAAGCAATGAGAGAAATGAAGCAATGAGAGAAATGAAGCAATGAGAGAAATGAAGCAATGAGAGCAATGAAGCAATGAGAGTGATGAAGTGGCAAGTGATCAAATGATGAGGGTGTTAAATTGATGAGAGTGATGATGAGAGTGATAAAGTGATGAGAGTGGTGAATATTTTTATGATGAGGCTGGAGGTAAAAAAATTTGCAATGAGGTCAGAGGTAGAAGGAAGTGGGAAGCAAGGGGTGGATGACATGGACAGGTGGTGAAATCCTTTAAATAATTTATTTGAAAAAACCCACTTATTTCCAGGTAACTCTGACACATCTGATGTGAAATAAGTGAGTTTTTATGATTTTTAATGGCGGTTTTGAAATGGTGGATTTGGTTTGAAACCTGCCATTAAAAAATGGCGGGTTTTCTTAACTCTGATAATCCATAATATGTGGATAAATTTTCCATGCCATGGTATCCTTCTTTCTGAAACATAAAAGTGTCCAGTGGTTCTGTTTTCTTCTTTAACTCCTTGCACTTATATTCCTCTGAATTCCAAATCTTCTCCTATTCTCTTCATTCTTTTAGAGGATATCTCACATAGTCTCATTCAGGTTCAATTCTGATCATTGGCAAGCTCCCAGGTTATATCCAATTTGGAAAAGATTTTTTTCCAAGGGTTCCAAATCATGGAAAACCATCATTCATAAAAAGTTAGAGCTTGGTAATGAGGTTTTGTTCCCTCCAAGAAAGTTGAGTAGAAACATAAAAACAATCATAGTTGAATATTTTTTTTTAAGAAGATATTTTTTTGTTTGTTAAAATTTCTGAATTCTTGGATCTCAAAAAAAATCAATTCAAAAGGCAAACAAAAGGATCCAAAATTCCAATGAGAAAATTTAATTTTATGAATTTTGTGGTTTTTTGAAGGAATTTTTTAAGGTAGAAAAATAAACCCAAAAAATCTGAAAAAAGGTTAAAAAGCTCTTAAGAAGTTTTTTTTTTAAATTACTGAAAGCATGAATCACCCAAAAAAAAATAATCAAAAAGGCCAACAAAATAATCCAAAATTCCAATGAGAAAATTGAATTTTTTTGAGTTTTTTGGTTTTTTTGAAGGATTTTTTTAAGGTAAATGATACATCAAAAAATTCTGAAAAAATATCAAAATGTTCTTCTACTGTTTTCCTAGCTTTCTGATTGCTTCAATTGTCAAAAAAAAATGAACTAAAAATTCCAATAAAAGGATCCAAAGGTCCAATGAGAAAATTGGTTTTTTTTTTTTTTTTTGACAGAATTTTTTAAGGTCAAAGGATACATCCAAAAAATCTCAAAATAATAAATTGAAGATCTTTCAATGTTTTTTAAAACTTCTAATAGCTGAAACAACCAAAAGCAGATCATAAAAATAGCCCAAATAAGAATCCACAAACCCATTGAAAAATTGGTTTTTGCAGATTTTTTTTTACTTTTGGATTCCATTTTTGGAGGGGTTTGAATGGCTCCAAAATTACAAAAGATTTTTCTGAAGGGTTTATGAACCCCAGCTACAGGCCTGCAATTTCAAAACTCAAAAAAAAAAAAAAAGGAATTCTTGAAAGTATTTTGAAATAAAGTATTTTTCCTTGTAGCAGCAAAGGGGCACAACATCAGCTAGACATAATTTTCCATGAAATAAAGGATTGGGCCTGTGAGAAAGTTAATGCCCTTTATTTATTTATTTGTTTTTTGAATTGGTTTCAAATTTTTAGACGCCAAAAGTACATCAAACCATAAAAAAATCACCAAAGGGATATTTTTTAAAGTGATCTTCAATCAAATTCAAAAAACTTCTTTTTAAAATTCAAAATACCAAAAAAAAAAGCCAATGTTAAATTTGCATGAAACGCATGTTTCACGAAGGATTGAGCATCACCAACCTCCCTGCAAATATTAGATTTTCATCGTGCCTTTTCGCGGATGCTCACACTGACCAAGGGCCACAAATCTATCTATCCACAGGGCTCTCTCACCTTCGAGCCTTGATGGTTTTCCGCTACTTTTTCTTCTCTTCTTTTCTTCTCTCTTTCTCTTTCTTTTCTTTTTTTTTACACGTTTCTCTACTCTCTTACTACTGCTACGACTTTGCAATCCCGACCGCGGAATTAATTTTTTTTTTTTTTTTTTTTCTCTGTTCAATCCCGAGCAGGCATCATCAATTTGACGAGAGCCTTGGATGGATGATCTCACAGGCTCGGCTCGAACATAACTCTAATCGTGAAGCTCTAGATGACTTCTCTGTTTTGTAACCTGTGTGACATTTCAAATCAGAACACCCATCCACCCACCGAAAAAAGGAGATGGGGGGGGGGGAGGTCGAAGGAGGTGAAGATGAGCTCAGTTGCTCTTGCTTGAGCCCTCGACCCCCTTTGCAGTCGATCTGCGTAGGTGCGCTGAGAGACCACAGAATGACCAGGGGGAACACCACACCGGTCGGGTGGTTCCAACCTATGCCCCCCCCCCCTGAGGATGGAAAGCCATGCTACTACCGTCGTTGGTCGTAGAAAGGATCTCGAGGAGACCGGAGCCGGATCGAGGGAGAGAGGACCGACCGAGGGGGCCGGATGGATTGCTCGATGGGCTCGATCGGGATGGATCGATAGAGATGAGAGCATGCATATGGATGGATGGATCCGGTATCGAGGGCATCAAGGACGAAGACAGAACAGAGGAACTAAGATAAACGAGCCGACTACACCCCAGGGAGATGGGTCCGATGGGGTCATTCACATCATTGTACGCATCTGGGACTCGAGAGGATGAGGATGGGTAGGGGGGAGGGGGGTCACTAATAATCAGAGGACAAGAGTTGAATGAGGCATGGGATGGAGATGCTGGAGACATATGATGAAACAATGGATGTGAATTGATAAGGATGCTTCATAACTATGATGGTGATTAACAACTATGATGGTGATTGACAACGATGTTGATGATGAGGAGGAGGAGGAAGACGAGGAGGCAGACAGAAAGGCAAACAGACGGCTGGAGCCTGGAATGTAATTACTAGTCTGTCATCAACAGGCGTATGCTCATTCTAAGAAGAAAAAAAACACCCAACTATCAATCAAACTCATTATCAAAAAGACCGCCATCCGGCTTGAAATCGAAATACGTGAGGATCACACATTGACTTAAAAGAAAAGCAGTTATTAAAAGAGAAAACAACTTGCTTCCCAACGACGGTACGATAGTCAGATAGCTTTGCAATCAGTTAATAAAGGAGTAGAGGTAAATAGGCCTTTTCCTAGTATTAAATTGTTCCGATCATAAACTATTCAGGTTTTGTGGCGTTTAGATATATTTATGTATATATAAATATGTAATAACGATGGATAGCCGAGGGGCAAGGTACGTGAAAAGCGAGCTAACGCAAAATAATAAATAGATAACGATAATAGGAAAGTTGCCATCAAGCCAAAGTTAACGGCTGGTAGACGGGCACTTTCGTAGGAAAGGAAGAAGCCAGAAAGAGCTTGCTGGTGATAACATACGGATCATGTAGAAGATGACGATAGAAAGGACACGGGGATGAAGGCGAGGGGGGTTATAATCAGGTTGACGATTTTCCATGAAGAGAGTAGCGGAGAGAGGGCAGGAGAAGACAGAAACATAAGAAAGAAACGAAAGATCGAGCGAGAGAGTGTGAATGGAATCATGATTTGCTCGCGTGAGATCTGATGGATGATGACGATGACGAAAGACTTTGCATGATACTTTGCGTTAAGAGTTCGTGAGAGTGGTTAGTGCCCTCAGAGCTAGGCGTCACGAGCCGCTCTTGGTGATCAACTATCGAGTGACCAAAATCGATCGGGAGTAGTTGTGAGTCACCATTCGCCGATACGGGGCTCACGATCCCACCAGGACTCATATTGGCATGATTGAAATCGGTACCCAGGCTGATCCGAGCGTCATTGACATCAGAGCTCGAGGAAAGTTCGTGTTCAAAAGGGTTTCGAATCGAGTCAGCGTCACTATCAGATCGTTGAAGGAATCGCCTGGTTTCCTCGCCCTCATTCGAGCGTACCGGGAATGAATCGGGACCGGGGCTGACCGGAGAGGGGGGGTTGTCAGCCCTGTGGGAGGCAGCACCGAGTGCTGGGTCAACCAAGCTCATTCCGGTGTCGTGGCGTTCATCAGGTTTCGCCGAATTCGTACCATTCGAACCGGGGAGGCTGAAATCTGATGGATGGGATTCTATTATCGCTGGATCAAAGGTCGGGCTCAGAGAGGGTAAAGCGACCGCACGGTGGGCTGCGGTGCCCTGGGCCAGGTTGGCAGTGATACCCTGGAGTCGATTGAGTAGAGTGACACCACCTTGGGAGTAACGGGTAACTGGGTCGGCGGGGGCCAAACCCGATCGGATCGTTGAGCCGTTTTCGCATTCGACCATTAGGGTTGGTGAGTTGAAGATACTGTCTACCGTGTCCCTCTTTCTCGCAATCATTGCTGGTAGGGATCCTCTGTCCGATCCTAGTCCCGTCTTGGGTTTGTGACCACGTCGGCGCCGAGCGACCAAGACGGCAGCAACAAGTACGGCGGATAAACCTACGAGACTGCCGAACATACCACCCATGGCTTTGCCGAGCCGGTTTGATCGCGCATCGGTCGGGGCAATAGTCGAAACGTTAGGGACAACGGTCCCAGAATCGCTAGGAACGTTCGAAAAGGCCGACCCAGAATCGCTAGAAACGTTCGGAGGAACGATTGAGAAGCGAATCATCAGTAAAGCGCTCGAGGAAATTTGGTTCAGTAGTTTGTATTCTCATCGTGGGACTTACATCCCACTGAGGTTAGATTGGACGGGGTGGACCGGGAGAAAGGTGACGTTGTTGGATGGGGCGACGGTGGAGGTCAAGTTGTTAGAGGCAAGGGTATGGTTATTACCGTAGCTGACTGGAAAGAGGTGAGTTTGGGGTACGACGACTTGAGAGACCTGCACAGGTGCAGGCGACGTGGATTTGAGGTTCTGGGTGCCTTGAGCTTGAGGGGCTGGTGGGGTTTGAAATCCGCTACGCATGGGGCCAAGGTTAGCGGGAGCATGTTGAAGTGGACTTGGTTGGGGTCTTCCAGATGATTCAGGATGGGTAGGGCTCTGAGCGGGTTGATGAGGGGATGCGGGGGCCGGTCTGTTAGGATTGACGGCTGGGTGAGAAGGGGTAGATGACGATAATTTGGGAGGGTGATGGGGTGATGCCAGGGGAGCCGGGTAGCCACTGTTCTCGGAGTGGGGTTGAGGGGAAGGAGTATAAGCGACAGGTACCTTGACGACAGGTTCAATTCTCTCTGGCTGCTCGAAGGGGGGTTTAGCTTTCTCTGGCTGCTTGACGGGATATGCAGTTTTCTCTGGCTTCTGAACGGGGGCTTGTGCTTTCGCTGGCTGGATGTGGGGGATGACTGGTTTCCGAGTGGGGAGAGCCTTAGCAGCTGGAGTAGGTGGTGGGATGTCTTGATGGTTTGGGATATGGGCAGCTGCGGGAGGAATCGCGTGGGAAGGATGATGATTACTATGATTATGATCGTCGTGGACGGGCTTTGGGATGGTAGCAATGAGAGGGATATGAGGCACTGGGATAGCTTGGGGTGGGCTTGGGGGCAGACTATGGTTCGCCGCTGGAGGGGGATGCGGAAGTGGTTTTAGGGCTGGTTGGATAACTTGATGTGTCGAGGGAACAGGCGGTGGGACCTGGGCTGAGAGAGGCGCGAGTTGAGCGGCGTGTTGGACATCACCCTCTGTTCCTGGGATGGTCGCTGGTGTGCTTATGGAGGGGATTGGTTGAATCAGGGGTGAGGGAGGAGGCGGTGGGGGACTAAGCGATGGTGGCGGAGGCGGAGCTGGGAATGCAGGGAGAGTAGGCTGGGTGGGGGGTGGGATGGGGAGCTCGAAGGTGGGGTGCGATGGAGATGGGTTGGATGCAAACTGGAAGAAGGTGGTGGCTGAAGATGATGATTCCTGGGTGAGTGAGAAGGATGCAGATTGGCTGAGGAGACGCCGTCGCAGAGAACGGGGCGATGGATGAGGGGAGAGCAGGTTAGGATGGATTGAGAGCGTCCGACGATAGCGACGAGCTTGGGGTGGAGTCATGATGGCAAGGGTGATGGGGCTGGGTTTGATGTTTAGCAGGGATAAACAATTGACATGAGATGATAATGGATGATGAGTAAAACGATCGAGAGGGGCACGAAGGAAGGGGGTATCACGTATGAGGGGTTGTAAAGGAGTGAATTGGAAATAATGAACGACTGGAATGAGCGAAATGGATTAGAGATCAAACTGAAGTTGATTAGTGGGAGTAGGAATAAGTCAGTTCGTTTGGAAATCTTTGTTGGGGATGAGGGGTGGAGGAGTGGAAGTAGGGACAGAGGATAGTGAGGTAGTGAGTGGGTAGGGCTTGAGTAAAGAGACAAGGTCAATGTGTATGTATATATTGTATATAACGGTGGGAAGAAACGAAGTAAGAAGAAACAAAGCAGAATGGAATAAATTAATGAATAGAAAGAAAGAAAGAAAGAAAGAAAGCAAAAAAAAAAAAAACTACTTCTGAAGTAATAAGAGATCGATTATCGTCGTAATTTAAAATGAATCCACTACAGCAGCGCGAGATCTCAAGACAGGGCAAGTCATTAAATTCCGAGTCGATCGAAGGAGGGGTCAAGTCGCAGTGTGAAGAAAGAGAGAGTGTGGGTCCATTCCCCGTTGCATGGCATCCTGATCATCCAACCTCAATGCGACCCGGCTCATGCATCGGTCATGATGGGCGATGGAGAGAAGGGTGTGAGAAGCTAAAGACGAGCTGGATGGGATTTGGACGAGCTCAGGATGGGCAAGTCTTGAATCTCGCTGAGCAGTGTAGTCGAGCTTCGATGGACCCAAAACTGGCGAGTGAGAAGACTTGTCAGATGCGGTCGATGACTACTCTCAGGGGAGAGAGAGTGACAGGATAATGATACTGGGTTATGTATCCATGGAGAATGAGAATAAGTTAATAGATCCATCCAATCGGGTATAGCTCCACGCACATCAACAGCTACGTGCATAGATCAATACTTGAGTACAACCTGGTTAAATAAGTACTTGGCTACCCGCACATGATGGGTTGAGAAATTGGAATTGGGAATTCGGTTGAGATGACGAAAGAAGAAAGAAAGAAAAAAAAACTGGGAGAGAACGAATTCTGAACCGACCAACTCGAACCGAACCAATCGTGATCACTTGAAGCTAAAAGCAACCACGACATCCATCCCACCACCCCCTCACAAAAAAAATCAAAATAAAAAAAAATCAAGAGAGAGAGAGAGCAAATCAGAGACTAGGCAACCAAGCCAAGACCAGCTTGGGTTGGCAACTGGGTCATCGATTGGAGGGATTGGGGCAACCCAAGAAATCACTCACACTTCCCAATCCCAATCTCCATCGCTCTCTCCCATCCCTGATTCTCTATCCGGTCAATCTTCAACTCGAGGCTTCGATCCATCATCATCCACCGCTAGATACCCTCCACTCTCTTGCTTGTTGTTGATCTGTGAACCGGTAGAGGTATTTGTTTAGCAGCTACCACCTCCACATCGCTTTGACAGCTTGGATCGATCGATTCGTTCACGTACTGTATGCACAGTCAATCTCCTTCGAATTCACCCCTCATCCTGATGCGTCGACGTAAAAATAGTTTAGACCTCTCTCGATCAATCGATCTCAACTCGTTCATAGACTTCTCATCGGCCACTATCTCCTATCCCTGGCTTATTCACCCAGAATCTTTCTATCTCCCTCCTCATCCTTCCCATCCTTCCTACATTCTCTCTCTATAACTCTTAATTCCCAATCGCCGGGTCTTCTTACGCGTCTTCGATTCCTATCTACAAACCAGATCGAAAACCAATCTCGGGTTCGTAATGCTACCTACGCACACACCTACTCAGATCATCATCTAGATCTCAGTTTGTCACCAAGTCGACCCTTGGATCCACCACCTCACCTCTCAACCGGTCGTCACCGTAGGATGATGGACTGGGGGGATCTTGATGATCAAAAGGATTTCACCTCCCGGGTGACCTGGGCGGATCACTAATGGCTGTGGTATCTTCACATTCATTCTTACCATTCTATCCCGCAATACTGTCCATGGTGCTCATCATTCTGGCGATCCCATTATGTACTACGTATGTACTCAGATTCATCATTTACTAGTACTTACTTATACACAGTCATTCACTATCACCCTGTAGCTCTTCGAGATGCTCCACCAAACTATAGATACAGGCTTGGCTCATATGCTCATCATTCCCTCATCCGATCAATCTTGAAATATAAAACATTGTATCAACTAAAATCTAGAAAACCGTTGAAACTCTTCAGGGCCTTGACATCCGTGATACAAGCAGACGATGAGTTGGTGAATTTCAGATTACAACAAGTTGTCCAGGCACGAAATCAGTGTACCTTGTGATGGTTTCATGAGAGTAGAACAACGTAATCGAGAGTCGATCAGACGATTTCTGTCCTGGATGCTTACCTAGGATCACAGACGGACGATCAGTCGGTGAGCAACGAGAGTACCCACCAAGTCTTAAGGATCTCAATTTGTTTCGTTTGGTGTATGGCATAACTGCCCATTATGCCAATGCGATCGTAAGTTCTGTGGGTGATGATGCTCATGGTAGATCCACATCGCGCCGCGCTTCATCATCCTTCGATCGATCATTCGTGGCCGTCTTGCGATCTACATGGCAGGCCGAGATCCAGCTCAATCAGTGGCAGCAGCAGCCCATAGGGTTCCGATGACAATTTGAATCTAAAATATGTATATAGATATCTACTAGAGCTATCCAAGTATTTATATATGTAAAAGCTATTTAGAAAGCTCATTCAGTCGCACGCAGCCTACACGCTCGACTCGAACGAAACTCACACCATATCTCCCAGGGTGATCGATCCTTGACTTAATGCTACCAACATCTTCGTTTGCACACATCACTTCGCCCTACGCATCGCGTCGATCTGATCCAAGTCTTCAATCAGCTTTTGCATCGCAACCCACCCACCCCCCCTGCCGGCCGAGAGGGTATCTTGATGAGCGAGCCCGGGCAAAGCATCGACCGATGATGTTCTCGACACTCACACGTCGACATTGAGATTTCTGTACTTTAGGATGATCGCAATTTATTCATGATAAGCTTGAAGCCACACACAAGTTTTCTTGTTTATTTTTTGGTTTTTTCATGAATAAAACCCTGCCAAACGCATCAAGTTGATCGACCGCCCAATCCAAGTTCTGACTTGGTTGTGAGATCGCAGATACGTTGACCCAAGATACGGTGTTCCAAGTCTTCACATCTCGGGGTTTCTCTTTTTTTTTTTTTTTTTTTTTTTTTTTTGAGGAAAAGAAAAGAAAAAACAAATGTTTTGTGCAGGTTTGAATCGGTAGGCTTGCAGCCTGGCCTCTGTAGACCCAAGGGGATCATTAGGTCAAGTTTTGGTGCCAGCGTGGACCCTCAAAAGATCTCTTGCGGATCAAAATCTGAATCAATAGATCAACAGTGGACAGCTTTTGGGATCATGGTCATTTGGTATTGAATCATACAAGGTAAGATAATTGATAATCACAAAAAAAAAATGTGAAAAAATGTGAAAAAAATGGAATTCAAAACCATAATAGCATCCTAATCTGTTGTCACGCTTCAAGCTTAAGGATTATTGTTTCTCTCACTTTGACATATCCTTTCCTCAGTACCATCTACCTCAGTCCATACGCGTGACACAAATAGAAGCACAACATCAATGGTGCCTTCCACTTATCAACTCTGGCTTGCATAACAACCTTCCATTCTTGGCAACTGACTCAGCACTTACTTGCAAACCTTGCAGTTAACTCTACTCCAGTTGACCATCCATTTGAGCTCTGCTCTTTACCCTGGGTATCAATAGCCCTTGGGTTCCCATTCCTGGTCATGCACTCTCACTAGCTTGCAACCATGCTAGTTAGCCACACCAAGTGTATAGTTTGCGATTGGACTAGTCCCTTACCCTGCATAGGCTACATCCTCATATTTGCATTGTCTCTCATGTCACTCCTTCCTCTCTCATCCATTACGCCCTTGTACGCTCAGATTCTATTGCCTCACATCTACGCTATGACCTTGAAAATGTCTGTACTGTTATTTCATTTCCCAATCTGTTTCATGTCATTGATTGCCTCATCACCTCTTAGCTGTAGTTGGCCGTCCATCAGGTTGTATATAGTCACTTTGGATTATCTTATAAAGGCTATGCCGCTTGCCTGAAGACTGTCTCCTCAGTTAGTTAATTTTATACCTTCTTTCATTTTGCTAAATCCAGTCATCACATCAGGATTGCATTTAGTTTCCTTTCCATTGGAACAATTCATCCCCCTCACTGTGTGCCAAGTTACTCAACCATAAGTTTGCACTTTGAAGTTAGCTTTGCTACCTTGCACTTGCTCTTGCACTTAGTCTCCTTTGCGCTCACAATCATCTAAGATTTCCCTATGGTATGTGGGGTGGTTGTGTGACATCTGTGTTCAAATTCTGACATCATACATCTAAGGTGAAAAAAGATGGAAAAATCCAGGCCTAAGTCTTTTCATCAATGACCATTTTTAAAAGCTTTGAAAGTTGTTATGTTTAATTGGTTCTTCTTATTGAGGTGTTGGCCCAGGAAAAATTTTTGAAGCAGGATGAGACTACAGGATCTGATAAGTTCCAACTGAAGGGTGGGATGTAAGAGTGAATTTTAATAATTTGATTTTTTAGGAGGGAGGAGGGAGGATCCAGGTGGAGATGAGTAAAAGGCAATAAGGAATATCAAACAAGAAACTGGAATCTTAAGTTTCTTATCTGGAATGATTCAATTCAAAAATGTTCTTTATAACTGGAAAGCTTCTGGATTTGAATCAGAATTATGCTTTAGATTTATTTTTTAATTATTATCAAATTATTTTAAAAAAACTGCACATCCTCCTGACCATCTTGTAAGCATAACAATTTGCTTTAAAATAATCTGTTCTCACAAAAATTAATACCATAACTAAATTCTAATTGTTGTAAAATTCACCCCAGTCTAGGCCCTGAGTAGTAAATGAATTGATTTGAATCCTGTAGTAGGATTGTCTTTTTCAATTTTTATATTTAATTAAAATTAAAATGGTTCATATCAAAGCAACAACAATTTAAAAAGGAACAGGATGATAACAGTGGGTTTCTGAGTACAGAAGCTGTTGAGATTGTTGGGTTTGATAGGATGGGTTGATTTTATTGAGGAATAAAATGAGACTATAACCATCAAATATCCAGATTAAAATATGAAAGGTGGCTAGAAGGATATGATGAATATAATAAATTCTTCACTCAGAAAAGGATTTCTAATTAATCTGGTTGAAATGCTATCAGTTTCCAGAAAAATTTCTGCATTTTTCAGCACACAAGTCCGGCTGGAAAAGCGGCTGAAAAACGCAGACAGCCCTGGGCAAAAACCAGAAGCCCGCGGTTAAAATCTGCTTCACAAGATTTCCTGTGAAAGGTTTCCTGTATCAGTCTTCCTGTCCAGGTTTTTTCTCAAACCGGTTAGGAGGCCAGGATACTGCTTTGGCTCCATCAACCAACCCCCAAAGATCATCACAACTTGACCCATTTACAGATGTGGTAAAAATACTGGGTCATGATTTTTTTTTTTTACTTATCAAGGTTTTGTTTATACCAGTCAGCCATAGCTCTCAGGGGGCAAAATCAAATGAGAAACACAGATGTTATGAGTGAAACTTAACAATCTTGTTGAGTGATGGAACTTTTGACTTGCTCTTTGGTATGCGGATACCTTAGTTCATAAACAAGAGTTGGACCAAGAGGCAATCAATAAAGTTGAGGACCATCAAATTTTCTGGCCAACATTTGGAGGGATAAGGATTGGCCTTATTGTTAAGATTCTTCAAGCTGAGTTGACCCAAGACCTTGATATTCTCATGAATCTTTTTCTTCAGGGTTCTGGTTGAGGAGTGATAGGTTGGATTGCCGGCTAACAAGTGGAGATCCTCTTCAACCCTCTTTCAAACTTTAGCAATGGGTTCTTGATTGATTTGATCTGAATCAATTGGATGATGTAGGGAGTTGTAAATTTTTGGTTGATCATGGATTGAGATTGTGAGAACATGTAATTTATCAAAAAAGAATGCTCAAATTTTCAAAAAATGAAATTCAAATTTTTTGAGGCCTCTTTTGTCATTAAATTCTACTTCAGAAAATGCTGTTCACCAAGATTAAAATTTGGAAGAGTTATTGTTAATAATAGGACAGGCAAAAGAAGAAGCCAGGCAGCTCATTATGAATGACTGACCAGTTTAAATTAAATTGAGGACAAAAAAAAAGAGGACAAAAACAAGAAACAAGAGGACACACAAAAAAAAAAAAAGGACAAAAATTTTGAACAAGAAGACCAAATCCATGAAAAATGTGGACAGCTTTCTGGCAACTGATAGTACCGGATAAAAAGGTTGACAGTTTTCTAAGAGGATTGATTGATTATTTGAAAAGCACAAGAAGACAAGATTTAGATTGAGGAAGGATTAGAGAAATATTCTTATAGTGATTCATGGGCGGTGGATATCATAATTTTTGATAAATCATTAGAAGTTTTAAATTTATGACCATTAATGCTTTCTGAAACACAGAATTTTTAGATTGAATGTTCAATTTAAATTTTTGGTTATAGTTCTATAGGAATTAAGAATGGTTGTGTAATACTTATAATCTGATAGGGTAATGGGGGATGAGTTTATGGAATTTTAAATTTAAAAAAAATGTATGCATAATATAAATTTGCTGTTGATTTTGATAAGATTAAATGAGCTTCAAGTTGAATTAAATTTTGTAAGTAATTCTCATTTAGGATAAAGTCCCATGAGTTGGCGGGAAAAAATGTCATCTGCCTGTAACACAGGTTTGAGGCCTCTATTCCATTGTATTCTTTGGTGGGGTTCTATTTATTAATATCCTGTTTGGATTAAACATGTGATATCTTTTAAGGTGTGGAAATTCTGTAGACAATTATTATATTCCATATCCTTGGTATAGAATTCCAACAACCACCCCCACAACAAATCTCCAATAAAGCCACCTGAAAAGTTTAAAAAAAATTAAAGAGATGAAAAGAAGTGTTGGAATTTCAGTATCTTATTTGTATTGCCTAAAACTTGAGTGCAATCACTATAATAGGCTCTTGAGTGAAATTGTCTAGTGTGTACTTTATACTATACAGAGTTAGTTATAGTTATAGTTATAGTTACATCTTTATCATTGTTTGTAGCGGCTTATATTTAATGTCTTTTTCATGATTATTGCAGTCTAGTGACCTATTTATATGGTGCTAAGTATTAACAACTCTAGTGGGTTCTTTATCTCTAATCCTTGATGCTTTATCTTATTTAAAACATGTTGAGTGTTGTTCAAGTGAGTGAATTTTCAGTTGCACTTTTGTCCATGTCAACCATTTCCTCTTGTAAAAATCCTACATGTATTTGAAACTTATTTTACTCAGATTTATTCTATTTTATTCACTCATCTTGTCAACCACATTTCATTCTCTTGGTACTTGGTCTATTTCAGCTGCTGGTTCTGAGGTGAATGAAAAATATATTTTCTGCCTTACCCTGAACTGGAGCGCCCCCATCTGACTCCTAAATCCACTCCTCTTAGAATTATAAGATTCCAATCCACATCCTCTCAAGTCTCTCAACTGGAGTGCTCCACTCAAAATTATACAAGAAGAAGGTTAAAAGATAGAAATAAGGAACATTGAAATGAATAACAAACAGAAAGATAAAAAAAGTCAGAGTATAGAGTTAAAGGAGCAAGATAAGATGGGAAAAATCAGAAGATTAAAGCAGATTTTCCAAAAATTTTGAAACAAGTGAGAATGGTTTTATATCTTAGATCTTAATTTTTAAAACAGTTTTTTTTAATTTTTTCTTTCTAAAGTTGGGGGTGATTGTTAAAAAAATTTTATCTAGTGAGTTTTATTCCCTATTTTTTTTTTCATTGAATTGGAAGCATTCTTGCTTCAAATGATGGTTTAATTTTTTTTCTAGTTTTGAATTTGAAGTTTTCAAGTTGATCAAGAAAATCTTCCCACCCAATTTGATATATTTTTTTTTTGCTTATGCTTGTGCCAGATTCAGGCTGAGGGATATTTTTTAATTGAAGCAGCTTTCACACCTTGCACAGCTGCAAACCAATTGAGAGGCAAGGCCTTACCAAAAGTCTATGAAACTTTTTGAAAGAAAACT
The DNA here is from genome assembly GCA_025617555.3 of Puccinia polysora. Taxonomy (NCBI): domain Eukaryota; kingdom Fungi; phylum Basidiomycota; class Pucciniomycetes; order Pucciniales; family Pucciniaceae; genus Puccinia; species Puccinia polysora. The sequence goes on along the minus strand of CM062618.1, from coordinate 21,512,666 downwards.
TCATTTTTCAGTTGTTATGGTGTCACATAATACTGTGTGACAGTACCCCTGGGTTTAAGGGCACTTTGTCCCAAAGTGTGTATGGCTGGTGGTACTAACCCATACCCCTGAAAAAATGGAGCCATATTCAGATGCACTCTTGAAAGCCATAAGGAGCCACCAAGACTTGGGAGTCTTACTGATGAAAGGCGTAAAACCCAAAAATTGTCACACAAAAAGCCTTTGCCATTAAATTCTCCTGATTGAAAATTGAACCCGCAACAGGGTTAGCCAGGTTAATTTCATACCTTGCACAAATGCAAACTAATTCAGAGGCAAGGCCTTAAAAAAAGGCAATGAAACTGGCTGAAAAACCAGTTAATTTCACAGTTGTTATGGTTTCACATACCACTGTGGGAAAGAAGCCATATGGACAATGAATACAGCACAAAAGATCTGATTGAATTTTTTTATATAGTGAAATCAAGGAACTCAGACCCAATCTATAATCAAGCCCAGGCCACCCCCCAAGAATCTTATTACAACCTTTAACCAAGCTACACTTTGCAGTCACTGTGAATTTTTAAAAGTGAATTTGCAAAAATAAATGTGTGGAAGAATGGGGATAGCTTCAACTATAGATTTAAGAGAGCTTCAACTAGAGATTACTTTATTTCAATAGCTATAAAGTGACATAAAAGCTTTCATGGTGATGAATTTAAAATTACTATTTATTGTATAATTGGATGATCTGGAAAATAGAATAATTGAAAATATATATATTGGACCAGGATAGATTCAAAACTTCAGAATTCCTCAATTTGAACCCATCTTTTGAAGGAATAATTGTGATAGATATTTATAGACACAAACTACAAGTGCACAATGTTGACCAAGATGTGATACAGAAATTTATCCAGAGCCAAAAAAGGCACTTTGGGTTTGAAAAATGAGGGTAGAAGGCAAAATTGGAAAAATGTTAAAATTGAATTGCAAAATGGAAGAAAAAAGACTTTTTGTTGTACCAAAGAACAAAAGAGGTTGTGAATTAAAAAATTCAGAAAAAAGAAGCAACATTGAAAAAATTAATTAAGATTAAGGGAAAATTTCAAGAATGGATAGGGAAGTTCATTTCTGGGATATAAGATAGGAGAAATTCAAGGATAAAAAGTATTCTGGAAATCTTTGGGAACTGAACTGGGACAAAAATAACGGGTGGGTTGTGGGAGATGAACATCAATGGTGGCTCTACCCTTGAAAATGAAGGAAAGTAGTTGTATTAAAATTTGGATGCATTAATTTTTGGCTGGATATCAAAAGAAGGATACCCCTAACTGTCTAAAAGTCAAACTAAATTATAAAATTATCATTCAGACCAATTATGAGTGTGAAATATTAGCCAGAAGGGGTGGATGAAATTATAGGTGGGTTATTTTTGTTTTTATGTTTTATTTAATATTCAAGAAGCACTATTTTTGGATTTTTTTGGGGGGAGAAGGATAAAAGAAATTATTTAAAAGAGTTTCTCAAAATATCTTTGTCACAGAGAAAAATTTTTACAACACATTAATTTTTTAGAGTACAAATTGAAAAAAGTGCCATTCAAAAAGGGAGGATTTTGGAGCTTCAAAAATTTTCTCCTTACTGGAAGAAAATAAAACCACAGAAGTCACCAGAAGACTTGCTGAGGATATATAAGAGTTATTCCAAAAAAAATGGATTAGGGTCAGACCATCTTGATAACCCTGACTGGAATTTTGCACCACATTTTTGAATTCTCTTTGGGAAACTATTTATATCCTTTGCTGATTTTGTGAATTTTAAAATTTTTTCTATTAAACTAATTTATGTAAAATATGCTCTATAAGTTCACACATAACACCAGTTACTTACTAACAACACCTCCAAGAACTTTGGGATCCATTTCCAGTAGCACACCACCGCCACCACCTCTGATGGATAGAAATTTCAATGGAATACCTTCATAGAGACCAGGAAGCCCTACTACTACTTGGGGGAATGGAAGTGCAAAGGTAAACCCAAATTATCAAATCACATTCTGCTTTCAAAAATATTATATTCAATTTTAACTGGATGAATTCAAGATCACAGTGGAAAGAAAGGGCATGATGGACAAAGAGAAGGTGTTCAAGTTTGTAAAATTAATTCCAAAGGAATAAGATCTGAAGGAGGTGGAGGAAATGGATAGTTAATGTGAACAGAGCTTGCACCGATTGTGGTGAGGGATGGTTTAGAATTTGGGGCAGATGGAGCAGAATTTTTAGGATAGAAATATGGAGAAATTGGCCTCTGAATTTCATGAAGATGGAAGGCTAAATTCTTGGAAGGGATTCATGGATTACTGTTTCAACTTTGACTGTTCCCCAAAATAAATGGGTAAAAACAACAGATTTCCAGAGAATACAGGTTTAATTTTCTTATCAGGGGTACATACAGATCTTAGGATGGTTGATTAATTGACTTTTGAATCAGTTTTTCTCCATACTATCAACATGAAATTCATGAAAACAAGGAAAATAGGTTATATTAGTTTGAATTAAATCTATTGTACCAGTAGAAAAATGATTATATAGTTTTTGTGATCTGGAAATCATTTAATTTGAATTATTCAGAAAGGTTGATTCACCAGGCTTGATTTTTATACCAAAAATTCCTATAAACCTCAAAGAATTTTCCAACAAAACTTTTCAAATTCCTTTGTATCATTCAGGTATTTATATAGTAAAAGAGCATATTTTTTCCAACACAGTCATGGCTGGGGGAAAAATTGACCAAACCCCCTTTTCAATTGGTGAGTTCCACTGAGTGGGAAAAAAAAACTAAAAGATTCAAAATATTGAGGAGTATGTTGCCTCTATGGCTACTATCAGCCTCCAAGAACCAAGTGTGGAATTACAAGTAAAATTATTTTTGAAATCAACCTATGTAAATTGGAAATTGAACTTTGATACAAAAAAATCCTTTAAATGGATAGAGCTACAATCAGCCTTGTCCTTCTTAGTGATGAGCCACCTGGTGGGCATCAATTTTGTACCTATGGGTAAAAGACTCATCTCCAAAAATCCCTTTGTATGAAAAGTTTTGATTTCCTTTTGGAATATAGGTAAGATTTTGTACCCATCTGGGATTCCCACATTCCCCAAGCATATAGATATGGGAAAAATTCTTGAAAACAGCCTGTTTCTATTTTTTCCCCCTTGTGCATCAAAAATTAATAATTTTTTAAATAAACCATATTTAGTGAAAACAAAAATTCCATGCAGCTTTTGGGAGGCAGACATAAGCAAATTTTATTGTTTTCAAAATTAGCCCAAACAAAGATTACCAAAATTACAAGAGAAGGAATTTAGGAAATCTATAAATTGCAGTCAGGGATATGTGCAAAAAGAAATTCCCACCTATGAATGAAAAATAAATCTTGATTTCTTTCAGGGTTTAAATCAAAATAAACATTTTGGATAAGGTTAGTCATGAAATCCATCACAGGAATAATTCCAAAAAGAACTCCAAAGGATTCTTGAAATAAAGCTTCAATATTAGAAATTGGTTCAAAAATAATGATTCCAATGGGAAATCCAGGCTCATGATTTTTTTCTGGGGCATTTTTCATTCAAATAGGTTATAGCCATTTCAAGAAGGATGAGGGGCTTCATGTCTGACATAAAATTCCAATGCATATCATAAGGTAGTTTAAGTTTTGTGCCCATGCCCCTTGTATCAAGAAAATTAGACAAAATTTTGACCGATAATGTTAATTATTGCCTATTAAATTCTGGAACATAAGTTTTGACTCAAGCCTCAGGAATTTGATCATTGAGAAAATTTACCCAGTAACTCAGTCTTTGAATTCAATGGACCAAACTAATCTGGGAAATTTTCCATATAACAAATGGTATGAAAGAACTGGTAATGCTCCATAAAACATATATTTTTTTAAACAAAAACACAATTCAAGTTGAATTCCTCAAAATGGCAAAAGAAATCTTTTATTGTTTGTAAATTTTGAGGTATGCATGATTTTGGAAAGATTTCAAGACCTGAAGTGCAAAAAACCCCAGTAAACCTCATTGGAAATTTACACTAAGGTCCTTGTGTCAAGAAAAAATCAGGAAAGTCAAGGAAAAAGCGAAAAGAGTCCCAATTATATTAAAAAAGGGATTTTTAATCACTTGAAAGTATCCCACCACTAAAGATATTCTTAGCTAAATGTTTTAGGATTACAGATTTGGAAGCCATAGGAGATAATGAGGAAGTAGCTTGTGGGCTAGCATATTAAATATGAAAAATGTGATGTGTAAGTTATTCAGACATGAAAATATGTCTTAAAAGAGAAAATTGCCGGCTAGAACTCAGGAATTCAATTTTTTTTAAAAAAAGAAAAGATGAGCAGAGAAAATAAGGAGAGATTTTTAGTTCTGAAAAAAAAGGGAAGTGAGCTCTCAGGAAAGATGGAAGGAAAACAAAAGTTTCCAGTAAATTTTAGATCAAATAAGTATAATAAAATAAAGGGAAATGATAAATTCATGGCTCAAATGAGTTTTGTAAACAACTCATTTGAGTTGTGTGGCATGGAAAAACAACTACATTGGATCTGTGTAGGTCCCCACACAACTTGAGTGTAATCGTGCGGACCCCACACAGTGGTATGCTGCCGTGTGGCCTACAGCCCAACCACATTTGGGTTGTGGGGGCCCTAAAAAGCTCTAATGTAGTCATGGTGCTGTAACACACAACTAAAATTCTTGTGCCCCCCCCAAAAAAAAATTATAACAATAATCATCAACCAAATAAAAATGCAATAAAAAGAGAAATTACCCTAAAAATTGAAAAGGGTGATGATAAATTCATGGCTCCAACCGTGTGGTAGTTGTTTAGGGCTCTACACAACCCATAGACAACCACAAAGGGCTGTTCCAAACATGGGCAACCCCCAGGGGGTTGTATAGGAGCTGTTTACCCCCTGGCAACGGAGATTATGAGCCGTGTACCCCTGTACACGGCTTGAATCCACCATTTTTGGGGGTGCAGAACCCCCTGGAAGTTGTGCCAGAGTTTTGGGCACCCCCTGGACCACACTTGGGTTCCTTCAACCCAAACCTGGACCACACTTGGGTTCCCTCAACCCAAATTTGGGATCAAAATATACTATGTGGGAGAGTTGGACCACACCTAGAAATACCAAAGCAAAATTAAAGTGAAATCAATTGAAGTATCCTAGATATCAAAGTGAAATTTGACACATCTTTCTTAAATCAAAAGTGAGCAAACTTTTCAGTTGTTCATTTGAAAGTTGGATTGAATACTCAGGTAGCATTGCAATTATTTTTCATTATGGGAACAGTGGCAAGCCCTAATTGTGACATGGCTTCATTGAAGGACTACATCAATAGTGCTATTAACAAAGCTTTGGAAAAAAAGGATTTGGGTAATGAAACATTGGAAGCCCAAATTGCATCCTCATCTAGGGTGACATTTGAGGAACAAAATGTTTCAAAGTTGGATTTGACCTCTGGTAGTGAGTAAAATTTTATGTTACTGAGGTCTTTGCCTGATTTGATTTGATCAAAACTAATTGAGGGATTGTAATTATGAAACTATGAAACTATGAAACTATGAAACCTATGAAACTATGACAATAAACAATGAATGTTTACTATATCCACTTGACCCACCTCCCGTGAGAGCTGTTGCTACTAGGTAGGAGGCACAAAAATATTGTCAAACATGGGATATGAAGCATGGTTACAATCTGACAGTTTTTAACTCAAAGAAAGATAAATATGCAGATTTGGCCTGTGATTGACATGGTTCCTACTTGGGGCAACTCCTTAGCAAATGGGCTTGGAAAACTGACACAAGGAAGGTTTTGTGCAAGTTTTTAATCTGTGCAATTTGCACAAAGGCAGACCCCTTGTGGAGACTCTCCTACAAAGAAACTCAACATAACCATCAACCATCAGAACATCCCTCTGTGCATCCTCAACTGAGGAGAATCACTGGGGTAGCCTTAGGAAATCTAATAGAAGTAATGAATGATGGGCTCAATAAGTTACAACTTAAGAGAAAATTGAGCAAGATTGATGGCAGCAATTATGTTGATGACCAAACAATCTATAACACTAAGTGGAAGGTAGTGCTTGAAGAACTGAAGGGGAAAAGTTTTATGGACATACTCTACAAACAGCTTGAAGAATTGAGTTGGATTCATTGGTAAAAATTCAGTGGAGAGGGTCACTTTGAGGCCCTATTCTTGGCCCACCCAGAGTCATTAAAGCTTTCCAAACAATTCCATCATATTGCTATGTTGGATTGTACTTATAAAAAAATAACTGCAAAATTGGGCTATTGCATGTTGTAGGAATGAAAGCCAACCAGAAAACTTTCACAAAAGCTCTTGTTTTCATAACAAAAGAAACGTTTAAGTTATACAGTTGGCCTGTAAATGCATTAAAGGAGTTTGCTTATGATCCTGAGAGAATTCCAAAAGTCTTTGTGACAGACCATGAAAAAGCTCTGATTTTTGCAATTGGATCTAGTTTCCCAGAGTTATCAAGACAATGTTGCAATTGGAACTTGTATAAAAACATAAAAGCAAACTGTAAAGGGCGCTTTGTTAATGAAATTGAAGGACAGAAAAGCTTTATGACTCTATGGGCAAAGTATGGGGTCTCAAAGACCAAGGAGGAGGTGGAGGTCAATGATGCAGAACTCACAGTAGGTCCAAATCACGGCTTCTTATTCTTCCTAGTTTTGGGTTCTGACATTTTGAATTGTATATTTTGAGTCTTGTCCATGGCTCAATGGGGTGTGAATTTAACATTACCCAATTCAAAAATATTGATTTTTTGGTTGAAAAAAAAACAAAAAAATAAGAAATAAAATAAAAATAAGTAAAAATAAATAAAAAAATAGAAAACAAAAAAAACTGAAGACAACAAACCCAAAAAAATACAAGTTAAAATTGACTAGACCTAAAGTAAAAACACCAAAAAAATACAAGTTCAATTTGTGACTAGCCTTAAATTAAAAGTGCCAAAAAATTCTATTTTTTTCCAGCCCTGAAGTAAAAAAACCAAAAAAAAAACAAGTTCAACTTGTGTTAAGCTGATCCCATCACAAGAAGTAAAAATACTCCTTATGATGGGATCAGCCCAACACAAGTTGAACTGAATTAACATTAAAATCTCATTCAAAACACTCATCAAAATGATTTTAACTCAAAAAACTCAACATAATGATGTTCAAAATGTGATAACCCTTGATATTAATAAAATCAAAATATCAGAATCAGAACCCAAACCCAAATGATTAAATTGATCTATAAGTTAGAATAAAACTCAAGTTGATCTTTGAGGTGATCAACCCAACAAGCTTCTTTTTTAGAAATCATGGAACATGGTTTGGAAACTATGGGTGGGATTGGAATCACATATCCCTTAAGGACAAACTGGAACCAATTGTTATTGTTAACAAAGCAAATGGACATAGGATCTGATTTTTCTTTCACACCCATTTAAGTAGGAGTAAAAGTACAACATGATTCCAATGAAATGAAACATATTGGTCTTCCATAAGTATCTGCTATTATTTGACCTATGTCAAGCTTTTAAAGCCATTTTAAAGAGGGAATCTTTTCATTGATGTCATTAACATAAAGTATTTTGTCTATCTTTTCAAGATCTTTAATGCACCCAAGGATCTTAGAATAGCACCCCTTCTTTTTCCTCAATGTTTCAAGAATTTCTTTTCTTACTTGAAACCATTCAAGCTCATCATACCCAATTAATTTAGAAATGACTCTAAATCCAAAATTTCCATCACCAACCAGATCCCAAACCCCACCCAAGAACTTATGTAAGTTCTCAGGTATTTGATTGAGTTAATTCACTTCCTAAAATCAAAAATTAGTTAGCAACAATTTTAATCTCATTAAAGGAATCACCACTTGCCAAAGATGAGCTTCTATTTGACTCCTCCATTCCATCTTCTTCATCATTTGAAAAGGAATCTGATCCCAATGGCACCAAAACTGATGAATTTTCAGCCTCTTCCACTGAACCATGAAATTCAGATGAAGAGCCATCCTTACACTACAGAAATAATTAACCCATTAGTTCATTAAACCATAAAAAGGAAAATTTCTCAAAATCAAAGACTTACTATTGTTGGTCTTTCTGATCCCCTTTTAAGTGTTTCTTAAGTCTCATCCTCTGAACTATGAGATTCAAATGAAGAGAAATCCTTGAACATTAGAAATCATTTTCCCATCAGTTCATTAAACCCAAAAAACAAAACTTTCACAAAAGAAAAGACTTGAAATCTTTTGTCTTTTCTTCTTTGGTGCCCTTGTAATTATCTTTTCCTGCTTAGTTTCATTTTCAAAATTTTCAAATCAAGAAGTATATTTCTGGGTATCTGTCAATTTTGGACTGCCTCTGCTTGATTACAAGACTTTAGGTTCAAGTCTTGGCTTTGATCAATAATTTAACATATCCTTCATCAAGTGCTTCAAGAGACGCAATAATCTTGTGCAGGATGAGCCAAGATCATTGAAGTGAGCTTCTCACGTAACTGAAAATTTTTGAGCAGTTCATCAAAAACAAACTTTAAAAATTCAAAAGGATAAAATATTAGTCAAGTAGGAATCATCATTCAAAAAGCATTAATAACAAAATGATTTGAAAAATCCAACAATCCTACTTAAAAAAATTACAGAACTAGAAATGCAAGGTTCATAATGCAACACTGAGGATGAACATCCTCAGGCACAACAGATCCTCTTAAAGCTAGTTGGTCACCTATTTGGTGGGAACAGGGCAAACCCATAGTCATTGAGTATGACTTGGTGCACACTTCCCCATCATGGTTCCACTTTAATCTCTCTAATTGATCCACAACAAGTTTGATTTCCTGTAAAGAAACCTTGTATCCCAATGGGAGCAGTTCATTAGGAAGAAATATTCCAATCTTTATTTGAGAGTTTTAAAGGGGCACCTGAACCAATTTGATTTGATTGGACACTGTTCCCTCTAGGTTTTTCCAAAAATCCAACATGTTTCCCAAAGAATTTGCAAGTAATTGTTTGAGAGTAGCATGGGCCCCTTCAACCCAAGACATTGTTTTATTTTGAAAGTCAAGGTTCTCTCAAGTCCAAGCTGTTACAAATGTCTCTTTGATAAGGAAGATATTATGATACATATACTCAAGCACATCCTCAGGGTCTGCCAAGAAAAACTTTACACAAGTCATAATGTAAGCAACCCAAAACTAGGAAGATTAACAGTAGAGGCTGTGATTTGGAACTTACTCTCAGTTTGGAATCATTGAACTCTTCATCCTCCTTGTTTTTTAGGGCCCCATACTTAGCACACAGAGACATGAAGATTTGCCACCCTTCAAAGTCATTATTAAAGTGCACTTTACAGTTTGCTTGTATGTTTTTAGACAAGTGAAATTGAAATCACTGTCTTGTTGACTCAGGGAAAATTCTTTCTAGAGCACTGATCAAAGCTTTTTCACGGTCAATCAGAAAGACTTTTGGAAGTCTCTCAGGATCATAATTCAACTCATTTAGCGCATCAGCAGACCAACTGTAGAACTCAAACTTTTATCTTGTTATAAAAACAAGAGATTTTGTGAAAGTTTTACAGTTGGCTGTAATTCCCACAACATGAAATAGGGGGATGTTGTACTTATTGTTGAGAATAACCAGCAAGCGGGAGCTGTGAGGAAGAAGGTGTTGAGACCAAGGAGAAAGCACATGATGAGCAACAAGAAATAAGAAAGTACCTGTTGAGGATAACCAGCAAGCGGGATCTGTGAGGAAGAAGGTCTTGGGAACTAGGAGCAAGCACACAATAAGAGACAAGAAATAAGTAAATACCTAGATGAGTTACCGGGTGAAGACAGGCAACAAATGAGTGAGGAGTTCATTACGGTAGAAAGCACCTTGAGGCCAACAGTAGGGTGAAAGAAACGGAAGTAAGGAAAGAAGTTGAGAAAGAAAGAAACAAGGAAACAACACATGTTGAGAATAACCAGCAAGGAGGAGATGTGAGGAAGCAGGTCTTGGGACCAAGGAGAAAGCACACAATGAGAGACAAGAAATAAGAAAGTACCTAGACGAGGTACCGGGTGAAGACAGGCAACAAATGAGTTAGGAAAGAGAAGGAAAGAGACAATACAACTGTAGTAGGATAAGACTAAGTACAGGATTCTTGTGTTAACCTAATCTGAGTAGATGTGCAAGGTTTGAAGATTGGGTTGTGCATGATTGGAGATTAGTTGCTAGTTGGTCCACCCAAGGTTGTGGCTCATTATACTCCAACAGGCCCCCCTGCTTGCTATTCCGTATCTAAGGGAACAAGTTGCAGGCTGGTGTTGATGGGGGAGAGATTCTTTGTGGTTCCATCAGCAACATTTTTGGTGGTGGGGAAATAGACAAGGGAGAAATCACCCTCTGATACATGGTGACATAGCCAGTGCAGGCGCACATCAACATGCCTGGTGAAATGTTGGTAAAGGGGGTTTTTTGAAGAGCGCTATTGCACCCTGGTTGTTGCAGAACAAGGTGGGGGAAGGAAGGGATTGCCAGAAAGGTTGAGAGAGACAGGCCAGCAGCTGGGAGGCCGACATGAGGTCTTGCCCCAACTCCAAGCAAGAGTGGTGCTTGGCTTTGGTGGTAAAAAGGGCACAAACCGCCTGCTTTGAGCATTTCCATGAGACTGGTCCATTGAGTAAGAGAACTTGTCCCAAGAAGGAGCACCGGTTTCTGCTGGAGGCATGGTTGGCATCACATTAGGCGTCCAGCTTGAAGGCTGACTCAATGAGCCCGCCCAGTTTGATTCCCAGATTGGCGGTATTTTTGAGGTAGCACAGAAGATGTAGGAACTGTTGTTGGTGTGTTATTGTGAACAACTTGAGGAACTGTGAGAAGTAGCTCCAGCTGAATACCAAGTTCAGACAGGTGCACTGAACCAGGTAGTTGAGAAGGCCCATGGCTCAAGGGTAGTTGAAACTGGGGGTGGTGGGATTGGAGGAGATGGGAATTTTTTCAACCTGTTGCGGGATAGGAGTTGAGGCGGGTTTTAAGTAGGTCATGCCAAACTTTTCAAGCATTTCCAAGATGTATTGGTCCTGGTGAAGCTGAATTGTTTGTTGTTGCCAATTACAAGTTACACACATTCCCAACATGTACTTGCACTCGCCCAAATCTTCCATCTCAAAATTCTTACTTATTCTGGCTTTGAAGTCCAAGACGTCCCGCTAATTTCCGCCAATGACAAAATCATCTACATGAATGTAGAAAAGGCACAGCTTGATTGGGTTGGAGTGCAAGAACAGGCAAGGGTTGACTTTCAAAGGTTGAAAGTTGAGAGAGCGGAAGAAGTTGGAGAGCACTGAGTACCAGCAGCCTGGGCTTTGTTTGAGTCCATAGAGGGACTTCAGGAGACGCAGGCTGTGACCAGGGGGTATGACTATTTCCAGGCCTTTGGGTGACTTGATGAAGATCTCTTTGTCAGGTTTTCCATTCAGAAAGGCGCATTTGATGTCCATCTGGTGGAGGTCCAGGTTGAAAGAGGCCACTAAGCTGAGGAGGATTTTCAGGGAGGCAAGGTGCCCAGTTGGAGCATACATCTTGTTATAGTCAATACCTTCAACCTGCTGGAAGCCTTGAGCACAGAGCCTGGCCTTATTTTTGATGAAAGCACCATTGGCATCCAGTTTGGTCTTCAGAACTCATGTGGTGTCAAGTTCCCTTGCGGTGGCTGGCTTTGGGACCACTTCCAAGACTTTGTGCTGTAAGCAGTTTCTGTGTTCCAAATCAATGACAGCCTTCCAACCAGGCCATTAATATCTAGCTTGAGCCTCTTGAATGGTTTTGGGGTCACTCAGATGGCTTGGCTCACTGGAGATGATTTTTGCTTGGTGGCGGCACCTGGTGGGGAGAATTTGATCTGTTGAGATGTCCAAACCAACCTCTTTGGGAGCAGAGTTTTACCATGGCACAAGCGTGTGATGTTTATAGGAAGGAAGGGGGGTGGGAGGAGGGGGAGATTCAGAATGAGAAGGGAAAGACAAATTGTCTTGTTCAGGGACGGTTTGGATAGGTTCTGGGGAGATGGGGGATTGTAAGGTGTTGTTGGAGGGATCCAGTTCAATTGGAGTGCCTTCTGGTTGGGGATCCAACTCAATGATGAACGGAGTGAGAGGAAGACCGGTTTCCAAATTATTTTCTTTGAAAGGAAAGACGCCAGGAAGAAGCTTGATGTGGTGTGATCAATGGATGTTGTTGGTTGAGGGGATAAGGACCTTGTATGAGTGATGATGGGAGTCAAACCCTAACAGAACCCCTTCAACAACAGATGGGGAAAACTTGGATTTTCACCAATTCTTCTCCAGGAACATAACAAACTTAAACCCAAAGGGAGCAATGTTTTCAAGAGAAGGAGCTTTGCCAGTCCATTGCTTGAATGGGGTCATCAGGTTCAGGGAAAAGTGGGGGGTTTGGTTTTTGAGGTAGACAGAGGTTATTAAGGCATCACCCCACCACTCAGTTGGAAATCCACTGTTGGAGAGGAGAGCCTGGGATTTTTCAATGGTTGTTTGGTTCCCTCATTCAGAAAAGGGATTTTGCTGAGGAGTATAGGGCACCGTCCTGAGGTGCAGGATCCCTTGCTTGCGGAACAGTTCCTCAAAAAGGTGACTTACAAATTCACCTCTGTTGTCAGAGACCACAGTTTTAACCTTATACCCAAGGGCAAATTCAGCCTTGTTGATGAAGTCAATGAAACGGTCAAAGGAGTCAGGTTTACTCCTGATGGGATAGATAAAAGTGTAGCAACTGAACCTGTCAATGACTTTCAGGAAATACTTGCTTCCCCCAATGGAGGTAGGGGTGATAGGTTGGAAAATGTCCAAATGAATGCATTCAAGGGGAGAGGAGGGAGATGGAAATTTCCCCAAGAAAGGAGTCTGTGTCATTTTTCAGGTAAAACAGTTGGGGAAGGAGATATTTTAAAGATTGAGGGAAGGAAAGAGAGCAGAGAGATATTTAGATTTGGGATGTCCCATTGCCCTATGGACATCCAGAGTATTGAGAGTGGAAAAGGCGCAAGGATTGGTGGTGTCAAGGGAGAGAAAATTGTTGGAGAATCTGCCAGTCATTATGCACTTGTTTCCTTTGAAGCAGCTGAAGCCAGAAGCTGAGGGGATGATGGAATGACTGGATTTTAGGTAGGGGGTCATAGAGACTAGCAAGTTGGAAATGTCTGGGACATACTGAGCATGGGGGATTTAAAATAACCCATTGGAGAGTGGCATGATGAATTTTCCATAGCCTTCTTCCTTCAGAGGGGTTCCATTGGCCGCATAAAGAAATGTGATGAATTTTGAATTGGTCACCAAGACCAGGCTGAAATGCATTTCAACAAAATTGCAAAATATAAGTATGAAATCTTGATAAAACTATGAAATACAAAACAACCAACAAGATTGCAGTTGCGGAGAGTCTGGTGATGTTAAAGAATTGAGATATGAATAGAGACTTGATATATAAGGGCCATTGTGAGGAGTGACTACGCCAGTTGAGATGTTGCAATAGATGAGACAAGGCGCCTTGAATAACTAACAAAGAGGATTTTGTAAGTGAGATGAGCAAGAAGTTGAGACTGGTTGGTCTGAACCTCTTACTAATTAAACTGGCTGCCTGACTTGAAAGCGTGATTAAAGGCAATTGTTGGTTTGGGCATTTGATGTGTTGATTGAAGATCTTGAGAGTTGTTTGAGTTGATTGACTTAAGTTTTTGAGTTGATCAATTTGTGTTGGTTGAAGTTGGAATTATCCAGTTGTCAGTATCAGAGTGAGAGCAGGACTGAGATTTGAGGGTGATGACTAAATGTAGAGTATCCACAGTCACTCTGATAAGAAACAACATGAGATGTGCAGAGAAACACAACAGCTTGGTACTAAGAATTCAACACACCCCCACAACTTTGCGGTCAGTGAAAAATGGAGCTGAATGTGTTTATCAGCCTAATGTTTGAGGTTTTGTTGGCCGCTTTGGTCAGTGCATCCGCACTCATGGAGGGAGACAGGATCAATTTAACATCTATGAGACCAGCTTTGAATTTGTTTCAAAGACTCTTAGTTTTAATGTCTATGCGTTTGGCCTTTGAGCATGAGCCAAATTTCTTGATTTTGTCATCAAGGCCTTTTTTTCAATTAAGTGGAGAGGACATTTGAAGTTGAGGCGGTAGATTTCTTCAATCAATCTCTGTAGCCAGCAGGCTTCTAGGTGACAGCTAGAAAGAGAGACACATTTGGACTCAGTCAAAGAGTGTGTGATAAATTGCTGACGTTTGCTGGTCCAGTATAATGGAATCCCTTTGAAGGTGCAAATGAATCCACTCTGCAAGATATGGGTTTCAAGATCATCTGCCCACGTGGCATTGCTAAAAAATACCAGTCAATCTGTGATTGAACAAGGACCAATTGTTAGTGTCAGGTTTTTGGTACCGGATAGATAGCGCCAAACCTGTACAACTTCTTGCCAGTGACTCAGACCTGGCCGTTTGGAGTGTCTTGCTAGGCTAGACACAGCAAAGCTGTTATCTGGACGTGCCAGGAAGGCAATGAAGTTCAGTCTACCTATTGGAGAGCAATAATTCATATTCAGAGCCAGGAACTTGGCGTGGTCGTCATTGTTGGAAGTCTTGAGATGAAGGCCCGGCGTGAGAGGTGTGGAGACTGGCTTGCAGTTGATTAGATTCATTTTTTCAAGCCCTTTTTCAATATGCAGGGGTAAGGATAAATGAATTAGGCCATTTATTTGCACTACCTTCATACCAAGGAGCGTGTTTGGTGGATGAGCAGACAAATTTTTGAACCTACCAAGAAAGTTTTCTTTGAATTGTTTGGTTTTTACCGTCACAATCAGATCATCTACGTGAAAGAATACAACCGTCATCTTTTTTTCTCCCATGTAGAGGCACAGATCACAGTTGGATTCCTTGAAACCTTGATTTTTTATCCACTTGCTTAGCATTATGTACCAGTTCCTTGGCGCTTGTTTGAGACCGTATAGTGATTTATTGAGTCTGAAGTACTTTTATTTTCTATTGCATCTGTATGGCGTTTTGATAAAGACCTGTTTGTCAAGTTTGGAATGAAGGAAGGCACCCTTTACATCCAGTTGAAGGATTTCGAGTTTC
Source organism: Puccinia polysora (assembly GCA_025617555.3). Lineage (NCBI taxonomy): Eukaryota > Fungi > Basidiomycota > Pucciniomycetes > Pucciniales > Pucciniaceae > Puccinia > Puccinia polysora. Next base: position 21,497,453 of record CM062618.1, on the reverse strand, counting down.
TTATCCGCTGCATAGGTCAGGAGGCACCTTAGAGAGGCAACTTTACCTGTTGGAGCATATGTATCAATATAGTCAAGGCCGTACCTCTGGTTGAACCCTTGAACGCACAGCCAAGTCTTTAAGATTGGAGCTTTGCCATGGGCATTGATTTTGATTTTGAACACAGGAACTGTGTTGAGAGGATTGATGACGACGCTCTCATCTGCGTCCTGCCAAACACCTTGATCCTCTATTGTGTTGAATTCTTTCAGGGCCAATTCCTTCCATTTGGGAATGCTCATTGCCTCCTCAAGAGAAGTTGGTAATTTATCAGCTAAAAAACCGTATCTTTCAGGTTTGGCCAGAGTTTGTCTGTCTCTCAGGTTTGGTCAAAAGTGCTCCTTCAATCCCTTGTGGTTTGGTTGAAGATGCTCCTCTAATGCCTCATTAGTGTCGGATTCTGTCTCCAACTTGGAATCGTCTTTCACAGTTGCAGGAGGCTCAAATTTGACGGTTGTTGGATCATTGGTTGAGGAATTTGTTGGGTTTCTTGATTTGGATATGTTTGGCTCAACGGTGTTTGAGTTGAACTCCTCTGTTTTGATTGAAACCTTGAAGTTCTTCTGAGAGTTGAAGATGACATTTTTGGTTTCCACAATTTTACCCGTGGCCTTCATGATCTTGTAAGACAGGAGTGTTGGATTGAATCCAACCAGAATCCCCGGCGCGCCTTTCTTGTCAAAATTTGACTTAATGTCAGTGGAGTTGAGTCAATAGGTGACCGGAGTCCCAATTGGTTGGATGTAGCCAGGTGGTAGATCTTTCTTGGGCATTAATAACCAGGGTGATAATCCTTCCTTCTCCTTTGGTATTTGGTTGAGCATGAGGCAGGAGCCGCGTACAACTTCATGCCATAATGACTTTGGCAAACCGGTGTTGGAGATGATTGCTCTGGCTGACTCAATGACGGTTCTGTTTGACTTCTCTACTCTTCTGTTGTGTTGAGAGTGATAAGGCTCACTTACAATTTGATTAATGTTCCAGAATCAATAAAAGTTCTGGAGTTTTGCATTGACAAATTCTCCACCCCCGTCAGAGCAGACCACAGTGGGATAGGAGCCCGTTTTTCTGTGTTGGTTTTCAATGATGAAGATGATTGTCTCCGCCGCATCATTCTTAGCGCGTAGAGGGAAACAAGCTATGTAGCCTGAGTGCAAGTCAATCAGGTTAAGTATATAGCAAAACCCTCCTTTTGACGTTGGATTTATTGGTCCCATAAAGTCAACGTGAATTATTTCAAAGCATTGGTTTGCTGGTTGTTGTTGGCTGTTAAACAGTTTGCGGGTGATTTTTGACTTTTCGCAGCTGAGACATTCGAATTTGTGCTTTTGGCTGGCAGGAATTGTCAGCTTGAGGTACCATTCCATCCTGTCAATGCTCGCGTGACCCAGAGATCTATGAATTTGAAGGAGTTCAGAGCTAGAGTAGTAAGATTGCTTTGGTTCCGTTGACACGTCAATCACAAATAGTTTTTTGATGATTTGGCCTGAGATAATAATCTTTCCTTGTGATGATAGGTAGAACATGCTGGGTTGCTGTTTTGAGTTAACTGACAGGCAAGCCCCTTGGGTCATCAGAGCACCGAGTTATATCAGATTGATAGTCAATTTGGGAACCCAGACGGCGTTCAATAGTATCAAGTTTGCTTATTTGGTTGACAAGGCAGCCTTGCCTGTTCCTTCAATTAGAAGGGCCGCATTCTTCTTGCCTGTCTGGATTTTCTTGTTCCGGTTTCTGATCAACAGATTAATGAGCGCCTGCGGGTTGAAAATCATGTGCACTGAGCACCCAGAGTCTAGGATGAAACACTGAGATCATTTTTCATTGTCAATCAATCTCCCATTGCAGAAGAACGAGTAGAAGTGAGCTTTGTTCATGGTTTTTGATTTCCCCTTCTTCCCTCAATTGTGTGTGTTTGAAGGTTTTAGGTTGGGAAATTCAAACCAGCATGAACTGGAAGGGTGTGAGGTAACCACAGGATTGTGTTTTCCATTTTAGCACCTTGGGCCTCTGTACAGGGCTATATTCGTGGGTTTGACATTCTTGGCTTTAGCCATTGCCTTGTTTTTGTGTTGAATGAGGTGGTTAAGTACGGTATCAATCTTCATGTCAGAGGTTGAATGCATTATCTGTGACTTCATAGCCTGCATGCTTGAAGGGAACTTGAAGAGAACTAGATATGCCACTATGTCGGATGGCAAATCAATCCCCACTTTGGACATTTTCTTCAGATACACCTTTATGGCAGTGACAAACACCTCAATTTTTGTGTCCATTGAGAGATGGAGAATTTCGTTGAACACCCTGGCTCTGTTTGAAGACTGAGAGGAAGCAAAGTGAGACTGAGTGGATAACCAGATAAGCTTGGCATCATCCTTGTTGGCATTGTCTATAACGTTATTGTATGTATTTGAATCAAGCTTAGCAATGATGTGTGCAACAAATTCCTGACTCAGGTCTTCATCAAGTTGCCTCAGATTGTTGGGATCACTCATTATCTCGAAAATTTCACATATTTTGAATAGTTTTTCAAACTTCTTTTGCCACATGCTATAGTTATCAGCCGTAAGTAGCGGTGTTGACTCTATTAAGGATTTGATGGCTAAAGATTTGTAGTTTTTACTCAATTCCCCCCCTGGTCCTGGCGTCGTAGAGGGTCCCAGCTGTTCCATGTTGATTGGCGCAGGCTTTTAACCGTGATGAATTTTGAATTGGTCACCAAGACCAGGCTGAAATGCATTTCAACAAAATCGCAAAATATAAGTATGAAATCTTGATAAAACTATGAAATACAAAACAACCCACAAGTTTGCACTGGCGGAGAGTCTGGTGATGTTAAAGAATTGAGATATGAATTGAGACTTGAGATATAAGGGCCAGTGTGAGGAGTGACTACGCCAGTTGAGATGTTGCAATAGATGAGACAAGGCGCCTTGAATAACTAACAAAGAGGATTGTGTGAGCAAGATGAGCAAGAAGTTGAGACTGGTTGCTCTGAACCTCTTACTAATTAAACTGGCTGCCTGACTTTAATGCATGATTGAAGGCAATTGTTGGTTTGGGCATTTGATGTGTTGATTGAAGATCTTGAGAGTTGTTTGAGTTGATTGACTTGAGTTTTTGAGTTGATCAATTTGTGTTGGTTGAAGTTGGAATGATCCAGTAGTCAGTATCAGGGTGAGAGCGGGATTGAGATTTGAGGGTGATGACTAAATGTAGAGTATCCACAGTCACTCTGATAAGAAAAAACATGAGATGTGCAGAGCAACACAACAGCTTGGTACTAAGAATTCAACAAAATGAAGGCAAATAAACAAAGGAAATGAAGTACTTCTTGTGGTTGAGAAAGTGGCTGGAAACACTACTATCAAGGATGACAACATTGGGGTCCACTTGAATTTGGTTAAGGTACACCCAGCCAGGGCCCAATGAGTTGTTTTGAAAGGATTGGATTTTGCTGAGGGAAGCCTGGTGATAGTCAATGGCTTGTTCCTAATGCAGTTGGTGACACTGCTCAGCGGTATGTGAGGTGTTTGGGTTTTGGACTTCATTCTCACAGAAGTGGTGTTTTTTCTGATTATTTTTTCCAGAAGACAGATTGGCCTTGTTCCAGGAGATTTTGAATGCAGAGGGTTGATTGGTTTTTGTGGGCTTGTTCTGGCGTTGTATTTCTTGTTCAAGGTTGCTGAGGAAGGTTTCCATAGGGATTATTGAGGTTTTTCCTTTGTACTGGGAAAATTGAAGGGATTGCATCACCACAAAAGAAGATGGAAGCCATTTGAGGATGATGATGACCCAGAGTGTCTCAATTGTGGTGGGATCTAGGTTTCTGTTGGAAACTTTGAGGAGGAGATTGAAGATCTCTTGGAATTGATTGATGGAGTCTTGAGGATTGCAGTTGGAGAAGGGGATGTTGTAAAGGCGTTCCATTTGATTGACCACATTTTCAAGAGATTTGGTGGCATAGTGATCACAGATTGAATCCCACAGGACCTTATGCTCATAGATGATGGGGTTTCTGACAAACTGGGTGAATGTCTGTTGGTCTAGATGAAGACAAATGAAGGTGGTAGCAAGTTTCTTTTTGAGTTTGGTCTCAGAAGAGTTCACTTTGACTTTCTGAAGGGAAACAGAGTCAAGGTCTTTGAAGCCAAGACCAGTGAGAATGTTGTTTTGCCAGCATGCAAAGTTGTTGGGTCCAACAAGTTTTTCAAAATGGAGGCCCCTTGAATTGATAGGCTCCACCATGGCTGTGTATGACGTGCGGTTGGGATTTTGGGAAGATATTTGAGGTAGGATTGCACTGATGGAAAGCTCTTTGTCCTATTGCTGTCGCTGCTGGTATGTTTCTGGGCTCATAACCTGTTGAGAATAACCAGAAAGTGGGAGCTGTGAGGAAGCAGTTCTTGGGACCAAGGAGAAAGCACACAATGAGAGACAAGAAATAAGAAATTACCTAGATGAGGTACCGGGTGAAGACAGGCAACAAATGAGTGAGGAGTTCATTATGGTAGCAAGCACCTTGAGGCCAACAGTAGGGTGAAAGAAACGAAAGTAAGGAAAGAAGGTGAGAAAGGAAGAAACAAGGAAACAACACCTGTTGAGAATAACCAGCAAGCAGGAGCTGTGAGAAAGCAGGTATTGGGACCAAGGAGCAAGCACACAATGAGAGACAAGAAATAAGAAAGTATCTATATGAGGTACTGGGTGAAGACAGGCAAAAAATGAGTGAGGAAAGAGATGATACAACTGTAGTAGGATAAGACTAAGTACAGGATTCTTGTGCTAACCTAAGCTGAGTAGATGCGCAAGGTTTGAAGATTGGGTTGCAGGGGATTGGAGATTGGTTGCCAGTTGGTCCACCCAAGGTTGTGGCTCAGTATACTGCAACACTTATTTGTTTTATAAGTATAATCCATCATAGCTATATGATGAAATTGATTGAAAAGCTTTAATGACTTAGGGTGAGCCAAGAATAAGGCCTCCAAGTGAACCTTTCCATTGAATTTCGCTTGATGAACCCAACCTGAATTACCAAGTTGTTCAAAGAGGACCTCCATAACAATTTTTCCCTTTAGTTCTGCTAGAGCTACCTTATGCTTAGTGTTATAGATTGTTTGGTCATCAACATATTTGCCACCAGCTGTTTTGCTCAATTTTCTTTTGAGTTGAAGTGTATTGAGCCCATCATTCATGCCTTCTTTTAGATTGTCTTAGGCTACCCCAGAGATTCTGCTCAGGTGAGGATGCACTGAGGGATGTGGAGATGGTTCATGGTTATTTTGATCATTCTTGTAGGAGATTTCCCACAAGGGATCTGCCTTTGTGTGACTAGCACAGATTAAAAACTTGGACCCAACCTTACTTGTGTGAGTTTGCCTTGACCGTTTGGTGAGAAATTTCCCAGATTAGGAACCATGTCTATCACAGGCTAAATCCACATATTTATCACGCTTTGAGTTGAAAACTGTTAAAGCATCACCATGCTTCATTTCCCATGTTTGAAAATAGTATTGTTCCTCTTCACTAGTAGGAAAATCTCTCACAGGAGGTGGGGCAAAGGGGCCTGTCATAGTTACATAGTCATAGTTCAGTTTCCATCAAATTAAATAAGGCAAAAGCCAGAGTAAAATAAAATTTTACAACCACCAGAGGTCATGTCTACTTGTGAAACATTTTGTTCCTCAATTGCCACCCTTGATGAGGATGCAATTGGGGCTCCCAATTTTTCATTACCCAAATCCTTTCTTTTCTCAGCTTTGTTCATGGCACTATCAATGTAGTCCTTCAATGCAGACATGTTACAAAAAGGAGGGCTTGCCACTGCTCCCATAATGCAAAAAAAATGCAATTATACTTCAGTATTCAATCCAACTTTCAATTGAACAACTACCAAGTTTTCTCACTTTCAACTTGAGAAAGATCAATTTTTTGGGACATTTTTTTGCAGTTTCCTATAGTGTTACTTTGATTTTGCTTAAATTTCACTTGATTTCAATTTATTTCACTCTAAATTCACTTTAGTTTCACTTTATGATTGCTAGGTGTGGTCCAACAGTCCCACATAGTATGCATTGATCCCAAATTTGGGTTGATGGAACCCAAATGTGGTCCAGGGGGTGCCAAAAATTTTGGCACAACCCCCCAGGGGGTTGTATGTCTCTGTCCACGCATCAAAAGCGCCGTGAATGGGGGTAAACGGCCCAAAAACACAATTTATGGGTGGTATGGCTCCCCAGGGGTTGCGCGTGTTTGAGACAACTGCTTGGAAGGGTGTAGATGCGTGTTTTGGCCTGCACAAATGCTTTGGACGCGTGTATGGGCCCCAACGCGTCCATTGTGGGGTGTAGGGCCCCACACAACTCCCACATGACAGAATGTCAGCCTCCTGGATGCCAAGACCCTTGCTATCCTTTAGCTACCAGAGGTGATAGAGTAAATAATAAATATATTATTTAATAAATGCAGCAAAAATCCGTAAAATATTTGGATTAAGCTTATTGCAAGGTTAAGTGGTTTGGTTATTGTTTATTGTTTTAAATCAATATGAATAAATTGATTATTAAATATTTTTATAGAGGGGCCAAAATTATATTGGGGATCTTTAACACCTCTCTTCAGGGATTTCAGCATGAAAACACGTAGTCCTGGTTACTTTGGGCTCTTTAGTTTAAAGAATATTTTATCCAAAGATAATATGTATATAAAATACACGGTGGAGTGGCAGGTCCTTGTAGCCAAGCTACCACGACAGAGAAAGGATAATAAAACTCACTGGTATATTATTAAATCCTTTGGGTATCTGTTTGAGATGTGCACTGATGGGTTAAACCTGTATACTGGGGTTATAAGGTTGTTCAGCAGTTTTAATTGATAAAAAGAGGTTGAGGACGGATATTATTGATCAGAAATTGCCATAAATCACTTACTTATCTCTTATAAGTACTTGATTACCTTGGAACGGTGTCTGGATATGAATATAACTGGGTCTCTGCCCATCAATATCCTCAAAGGAGCTCTTTATTTATAGCTTTTGGATTCCCAACATTGTCCTTCTGAGGGGTATAGGGGCTCAAAGGGACCAAAACTAAGGCTAGCAGGGTAACCAGGGGTAGCCTGTCATGTGTTCTTGGTGCTATAGCACAGGTAGCATCTAATTCCTCAAGGTATGGGAATTATTCTACTTTATAATAGAAATTAGGACGTGTGAATAACACTAATCTGTCCTATTTATGTATTATTTAATTAATTATCCTTAGTAAATGTTCCCAGTAATTTAATAATTATATAAATAGACATTTCTACGGACATCCTGATGTCAGGTGAGCTCTCATTATGTATTATATAACTGGAGTAAAAGTCATAATATTGATTTTACTCCTTATTTTTGAGTTCCAGTTGATTTACTAAGATAATTACTTGAAAATATAAGTCATGAAAATTCATGTAATATTTTTACATCATTAGTTTTCTTAGTATGTCACAAAGATATTGATGTCTAGAAATTCTCATAAAAGTATATTAAAGTATTTTAATATATTTTGAGAAGTTGCCATTGTCTTTTTTTCGACATTCTTGGTACTTTGAATTATATTAAATAAAAAATACATGTAAGGATTATTTATGTATTTTTATATAATATTATGTATTTTTAGACTATCTAATATCCACAGGAACATTTATTACATATGTAGAATGTTCCTGTGTGGGTTGTAGCATGTTTACGCAGTACCTGAGCCTCTCAGGCCGCCTGTCACTCTGTCAACCCGTAGTCCCGTGGCTGCGTACTTGTCAGAGGCCCGGGGCTGCGTAAACAACCTTGAACAAGTGACAGGGCTGTATCTCAGCCGCGCGGGGGTGCATTGGCTGCCGCGACTGCGTGCGGGAATTGCAACAAAACACATTTCCGCCCGTAACTCCTAAAATATACACAACACCTCAATTCTGACTGAATTTTAGGTGCGAAACCTATACGTGACAACGTGTGTGAAATATTTAATTGACCAAAAACTCAATAGTGGAGCCGTAGTATTTTGGTCTTTCTTTCCTTAATTATTTAATAATATAAGGAGTTGGATTTCAAGGGTGGGGTCAGTGAGTGACCCTACCTAATTTTGGGTGGAAACTCCATTTCTGTAATAATATTTATGGTTTTCATACTCTTTCTTAGGTTAATTGTATTATTATTATTTTTATGTTATTTTTGTTACTTTTGCAGCTTGCTCTGCAATAGTAGCAAGCTGACATTCCCCCACTCCAAGATATGGCCATATCTGAAAAAAATCTGGAGGGTGTTGGGAGAAAATTAACTTCATGTGTGTTTCAGTTCCTTTTGCTGGCTCTGTAGTTTCTGAGATGTATTGGTCCATCAGGTATGTTATGTTCTGGTAACCATTCATCTTTGTCTGCAGATTCTCCTTTGTATCTTACTAATCATAATCTAACATCTTTTCCTTGTACTCTCTCTTTCTTATCTCTCAATATCCTGCTGAATTTCCCTTTTTCTTTCACAGGGTCAGGTTCTATTGGGATTATTGCTGGAGGGAGGTTGCTGCCTTCTCTTGGTTGAAAGTGTTTGACTAGGCTAACAGGAAATACTGGATGTTTCCTTGATAATTCTTCACTCAAGATTACTTCCACAGCATTTTTGCCATGCATCTTCTTGATAACAAATGGTCCAACAAAGGCTGGTTTCAGTTTTCTGTTTCCTGCTAAGTTGTTGAAATTGGTTGTAGATATCAAGATCTGATCTCCTATTTTAAACTCAGGTTCTTTATGTGATTTTTCCCATCTTTGTTTGTTGTATTCTACTGCTTCTTCTACACATGTTTGAGCATGATTATTTTCCAGATCTATCATCTTCTTAAAGTCAAGAGATGTTGGATGAATAGTGGCTACATTATAGTTTAAGTTATTCCTAGGGAGTTTTGGAATTAATCCTCTTTCTAGTATGTAAGGAGCTTCTTTGGTAGTAGAATGTTTACTGCTGTTATAAGCCATTTCTAGGGCTGGGAGTAGGATTACCCAATCATGGCAATAACCATCTGAGTTTTTGTATTCTAGACCAAAGCTAAAGAACCTCCTTAGCATATCTTCTAGGGTCTGTATCATTCTTTCAGCTGATCCGTCAGTTTGGGGATGGTATGCTGTAGAAAATGCTATAGTAGTACCCAGTATATCATGTAGATTCCTACAAAACTCAGAGGTTAATTTGGGGTCTCTGTCACTGATTATAATCTTGGTTATACCCACATCAGCTATGATCCTATTCCAGAATAGTAAAGCTACATCCATAGCACTATCTTCCTTGTGGTTAGGTAAGAATTTTGCCTTCTTAGAATATCTGTTAACTATAACTAGGACAGAGTTATATGAATGAGTACCTCCAGGGGGGAGGCCGGTGACAAAATCCATATTGATGATTTCCCATCTGGTTGTAGGTTCAGATATCTTCTGTAAGAGTCCAAACCTTTTTCCAGTAGTTTTATTAGATTTCTGGCAGGTTTCACAGCTAGTAACATATTCAGTAGTGATTTCTTTCCAGTCTATCCACCAAGCAGTTTGTTTTACTTTTTCTAAAGTTCTTTCTGTGGATAGCTTCCCTGATGAACAGTTGTCATGGCACTCCTGGAGTATATGTTGTATATGTTCTTTGTTGCTTAGTACTAATACGCTGGAATGTTGGTGTCTATAGTAAAGGAGACCATCCCAAAAGGTAAACCTTCCTGCTTTATAGGGTTTAAGTAATGAAGCAGGTAGGCTATTTATCAAAGCTGCTTCTGGGGATTGACATTCCATAATGGTAATAAGCAGCTTGATTTCAGGAGAGTAGCTATCCCTTACTAGGTTGAAGAAAGCAGTATCTAATTCACATAAGTCAATCCCCATTATTGGAGAACTCAATGCAAAAAGATTGATGTTCAGGATAGGAAAAATATCTTGATCTTCAGGGTCATATGCTGGATTGTTAGAGTCATTAGGCAAAGCATTCCTACTTAGACTATCAGCATTCTGATGTTTAGCTCCAGCTTTATGCACTATAGTCATCTGTCCTCTATACTTTTGTATAGAAATTTGCCACCTGAGCATATGTCTGCTGGGAGTTTTCATGTTCATAAGAGTTCTTACAGCATTAAAGTTCATGATTACTTGAAAAGTGGTGCCTTCTAAGTAATAGTGTAGTTTATCTAAAGCCCATACTAGTGCCAAAAATTCCAACTGACTGGCCCCATATCTCTTCTCTGTATCTTTGATCTGTCTAGATATGAAGAGTACTGGTTTTTCTACTGGTCTGTCTTCTTCTATCCTTTCCTGATGTAAAGCAGCTCCTACACCTTCCATGCAGGCGTCAATGTACAGTTTGAAGGGCTTGGAGTAATCTGGTTGGATAAGTAGAGGAGTAGAGGTCATAGCTATTTTTAATTCCTCATAGTTTTTTAGTCTCTCATGAGTCATTTCAAATAGGGTGTTGTTGTTGCATAATTCATACAGACTTTTAGTCAGCATAGCAAAATTTGGTATTTATTGTCTGTAATAACTGCAAAAACTAATGAAAGACAGTAATTCTGTTTTGTTTTGTGGCATAGGTCTATTCATGAAAGCAGCTATCTTATTTTGATCAGCAGCTAGAGTTAGACCAGAGACTATATGTCCTAAGGCTTTCAATTCTCCGTAGCCAAAGTTGCATTTCTTCATGGACACCTTCAATCCTGCTCTGGAGATTGTCTGGAGTACAAATCTTACTTGGCTAATATGAGTATCCCAGTCATCAGAGTATATGATAACATCATGTATATATACCATCATCCATCCTTGTCTGATGTAAGTACCTAGAACTGTATCCATTGTTCTCTGGAAGTGTTATGGAGCATTCTTTATACCAAAGGGCATCCTGAGATATTCATATATTCCCAAATGACAGATTATTCTCATAAACTTCCTTCTTTCAGGGCTTATTGTTATCTGGTGGAAAACTTTAAGCATATCCATATTAGTTATGTACTTAGCCTTGGACAAGTTATGCAGAGAATGATCAATCTGGGGTATAGGATAATAATCTGGTTGAGTGTAATTGTTGAGAATTCTGAAGTCTCCTACCATTCTTGACTTGTCATTATGCCAAGCTATCATTAAAGGTGTGGTCACATCTACCTGTTCATTATGCCCTACTTTCCTTAATACTTGTAAGTCTATCAGTTCTTGGATATGTTCCTCAAGAGCTTTTCTAGACTTAGGACTAGAAGGATAGGCTGGTCTTCTTAAGTTAGGAGGATAAGGAGGCTTAATGGTCAATGTCAATACCATATCATGTCCTTTAATATCACCAATGGGATGATCTTTAGTACAAAAAGCATTCTGGTTCTCAAAGCAGACTTTCAATATATCTTTCTTCTGTTCCTCAGAAATTTTCATATTCAGAGCTGCTTGAGAGAAGTATTCTTGGTCAAAGTCTTCTAAATGCTTTTGATAAGTAGAGGAGGGGAAGTTAGACTGAATGGTGCATATCTTAAACTTCTCATCCCAATTACCTCCTACTGTGAAGTATCTTCCTCTACTCTGGAACACGTCTATACCATATAGACATAAGGAATCAATACCCAGTATCAGGTAGTCACATAGTCCGTTGAGCAATACTAAAAATTCCACTTGTATTCTCAAAGATACTTTAGTGTGAGGTAGTATTATAGGAGAAGTCCATACTCCAATAGAATTCATGGTAGAGTTGAAAGAGCTGAACCTGGCTTTTGGGACGGGAAAAAGGTGTTCTTTCCAATTGGGGTCCCATTTGTTTAAGAATTCAGCACAGACACATGAGAAAAAGGCTCCACTATCCAGTAATAACCTTATAGGTCTGTTTTTATACAATCCTGTTGCATAACAAGTTTGACCAGTGGTATAACTTTTCCCACTCATAGGTTTAACTGTTAATGGTTTGACATCCATAATATGCCTAGGAATTATGGTAGGATCCCATTGTTGGGGCAAGCTAGAATCCCCATGGATGTTATTGATTTCTGCAGAAGTGCCTATATATCCTTCTATAACATTAACAGGGTTGGTCAGGATCAATTCACATTCAGAAAGAGATCCTTCAGTATCAGCTATATCTTCATAGTTCTGATTCCCTTCAACCTCCTGTTCTCCTTCCAAGACTGCTATCTTCCTTTTTGGTAATGGGCAGTCTTTTCTCATATTCCCAGTCTTGTTACAATTCCAACAAGTTGCCGGCATCCTCTCTTTATCCCTATTCTCATTAGGTTTCTTATTATCAGAGGCATTCATCAGAGGAGGTTGTTCTCTGGTTTTATTGATGTTATATTTCTCTTTGAGTCTGGAAGGGGCTTTCTTGTCCAACCCATTCATGTCTATTACTTCTTCTAGCACATTGATTAGATTTGGAAAGTCCGCATCCATACTCATCCTACATCTTACACTATGGTTAAGTTTGCCAGGACACAGGTTGAGGAGTATTTCATTTAATTCCTCTTTATCAGCATCTGGATAGAAGCAATCAAATCTTTTCTTCTGTTCCAAGCACCATTTGTGAGTTTTATCCTTGGAGGGGTCAAATGAGGAATTTTTGAAATTTTTCATCATTTTTCTTTTCCACATTCTAGAACCAAATTGTTCTTTAATAAGAAGTTTCCAAGAATTCCTTGGTAAGGATCCTACTTCTTCTCTTTTACTGATAAAACAGTCCAATGCTACTCCTTCAAACAGACTGGGTAGCCTGAATACAGCTATAGCTTCTGGTAGGTCATAAGAGTTAATGGTGTAGTCAATAAATTTAATAAAATTTATATGATTGTATTCTCCTTCACCGGAGAACTTGGGCCATTCAGAAATAGGGGGTAGCAGTTTGAGTGCTTGCTCCATCGCAGGGGTAGGACTAGGCCTAAAGGTATCACTCCTATGCATTCCTAATAAGGGTGGTGCATACGGAGTAGTGGTTTGTCTGGGAGGTTTTGGTTCCTCTGTAGTACTCCCCAAGGGGTTGCTCAGACGGACTTTCAAGTCTCTAAGATCATTTTTGATCAGATTAAGTTGCAGGTCCACTTTGTTATTAATCACATCCAATTTTTCACTAAGGGATAGAATAGAGCTGTTAGTGGTGGTTGCTAATTCTTCTTTTAAGCGGTGGAAAGACATAATAAAATCTTCTTGGATTCCTGATAACATATTCTCAATTGTTTGAGTCTGTTTGATCCTACCTTGATTAATTGTCTCCAATAAATGTTCTGTTTGTTCTTTGATTTCTTCCATTACTAACGTCTTTGTTTGGTTATTAATCAATTTGGCTACCACTGATGTTAATTTATCCATTTGGGTATAAACACCGTCCAAATTTTCACAAACAATTTTGAAATTATGACACATATCATTAGAAAAGGAAGTAATTACATCAGAGGTTTGTTTGGACTCAGAATTAGAAGCTAATTGTTGTAAACCTTTTTCCACTTTTGAGCTAGGGATATTATCTGATCCCAGTCTTTCTTTCCCTTTGGCTTGGGATGGGAAGAGGATCTCTTCTTTCCTGATCCTTTGCCTTTCAGTTGGGCTAATTGATCCCAAGGATTCCACTTTTCTACGTAGGATTCTACCTCTTTCCTTGGAATCATTTTCTGAAGAGCTATCTGGGTGGCTTTTGCCTGGGAGATTATCTTTTTCATAGATACCATGTCCTCCTTGGCTTGGGATTCTTTGAATTCTTCCCAATATTTCATGTGCTCTTTGACTAAGTCTTTGATCCTGGCTTCCTTGGCCAGATTCTCCTGGGGTGGCTGCAGGGAATCTTTTTGTAAAGGAGGGCGGCTTGATTCTACTACCTTCTCCGGCTCTAGGTTGGGAGAGGGCAGAAGTGATTGGTGCTTCTCCTTGTCCATGAACATTTGATTCATGGTGTGGTGCTCCAAAACCTAACCTATAGCCATCAGACTCACTTTTCTACTACAAGGACAGCTCCAATCATCAAACAGACTTCAAAAATGGATTCTACACCAAAAAAATCCCCTAGTCACTCAGCCAAAGTACCCCTCTATCTCTCATGGTTTAGAAGATACAGCTCAAATCAACTCTGGCCTACCCATACCCCTACCAGGTGTCACCGACCAGTGAAGGTTCATGGACATACCCTGGATGCCTTCAAGTACATACCCCATACAGTACAACCATACAGCACCAAACAAACCTGCAGCAGTATACATAATTAATATATGCAAGGCATTGCATGAAGAATCAAACAAATCACCTGTATACACAGCAATATATGCAAGACACGGCATGCAGAGGCTGTACAGCATCATACAGGACATAATACAGAAGCAATGTATGCAAGGCAAAGCATGGAGAACCAAACAAATCACCTGTATACACAGCAATATATGCAAGACACTGCATGCAGAGGCTGTACAGCATCATACAGGACACTATACAGAAGTAATTTATGCAGGGGGCACCTGTATCAATGCAGCACAGCAATGCATGCAAGGGTGTAAATGCATGTAGATCCTGTACAGCCTCCTCCTCTGACCAGCAAAAATGTCTCATGAACTGTATTCATTGTACCAGGTGTTGAATTATGGTAAAAGACTCAAGAAATCTAGAACATAGAGGGATGAATTGGACAGGATATCAGTAAGAAGATGGAAAGATGAGAAAAAAAAAGAACATAAGAAGAAAAGAAACCAACATCCGGCAACTGAATGAAAAGAAGATTTTGACAAAATCAAGGACTTTCAGGAATTGAGTTTGGATGAGACACAAGCAGGCAACAATAAGGAACTTAGGAGAAGGATTAAATGAAAGGTCAGTTTTGAGGAGTGAGATTGAGACAGCAACAAGTTCTGATCTTACTGGTCAGGTCTTGATGAGTGGAGAACTTGAGAAGTCAAGTTTGAGTTGATTCAATTTGAGGTTGATAGTCGTGTTGATAATTTGAGCAATAGAAAGAATAAAGAAACAAAGAGAAAGGAAAAAGAGGTGGTGGAGGAAGAAGAAGAAAGATGTGATTGAGGGTGGTTGAGTTTAGAGTATTGAGGTTCAAGGTTGATTAAGTTGTGAGTGTTGAGTCTTGGAGGGTCTGGGTAGACTCAAGTGAGTGAAGTAGGGTTGTGACATTGATTGAGGACGCGTGGGTGTGACAGCTGTTATGATTGAGGACGCGCGGGTGTGAAAGCTAAGGCTTGAAGGAGCGCGGAAGACTTGGGAAGCGTGGGAACTGCGAAAAGAACAAGGAGTGAAAGGAGAAGAGCAAGTGTAACAGAAAAAGAAGAGGAGGAGAAATAGGAAAAGAAAAGAAGAAAAGAAAAGAAGAAGAAGTAGTAGAGGGTATCATTAATTTACTCAACACCAGGGAGACCCTCAGGGGTAGCCCTGAGGGCAGGATTTTCTATAAATAGAGGGCCTTGCTCCCCCATCCAGGTCCCATCATCAGTTCCCCCCATCCTCCCCTCCAGGGAACACCATGCCTCCTAGGCACCCTTAACCCATACTTTTACCATCCTCAACCATTATCCCATAACCCATACTGTAACCATCACCAATCCCATATCCCATACCAACAAGAATCACCATCACCATCATCATCAACATCAATCATCACCATCACCATCACCATCATCAACACATACTTTTGACCATGACCCAATCCAATAACCCGTACTTTTGACCATCCACCACCACCATTATTTACTCCATACCCCATACCTTTGAAAATCACCACCATGTGCCCATAACCTGAAAATCATCACCTAGAATCATCATCATCACATCATCACCATCCATCATCATCACCATCCATCATCATCATCATCACATCATCACCATCCATCATCATCACCATCCATCATCACCATCCATCATCATCATCAGTCATCATCATCATCCATCATCATCATCACCTACCTTGACCATCATCAGTCATCATCATCATCATCATCATCATCCATCATAATCACCAGCTACCTCATCCATCATCATCACCTACTTCATCAATCATCATCATCATCAACCATCACCATCAGTTATCAACTATAGGCCCAACCATTTCAACCTTTATTCAAATCATCACCTGTATCACCAAAGGAGTATCAATCAGTAACCAATAAAATAAACATGAAAAAATATATAAAGGATAAGAATAGAGAAAGTATTTTCCCTTAATCAGCTTCTATCCACCAGGTCACCTATCTGTTCCACCATTTCTTCCTTATCAAGCTTGAATAAATTGATCCTAGGTCTGATAGAGACTACTATAGTAGCAACTCTATTTGAAAATCAGCCAAAAAATCTCTTTTCTTTTATTGTTGTGAGACTACTATAGTACTCAGAGGGGCAGGCAATTCAGAACCACCCTTAGTATTCCTCTATCTTATTTGTAGTTGTAATACTAAATTCCCCCTCAAGTGACTGCCAGAAAGCTATTTGCTACAACTTTACCCAATCCCAAAAGAGTCTCCACAACGGGTTCTAGTCCCTTCATGGTTGTCCTTTATTGGTGGTCTCACAGTTACTGAGAGCTGTTGGCAAAGATACATAGGAGGGAATTCTTCCTGAGGCTCTTGTGTTACGTCTATTCATTTTAAGAATAATATGTTTATAAGTATTTTACAGACAAAATCCGTAAAAATAAGTTTTATTCAAAACTCACTTAAATTGATGTTCAAAGGTACCAAGACCTTATTGGGGTTAAATTGATCCTTAGTAGGTAATACTATGGGGTCTTGGTGTATTCCAATGAGGTCTTCACCTGCCCAATCAATATCTTCAGGGCGTCCAGAGATATCTGGGATTTCCTGATCCAATAAATCAACTTCAGTGGCGGTGGTTTCTGGTACAGGAGGGTTCACTGATAAAAAAGTGTATTTTATTTGTTAATAAAATATATCAATATTATTTTTAAAAAATAATATGGTAATACATTTGTATACTTACTTTTATATTTCAAAAAGTAATTTATACGGTATTTCTTCCAAGCTTTATGTTTCCTTAATAGAGCCTGAAAGTTGATACGCCTTTCAAGATCTTCTTGTTCAAGGAGTTTATCTAGGTGTTTACGTGCAGAAGAGATATTAAGTTGCTCAGCTTGAGTTAAAGCTTTCCAACCAGTAGGTTTATAATTTTTAATATATTCTTCTTTTCTTATCTTTAAAATATTTAAATAATAGATTATTAATTCTGCATTGGTTTTTAAATCCACTGCAAAAGAATTTAATGATAAATCACGGTTATAAAGTCAGATAGATTTATCTTTGATTTTATTTTTTTGTGAAATTTCTGGTCCAAGGTATTAATTATAATAAAATGGAATATTTCCCGGCCAGACCCCCAATTGTCAGCCTCCTGGATGCCAAGACCCTTGCTATCCTTTAGCTACCAGAGGTGATAGAGTAAATAATAAATATATTATTTAGTAAATGCAGCAAAAATCTGTAAAATATTTAGATTAAGCATATTGCAAGGTTATGTGGTTTGGTTATTGTTTATTTTTTTAAATAAATATGAATAAATTGATTATTAAATATTTTTATAGAGGGGCCACAATTATATTGGGGATCTTTAACACCTCTCTTGAGGGATTTCAGTATGAAAACATGTAGTCCTGGTTACTTTAGGCTCTTTAGTTTAAAGAATATTTTACCCAAAGATAATATGTATATAAAATACACGGTGGAGTGGCAGGGCCTTGTAGCCAAGCTAATACGACAGAGAAAGGATAATAAAACTCACTGGTATATTATTAAATCATTTGAGTATCTGTTTGAGACGTGCACTGATGGGTTAAACCTGTATACTGGGGTTATAAGGTTGTTCAGCAGTTTTAATTGATAAAAAGAGGTTGAGGACGGATATTATTGATCAGAAATTGCCATAAATCACTTACTTATCTCTTATAAGTACTTGATTACCTTGGCATGGTGTCTGGATATGAATATAACTGGGTCTCTGCCCATCAATATCCTCAAAGTAGCTCTTTATTTATAGCTTTTAATATATTTTTAGAAGTTGTCATTGTATTTTTTTCAACATTCTTGGTACTTTGAATTATATTAAATAAAAAATACTTATAAGGATTATTTATGTATTTTTATATAATATTATGTATTTTTAGACTATCTACTATCCATGGGAACATTTATTACATATGTAGAATGTTCCCGTGTGGGTTGTAGCATGTTTACGCGGTACCTGAGCCTCTCAGGCCGCCTGTCACTCTGTCAACCCGTAGTCCCGTGGCTGCGTACTTGTCAGAGGCCGGGGGCTGCGTACACAACCTCGACGCAGTGACAGGGCTGTATCTCAGCCGCGCGCGGGTGCATTGGCTGCCGTGGCTGCGTGCAGGAATTGCGACAAAACACATTTCCGCCCGTAACTCCTAAAATATACACAACACCTCAATTCTGACTGAATTTTAGGTGTGAAACCTATACGTGACAACGTGTGTGAAATATTTAATTGACCAAAAACTCAATAGTGGAGCCATAGTATTTTGGTCTTTCTTTCCTTAATTATTTAAAAATATAAGGAGTTGGATTTCAAGGGTGGGGTCAGTGAGTGACCCTACCTAATTTTGGGTGAAACCTCCATTTCTGTAATAATATTTATGGTTTTCCTACTCTTTCTTAGGTTAATTGTATTATTATTATTTTTATGTTATTTTTGTTACTTTTGCAGCTTGCTCTGCAATAGTAGCAAGCTGACACTGGGAGTTGTGAATTTATCATCACCCTAACTTAAATAATCCCAAGATCCCCAAAGGTGAATAAAATAGGCCAAATTAATTGATGAAGTCATCAATTTAAACAGTCACAATGTTTATTGGTATTTGCTTATAGAATCTCCTGATACCATTGGGTCACTTAAAATCTCTCATAAGCTGATGAGAGGCTCCACTTTCAAGCACAGAATGATGGGGGATGATCTTAAAACAAACCATATTTTAACCAGGAAGCTTGGCTTGAAGAGAAGATTTTGTAAAATAAAAAAAAGTCACAAGTGAATCAAAAGGGGTTGAACAAAGTTTTTATTTTGAAAAAATTTTAAAATAAATTTTAATCAAACTTCAGATTAGCTGCAATAATATGTATGGCAGGGTGTTCAAGTATAGATTTTAGAAACACTTGGCTGAGACTTTTGAAATTTGGTTTTGGTTTTGGATTGATAAATTTCTCAAAGAACAAAAGGGGAAAGAGTATTTAAGAAGAGCTAGATTGAGGGTATTATGTTGGTTGGGGTGAAAAAAATTTATAATACTGGGGGTCTTCATTGTTATATTTGATAATAAGAAAAAAAATTCAGACCCTTTTATGGATATCTTCAAGTATGAGGGAAATAAATCTAAATACAGTCCCTAAAAATTAAGTTCAAACAAAGAAGTGGGAAATATGACAAAATTTGAATTTAAAAAAAGAGACAGTGGAAGATGATTTTTGACTAAAATGGGGTTCACTGCAGTCAGTTTCAGAAGGAAATTTATTAATTATATTTTGTGGGAAAAAATGGTTGTCCAATCAGGGAAGTTTTGCACTGACCGATCTCCAACAAAGATATACACCTCTTAAAGCCCAAGGTGTATATAGATAGGGACGTTTTTGGGGTGAGATGGACTAGGAGTCCCCCAATTTGTATTCTTAATAGTAAAAAATACTTCAAATTATTTTGTGGAATATTTCAATCAAATTTTTGATTTGGAATTTTCTGTTGAAAAACAAGCCAAATCTCATCTAAGGTTTTTCCCATTTAATCATAAATTATTGGGTATTCTAAAATAAAGTATATAAAGCTAGCCAAAAGCCATCTTCAAACATTTTCTTTAAATTAAATAAAAAATTTCAAGGTACCCAAGCCCTCAATCACACGTTGGAACATATCATTGATCCATTTTTGACCACTTGCACCAATATTCAAGCTCATTTGGAATTGTATCAACCTCAATAATTATGAGAAAATAATCCATCCAAAAACTGCTTCATAAATCAAAAATATCTTCTTCACATATTTAAACCACTAAAACTTTGTAGCTCATCAATTAATTTTATACAAGATTAGGGCGCATCAAAGTTAGAAAAAACACCATTAGAAACCCTCCATTAAAAATGGCGGGATCCTGAAATACAACTACCCCCTAACTAGTGAATTTCAAAATTGCGGGTTTCAAACATCAAACCCGCCATTATCATCCATCCACCATCCATAACATGCAAAACAACCATCCACACCTCCACCTCAGCAAATCCATACCAATCCCATCTCCATTGCATCACACACATCACATCACACAAATCCCATCACATGCAAAACACCCATCCACACTTCCACATCCTTCTCACCCTCAAGCCTTGGAGATCTTCTAAAAAGCCAGAAAAATGATCTTTTCAGTCACCCACAAGTGGACCCCAGTCACCCCCTACACCACGCTCCTCCTCCCCCTCTCCCAGTCATTGGAATCCACCACTCACCCTCCTCCTCCTCACCACTCATTGGACTCAACCATTAACCACCAACAACAGGCTCACCACACCCATCAACCAAACATAACTGTCTCCATCTCCAGGCCAGTCTCCTTATTTCAACTCCCTTTTTGATTTCCTTGCTAACACCCCCCCTTTCCTCTCCCATCTTTGGTTCCAGCCAACCCCATTATGCCCTCCCCCCTCCCTCTCAATCCACCCCCCCTGTTGCACTTTTGCTAACCACTCTGCCCTTGCTTCCTCCCTTGCCACCCCCTTTGACCAACCAACAGGCTGATTGACCGGTGTGGAAAGAATAAAGGTTATCCCCCTATAATTCTCCCAAGGTTTGGAAGTTAACGGTTCCCTGCGTTTGAAAGGAGATGAGGATGTCCAAAGTTGCACTTAAATGAGAAATAGAAATAAGGAGATAAAGAGATAAAGAAAAGTAGAGAGAGAGAGAGAAATCACCAATCCTTCAATCCTAAGAACTTTCCACCTGGATATGTATCCGGTATGAGTTCCTTTAATCTCCTGGTAAGATGAGTGATCAAATCCGATGATGTGATGTGATTCTTCCTCCTCTGCATCCATGCATGCCCCTCCTCCAACCCAGAGTTGGGAGTGAGGATAAGTTCTCCCCCTCAACCCTAACCTAAGTACACGCGCAAATGACAGTATGACAAAGAAACAGAAAACAATCCCAAAACAGAAACCCTAGCCTCCTCTCCCCACCTCCTCCGTACCAAACTCCCCCCGTCGTCCGTACGCCGTTCCATCAATCCGGTTTGTCCTTCTCATGACGCGGTCCTTGCACCGCGCCCTACTTGGAGCCCCCCGCGCCTGTCCGTATCTGTTTGTCCGCGCCCGTCGTGGGTGTTTGGTAATATCTGGCATGATCCGCGCGCTTGCACGCGTGCTTCATCCATTCCTTCATAGCCCGCGGATTGCTCCGCCCCTACATATCCAAACCAGCGTGCCCGCAAACCTAGTCGAGCGCACTACCTTCCAAATCCGATCTCCAAGGCGGATTGCGGCCCACGCCGCATTCAATGCTGAGCCCGACCCATCCACCAGGTGCTGAGCCAAACAGCGGCTGCTGCTGATCCAGCAGCTGCCGCTGCTGAGCACTCCGCATACCCTAATGCTGAGCACTCCGCATACCCTAATGCTGAGCCCGCTTGCCCCCAATGCTGAGCGCGCAGCTGCAACACAGTTCCCAATCTGTTTCTATAAATTGACACCACATCCCCCCCAACTTGAGTTCTCTCCCCAGAAGTTTCCCATTGCTTCACCCTACTACCCCCCCCGCCACTTCCACTACCACCCCCACCACTCCCACTACCACCTTCCCCGTCCTCCTTCTGCATCTTTCCAATATGCTCCCATGCAAGTTCTGCGCCCGGAACGGGCATGCGTGTTTGATCGTCCCCGGTCAACGCGCCTGTGTTGCTTGCCGTCGCGGCCATCGTTGCTGCTCGCTTAGCAACAGCATCCCTTGAGCTCCCCCCCAATCCAGCTCTGGCCTCAGGCCGTGCAAGAGGGCTCGTCCGGACCCGTTTGTGGTTTCGGACAACAACTCAATCTTGGAAGGCTCATGGACACCCCCCGGTTCACCTTCATCCCGCCGCCCCCGAGCTCCGTCACCCACCAACTTGCACGTGAGCGGCGACTGGGCATCACCTCTCTGCCGGGCTGGACCTTGGCAACGGGGAAAATACAAAACATTGGAGGAATGGCGCGCGGCAACCCGCACTTGGGCCGCTGCTGTCGGCGTGAACCAAACGGTACTGGACCCAAGACTCTTTGGAAGACCCGCGGCCGCGCCAGCACCCCCTTCTCCTCCTCCACAACCGCCAACACCGCCCGCGCCACCAGCGGCCTCGGATGAGAGGCCTACGACCCCCAATGTCCCTCTGCCTCCTTCACCTATAGTCATCCCGTCATCGCCTCCAGCTGGACAAAGCCCCCCTGTTGGTTCCCTGGGGGCCCCATCTCCACCGGCCGCTCCTCCAGCCAGCCCTCCTGAGATCCCGGAGATTCCAATCATAATGGCGCTCCCGGCAGCCGGCTTTGAGGCTTTTGCAGAAAGGTCGACCACAATGCTCCGGAATTTCCTCGCGATCCCCAGCGCACAATCCTTGGAATCCCGGCGCGAACTCCTGGCGTCTTTCCGGGCTTTACTGGCGGCCTCAAGGGCGGAAATGGAGGAAATGATGAAGATGGCTTAGGCGCATCACCCCCCCTTTCCCCCTTCTTCCTTTCCTCTACCTCTTCTCTTCTTGTTGTTGTAACGTGCTTCCCTTTCCATTAAGAAAATACATGTATCCGCGCGAGGTCCTAACCTTCTGAGAAAAAGTGCGTGACCGCGCTTTGTGAGAGTGAGCTTGAGATTGAGTCTGCGCCCGCGCGCTTGCTTTGTGAGCAACCGTAAGTGACTAACCGTTCCAAAAGAGGCACCTGGACCGCCCCAGACAAACTGCCACACAGTTCCCCGTACCCTTCCTGTAACAAACACAACAACCAAAACACCAGCGCGCGCCACCGTAAGGGAAGAGAGAGAGAGAGAGTAAGAGAACGGACATTCTGGGGTGTCTAGTTGTCCTGGCTGTGAACCGGCTAGAGCACCTCCTCACAAAATCAAGCTTATTCCCATACCATCCAGCCATCCTTGAGATATCCTGAGAGAAAGAAAAAGAGAAAAAGAAACCAACAGAGAAGAAAAATAGAAAAGAACACGCTTTTTTTTTTTTTTTTTTTTTTTTTTTTTTTTGAGCGACGCCCATAGACCACCCGCAAATTGCTCTTTGTCCCGCTTCCCCCATCCGCGGGATTTCCCACGCATCCCGGTTCCGTGGGGCTTGTCCTTGCGTTTATGGACCCAGCTTTGTGCCGCGCCCGCGTTTCCTGCAAAAACCCCAAGCCAGCAAAGACCCCTCAATCCAGATAAGAAAGAAACATAGAGAAACAAACATTCTGGGGTGTCTAGTTGTTGCGGCTGTGAACCGGCTAGAGCACCCCCTCACCAAATCAAAACTTATTCCCTACCCCCACCACCTCCCCCCCAACTTGGCCACTGTCCCCAGCTGGTCGCAACCGCCGCGTCCGGTTCCTCCTCATACTCCAACACTCTCCTCCGCTTTCCCTGCCTGTGATCGCAGATTGTTGTCTCAAACCTACCGCCGGAAAAATCCTCCACTGTCAACGCCTCCGTTCCTGTCCCCGGATTGAAAACCATTTGTGCTTGAAACCCAAACATGAACAGCCTTCCCAAAATCACATCCCCACAATCAACCAAAAGAAAAGAAAGGGGCCTATGGACCCTTGCGACCTTGACCTCCTCCTCATTGACTACTCCATCCACACAACACTCCCCTCCATTAAGTGCGCGGAGGCCCATTGCGCATTTCCACCAAACCAACCCCAAATCATCCACCATCTGCAATGGCAGCAGGTTCACCATTGAACCTCTGTCCACCATAGCCCACACCTTCCTTCCCGCTATGACCATCGGAACGTAAGCAAGTGGAGTCAAAACCAATTTCAACTCGCACTCCCCGTGCCCCTCCTCCTTCCGCGCCACGTGAACCTGCTGCACTGTCTGAGGTACCTGGCCCTGACCGCAATCCCGCAACGCCTGAACCATCTCGTCTACCACCACCGGAGACACCGCCGCCAGTTCCCGCAAGGTCAGTGGAACCCGAGTCTCGTTACCCATCACCCTTTGCACGATGTCCGCCGCTTTCTTCTTCCCTACAGGGTTTGCTGCCGGCGCCTTGGTTCCAGGCACACGCGCGGCTGGTTTTGGAACGGCCGATGGGGGTTGCTCCTTCGCATCCACCTCCATTTTATCGGAGACTGCCACCTTTTCTTCCATTGCCACTACCCTTACCTCAGCTTCCACCCGAGGTGGTTGCCACGATCCGGGACCGGTAACAATTCCCAGTGACGCTTGCGCCGTTGTTCCCGCCTCCTGACCCCGTGTGCGCACCTGCTTCATTGCGGTTGGCTGGCTTGGCTCCATCGGAATCTGTTCGCCCATCGGAAACATGTACCCCATCCCCGCCATTCAAACCAATCCCATGCTGAGATCCTTTGTAAGCTCCTCGAATGCCAATCGCCAATGACCCTTTGCCCCGCAGTACGAGCACCCCCTTGGCACAAAGGTACCGGGTGGCCAAAACCCTTCCACCATGTGAGGTGGAGGCCCTCGCGGCTGCTGCTGGCCCATAGGGCTCATGCAGATCTTCAGGTCCTTCATCAGTTCCGTCAATTTGCTTACCGGAGGGGCGGGCGCGGGTTGAGGAACCGGAACACACGTGGAAGTAGGTGGAACTGGGGCCGGAAATTGCGCCGGAGCCGGAACCTGGGGGGCGGATTTCTTTGGTCCCGCTGGGAAGGACTTAGAGGTGTCCTGGATAAGCTCCTCCAAGTCAAGCTCACTCTCCACAGCCCTGCAAATGACAGCCAACTCCGGAAGGAGCGCAATGCTCCCATCCAATGACCGCTTTACCAAGTTGTGATTGTAAAGATGCTGCTGCACCCTTGCCCAGAGTTGAGCGCCTAAACTGCCCAGAAACGCGCGTTTCATGGCCCCCATCTGTCCCGCCACCACCTTGTTCTTTGACAAGTACCAATAGATCCGATGAAATGTCAAGGTGTACTCCGCCAGCTCCACCTGTGTTCTGACCCCTCCGCGCGCGCTTGCCTCCAAGGCCACGTGGTCAAAATTGCTTTCCCAGAATCAAGGTTCGCGCCTACCCCACTGCCTTCGGATCCCCGCCTTCAGTTTTGGCCAATCTTGATTCTCGTAGCCTTCCATTTCCTCCACATCCCGGAGCTTCTCTTTGTCCATAATGAACAGTACAACAAGCCAGGCCTTATCAGCGTCCGACGCACCTTCTGCATCTGCAATACCTTTGTATCTTGAGATAAATTGCTCCACATCCGGGGTGTTGAATTGGATGTGAGGGTAGTCGCGCGGCCTGATGCGAACCGGACGAGTGGGTTCATGGTCACTGGAGACCAATGGGGGAATGGCGTAGCTTGTCCTGGGTCAAGCGGAGGGAGGGGGAGGAGGAGGGATGGAAGACAAGAGTGGGGTCGGAGTAGCAGACCCAGAGACGGAAGGAGAAGGAGAAGAAGAAGAAGGAGCAACTGTAGGGAGGTATGAATAGGAGATTGCACCCAGTTACCTTTGAAAGACAAGAAACAGAAGGTTAATTCCAGGCCAGACCCCAAGATGGGGAAAGAATAAAGGTTATACCCCTATAATTGTCCCAAGGTTTGGAAGTTAACGGTTCCCTGCGTTTGAAAGGAGATGAGGATGTCCAAAGTCGCACTTAAATGAGAAATAGAAATAAGGAGATAAAGAGATAAAGAAAAGTAGAGAGAGAGAGAGAAATCACCAATCCTTCAATCCTAAGAACTTTCCACCTGGATGCGTATCCGGTATGAGTTCCTTTGAACTCCTGGTGAGATGAGTGATCCAATCCAATGATGTGATGTGATTCTTCCTCCTCTGCATCCATGCATGCCCCTCCTCCAACCCAGAGTTGGGAGTGAGGATAAGTCCTCCCCCTCAACCCTAACCTAAGTACACACGCAAATGACAGTATGACAAAGAAACAGAAAACAATCCCAAAACAGAAACCCTAGCCTCCTCTCCCCACCTCCTCCGTACCAAACTCCCCCCGTTGTCCGTACGTCGTTCCGTCCATCCGGTTCTTCCTTCTCATGAAGCAGTCCTTGCACCGCGCCCTACTCAGAGCCCCCCGCGCCTGTCCGTATCTGTTTGTCCGCGCCCTTCGTGGGTGTTTGTTAATATCCGGCATGATCAGCGCGCTTGCACGCGCGCTTCATCCATTCCTTCATAGCCCGCGGATTGCTCCGCCCCTACATATCCAAACCAGCGCGCCCGCAAACCTAGTCGAGCGCACTACCTTCCAAATCTGATCTCCGGGGCGGATTGCCGCCCACACTGCATTTGATGCTGAGCCCAACCCGTCCACCAGCTGCGGAGCCAAACAGCGGCTGCTGCTGATCCAGCAGCTGCCGCTGCTGAGCACTCCGCATACCCTAATGCTGAGCCCGCTTGCCCCCAATGCTGAGCGCGCAGCCGCGACGCAGTTCCCAATCCGTGTCTATAAATTGACACCACACCGGCCGCCAGGCCAATCAACCAGCCCCCCCCTTTGACCAAGCAAAAGGCCAATCAACCGCCCCCCCCTTTGACCAACCAAAAGGCCAATCAACCGCCCCCCCCCTTTGACCAACCAACTGGCCAATTGACCGCCCCCCCTTTGACCAACCAACGGGCCAATTGACCGCCCCCCCTTTGATTGATCAGGGGGACAATTGACCGCCCCCCCCTTTGACCAATTGATGGGCCAATTGACCAGACCCCCCCCTTTGACCAATCAATGGGCCAAGAAACCGCCCCCCCTTTGACCAATTGATGGGCCAATCAACCAGCCCCCCCCTTTGACCAATCAATGGTCCAATTGAACACCCCCCCCTTTGATTGATCAGGGGGTCAATTGACCAACCCCCCACCCTTTCACCAATTGACTGCCCCCCCTTTGACCAATTGACCCCCCCTTTGATTGATCAAGGGGCCAATTGACCGCCCCCCTTTGACCAATCAATGGGCCAATTGACCGCCCCCCCCCTTTGACCTATTGACCACCCCCCCCCCTTTGACCAATTGATGGGCCAATAAACCGGCGCTCCCCCTGTGATCAATCAGGGGGCCAATTGACCGCACTCCCCCCCTTTGATCAATCAGGGGGCTGATTGACCGCCCCCCCCTTTGACCAATTGATGGGCCAATCAACTGCCCCCCCTTCAATCAATCAGGGGGCCAATTGACCGCCCCCCCCTTTGACCAATTGATGGGACATTGAATTTTTGATCAAAGATTTGCATTGAGAAGGATTTATTTTGAAGTTTTGGATTGTTGAGTTGTTTTTATTGAGGAGTGGTGATGGATGATGAGTGGTTTGTGGTGTGGTGAGTGTGTGGTGTGGTGATGAGTGGTGTGGTGTGTAGTGGAATTTTGTAGTGTGGTATGATATGATGAGGCTGAGGGTTTGGACAGGCAAATTGGCTCATCTGGCAATGGCACACTTAGCTTGGTGGTTAAAAGCATCACTCATTGATGTTGAGTTCATGGGTTCAAATCCCATAGTGTGAAAAATTTTGACTTGTAGATCTTCCACTACCCTCAAAATTTTATACAAAAAATTGAATTCCTTGTTGATCCTCACCCAATCAAAGTATACCATTGGGAGGGAGCAACTTGGGAGGAGATGATTTGAAAAACATATAGAGACCTGAAATCTCCAATCAATCTCCAATCAATCTCTCAATCATGAATCAATTGAGGAATTGATTGGAAATTGATTGCTGGATTGATTTCCAATCAATCAAACAATCTCAAAATGTTATACAAAAAATTGAATTCCTTTTTGATCCTCACCCCAATCAAAGTATACAGTTGGGAGGGAACAAGATGGGAGGAGATGATTTGAAAAAAATAGAGAGACTTTGAATTTCCAATCCATTGCCAATTGATCTCTCAATCAATCATGAATTGATTGAGCAATTGATTTCTGGATCAATAAACATTAACCATAGAGGATGGAGGTTGGCCAAATTGTCTTTCATTGTTGGATCCAAAGCAAGCATTGTAGTTGGATGGAATTTTGAGCCAGTTTACCAGGATGATGTGATAAGCTCCCTTGAGATGACTTGAGCCTTTGGAAGGTGATGGGGGAGGATTGTGAGATGTTGAGTTCCTGGGGGATGTTTGCTTGGGTTGAGTGGAATTGAGGGGGGAGTGTTGCTGAGGGGCCATTTAAAAAGAGTAAGTGGGATGAAGTGATGAAGAAATAAAGCAATGAAAGTTAGGTTGTGATGAATGGGGGGATGGAGTGATGAAGCCATGAAGCAATGAGAGGATTGATGTGATGAAAGCAATGAAGTGATGACAGTTATAAAGAAAGGTGAGAGTGATGAAGTGATGAAGCGCAATGAAGCAATGAGAGTGATGAAGTGATGAGGATAGCATTGAAGCAATCAGAGTGATGAGGTGATGAGGATAGTGATGAAGTGATGAGAGTGATTGAAGTGATGAGGATAGCAATGAAGCAATAAGATTGATGAAGTGATGAGGATAGCAATGAAGCAATGAGAGTGATGAAGTGGTGAGGATAGCAATGAAGCAATGAGAGTGATAAAGTGATGAGGATAGCAATGAAGCAATGAGAGTGATGAAGTGTTCTAATAAGGTTGGAGGATGAAACCAGGGGTGATCATGTGGAGTGATGCGTGGTTGAGCTGTTGAAGGCCTTTATATACTTTATTTGAAAAAACCCATTTATTTTTCAGGTAACTTTGACACATCTGATGTGAAATGAGTGGGATTTTTTGATTTTTTATGGCGGGTTTGAAATGGCAGATTTGGGTTGAAACCCGCCATTAAAAAATGACAGGTTTTCTTAACTTTGATAAACCATATTTATTTGATTAGTATGGATTCTCAGAAAATTGAAACCCAAAATTCAACATAGAAACTCTATTAAGTCAAGCAAAAACTCTCCAAGAAATTGGAAATAATTGAATCCTCCTTCTCAAGTAAATTTTGAATTCTCATTTGAACTATAGAAAGTTGTTAATATAATTATTGCTGAATTTCTAAAAATTACTGATAGCCATGATGATTGCTTTGAGTATGAAATAAATATTAGGCTGGTCAAACTCCATCTTCTAAGTTAAACAGTCATCAGATGGTGTAAAATAAGCTAGAGAGTAAAAGAGGAGGGCAGCTATTTCAATAACACCAAATTACAAATGGCACAACCCTCTTGTTGTGAGCCCCAAAAACTACCCTATTTGGCTTCAAAGGGTCCACATATCACCATATGACTTTTTATAAGGCATTTGGAAATTTTGACACCAAATTTTGGTGTTTAGACCATGGTATGCCAAAAGTTTCATTTGGCTAAAAAAGGAATTGGAAGGTTTCAAACTTTATTAAAGAAAATTAGATTTATTTTAGAATGGAAAGTATATGGAAAAGAGATCTATTAATGAGACCTTCAAGGATGCATTAACAGAAATATAATAAAATGAAGGGAATATTTTCAATCATTTTTTCCCTGATAATGTTAGAAATTTGTTATTTCCATCCAAGGAATTAAAAAAATAGTGAATTATTTAAAAAGCAATTTCAGGAAGAATAAAAAAAGGTATCATTCTTCGAATTTTTGATTGATTTAATTTGTGGTTAGCCGTTTTTGAAGCTCAAATGAGTTCATAAAGAAAATTTTCAAAATAAAAAAC